>OX596073.1:59759811-60434811 GCA_951394005.1 Protophormia terraenovae
TGAACCGATTTATTTAATTTTTTCAGAACAAAAATTCAGAAAATAATTTTCGAGCCCCCTTTAAAAATTCGAAGTCCCTGGTATATGCAGAGGCTTCAGAAACTAAAAAACCGGTTCTAAAAACCGGTTTTTAAAGCATATCTCCACCATTTATAAACCGATCTTCCTGATTAAAAAAACTGAAATTTTATAAAAATATTTGTGACCGATCTGTATAAAAATAAAAATCTATAGCTTAAACCAAGGCTTCAAAAAATAAAAAATGCGTTTTGTCCGATATCTCAGTTATTACTGAACCGATTTATTTCATTTTTTCAGAACAAAAATTCAGAAAAAAATGTCCGAGAATTCTTTGTAAAAACGAAGTCCGTAGTGTATACAGAGGCTTCAGAAACTGGAAAACCGGTTCAAAAAACCGGTTTTTTTAGCATATCTCCGCATTGTATGAACCTATCTTGCTGAATTCCAATAGCAAAATTCTCGAAAGCATTTCCGATCGTTTGACATACATATTATATATGTCAGTTATCGATGGGCTTCATAAACGCCATTTCAACCGACACACGGACGGACGGACGGACGGACGGACATGGTCCAATCGTCATCGCTTCTTACAAGGATTCCGAAAATATAAACTTTTTTGCTCTCCGACGAAAATTGTGGAAATTACAAACGGAATGACAAACTTATATATACCCTTTACACCTGTGGTGAAGGGTATAAAAATAATTTTTTTAAAGGATTTTTTTTTTTTAATTGCTCAATAAAGCGTATTAGCATAGTATTTTTACTATTATTTATATTATGTAATGTATAAAATAAATATCAATCTTTCATTTCTCTAAAAATTATTTTAAAATCTTTTTTGACACAAATTTCAAAAATTCAAGCCTTGGAAAATTTTGCTGGAGTCCGACATGAATTCAAATATTAAAATTGTTTAAACATGAAATATTATAAAAAAAAAAAAACAAATTTGACTGGAAATTAAATTTCCTTTTCAGTGGAGAATGCTTGAATTAAAGTGTAATACAATTTTAATTCAATGCTTGGTACTGGATTCAAGGCTTGAAATACATTTGGTTTCAATTTGAATTCCAGCAAAAATGCTTATTGGGATACTTAATAAATTTAATCAATTTGTGATATTTTTGAAATATGAGTTATATATAACGTCACCGAAAATGCTTAACAACGTAACATCAAAATTTTCAAATTTGTGTTTTTGATGAAATATAGTTTATTATTCCAAAATACGTGTGATCACAAATTTTCAGACTTGTAACTCAAAAAATGACGATAATATTAACGAAAGCAATAATTTTTTCAAGTCAAAACAATGTAACATCACATTGGTTAAAAAAATAATAAAAAAAATTTTGTATTTTTTGTTTACGAATTTAGATTGCAAATTTTTAAAAATATAATAGGTACTAAAATTTTGGAGTAAAAGTTTGCAAAAATTCTTTTAATTACATTTTTTGTAAAATTTTTATTGATGTTACGTTTTTTTGGCTTCACAAAATTGAAATCTTGGAAAACGTAAACCACATAACTTAAAAAATATTTAATAAAATTTTAATTATTCATCATTAATATATTAGGCAATGTTTAAGGATGTAATATCCCAAAAATCTTATTTGTAGGACAATTTGTTTAGGTTTTATAAAGTTTTTTGTGCCTCCTGTAAAGTTATGAAAAGTGATGTTACGTTGTTTTGCATTTTCGGTGACGATAAATTTATTGTAACTAACTTCAGTTCTTATACTAATGTTTAGAAATGAATTGGTCTTTTATATTTTTGTGAATTGCAAATAGGACATTTCGACAAATCGCTCATAGTATCGAGCTTTAATAGCAAAAATATATTAAGTATAGAACAAAAAACTTCACTGGATATTTTTTGCACATTTTGGCGGTTAAAATATTAAAAAAAAAATGAAAATATGTATTTTTTGTTTTAAAAAATACGTAAATTAATTGTTCTTAAGAAGCATATTTTTCTTTTTTTTAATGCATATTTAATTCATACTGAAACACTTTATTTAGAGCATAATTGCATTTATATTTTATTAAGTTCGCCGGTCGAAAAACCTACAAACTATTTTCTTTTACAGATACTGACTGTATAATATAATAAAATGTATATTTGTAATAGACATATACATATACAAAAACTAAAAGATAATCGTTAAACTTTTTCTTAACAAAAAAATAAAAAATAATAATTATAAGTAAATGCTAAATTTAAAATCATTATTTTAATTTTAATTTTCGTGGTGAATTTTTAAAGTTCAAATTTTATTTACACTTTCTTAATATTTGTCTCTCAAATTAAAGTTTTTTGTTTAATATTTTTTTTTTTTTACTACATTTTATCTAAAAACTAAAATACCATGGCAAAGTTAAACACTTCAGAGCTCTTATTTATATTTTTTTCCTTTTTTTTTTTTGGCAAACTCTCTGAAATGAACTCGTTAAGTTCTGCTTGACAACAAAAGTTTATTGAACTTTTAATTTATTATCACACACATATACAAATACACGAGTTCTTAAAAAAAATCAAATAATAGTAATAGAGAAAAATATATAAGAAAAGAAAAAAAAAATATTTTATTTAAGACGAGATGTTAAATGAAACTCGAAATAAACACTGACGCAACATTTTCACATATGAATTGAAGAAGTTTTGTGAATCAAGTTAACACACATACATACATATAAAAATATACTAAAAAGACAACAAACTGATTACTCATACGATCTCATACTTTCCACACAAACAGAGAAATACATTGAACAAGAGTAAAGACGAGAGATGGAAATTATATTCTTTCTTTGTAATATTTACTTAATATAGTTTATAATATCAAAGGCCAGTTTTATTTTTATTAAAAAAAATAATAAACCTATTCTAGAATGTATGAATATAGTCTGAATTCATTATAGTTTGTAAGACCAAATGAATTTTGTACCAAATTGTCACCCCCAGAACTAGAATGGAATTGATACCTATCCAATACCCATTCTATAAAACAGTTCTAGAACTAGTGATTTAATCAATGATTTTTGCTCGAAAATGTCGCATACAGAACTAGTTCTATAGAAGCACTACGGAACGTATCAATAATTAATTATCAAAATCAATGATTTCTGTTTGAGTATATTTTTTTATTAAACCGTTTTTAGTTTTAGACATTTTTTGGATTTTGAACTGGTTGATGTTTAAGTTCTTAAAAATTTATTTAAAAGTAAATTAAGGATGTTTTTAAAAAAATTGCAGAGATTCCGATTACACCAGTTCTATAACTAATGACTTTGTGTGAAAAAATACAATACTATTGAATTTTCCATCTCTGTGACAGACAGCACACGAGCTCACACACACCCTTTTACTGTTGGTATAACACAGACAGTCTGACAATTATAAGAAAACCCATGAAATAAGAAAAAACTAGAAAAAAAAAAAAAACAAAAATCAAATGACAATTGAATCACGCGGCTTCTAAGGAGTTTCAAACAAAAATGTTTTAGAAAAAACAAAACAAAATCGCATAATGAAATCAAATTTAATATAATTATTATTCTAAGAACATTTAAAGGAAACTGAGTTACTTGAAATAGTTTTTTTTTTATTCTTTAAAAATTGTGAAATTCTTAAGAAAAATTAAAATTTCTTTTATACTGGTCCATGAAGAAATCCTCATTTAAACAAAAATATATTGATTTTAAAATTGATAAATATTGTTTTTAATTTTTGCAAATATTATTAATTAAAATAAATTTGTATTTAAAGTAAATATTAAATGGAAAGTTAAATATTATTTGTTTGCAAAGAAAAAATTTTCTTCAAAACTTTCATATTAAGAATCTTTTTTTAAGGAGCAACATTTTTCTAATATTGCATAAAAAAAAAAAGAAATGAAAAATGAAATTGAAAAAAGATTCGGCTGTGCCGAATCTTTGATACCCTTCACCATATTACCATCTTACTATCTTATCGACATCATATTACCATATTACCGACAAATAATAAAATTTTCGCCTTAACGTATGCTTTCATATTTTCACATATATAAATCTAAATTTTTTTCAAACTACGAAAATTTGAATATATAAAAAAAAAACAATCATAGCAGGCTTTGCTTTTAAATAAATAAATAAACAACAACAACAATTCCATATTTATATATTTTTTTCGAACAACAACAACACTGTTATTCATTATATTACTTCTGTTGCTAACTAAACTACTTGTCTATACAAAAAACAAAAAACGTCACTAATAGTCATTACAATGCTTAATATACATGTTTGTGTGTGTATTTATATTCTTAACAGATTTGTTTTTGGGCCATAACTCTGTTGATTATAAACGAATTTGGTTTATTAAAAAAAAAACGAAATTTTATAAAAACATTTATGACTGATCTATATAAAAATAAAAATCTGTAGCTTGAACAAGGGCTTCAAAAATAAAAAAATCGTTTTCCCCGATATCTCAGTTATTACTGAACCGATTTATTTAATTTTTTCAGAACAAAAATTCAGAAAATAATTTCCGAGCCTCCTTTGAAAATTCGAAGTCCCTGGTATATGCCGAGGCTTCAGAAACTGAAAAACCGGTTTCAAAAACCGGTTTTTAAAGCATATCTCCGCCATTTATAAACTGATCCTACTGATTCAAAAAACCGAAATTTTATAAAAATATTTGTGACCGATCTGTATAAAAATAAAAATCTATAGCTTAAACCAGGGCTTTACAAAATAAAAAATGCGTTTTGTCCGATATCTCAGTTATTATTGAACCGATTTATTTCATTTTTTCAGAACAAAAATTCAGAAAAAAAATGTCCGAGACTTCTTTGTAAAAACGAAGTCCCTAGTATATACAAAGGCTTCAGAAACTGGAAAACCAGTTCTTAAAACCGGTTTTCTTAACATATTTCCGCATTGTATGAACCGATCTTGCTGAATTCCAATAGCAAAATTCTCGAAAGCATTTCCGATCGTTTGATATATATATTATATATGTCAGTTATCGGTGGGCTTCGTAAACGCCATTTCAACCGACACACGGACGGACGGACGGTCGGACGGACGGACATGGTCCTATCGTCATCATTTCTTACAAGGATCCCGAAAATGTAAACTTTTTTGCTCTCCGACGAAAATTGTGGGAATTACAAACGGAATGACAAACTTATATATACCCTTTACACCTGTGGTGAAGGGTATAATAATATTAAAATTGTTTATGATAATTTTAGTCAGCATTCTTTGGTGTTTTACTTATCAAAATCGGACAAACTGTTCTCGATTTATAATCAATTAATACAGTATTCATTTTACTCGACTTTTTCATTGTTCGAATAATCAAATAATTCGAAAATGCAGTTTTTAAATTACTCGAATAATTGAGTAAATCTTTTAAGTTACTCGAGTTATTCGATTAATTTATACCTTAAAATTTTACTCGATTTTTCAATGCTTATCAAAAAAAAAAAACAAAAATGTAGCTTAAAATAAGAACGGCTTTGATAATGCCGTTGTTTCTCTATATTTAATACTCGTATATTCATTGATAGTTAAATAAAAAGGTTTAACAAATTTGGTGTATCAAACCAAATTTTATGTTAAGGGTGGTCCGAAGTGCTTTTTGTAACTTTTGTGACACTATAAAATGACTAGTTTTTACACTGTGAAACATTTTATGATACCTATAAAAAGGTGATTATCAATTAATTAAACTTAATGATAAGTTTTTATTCACTTTGGAATAATTTGCGATTTTTCTCAAAACCTCACTTTTTAATTTAGACACATACTAACCTATGTACAACACAGAGGATTTCAGTTATATTCAAAATGTTTGTACAATATTTTTAAGTATCGGAGATCTACTAAACCCAGATGTATTTTGAGTATAAGGTTTTAGAATGTCTTATAATACATTGTTCAATTATGTTCAATATTTAGAAGGCATTAAGATGGTCATTTAAAATTATACAAATGTATACAGTTTTCAAGATACTTTTACTTTACTCTTATTTGTATTATAGTGATCTCATGATTATGTTTTAGTTCAATTTTGTGGAAAAATGTTTCGCATCTTTTAATTTTCTAACAATATCAGTGTAAAAATATAAGAAATTCTACAATAAATTAGTCAAAAATACTGTTGGAAAAATTTATTGTAAATTTAAAATAAATAGTTCTTTCTCCCAAATGAACGCGTAGGAATTATAATTAAATTAAACTACAATTTCTACCAAAATGTAAAATATTTTATTTCTCCTTTCTTCTTATTTTTGTTATAATTTAGTAAAAACGACTCAGTATAGTATTTTACACAAATATTATTAGGATTTTTGTCCGTTAGGCTGTGAAAGAATTGTGAAAATATATTTATTAGTTTCTGAGTTATTGCATTTTGAAAATGACAAAAAGCACTTTGGACTATCCTCTTTTTATATAAAGTAGTTCAGCAATTCTTAACATAAAGATCAAGTTTACATGCTAAACTTAATTTTATGTCCAAATTCCTTTGGGATTTTGAAAAATTACTAAAAAAAAAGGAGGAATTTTCTTCCTATATCTTATTTACAAATCAAATTTCTGGAAAAAATTCGAAACTTTTTTGTCCAATCGATATAAGACTTGAGATCTTTTAATTACTGCAAATAGTTCCAAAGACACAGCTTTTTTTTTGGCAAAAACTCAATAAACGCTTCATTTAAGTTTTTTGAAAAAATAATTTCGATTTATCCAGCGATAAAGCAAACGCTAACAAATTTTTTGCTGAAAAAAAAAAAAATAATAATAAAAAATAATTAATAATAATAAAAAAAATTTAAGTAAACGTTCAAACTTTTTTAAATAGATGTTAAAAAATTGTTTTTTCCATAGGTATACTTTATTTTAAAAATTATGTATTTTTTTAAATTTTTCCTAAGGTTATTCGAAAATGGAAAAAAATTAAATTTTTAGTCAATTTATTTTGAAGGAAGTCTGAAAACGAAGTGATATTAGTATAAAAAATATATGTAGTAGAGAAATTAAAAAAAAAAAAAAAAAAATTAACAGAAGATATGTTAAAAAATGTGTAATATTTTTTCCGTATTCAGCTTAAATGTACAAACGCAAGTCCGGATTCCTTTACGTAATCCGGACATTAATAATTTTTGTGAAAAAAATGAAAACAACAATAAATCCGGAGAGAATTTAAAATAAAATTTGTTATCAAACCGACCGCACTGCGCATTTTTCATACAAATTACCGGACCGGGCTTGTTGTGTTTATACATTAACAATGCGTATCGATTGGGAGGTCTTCCTGCATCGAAGTCGTCAAAAAATACACACAGAGTACATTCAAGATCAGTCAGTAGAGAAGAGATCATCGTAACAAAAAGTTTAAAACTTTTAATTGTCAAAAAAGGTATGAAAAATTTTATAAAATTTTCAGTGGAAAAAAATATTTTTTGTTACACTTAAATATTTGTAAGAATGTTATAGAAAATATAAATAAGTAAATAGAATAAGTAACTCTTTGAGCTAAAAAGGCGGGATTTCTTTATAAAAAGCGGGAAAAATATTTTAGGCGGGATCGAAATTGAAAAAGAGGGACGTCTGGTGACGTTATATATAAACTATGTACTTTCAATCGTAGAACCATTAATATGTTTTCCAAATTAAGTTTAAAATCCTTCAATTTATTTCTTATTTATCATATTTCTATTAAAATTATTTGAATTTTACTTTTTAATTTTTAAAGTGACGTTTATATTTTTATTTAATTTTTGTAATAAAAAAACTACCTTTAACTACGTATTATATTTAGGTATATATTCGGTTCTTTTTACTAAATACAATTTGCTTTAATAAAATTCCAATTTGTGGTACCTCTTTCAGATTCGAAACATTCTATACAAATTTTGAAACATTGTTTTTAAGCTATAATTTTTTAGAAAACTAAAATTAAAACTAATTAAGAAAGGAAATATTTAAAATATTTTTTACTCCAATTATTTGATTAATCGGCATAATTTGCTCGAATAAATTGTTACTCGAAATTCTCGATTTTAATTTAATCGAACAATTATTTGATTTTAATTTGTCCATTAATCGAACAAACAATATTCGAGTGAATACCCTATCAAATATACAAGTGTGACCAGAGAAACAAGCCGAGGCAAAATTTTCGACGCAAATTAAACTAATTCGGCGGCTAAATTTTCGACTAAGATTTAGTAAATATTACATTGTACCGCCCGGGTGCTCCCCATCTACAGGAAAATTGAAATAGTTGAAACAGAAGTGATGATTTCATCATTTATGAACTATTAATTCAATTTTATATGTTTTACTATCCTTAATTCTAATAAATTTATCATATGTAAGTAAAATTATAACAATAGATGTAGCCACTGTATTTACTTCTTAGAATAAGATAGAAATATACATATGTTTTTAATTTAAATTTAAAAATTTAGGCGGTTGATGTTGAGCCGATGAAAACGGCGGCGCGAAGCCAGCTTGAAATCGATTGTCTTGTATCTCTGAATGTGACCGTCTTATTAAGGTGTAATATTAGTCAAGCATATCTGTATAATTAATAGGCAAATACATTTCCTGTAATCACGCCCACAGTATATATTCTATTTTAATAAAAAAAAAATATAGCGTTTGAAAGATTTTTTCGTAGGTGTGTAGAATATAAATTTTACATGCTTACATAAAACTCACATATATTTATTTGTATAAGACTCAAATAAAAGAGCGACTAAAATTATTAAACTCTCCTCTAGTTTTATTCTCATACCTATTTTAGCACTTTCAGTACTAAATTTAGCATTTAAATGCATTGACAATTTATAAAAAAAATACTAAATGCTTTTTAACACTTTATTACAGTATTTTTTAAATTATTATTTCCCAATATTATCAATAATTCTGATTAAAAATTATTTAAAGTGGTCATTTGAACTATATTTCACAAGAAATAAGGACAATGAAATATTTCCTTATAAAACAATTAAGCATTATTATTTGCTTCTGTAGAACAATTTAGCATAATTTTTGACGATTTAAAACTTTATCAATTATATTTTCTAGCAACACTGTGGACAACTTTAAAACACAGTGTCATTGTAGTTTACAAAAAATAAACTAGAGAAGTTACAATGATATAACAATAGAGAGTTTGAGATTTTTTCGCTTTTAATTGAAATAGTTGTAAGAGAGGAGTGATAAAAAATGAAAAAGAGTATAATATTTTGTTTATTTTATGTTTGAGTCTTATGCATAATGAGAAACAAATAAGCAAATGTAAGCAATTTGAGTTGCTTTTTTCTATAACGTTCCTTTTTACTTGTAGCAAATAAGCTCATTTCATTGTTCTCTTATTTTGGATATATAAAATCAGGGACCGTAACGGACATGAATTTTATTATAAAAGACAGAAAATTATTATTATTATTTTTTCTCAAAAATTTTTTGATTTTTATAAGTTATTTTCTGATTGATAGTATTGTAAAAAAAAATAAACAAGCGCGAATGTTATATTCGGCCCGGCCGAATCTATATACCCACCATCAAATTTTACGTTATATGGGAGGTGGGCGGTAAAGTGGGCAGTAAAGTGGGCGGACCACGCGCACTTTTTGTTTCCGAGTTTACATTGGTCCTTGTGCTATTTGAATACAATTTCACCTTATATGGGAGGTGGGCGGTAAAGTGGGCGGACTACGCTCATTTTTGGTTTCCGAGTTTATATCGACCCCCGAACTATACGTACAAAATTTCGTTGTCGTACATGCTTTTGTTGAAGAAATATTAGCAGAAAAGTATGAAACGGACACCCTGTGTTTCTAGTTTTTAGCCCATAACTTTTTTGTTTATTGACCGATTTTGCCCATTCAATACCAAACAAACCTTATATAAGACAAATATGTGTGCTTTCAACAGACAGACAAACGGACGGACATAGATAGATCGACTCAGAATCTAACCAGGACCCAGAAAATATATACTTTGTGGGGTCTTAGATGATTTCTTCGACATGTTACATACGGAATGATAAAATCAATATACCCCCCATCTTTTTGATGGTGGCTATAAAAAAAAAACAAAAAGATATAAAAAAATGGCATAAAGGGAAAAATTGCCAAAACTAGTAAAAGCGCTAAATCCGGCTATGCCGAATCTTATATACCCTTCAGCATCGTTGAGATGGAATTAAATTTGGTCTTATCTATATACATATATAAAAGAGTAATGACTGAGTGATTGACTGACTGATTTACTTGGTGATTCATTATCGCACAGCCCAAACGAGTAAGGCTAGAAATATGAAATATGGACTGTGGATTGGTCTCCTACCGAATAGATCCACTAAGACAGGATTTTGTAAATTCGAATGTTTTGGGGGTAAAAACGAGTAAATTCGGTAACCTCATATCTCCTAAACTAATAGAGATACAATCAATATTAAATTAAATAGTTTGAATGTTTAATAATATTAATAATAATAATTCTAAGACAATATTAAATTAAAAAATGGTATGGTGAAAATTTATGGACCGATTTGACTGATTTAAAAAACCAAAACTCGAAAAAAATGTTTATGATCGATCTGTGCAAGAACGAAATTCATAGCTCAAATAGTACCTGCAAAAATCATAATAACGCGTTTTCGCCTATAACTCGGTAAATACTGGACCGACTTAGTTCATTTTCAAAACAAGAAATAAAAAAAAAACCGTGAGAGAACGAAGCCTTGCTTACATAGTTTCTTCAAAAAGTTGAAAAAAAAAACGATATTATATGCCATAGTTCATTGTTGTTGTTGTTTTTCAACACCCATAAAAACAACAACTATAAGGGAAAAGCGCATTAAATAAATAAAATCGAAAATAGGTACATTTTGTCCAATATCTCGGTTAATAATGGACCGATTGAGTTCATTTCTTCTACACTAAAATTTCTGATCAGGGGATTCAGAAAATCGAAAACAGGTTTTTTAAAATATCTTGTTCATCTTTGAACCGATTTCTTTCAAATAATATAAAAAAGTTTTAGAAGAAATTTCTGATCTTTTGATATATTATATCATGTAACTGTGTTATAGGAAGGCTTTAAAACGCCATTTACAGCATTTTTAAGAAAAAAAAAAACAACAACAAAAAATCGGTTTTTTAGACATATCTCCTCCATTTAAGAACCGATCTTGCTGAATTTTAATACCAAAATTTTCGAAAGAATTTACGATCGTTTGATATATATATTATATATGTCTATAGTCGCTGGGCTTCATAAACGCCATTTCAACCGACATCGTCCTATCGACATCATTTCTTATAAGGATCAAGAAAATGTAACATTTTTTTCTCTCCGACGAAAATTGTGGAAATTACAAACTTATATATACCCTTTACACCTGTGGTAAAGGCTATAAAAACTACAAAATAAAATAAATGATGATATTGTATAAAACCAAAAACAAAAAAAGACAGAAATAAAAAAAGTCTAAACGAAAAAATGCCAAAATAAACAAAAATCGCCAAAATGAAAAAAAAAAAATTGTAAAAATTACAAAAAAAAAAAAAAACCAAAATAAAAAAAGTCTACAAAACGGAAAAATTATAAGCGCATAAACAAACAAACAAAAAATCGGCAAAAAAAAACGCAAAAATTAAAAAAGGTATTTCAAAAATGCTCCCTTTACAAATCAGAAAATTGTCAATATTTACAATCGTTAAATTAGTTACAATCGTTAAACGTTTTTACTAAGATTTTTTATTAGATTAGTAATACTTGAGTTGAAAAAATTCGCCTAACGAAAAAACGCCAAAACAAACAAACAAACAAAAAAAAAAAAAAAAAAAAAAAATGCCAAAACGATAAAATTGCTAAAATGAAAAAATCGCTGTAATTTAATTAAAAACACGCCAAAATAAAAAGTAAACGCATTAACAAAAAAATCGCTGAAACGGAAAAATCGCCAACATAAAAAATTCTCAAAACGAGAAAAGCTCCAAAAATAAAAAACCAAAACGAAAAAAAATATCATAATATTGCTGAAATGAAAAAAATCGCTATAATTAAAAAATGCCAAAACAATAAAATTGCTAAAATGAAAAAATCGCTGTAATTTAATTAAAAACACGCCAAAATAAAAAGTAAACGCATAAACAAAAAAATCGCTGAAACGGAGAAATCGCCAACATAAAAAATTCTCAAAACGAGAAAAGCTCCAAAAATAAAAAACCAAAACGAAAAAAATATCATAATATTCCTGAAATGAAAAAAATCGCTATAATTAAAAATCGCCAAAACGAAAATAATGTTGAAGGGTACAGATCGCAATATGTTTGATTAGTTACAAACGTTAAAGGTTTCTATTAATAGATGAATAGATTTTCTGGAAAATATTGAATAACAAAAACAAGTTTTATGTAAATAAAACTTATTTTTGTCAATAATTTTATTTTAATGTGGTAGAGGTACCCAGCAAAATGTTTGGTTGCCAGGTAATATAATGGCTTTCACAGAAAAAAGTAAAAATTGACTTGAATTACGAAATTTGTAATATTAATTAATTTTTAATTGATTTTGCTCCAATCATCAAAATGATAATATTAATAACTAGAATAATTGATATTATTATTACTTCTTTTCCTTAAATAGATGCAATGAGCTGAAAATTTTTTTTATTTCTGTACTTTTATAGACAAATATTTAATTTTTCTTTATATTTTATTAACAGCTGTCAATTTATTAAAAAAACAAAACTGTAAACCAATTAGAAAATTAATTATATTAATAAATCATATAATTAAATTCCAATATAAAGTTAATTAATAATTTTATTAAAAAATTATTTGAAATATTTTTTTCTGTGTTTCATGACTTACTCATTAGCAGAATAACCCATTATTTTAACACGATGATTTCATTAAAGGCAACTACTTAGCTACCTCATATTATTACAAGTAGGCATTTTAGAAAGTAATTACTTAAATGTCATTACAAGAACTAATTACTTAGAGTCTATTCAATAACTCATTGATTTTAAAGTATTACAGAAGTCATTATTAGTACTAGCAATAGGAACTATTTTTTTATTTTCAAATGTAAAAATATTTTATATTTTATATAATTTTAATTTCAGATGCCAAAAACTTAATCGCTTTTTTTCGAGTACAAATTAATATTTTTAAGTTGCAAATATGCATATAAGTATATTTATTCATTTTTAAAATTTGTGAATTGATTAACTCCATTAAAAAATGTATATTTACAAAAAGCTGATCATAAATAAGTGATTACATACCGGGTTATAAATAAGTAGTTATTTGACTACTTCTATGTAGTGCAGACAGTATGCTGTTGTCATTCAAGACATACCATTACCAAGTTTTTGCTGTGTAGGTAGGTATTATATCTAATAAAAATAAAGTCTCTACGTGATAGAAAAAACTAAAAACAGATTCTTATTAATTACGTTAAACTTTTTCTTATATTTTCATTTTCAGACCAGTGTTATTTACCTTTGCTTTAAATATTTGTTAAAATCATTTACTTTAAATTCAAACTTATTATTAAATAATATGTATCTGCATAAATTTAAAACAATATTTATTATTTTAAAAATCAATCAAAATAAAATAAATTAACATAATTTTACTGTTCAGAACATAAATAATTAATAATTGTCCTTAAAACATGCAAAATCCTAAAAGTATGCAAATTATTTTTGATTATCATAACTAGTAGGTATATAAACATACTATTTTCACTTATACCACCATATCCATTATACATATTTATAATAACTGTATAAAATTATTAACTTTTATTATAAAACCTTTTAATATTAGTTTATTCTATTAAATTTTATTTAAAATGAAAATTCTAATAATTGTAAAGAACAAATATATACATAAGTATAACATAGTATCATTATAATTATTAATTTTTTATTAACATATATCTTTAAATATTGTTGTTAGTTGGTATCTTAAAGAGCGTGTATATTGTGGGTGTTGAACAAGTTCAGAAAGTAATATAAATAATAAAACAATAATAATAATAAATGTAGACAAGTACAAACATGCACTTTACATTCCTATACATTTATATTTATATACCTACATATACAATATACATACATATGTACTTAGTTGACAAACTTTAAAATTTAATTACATGTAAAGAATATTTCAAAAAAGTCATGATATTGTTATAGATCGTTTGTAAAATGTTGGAATAAGACAATTTAATTATTAAAAATAAAGAGTTTAAATTTAGAATTTGTTAGAACCGGAATATTAAAAATAAAATTTACTTTGTAATTATTATAATACAAAAGCGTAAATATGGCCACTTAAAGAGCTATAACATTTTCAAAGCTCATAATAAATTTAGACCTACATAATAGTTTGCTATTTATTTATACTTAATGAATGGTATAAGTAGCATATACATACATAGATATGTATGTATGTAAGTAATATTATTACTTATACACAGTAAGAAACAGTAAAGAAAATACATAATTAGTTTAAAATTCAAAGTAATTGTTTTAAAAAGTAAGGAGTTCTTAATAAAATAAACTAAAATAAATTTCTATATTAAGTCTTTATGTAGGTGGTACAACCATCTAGTAATTAAGCAGTAACTTCTATTCTCGAATTTGCATTTATAGATAAATAAATTCTTTCTAGTTTTAATGCCACGAAATACACACAAAATTTGTGGGTTTTAAGTTACACTATGTCCTTTAACATTAAAAATATCTGATTGCAGTATACAGAAATAGCAAATAACTATTGTTTTACTTTTCACGATTAATCGATCATTGTTAAGAAAAATCACATATACAAATGTTTTTTGATCTAATCTTTTTGAATATATTCCTTGCATATATCGATAAATGTGTTTGATTTTATTGTAGGAGTTAGTAGTTGTTCTTATTGTTATAGCCATAGAATACACATAATATTTGTGGGTTTTTAGTCTTAGTCTATTTGGACTTTGCCCTTTAACACTGCAAATATTTGATTTCAGCATATTGAAATAGAAAATTACTATTGTTTTACTGTACACGATTAATCGAATACACTGTGGTACAGTGAGGAATTGACAAATTAAAAATGTTAAATACACTCTCTAAATTTTGAGTTATAAATATGTATTAATATTGATTATATCTAACTAATAATACAATTAAAATACTTTATCATAAATACAGTAGGACCTCGATTATTCGTAACGGTCGGGACCGGAAGCATTCTGGATAATCAATTTTCTCGGTTAATTGAGTAGTAATTTTGAGTAGTATTTTTTAAAATTTTTTAGCTATATAATTCAAGGATTTAATATATGTAAATGTTCAAAAAATTTAATATTTGAAAAATTCTTTTTTCATGAATGCAGAAAACTTGCATCTTACCTTGCTCTGACTCATTTTATTCAAACGAGAGAATTTCCCTTTTTTGTTTTGTTCACATTGTGTTTGATTGTTCAAAAGCAATAAAAAAAAAAATTATGCTTAGAATCCCGGATAATAGAGGTAATCACTGTTAATCAATGCAAAAATAAAATCAAATGGATGGAAAAAAGAACACAATTACAAATTTTCTTTCCCGGATAATCGACGTTGCCGGTTAATTGAATGCCGGATAATCGAGGCCCTACTGTATATGAAATATTTATTGACAAACTTTAGAAAATGTTTAATAACATTTTAAGTTTTTAACCGATGCACAGTGGGGCAGAATCGAAATTTTTTGAAATAAATCTGTAACTTCTGATCGACTGATTGTATTTGCATGAAATTTGGTATAGGCGTAGCAGAAGAGGAGCAAAGGGGCTCAAAGTTGGGTACCTCTGACATAAAAATTTTTTAATCGCTTGCCAAACTTTTGTTGACTACCATGATTTTGGAATTTTCCGTGACTTATTAAATTTAAAGTGGCGTAGTTTAGGTTCTATAAAAGATATTGGTTTCAATAGTTTTCTATGAAATGAAAAATTATGTCAGCTAAGCAATGTAATATAAATGAAAAAAAATCGAGCTTTTACCTTTTCTGATTTTTGAAATTAAAGTAAAATGTATGTAAAAAATTGTTTTTTTGAGAAACTATAAATATTTAATTTGTAATAAAATATTTGTTAGTAAAGATATTTTAACAAAATTTGCGATAAATGTAGACTTTATCGTACAAAATGAGAAAGTGAAAAAAACTTTAAGATTTTTGTAAAAGGAATCCCACAATTCCCAGAAAAACGCCGAAAATCCCAAAAATGGTAGACTCGGTAAAGATATCGACTTAAAATTTTTTTTATTCAATAGATAATTTTGTTCTTTAATTGGATAATGAAAAAACAAAAAAAAAAAAAAAAAAAAACTGGACCAAGAACATACAAAATTAAGGTACTTAAAAATTCAAACACAATCAGAGGTACCCAACTTCGAGCCTCTTTAGCTCCAACCCTGAGGGATCTGTTTGGTCCCCCTTCTAAACTTAACATTGTACACTATGCGATGTTAAAGAAAGATTTAAAAAATATCAGGGACCGTAATGTATGAGTTTTAAAATAAAACTCAACTTATAACACTGGCCAACAAAAAACTTTTTTCGTGCTCCTTAAAAAAAAATAAAATATATGTGGACTAGATGGAATTTCGCATGCTAAACTCGAATCTGCTTTCAGTTTTCTCCCATCAGGTCGATATTTTTTCTTATGGGCGTGTCTAATATTGCGACCAAAATAAGCCGATTACTCGAGTATATTTCACTATAACTCGAGAACAGATTTATATAAATAATACACCAAAATATGTGGAATAAAATTGGCTTTAAGTCGTTCTAATAACAAATTTGTATCAGCTCATTAGTTTAGGAAATATTTCGAAATAAGGGTCCGAAATTCGAAATAAGGCTAAATTCAAGATTTATTTATTTTTTTATTAAAATTTCTTTTTAAAATTAAAAACATCAAAAATGTTTTAGTTTATCATCTTTATCTCGAAGCTGGTAAAACTACGAGTAAATAAAGCCACGTATCATAAAAATTGATCCACAAATCTTAATTGCATTCACAGTTAAGTTACGAAACCCATGCATAACTACAGTTAAGTGGAGATACACTAGTGGACAAAAAATATATATTTTTTTTTTTTTTTTGTTCATCTTAAATAAAAAAAATAGGTGAATTAGACGGAATTTAGCGTGCTAAATAAGAATCAGCCTTCACTTTTTCTTCTATCACGCATTGATTTTTTTTATGGGCATGACTACTATGACCACGCCTTTAGGCAGTCACACTTGTATAATTCGAGAACGGTTTCTCCAATTAAGATAAATTGAACTTTAATATATAGTGCTGAATTTAGCTGAATTTATATAATTTTTTGTCCAGGTAATATTTTCGTAATTATTCGGTAATTAGTACCGAAAATTTTAAAATGTATTTTTTTGAAAAGTTGTGAAAATTTTGATCCATAACTCTGAAATTCTTGAGCGAATGAAAAATATTGTTGACATGCCTTGAATGTATGCATCTTTTGATGTATCACTTATCAAAATCGTGTAAAGGGTTCTTGAGTTATAGCCTAAGTTTGACAAACCATTCTAGAATTTTATAGTGTGACCGTTGAATAAAGTGTGGAAAAAAAATTAAAGCAGATTCTTGTTTAACTCGTTAAAATCCATCTAGTCCACCTATTTTTGTTTCAAGAAAAAGTAAAGTTTTTTTGTATAGTGGTATTTCCACTCAATTGTAAGTATAGATGGGTATTTTTACTTAACTATGAATAAAATCAAGAGTTGTGCATCAATTTTAAAGATACATGCTTTATTTTATTCGTCGCATTACCAGCTTCAAGACAAAAAAGATAAACTGAAACATTTTTTATGCATTCATTTATCAAAAGAAATTTTAGTAACAAAAAAATCTCAAATATTCCATGGAAATGTTTTTTTTTCGGACACTTATTTCAAAATAACTCCGAAACTATTGAGCACATAAAAAATTAAGTTTGGTTGACTTGAAATTATTTTTAGTGGGCATCTTTTGGTGTATCACTTATGTCAATCCTATACACCATTCTTGAGTTACGAGGAAATATACTAGACTAATGGTCTTACTATGGGCGAAATATTAGACACTGAAAGCAAATTCGTGTTTAGCACATCAAAATATATCAAGTCTAACTATTCGTCTATGGGGAGGATTTTTTTTATCGACCAGTGTTATTGCTTCGTTATAGGTTTTATAGAAAAATTTACAATATGTATTAGATAAACTCGAAAAGTCGTGTAAATATTTTATTATTTTAATATTTAAAAATTAGCTTTTAATATGTAAACAAAACTTATAAAATTTAAAAAATAAAAACCAACAAATAGTGTAATGGCCTAGTATCCAAGATAAGGGAGCCTAAACAAATTTTTTGAGCATAAAATATTGGCCGTTTATTGGAAAACTTGTTTATTTTTAAAATTGATTTGTGATCTCCTCGAATCCTTTCTTGAGTGACTTTTTTCCTGCAGCAGAGAAGTCTTAAATTGATTACATGATAATAATAAAAAAAAATCGATTAATCGAAATAAATACTTCACTATTAACGTCAACATGCTTTGTGTAGGATGAATGGATGCTGACACTTTAAATAAAAAAAAAAATAATAAAAACAACAAAATACATACTGTAAAGCAACACCAACAACAAATGTTATAGAAGAAAATAAAAAAAAAACAGTTAGTAAACGTATGACATTTAGAAGATAACTGTAGATACACACTCACAGAAAAGTAAATAAATTCTAGGAAAAAAAACTGCTCTTCATTTTTATCACACATTACTATGAAAAAATAACAACCAAATAAATGAATTTTGTGGCATGTCCAAAAAGCAACAACAACAATAATTTGAATTATTTAATAAGTAAATATCAAAGAGGCAGGCGAATAAATCTAAAATACACACATTTTTCTATGAAACAAAATTGAAGAATGAATAAAAAAAATCTGTATTTTTGTTTGTTTAAATGTATGCATGTTTGTATGTATGTAGGTGGTTAAATAAACATTAACATTTAATCATTTATACATACTTGTATTTGAATAATATATTATAACATTTCAATACGAGTTTTGTGAAATTAATATTAAATAAACACATAAATCATAATATATTGTATTTTTTATAAGAATTATTTCACTACACTTGTTCACATTACTAATACAACAATTTTTTTTTACTCCTACTCTTGCTTTTATCACAGACTTTAATTCTTTTATTCTATTTTTTTTTTTTTTTTTCTTTCACTTTTTTTATAATTTATTTAACCTAAATAAACAAATTACACTAAAGGCTTTGTTAAATAATTGTATGTAGCCTTTAAATATACTATGATTTTTTTCGTTTCGTTTTGTTCTGCTTTCAACTTCATTTAAACAATTACACACACACTGTGTAAATGCTCACTCGGAGCTCTGCTCTCATCAACCAACACTAATAACATAAACTAAACGGTATAATTTTTATTTTTTTATACTATTCTGTTCTTTTCATTCAGCATAACTGTAAAATACAACGTTAAATTCTTGCCAATAGTTGTTGTTGTTGTTGCTTTTTTTTATTATTACTACTCATATTTTTCTATTCTATTCAATTCATTTTATACTTTATTTTACTTTACTTTGACCACTAGTTGCTGTACAAGTACAAAGTAGAAATATTTTTCAATATACTCGTACATGCTGTAATGACAATTGCGTGAAAGGAAAAAAAAAAAAAAAAACTTTACAATGAATAGCAAATGTAATCATGAAAGAGATAGAGAGTTAAAACATGTATTTTTTGACATATAAAATAGTAATACATAATGGTACTCATAACTTTTTCTCTCGCATAATCATACAAGTGACACTAGTTTTATTAGAAAACTTCAAACATTTTCAAATCCTACTCTCATTAGTACTCGTAATACAGGAATTTTATTCTTTAATAAATATTTTACTCTTTTATTTCATTTCTAATATTATGTCAAATATTTAAGAGAAAATATCCTTTTACCCATTGTCGTTTATATTTTGACAGTTTATTCGTTTTAGTGCGCATGTGAAGGGTGGAAATTTAAGCTCTCGTTATGTTAAACTTAACAGTAAATGGTTTTTGTGTGTTGTTATCTTTCACTCTATCTATTTAGTTCAAATGTCATAATTTTTAAGGTTATGTTGTCTAATCGTTACAAGGGAACACATTGAAATGGAATTGTATAATGTTGCCAGGTTTATTGAAGATTGAGACATAAAAAATAAAATAACATTTCTTATTACCTACATATGAATAATCCCAGCAGAAAAAGGGAAGTACTTTTAAAGGTAAAACTTTTTTTTTTATCGTTTTTATAAAAATAAATTAATAAAACACTCTGCTGCAGTGAAAAATCACTCCTCTTCAGTACATATCGTAGTAGTTAGATTCTTTTATAAATATATATTTAATTCTGTTACTTATTAATTTTTTGATTTTTTATCGTAGACCTATTTTTCAAGGTATAAAAATCAGGCTTTACAACTAATTTTTAAACATTAAAAGAATTAAGTATTCCATAATTTTTCAAATGTAACTCCAATGATATAATTTTTTATAAAAGCCCATACAACGCACATTGGGGTAAAAGGGGTCGAAAATGGCGCTTAATTCAGAGAAAGATGATATCATTATTTTAATGATCACGTTTTATTTTTTTATTGCTTATTAGTTAAAAAGAAAATCAGTTTTAGAATTTTAAGATCTTTTTTAGCAGAACGGTAATGTCTGTCTGTCCGTCTATACATTAGAGTTAAATGGGTCGAAAATTATGCATTATTCAAATAAGGGTGGTATCAACACTTTAATGATCACGTTTAATTTTTCTATTTATTAGTAAGCAAAAAAATGTATTTTTATTATTATAAGATGTTTCTTGGCTGAATGGTAATATCCATCCTTCCGACTATACATTTTTTTTTTTTTTTTTTAATTTTCAATTTATTTATTATTTAAATTTTGGGTTTACATGTAATTTAAAAACTAATCCCGCGAAGCCATATGGCTTATCTGCAGGATGAAAAACTTAAAATAGTATATGATTTTAATTTTTTTTTTTTTTTTTTTTTTTTTTTATTTTCATTGTGAAATCATAAAGTGACTTTTTAATAATTTTTTCCTTTTATATAAATTAGTTATATTAAGTAGGTTTGTGGGTACCTTATTAAATATATTAGGCAGAACAACATTAAGGAAATTTTTTCCATAATTGTTTCTATGACGTTCTACTTGGAACCTTCCTTCCGCTCGACGTCGAGTGTTATAAATATGGTCGATTGGCTTAAGGAATCTAGTATCTCCGTAGAATTCATTTAATAATGTTGTGCTATATAAGCTTTGGATGTTAAGTATTTGTAGTTTGCTGGCTAAGCTGTTTGACGGTGTGTTGTTACTGGGTGTATTGTTGTGAGTGTGTGTGATGCTGTTATTTATCAATGTGGTGGCGTTTACGTGTGTGTTGTTGTTAACGTGTGTATTGTTGTTTACGTGTGTGTTGTTGCTGCTGTTTACGTGTGTGTTGTTGTTGTTTACGTGTGTGTTGTTGTTTACGTGTGTGTTGTTGTTGTTTAAGAGTGTATTGCTGTCTACGTGTGTGTTGTTGTTTAACAGTCTGTTGTTGTTATTTACCAGTGTGTTGCTGTTTAAGTGTGTGTTGTTGTTTAACAGTGTGTTGTTGTTTAACAGTGTGTTGTTGTTTAACAGTGTGTTGCTGCGGTTTACGAGTGTGTCGCTGTTCACGTGTGTGTTGTTGTTTACCGTGTGTTGGTGTTTGTGTGTGTGTTGTTGTTTGTGTGTGTGTTATTTACGAGTGTGTTGTTAACCATAGTGTTGGTGTTTTCTTGTGTGTTGTTGTTGTTTACGTGTGCGTTGTTGTTGTTAACCGATGTGTTGGTGTTTACTTGTGTGCTGTTTACGATTATGTTATTGCTGTTAGCATGTGAGCTTCCATATATCATGGTGTATTGAAATTGTTGTTTATTTTGTTGTTGGTTTTTCAGCAAGATTTTGAGAATTTGGTTTTGTGTTTGCTGCAGACTATTACAATATGTGGAACTTCCCCAAGCTGTAATACCGTGCCTCATGTATGATTCAGCTAGGGAAAAATAGGCCTGCTTGAGAACAATGAAGGGGGTACAGTTACTCAAGTGGAAGAGACTGTACGCAGCTTTTCTTAATTTTTTTCTTAGATGTTGTATATGCGTTAGCCACTTAAAGTTTTCATCTACATAAACGCCTAGGTACTTATACGTGTCCACCTTTTCTATAGTGATATTACAATCATCACTTTTAAGAGCGCTGGTGTTGTGGAGGCATTGATTATTGTGAAAAATTAGGTTTATTTCATTTGGGTTAAATGGGACGTAAATGACGCTTAATTCAGAAAAAGGTGATATTCATATTTTGATGATCACTTTCTATTTTTTCTATTTATTAGTTAGTAAAAAAAATGCATTTTTATAATTCTAAAATATTTTTTGGCAGCATGGATATTGTAAAAAATTACTAAATAATTTTATAAATAATAATTTTTACTTAGAGTGATTGTAGGTCACTCTATGATGAATGCTTGTAAGGCTCTAAATTTACATTCTAATGTCCGTCTATCTGTCCGTCTGTTTGTTAATTTTTGTAAACTTTCCAATTCAAAATCGTTCAACTTTTGACTCAATAAAGATAACGACTCAAAATTTTCTTTAACCAACTACATAAAATATAATAAAATCGGATGAAAATATTTGGCTATATATGGAAAAATATTAACCAAGATCTTGCAAAACTGAGATTTTTGAAATTTTAAATGTATATAACTCGAAAATTCATATAAGATAAGTAGTACATGCAATCATGTTTTCTAAAGGATTTGTCGAGGACTTTAAGGTGATATAAATATCTTGGAAATCGGGTAAGAAACAAAAATTTCCTAGTGGTTAAATATTTTCCATGGCACTAGTACTCAATTTTGAACCCACATAGTTCCGCTTCTGATGCGAATATTGGATCCCGCTTCTAAACTCAAAAGTTACAGATTTATTTCGATTCTTTCCAACTGTTTAATGTTGGATAAAGCAAAGAAAATGTCTGCACTTAAGCTGTTTTTTGGTATGAAATCTACTGGAGTTTTTTTGAAAAAAAATTATTTTCTCAAATCGGGCTATATATGCGCACGATTTTTTTTTTTTCAGAAAATGTTCAGAACAAACATACTGTAACATTTTAAGTTGCATTCCATGAAAGTTGAAAATTAATGTATTTTAGGATAATTTTCAAAAAATAACAAAAATATTAGGACAAAATATAATTAACAAATACTTGAAGAAAAGTACACTTAAACATCTGTAGTTAATGGTTTCATTTTAAATATTTACCTTAAAAGACCTTTTATTTAAAATAAATACACTGAAAGCTAATGAAAATTTATTTTTTTTACTATTTTTCAAAAATGTAAAAATATTCTTAACTTTGACAGCTTCTTATAAAAAAAAACAAAACAACCTAGCTTAAAGATTTTAATTGATATTGATACATAATTTTGTCTATTTTAATTCGGTACCGAACTTTATTACAAAACTTTACATTTTAAAATTCAATTAATCGCCACTTTTGGCATATTTTACCCCAAAGTGCAACGGTGTAATGATTTTCAAAAATATTATTGTTGTAAATATCACAAGGTTTAGATTTTTTTAATTAGACAAAAACTTATCTATACATTTTTAAATTTTGCTCAAAAAGTATTCATCAATAAAACATCAAATGAAATAATTTGTCTTAATATATACAAAGAATTTTTTGATGAAGTTTAGAAAATAACATTTTTTTAAGTTTTTATGCGATTTACTTAAAAAAATGTTGTTTAAATACATGAAATTTATCATATATCGTCGGACCTATTTGCCCAATTTAAACAAATTTTATGCCTAATAAATATATATTTTTATGAAGAGAAAAGAATTATGAATCTTCCATTTTAATAATTTTTCTTAGAAGTATTGCTTAAGGTGTTAGCAACAACCCAACAAGCACAAAGACATCATATTTCAAAGGTTTGAAAAATTATGTCTTTTTTCTTTTATATCAAAGCTTAATTCAAACCTTACTTAAAGTAAGGTAAGTAATTTATGCCAAAATTAGAGAAAAATTTCCCCTTTGAATGCCATTATTCATAAATCATTATCAAATCGTTCTCAAACGTTTACATTTGAGAAGAAAATTTATTTCAAATCACTCTCAAATTTTAAATCAAACCTTTGGTTTGCTGGGAATATATAAAATATTTAGAAACAGTGAAATGATACACCAAAAGATTTCAGTTTCTACAATATTCATTTAAGACCCCAAAAAGTATATATATTTTCTGGATTCTTGTTCATAGAGAAATTGATATAACGTTGTATGTCTGTTGAAATCAGTTTTTATAAAACCCCCGTTATCGAATATATATGTTTTATACATCAAATTGTAAGGAATATTTGTTAGAATGACGCTAATAAAAATCAGCAAAATCCGTACATTAATGGCCGGTATAGTGAAAAGGCTTCTAAAAATGTTTTATTTTCGATTTGTCTAAAACCTTATGAGATATCGGTCATTATCTTCATTATGAGATATCGGTTTTATTTAGCACATTAAATTCCATCTAATCCACTTATTTTGTTTTAAATAAGAAATTGGCGTTTGGCACATAGAATTGAAATGTATGGAAGAGTTGTAAAGGAAAACCTAATCTTTCAGAAAACTCATCTTGTAGTCAGCCTGTGATAACACGAGAAAAGATACAGGGTGTCAAAATTGACTACCTCGAGTATGTTAAAGCTTTAAAAAATCGTAGTTTCTACAAATCAAGTCCAATATTAAAGATTTTTATAACCGCCATCAAAAAGATGGGGGGTATATTGATTTTGTCATTCCATGAGTAACATGTCAAAAAAATCATTTAAGACCCCATAAAGTATATATTTTCTGGGTCGATCAAGCTATGGTCGTCCGTCTGTCCGTCTGTTGAAATCAGGATAGGGCTCGAATTGGGCAACCTAGGGAGATGAAATTTGGCTCAAATATTTATTTTATAAAAAAATCGGTTAATAAACAAAAAAGTTATGGGCTAAATACTAGAAACACAGGGTGTCCGTTGTAGCTTTATCTGCTAATATCTCCTTAACAAAAGCATGTATGACAACGAAATAGTTCAAGGATAAATGTAAACTCGGAAACAAAAAATGGGCTTGGACCGCCCACCTTCCATGTAACGTAAAATTTTAAAATCTTTATGGTGGGTATATAGATTCGTCCAGGCCGAATATAACATTCTCGCTTGTTATATTACTGTAAAGCTTTTGGTAAGATAAAGATAAAATTCAACTAATTTATCTCTTACAGTTAAAAAAGTATTTACGCTTAAATTTTCTATTTTTTGTCTCGACTTTATTTCGTTTTTCGGAAATAAGTCCTGGGTCATATGAGGGAAACATTTTATAGTTTTAACTACAATTATGGTTAAAAATCAATGTAATAAAAATATATTAAAGTTACATAAATATATATTATATTTTAGACCAGGATATTAATATTTTAATTAAAATAAATCGATCTCTAGATTGTAATAAAATATATTATTGCCGAAAAATTAATGAAGATCTCGTAAGTAAATTTGGAAACATCCGAAAATTCCAATTCTCTTGATTTTAAAATTAACTAACATTAAGACGAGGATTAAAAATGTTATGTTTTTCCAATTGTTTGTTCTTCTAAATCCATACACAAAAAGATGTAATGTGCAATTAAATTCAATATTTTTTGAAGATTAGCCAATGAAGAAAATTGTTATAGTGAGAAAAACAATTTCAAGACGTTTTTGTTATTCAATCTTTTAATTTAAAATTATTAGATCTCGGTTTTTTTTATTGTTTCCGCTAAATTATTTTTAACTATGCGTATTTTTTCTAATCAAGTATTTTTATTGCAAGTGACCTATACAATAAATTTGTTTTACTGGCAAAAATTATTTTAAAAAATATTTTAATTAAAATGCGATTAAACGTTAATCGCTATCAATTGCACATATTTTAATCGTAATTGCTAATATGGACAACTAAGATTAAATACAAACCCTACTCCAGACGGACATTGTTTAATCGACGCAGAATATTTTAAAACAAAGGTCCGAAGATTTTTTTTAAAAACATCGCATATTGGGCCACGATCACTGAATTTTGACCATAATTAGAATACCTAGTTTACGTAAAAAATAAATACTACACATAAGCTCTTTTTGGGACGCTGATTACGATTCTGTAAGAAAAAATAAAAAATTCAAAATGGCAGATGCCATATTGGATCTGCCATTTTGAATTTTTAATATAAATTTTTTCTTCTTCTTATTTTACGAATTTTTTAATAATTACTTTTGAAAGATTTGCGGTCCCTGAATACGAATATGGGTTCTGATTTTCATAATTTGTAAAGGCGAAAACAAAATGGCGAATAAAAGTCGGATATGATCCCTTAATTTCGGATTAAATACAGGTTTTGGGGGCGCTGATTACGAATCTGTGATAAAAAATTTAAAATTCAAGATGGCGGATCCAATATGACGGCCAAATTTTGTATTTTACTATTTGATGAAATTTTAAATAATCACATTTGACAGATTGGGAGTCCCTGAACACAAATTTGTTTTTTGATTTTCCGAATTCGGAAAGACTAATGCAATATAGTGGATAATATTGGATCACGATCCTGAATTTTGGATATAATTGGAGTACTTGGTGTACATATAAAGTACATAACAATTATAGGGTTCATGATTCTGCAATTAAAAAAATTAGTTGTTTTCTTTTAAAATCAGTTAACAACTTTCAACGTTTACACTTTTCCTAAAATACATATCAATAAAAAAAAACGTATCTCAATGTTAATTTTAATATTTTCCTTTTTCACAGTCAAAATAAATATTTAACTGAAATAAGCTGTAATTCGTATATGTAGCATATAAATATCAGCATTAAAATAATATGCTTCAATTCCACATTTAATATTACAGTTATTTGTATTTTACATAATTTATTGTATACAAATCTGGTAACATTGTTTTGTTATATTTGCTTTTTGTTATTTTTTCCTCCTTTTGTTGTTTTTTTTTTTTGTTCTTTCTCTAATAACCCACATGTTGTATAACTGTAAATTAATAACATTACATTTACACACACAATACTAGTATTACATACATACATATACATGTGTACATATAGTACACATATCTTATTTATATTCTCTTTTATATTTCATTTTCTGTTGTAATACTAAAGCAAATATTTTATTTGTGTTTTTTTCTTTTGTCTCTTCGTTTTCTGCTGCTTTTTCGTCATCATCGTCATCGTCATCATCATCATCATCATGAACAACATGACCATTATATTCACCATTCTTCTCGGTGTATTTTGTGTGGAAATGAAACTATTTTTAGCATTTGTCATACAAGAGTGGTACTTGGCACCATTAACTATGTCAGTCAGAGCTGCGAAAGAAATGAAAAATCAACGTAGAAAAGCAACAAAAAAAAAACAAATAATAATAATGAAAATAACTAAAATAACAAAAACTATATAGAAACACGACGTCATAGTAGTGACAACTACTTCCTCGAAACAGAGATACGACGACGTTAAATCACGAAAGACGACACGCACAAACACTTGGATACAAAAGGATTTTTTTTTTTCTATATTTTTTGCTAAACAGGATGTAAAAATTCTATAGATTTTTTTTTTTTGCATATGTATATGAAATTAATAATTTATGTGATAAGAAAATAAATTGATTAAATTATTTACTAAAAAATTTAATTTTACTTTTTATGAAAATATACTATTTTTATTAAACAGTTTTAAAACCATTTATTTAACTCAATTATTATAATTTTACTTTGGTTTACACAAGTAATTCAAGGATGTTCGAGGTGTTTTCCAACTGTTTCCAGTATAAGTATCTATCTGGTCTGTGGAGAGAAGGAGAACCTTTAACTATTTATTCTTTAACTATTTATTATATAATATTCGAGGTTACCCATATCGGAGGTCCTCCCCCTGCCCCGATTTAACGGTTCAAAAGTTACACAAAATTATTTAAAAAAAAAACAGGTTGAAACACATTTTACTATAGCAATTAAGGAAAATGTGTACATTTCGCTGAAGGGGGGTCATATTTCAGTTAGTTTTTATACGATTGTGTAAAGTATTTATGCAAGTATTTGGTATAATTGGAAAAGTTATTACTGGAAAAGTAATAATATATAAATAATAAAGTATTCGAAATAAATTTTTTCATTAAATTGATAAAAAAACGACAAATTTTTGTATTTATTATTTTTCAAAAAAAAAAAAAACAAAATAATAATATTTGAACTTAAATAAAATCTACATTAATTAAGCAATCATTGTGAAATTTTAGGATAATATAAAAAATTTATCCTTAAAAGAAAGAAGTAAATAAATTCCCATTTTCTTACTCCGAAATACACAAAATTCCAGTTCGGGGAAAGCTTGCTTCAAAAATTGACTTTTTTCAGTAAGAGGCGTGGCTTATTAAATATTTTTTGTGTGTTTAGCGAATATATTTAGGTATGTAATTTCAGCTTTAACATTTTCGAGCTCCACAAAAAACTAAAAAAATAAAAATCAAAATTAACGAAATTCTGATAGGGCTAGCGGGGAGACTGTTACCCAACTGTCCTCGGATTTTCTTTACATGCATTTATGTTAATTGTTCTTTTAGAAACATGAAAAAAATTTTTGGTCCGGAGGAAAATAATGGATTTTAAAGTGAAAAAATGTTACCACCTTTAAAAAAAAAAAAAAAAATCACAATTTTTTTTTCAAAATTTCTATTTCAAAATAATATAACTTTTTATCTAAACCACATAGGTATATGTTCCTTGCACGAAAATTATTTATAATTTTGTACAGAATCCAGAGCATATTTTACAAAAATTTTAGGACTCAAATTGAGCCCGCCAAGTTAAAAAACTGATAAAAAAACATGTCCAAAAATGGGTCAAAATTTTACGTTGGTCCAAATATCTCTTAAAATAAAAGAGATATCACACACATGTAAGCATATTTTTTGTAGAGAATTATAAGGACTAACTATGTGCAAAATTTTTTTCAATCAAATCATAAATGAAATTTTGGAGATTTTTAAAAAAATTTCCATACCCGAGGTGACCAATTTTGGAGGTACATCCCCCGTCCCCCAGACCAGCTAAGAACCTATGCCAAGTCAATTGGAATGCACCTCAAGATCGTCCATGCGAAATTTCATTAAAATACATCCAGTAGTTCTAAAGTTACAGAATTATTTCCAAAAAAATTTGTTTTAGGACCACTGTGTTACGGTCTTATATTTAGTTGTTGCTGAGTGATAAAAGTGTTGTTAGTAATTATTATCCATCATTTCCTTTAATATTAATGTTTTAAGATTTAGTTAGAGGAATGCAAATTATATTCTTAAGGCACTATTAATAACTTTAAGTGTAAGGAACGCAAAAAGAATTAAAAGATATGTTTTTTATTTTATTAAAAAACCAAACTTTTCTTTGAGTGCATTTCTTTCAATCTCACTAACACATCTACATTTTTAGTCATTGACATCCCTAACTTAGAGAGTATTTTGTGAAGAAATCTTTTTTCTAAAGTTCAGATATGGCTTCGATTGCACAGTAGGGCAGAATCGAAAATTTTTGGAAATAAATCTGTAACTTCTGATCGGCTTATTAGATTTGCATGAAATTTGGTATAGGCGTAGCAGAGGAGTGTATAATGTTAAGTTTGGATAGTTTTGATTTCAATCTTCTTCTGTATAACGAAAAATTGTATCAGCTAAGCAATGTAATTTAGATGAAAAAAATTGAATTTATACTTTTTTTATTTTTGCAATTAAAATAATATTTTTGCAAAATTTTTTTTTTTTTTTTTTTTTTGAGAAACTATAAATATTTTATCTGTAATAAAATCTTTGTTATTAAAGATATCTTAACGAAATTTTCGGTGAATCTAGACTTTATCATATAAAATGAGAAAGTGAAATAAACTTTAAGATATTTGTAAAAGGAATCCCACAATTCTCCAAAAAAAAAACGCTGAAAATCCCAAAAATGGGTTTTATCACATTTTCGGCAATAAAATCCACATTTTTCCGAAGTCCCGTAGATTTTCATTGAAAACTTTTAACAACATATTATAGATTCTTAAACTGCATTCCGTTTGCCGAATCGAGATTTGGTATTTGAGAAAATATAAACTAAAGTCAAAACTTTCATATAAAATGGGTCAAATTCGGGAGGGTGTGCACCTTATTGGGCTTTATTTTTATTTAAAAATCTTCTCTGTAAAGATACCTTTCAGAAAAGTATAAAATTATTATATATTGTTAAAGAAAATTTTATTTTAGAGAAAAAAGAGTGTAAATACATTTTCGGCCAAAAAAACACAAAAAGTCGTCATTTTTGCAATTTTCAAATTCAAAATCGTTTATTTTTGGACTCGTTAAAGATAGCAACTTCAAATTATTTTAATCGATAGATAATTTTGTTCTTTAATTAGCTAAAGAAAAAACAAATAAAATCGGTCGGAAATACTAGGATATATATGAAAAAACTGGACCAAGAACATGCAAAATTAAGGTACTTAAAAATTCAAACGCAAATAACTAAAAAACTATAAGAAAAAATTATTTAAAATAGGAAGAGAAATAAAAATTTATCAAGCGATTAAACAATTTTGGGTACCCAATTTTGAGCCCCCTTAGCTCCGCCCCTGAGAGGTCTGTTGGGTCCTAAACTTAACATTGTACACTCCTCTGCTATGCCTATACCAAATTTCATGCAAATCGAATTAGCCTATCAGAAGTTACAGATTTATTCCCAACAATTTTCGATTCTGCCCCACTGTGGATTGGCATCTATTAGAAGCACACCTCAGGCAACATTGGACATTATCCTTAAGCTGCTTCCAGTATAAGTGTTTGTGTGAGGCATGGCTGCACGAAACTTATTAAACTGAAGGAATTGAGACAAATAGGGAAATTCATATCAAGTCATACCAGTGTCCTTAATAACGTTAATTTAGAACTATGTCTAAACTATAATTGACTACTCCTGCTATTGAAATTCCAAATAGGCGACTTTGGGTTGGAGCGGATAAGCTTTATGGAAGCTGGGCGGTCTTTACGGAGCGCTCAAATATGGATGTAAGAACAGGGGGCGGGAGTCTACTTTTTGGGAACGGATATCAGACGGAGTTATAGACTATCTGATATTTTCAGCGTTTTTCAAGCAAAAATTCTCGGCATAATTCAGGCCTTAGTATTAGTAGAGAAAAACGTTGAAAGGAATTCAGAGGTAACTATCTATGTAAATAGTAAGACAGCATTTTTGGCATTGACAGGACATTACGTCAAATCTAATCTAGTACTTGGATGCAGAATGGACTTGAGAAGACTAATGAATATATTCAAGATAATACACTGTTTGGTTATGGCCTAGTCTAAATCTATTAGATACAAAATATCTTCCGGTTATGAATCGGGGAAGTCTAAAAGTCATAGTGGGCTTATATGGTAACTTTTTAATAGGAAAGATGATAAGTAGGTGGAACAGTGGCACGTCAGATTTTTGTAGAATGTGCAAAGATGTCGAGGAGTTGGAGACAATAGAACATATTTTTTATCTCAGGAAAGTTTTCATTGTTATGAGTAAAATTTTTAGGAAAACTTCATTTAGTATCGGCTGGTTGGATTTACATAAAGTTTTATATAGGCATTTCGTATAGAACATATGGCTAAAATCAAAATTTTAATTTAAAACAGGTCAAATTTGGGAGGGTCTGTACATAGTTTTGTTGGGTGTTTATCCTTTCAGAAAATTTTATTTTAAAGAAAAAAAAGTGTAGAAATTTTTTTGTTTATTTTTTTATTCAATAGATAAATTTCTTAATCAATCGGGTAAACATTTTACAAAAATTGGAACAAAATTTTGCAAAATTGAGATTCAAGTGCAAATAACTTGAAAACTATTATAGATAAATAGCACATGATAAAAATTGGATAAGAAACAAAAAATTGGCAAGCGATAAAAAATGTTCATACTCGTTAAAACCTATTCTATGTTCTACCAATGTAGACTCAATTATTTTAGCATTCTTCTCTCATGCATTGTTTCTAATTGCGAATGAAAAAAAAAAGCTAAATTACTGAGTGACTACATTATATGTTTGTTTGTGTGATGATCTTTGTATGTCACATTTCTTCACAGTAATTAAAAATGAACACACAACAACAGTACAGGTGTATCTTCTGCGCGAATGCGTGTGTGTATGTGCAAATTCTGATACATACTTTTTATATATTAAAAAAATGTGTTCAACATCTCTGTGCATTTATTTATGCTACGAGCACACATGTATACATATGTAGGTATAAGTGTATGTATACATGTTTACAAGTGCATAATTCCGTTATTTACACTTCCTTCTTGTTTTTTGCTTGACAAAGAACACTCGCATGCACATACGTGTGTATAAAAAATAAAGATAAGAGAAAAAAATATTCATTCTTTAAGTGCACTCATTCACTCATTGCAATAAATTGTTGTCTTCTGTTTTGCTGCTGTTGTTTTTGTTGTTTGTCTTAGAACTTCATAATTTTTCTTTCTACTTTGTCTACATCTACTTTTCTTTCCTTTTAGCTTTTTTTTATATGTATGTTAGTATGAGTGCGTAGCTTGTCCTTTTGTCTTTTAACAACTTTATCTTGAAGTATTTATTTCTTGTTTTTATTTATGTATGAATATTATTTTTGTTCATCTTCTTTAGTTAAGCTTTTTTTTTATTTTCTCTTTTTTGCTCAACTCAAGGACTTTGTAGATTAGCTGAGCTGGTCTTAAATAAAATTTCGCGTTCTTTTCAGTAATATTTTCCCCCTTTTTATTTAGGTTTAATGTACATATGTATGTTTAGTTTTATTTTCTTTTTAAAAACATTTAAATACAGAGAATTTTTATATTCATCCGGTAGTTTTAATTTACATGTTCATATTTTTAAGTACTAGTATTAACTCTATTTGTATATGTGTATAGAGATGATTAAAAACTTTTTTACTTAAATAGTACCAAAGTAGTTTTTCAAAAATGGTTGACATCTGATAGTAACCTTAACAACGTTGTTTGTTAAGGTTTAATAAAACTATTTTCAAAATCTAATTCTATTAAAATATTAATAAAAACAATAAAAAACGCTGCTGACATTTTTTTATTTTCTCCCGAAAAATTACTAATTGTGGGTTGATGATCCTCTTGGGGAAATCGCAAAATAATTTTCAAAAATATTTTTATTTTTTTATATTTTTTTTCGGAACATTTCAAAATTTAGTGGGTATTTTCAAATGTTCCGAAAAAAACTTTTATTATATCTTATGTAAATATTAAAAGCAAAATTTTAAACAAACTTTCCTAAACTTTGTTATTTTAAATATTTCTATAAACGAACAATGCAATAATTTTTAAAGAGATATTTGTTGTAAATATAGCATAATATTTTATTTTTTTTCTTCAAATTTAACAAAAACTGTAGGTTATTTGGTTTCATCTCTAAAAATTTACTTCAACTTTCCATCATACATTTTTAATTTTTGCTCCAGAAAGTATGCTTCAAATAAAATAAAAAAAACTTTATTTTAAATATATATGTAGAATTAATACAGGATGACTTTACAGTCAAGGCTTAATTTTGATTGATAGTTGATTAGCCAGTGCATATTATAAGCTTTGATTCTAATACATTTATAGCCTCTTGGGTTTTATGTGTCGACACCAAGTAAGACGTCTATCTAGATGTATGCCAAGGTATGCCACATGGTCAGACTGTTGGATGTTTACATTGTTACAGGAGAACAAATACCCATCCTGAGCACTTTTGAGTATATTTATACTTATACGTCAATTTTTTAACCACGTCTCCACTCTTCTTATGTAATTGATGAGTTCTCTAGATGCTTTGTACGGATTCATATGAGAGCTAAGGACCGCAGTATCATCGGCAAACATGGAGTTAGTCAATTTAGTTATTTTATACAAAATAACATTAACAACTGTATAAACAAATATATTTTGTTTTAAAGAAAGTCATTTTAAAAATAATATCAAAGTCAAAATTTTAAAAAGAAAATTATATTTAAAACTTTTCAATAAATCATCACTTACAGTGATGACGCTGGAAATGTGAAATTGGTCCACGCACAGTGTTATAGAAAGAATTATTGGTTATAAACCATTTTAAAACGGTCAATCGCAGCGAAAAATAACTCAAATGGTTAAAATATATGCTTCTATGGTACAAGAAATCATTATGAGTTTTTTTCATGAAAATCGATTGGACAATAAAAAGCAGTGAAGTACCGAATAAATATTTTTACAATAGTGACAGCGATATATTTTAAGGAAAAGAAAGGCCAACCTACGGATCTCAGGTTCAAGAAAACTTGGAAAAACAATGTTGCGTCAAAACTTTTTGCCATGCACTATTTTGAAGGTCGAGTTTCACACAAGAAGACTTTTAAATATTTAAACAAAAGAGCTATATAATCAACTTTACCAAGAAATTTGTTTCCAAGGATCCAACGTTTTGGAATTTGATTATTTTTTGTTAATTAGTTATAATTCTACATATTAGTCTCAGATACTATGACCTTTTTGGAGCTAGAAACGAATACCGAGTTGAACCAAGAAAACATAAAAATAAAGCCCAAATTACAATAGCGCGTAGTCAGCAGCAGTGTGTGCTGCCATAATCAGCTGATCATTTAGAATGCACTGTTTGTTATGGTGTTGATTACATTTGGTCAGCGGTAGTTTGCAGTGCTGTTTAATTTAGACCTGTTACTAAATTCACTGCGCTGCATTCAGTTTGAGAGCGAGACAAAGAGAGTGAGCAAATAAATGAGAGGCTAAAATACACAAGTAGAACAAAGCTAGATGGTGGTTGTAAATTGTGGCTGCCTACGCTGAATTGGAACTATAAGTCAGCACAACATGTCGCAGCAACATGTTGTGCTGACAGTGATCAGCTGATAATTTTTGCTGATACTGTTATTGACTATGCGCTATTGTAATTTGGGCTTAACAGTGAAGCATGTTGTTGGCAGTTTCATGGTTTGGGCCTGTATGTCGTTTAATGGTAGTGGGAAGTTGAAACCAATTGGATCAGCAATGAACCTTTAGATCCTAAAGAATAATTTGCTGCAGAGTGCAGAAAATCTACAACATAAGGGTCTGAAGAATAAATTTGGTATTGTGTACAATTTGCTAATATATAAAGGCCCAAATTTAACGACGCTCTCTGCATTCAATTAAGACTACCATTCCAGATAATAAATATTGTAATTATCGGTCTTAATTTTAAATTTTTTGATATCATAAATGGCTGCAGCTGTAAAATAAAAATATAGGATTTTTTCATATCTTTAAGTTACTTACATGTAAGCCCAGCAAAAACTTTGGTTGCCATGTAATGAGTTAAGAAGCTAATATAATGGCTCTCCACTACTTACACATTAGCTGAATAACTCATTATTTTAATACGGTGATGACATTAGGGGCAACTACTTACCCTATACATTACTTAGGTGTCATAACAATAACTAATTACTTCCAAGCTGTTAAATAGGGCATTGATTTTAAAGCATTACTGAAGTCATTTTCAGTAATAACAATAGGAACTAGCTACATTTTAGGTTATAAATAAGTAATGAAATGTCAGGATATAAAATATTTTTTTGTTGTTGTAAAAAGTTTTTTTAAGTTTTAATTTAAAAAACTTAACAACAACCAAAAATGTAATTAAAATAAATTTAATAAATAAACTAATTAATTCATACGAAAATTTTCAATTATGTATCCCTTCTTCAAATATATGAATTGGTAACTGCATTATAAAAATCAATAAAAATTATTATTTTAAAAAATCTGATCATAAATAATTATTCACATTCGGGTCATAAATAATTAGTTACTAAACAACTTTTGTAATTTAGATAGTATGTTGTTGTCATTACAAAGTAACTACATTCGTAACTACATGTCATTACCAAGTTTTTGCTGGGAACTTTACCAATAAATAATGGTTCTATGTTAAACTAGAAATCGTTCTCTTTCTAATGATACCACATTTTATTTTAAATTACAATCTGTTACTTTGTTATGGAGCTTTAAAAATAAAATTGTATACTGCATAATTTAAGCTGTGAGCCACTGTATATCGAACATATACAGTACTGTGCAGAACATAAGCACCAAAATTAATATTATCCTAAATGTTGAATTATTTTTTAAAAAATAAAATTTCATAAAATTGTTAACACATTTGGGAAAAATACCGTATGTTCTCTATATGAATGTGTGCATATCAAAAGAAACAAAATTACTAATTATGTTTAAAAAAAATTTATTTGGATTTTTTTAACTAAATGGCAGTTTTATAGTAAAAATATCTGAATACAGCATTATTTATACATATTTTTGTTATTTTTTCTTTTACTTATATTTGTTTTACTAAACATTATGATTTGTGATAATATATCCCGATGCAATAAATTTATTTGGAATAAAAAAAATGAAAAGTACATTTATTTTATAATACAAACTAGCTTTTCGTGGTGCGCTTCGCAACCTCATTTGATGCGATAACTAATATTTAATTTATGTGGGGCCGGAAATTTAAATGAAAATTATTTGTACAAATTTTTAAGACTTCCTTATATGAAGGCTACCCCTCCCGCTGGCCCTATCCGTACAATTTTCATTTCGTCAATACAGTATGATAATAAAATAGTTCCCACAAAATGTTAGAGCTCTCATTATATTAGTTTTCTAGATATACCATTAAGAATACTTGTTTTGTGTGGAGGGTATAATTTCCCCAGGTTCTACCTATCCCATTTATATCTGAACTTATGGAGTTTATTGAGAAAGTTATTCTTATAGAATGTTAAAACTTTTGCCGGAATAGTTCTTAACATATACGATATTTAATACTTTCGATGTATGGGATACCATTTCCCCTGGTCCTATTTATTTAATTTTAAAATTGGTGGTTGGATTAGAAAGACATTCCCACAAAATTTTAAGACTTTTGCTGTAACAGTATTAAAGTTATCCGATAATTAGTAACGCAACACTCTGTTGAAGATTTTTATGCAGCTTCAAAATTAGTGCAGTCCAAAGAGTTGTGTAGTCAACAAATTCAAATAGAGAAATCAATTAACAATTTAATCGCATTTTACAAAAAATATAATATATACAACAAAATGCAACAAAATATCAATATGTTGCTATTGTTGTGCACACTCTTATATGAAGATTGTAGTGTTTTATTCCCGTTTTAATTAACAGACAAAGTTAAAGTTCTTTTAAAGTTTATGTTTTTGTTAATACTTAAATATGTATATAAATTGGTAAATTTTTTTTTGTTGCAAACCAGGTATTGTAAAAAATAAAACTATTTTTAGGTTTACTCTAATTTTCTTGATTTTGTTCTGCACAAAACTGTACATATGCAAAATTTTAAATAAGTAAAAACCTAAAATTTTCTGCTTTTTAATTCAGTTTGGAAATCTAAAATTGATCTAAAATTTAGGGAGCTACTGCTTTTTTTACATATTTATTTTTTTTGCGAAAAATAAAACAAAATACCGAACTTGGAAATATTGCCTTTTTTTATTCATCAAAGTTAATACAAAGTTCTATTTATTTTAAAATTTATGAAAAATTACCTAAAGTATTTACATACTTTGAATGTATTATTTATTGAAAGTAAATAAATACATTTGTTACAAAAAATAAAAATAAAAAACGGTACTTTTTAATTGTACTAAAATTTAATACAATTGTAGATATTTTTCCATCTCTGATATGTATGTAATATTTACATTTCATGTACATTGCAATTACTCATACTCGTTATTTTTTCTGTATGTAGTTGTCGTTGTTGTTATTTTTGCCTAGTGCTTCTGCTGCTTTAAGGCTTACAAGTGGGTTGTTTTCTGTTTTCTTTATTATTGTGTGTTGGTATTTTATTCTGTCTGTCTTTTTTTTTTTTTTTTTTGTTAATATTATATTTTTGTGTTTTTTACACTCTATTAACCTAATTTTTTTTGGCAGATGCGGTTATCAAAGAAATTAAATGGAAAATTTTTACTAAATTTTTGTTCATTTTCATTTTGTTTAGTATATTTTGTTGTTATTTGTCTTTTTTATTTCATTTTGTGGTTGCAAATGCGAGGTTTAGGTGTGGAATTTCTAAGGGAAAATATTAATCAGGATAATCTAAATGGATTTTAGGCATTAACATATAGAATTTCTTTATATTTTAAGTTTAAAATAGAATATAATATATACTATTTTAAAACATTAGAATTAACTAAAAAAAAAGCTATACAAAAAAAACTATATATTTGTTATTTAATTATTTATTATAATTAAAGCAACTTTAATTAAGAATTATACAAAACAACCCTCGTTAAACAAAGCTTTTATTATTTATTTAAGTATTGCTTAAATAATCTATTATTATTTTTTATATAATAAAAAATAAAAATTATATAAATGTAATGATAATAATAACAAAATGTCACAGCAAACATTGCAACAAACAACAAAATATTAAGTATTATTAAGGAAATAAAAAACTAACACACACACACATATTATGTATCAACAAACATCATTTAAATACTTGTACAAAGTTCAACAAAATGGTCTGTCTAATTTGTGGTTTCCTTCATCTTTTATCTACCAACAACGACAACTAAAACATAGCTTAAATCTTCTTCTTCCCCTTCAGTTTTTTTCCTTTAAGTAATTTTATTCTTCCCCTTCCCCCCAGTTTGATGTCTCTGTCTATGTGACAGTGGAAATAAATGAGCGTATGTGTATTTATGTATGTTTGTTTGTATGAATATAAGTATATGATAAAAACATATTGTTAATAAACATTTTGTGGCATAATTACTTTTTCTAGTGTTAATTACCCAAAAATCATTTTGACGTTTTTATTAAGAATTTATTCAAAAAATAACCAAAACATATATAAAATTAGTTTATACATACATAGACAAAAAGAAAATTAAATAAATATGTAGAGAAATACATATTTATTATATAAGTGTGTACGTGTATTTGTTAATAAACTAAAGGTCTTTTTATTAGATTTTAAAATTACTCATTAGAAAGATGTCATAGTTTTATTGTTGTCAAACCATCATGATTATCTTTATATAAGAAAAACCCAAAATGACAGCAAGGATTTAACGGTTTTTAATTAGTTTTTAATATCATTGTAGTTATTATGAAATTAAGAATTTTGTAATAAAATTTATATAAAAATTTTTTAATTGATTATTATGAAATGAAACATTATGGTGATTTTTATAGCAAACAATTCTTAAAATTTTTAGTCTAAATCATTCTAATATTTCATATTAAACAATTTAATATGAAGTCTTGTCATTTATTTTATTAGAAAAACATTATGGTCTTATGTCTTTAATTGAAATGTCTTTTGTTAAAACCCATCTATATATAAATAAAAATGAATTTATGTTTGTCAGCTCCAAAATTATAGCAGGCGGAATGGTATCCCTCATACAAAGAAAATATTAATTATACAGGGAAACACTGATTTTGCGACACAGGGTTTCTCATTCTATTCGAATACAAGGTGTTAATAAGTACCAACCCTCTAATCCACTTTTTTTTTAAATTGACTTTAGTTTTCGAGATAAATCGTGATTTGTAAAATTAAGGATATTGCACCATATATTGAAGCTTATCTCAAAAACAACTTGTCTGATGTTATTAAAAAAAAATTATCTTAAAGTTATTCTTACATTACTTTTTAATACGTTCATTAGTTATGGAAATAATAAGCCTATTTTCTGAAAAAAAAAAATGAAATTTTAAACAAAATTGCAAAAAAAAAATGTCAAAAATCATTTTTCTTTTTTCTTTAATTTTAAATAAAACAAGACATATTTAACTCAAATCAATACATAAATTTTGATTTTATTCTCAAATCAGTAGAGATACTATAAGAATAAGAAATCACAAAATATTTTTTTTTTTTTTAATTAATTTTAAATTTAAAATTAATGGTAAAAAATTTGATTATTTGATGGTGTAGAATTTTTTTTAATAAAAATAAATTTAATTTGGCTATATCATAGCACGAAAAACCTAAAGTTCAATATTTTTTTTGTTTTTGCGAAATAATGTAAATATTTGGTTTAAAATAAAATTTAAACCAATAAAGTAATTGAAAATTTGACATAATATAGATAAACTTGTTTTAAAATCAGGAACTTAAAAAGCCCCACTTTTTTGAAGCGAAATATCCAAAACCCTAATCCGAGGAAAATGTATTTTAAAAGATTACTTTTTTCATTTAAATCTTCACTCTGTCGCACAGTGGGGTCAAACGCAAATTTTTTGGTAATTAATCTATATCTTCTAAACTACTGATGGGATTAAATTGAAATGTATGGAAGAGTTGTAGAGGAGGACCTAAGTTTTCAGAAAAATCATCTCGTAGTCATCCTGTGATAACAAAAGATAAGCTTCAGGGCGTCAAAGTATGTAAAAGCTTCAAAGAATCGTAACTTCTACAAATGAAGTCCGATTTTAAAGATTTTTATATTTCTGTAAAGTCGGCAAGATCTCTTTATCTCTTACAGTGAATTAGTTATTTACACTTGATTTTTTTTTTTTTTTTTTTTTTTTTTTGATTTTATTATATATTTCCTATATTTTATAAAAAAATAAGTAAATCTTATAAATAAACGTCGTAATTCAGATAAAATACTTTATTTGGCTTATTTTGTTTATACACATTAATATTTTGTAGAATAGACCTTATTGGTCCTTTGAGCGGCGCAGCGGCGGGCACTGAATCCACTAATAACCCCTGGTCCTCTCAATGGGAATATTTTTCCAAGCTGACTGCACTGGCGTTCACAATTCCTGCAAATTTGCCGGTTTCTTTTTAAAAAGAGCATCTATGACATCTCTTCAAAGATTTTCAATGTAGATTATATATGGTGACTGAGTCGATCACGCTAAAACATCACTTTTATTTTCGGAAAACCATTTTTTATTATTATTTTTTTTTTTGTTAATTTGCCAGTTTCTTAGGTACATTTTCCTGCTAAAACACCCATTTGAGTGGCATATTCTTCTCTAAATAAGACAACATGACTGTTTTTACTATTTCCACATACATTGGGGCATCCATGTTACCTTTTATCCAAAATATGGACCATGATATGAAAAACATCCCCAAATGTTGATTTTCCCACCATAGTGCTTGACGGACTTGAATAAATTTTGGGTCATATTATTTGTTATTTGGTCACATCACATATATTCTTGTCCCATGCGTCCCATATGCACCAAAAAGGACTACTATGGACTCATTTGTGCAGAGAATGTGCGCCATTTCGTTTGGGGCCAGTCAGAGTAAAGTATAGCGAAATAAGGGCGATTGCGTACCTGTCTGTAGTTTTGTAATGGTACTTTTCTTTGGAATCTTGCTTACAGATTTTGTTTTTGGAGATGTCAACAAATATTTGGCGTATCAACTTTCAGTTCTCTTTTGCATTAGAGGACGTCACAAATGTGTTTGAGTTAACCATTCGCTTTTTACGCGTAAAGTCGCTTAGAAGATTTTTTACATGTGAGTTCGTGTTTATTGGTTTGGATTATATTTTTTTTTTAAATTTTCAATAATTGCGGGGGAACATTCCACAAAATTTTTGGAGTAATTTGTATGTTTTACCTTCAGAAAGTATTTTTACCAATAAGGTACGGGTGCTAGGAATACTTTATAATTATTGTCCCTGTTTAAGATTTTCATATAAAGAAATTGTTTTTGAATTCTTTGTCTAGACATTGAGCAGCAACAGAAACTACAAAGTATGTTGTAGTGCTACTATTTTTTTGTACACAGCTGTATATAAAATAAATATCAGTCTTTTATTTCTGCAAAAATCATTAAAGAAAAATTCTGGAAAATTCACAAAGTTTGAATAGAACTTGTGAGGAGACTGTTGCTCAAAGCGCCTCCAGTTTAACTTTGCGCTCATTTACATTAAGATTTCTTTTTAAAACACTAAAAGAATTATATAATCCGGAATTAAGAAAATATTTTAGAGTTTAAAGAATTATACCACCTTTTTGAAAAAAACAAAAATGTGAAATTTTCAGAATATAACTTCTCAGAAGAATAGAACTTTTTATTGAATTCATATATTTATATAATTTTTGCAGCAGTATTATTTTAGAAATCTAGAGGATATTTAAAAAATATTTTTAGACTCAAATTAAACCCCCAAATATCGCTTAATATAAAAGAGAAAACATACACATGTAACCATATTTTTGTAGAGGTTTACAAGGAATATCTATTATAAATCATAAATTAATGTTTGGGCACTAAAAAAAACACACACACAAAAGGTGATCAACTTTGGTGGTCCACCCTTTACCTCCCTGACCCGATAGGAATCTGTTCTCCTCAAAATCAACTTGAAAATTCTTCAGCTCTAGCCATGTCAAATCTTATTTAGATATTTTTAACGGCCACAGCATCAGTATGTCCCTGCGTAATCTTTCAATAAGAACTAGAAAATGGCGTATAATTATTATAATTGATGGTTATTACTCATACGCTTATATGGAAAATTACAATATTTAGTACATAAGATTGTGAAATTATTTTAAAAAGTGCTGTAGGTTTTTCTTTGTTGGTTGTAATTTAAGGCATATTTGGTAAAATTCATAGAAAAAGTTAAAAAATATTTAAATTATTTTTGAGATTTTAATAATTGTTTCCATTAATTTTTCGTTCGACTTAAAATATTTTAATGTTACTATTTGCTCTCTTACATTTACATTAATTAAATGGATATAAATTTTGCAAACAAAACTAAAAATTTATTTTTAATAAAATTTAGTAAAATTGGTGTATTAAAAAAGTATCTTATTACTATCATGTTCACATTTAATTGGTCAGTCCTTTTACACTAGTACATTTATATATAGAAACATATTTTCATTTTATATATATTTTTCTACTGTATCTCCGCTGGCTGTAAAAATCATGTTTCATTGAAGATTTATATACTAAAAGTGATGACACATATTTTAGCTTGAATTTATATCAATATAAAAACAAACGTGTAAAAATATTTTTGCTTTCATTTTGAAAACTTTAAAAAGGAAACTGTGACAACTACATAGATAGTTATAAAACAATTTTAAACACAACAACAACAACAATAAAATAAAATGAAATTGAAAAAAAATTCGGCTGTGCCGAATCTTTGATACCCTTCACCATATTACCATATACCATCTTACTATCTTATCGACACCATATTACCATATTACCGACAAATAATAAAATTTTCGCCTTAACGTATGCTTTCATATTTTCACATATATAAATCTAAATTTTTTTCAAACTACGAAAATTTGAATAAGAAAAAAAAAAACAATCATAGCAGGCTTTGCTTTTAAAAAAATTAACAACAACAATTCCATATTTATTTATTTTTTTATGTGTGTATATACAAACTGACTGCATATACAAAGAACAACAACAACACTGTTATTCATTATATTACTTCTGTTGCTAACTAAACTACTTGTCTTATAGGCAAAAACGTCACTAATAGTCATTACAATGCTTAATATACATGTTTGTGTATGTATTTATGTATATTCTTAACAGATATGTTTTAGTTTTAAAAAATAAACAACAACAATTCCATATCTATTTATTTTTGTACAGACTGCATATACAAAGAACAACAACAACACTGTTATTCATTATATTACTGCTGTTTCTAACTAAACTACTTGTCTATACAAAAAACAAAAAACGTCACTAATAGTCATTACAATGCTTAATATACATGTTTGTGTGTGTATTTATATTCTTAACAGATTTGTTTTTGGGCCATAACTCTGTTGATTATGAACGAATTTGGTTTATTAAAAAAAAACGAAATTTTATAAAAACATTTATGACTGATCTATATAAAAATAAAAATCTGTAGCTTGAACAAGGGCTTCAAAAATAAAAAATTCGTTTTCCCCGATATCTCAGTTATTACTGAACCGATTTATTTAATTTTTTCAGAACAAAAATTCAGAAAATAATTTCCGAGCCCCCTTTAAAAATTCGAAGTCCCTGGTATATACAGAGGCTTCAGAAACTGAAAAACCGGTTCTAAAAACCGGTTTTTAAAGCATATCTCCGCGATTTATAAACCGATCCTGCTGATTCAAAAAACCAAAATTTTATAAAAATATTTGTGACCGATCTGTATAAAAATAAAAATCTATAGCTTAACCAGGGCTTCTAAAAATAAAAAATGCGTTTTGTCCGATATCTCAGTTACTATTGAACCGATTTATTTCATTTTTTCAGAACAAAAATTTAGAAAAAAATGTCCGAGACTTCTTTGTAAAAACGAAGTCCCTAGTATATACAGAGGCTTCACAAACTGGAAAACCGATTCTAAAAACCGGTTTTTTTAACATATCTCCGCATTGTATGAACCGATCTTGCTGAATTCCAATAGCAAAATTCTCGAAAGCATTTCCAATCGTTTGATATATATATTATATATGTCAGTTATCGGTGGGCTTCATAAACGCCATTTCAACCGACACACGGACGGACGGACGGACGGACATGGTCCTATCGTCATCATTTCTTACAAGGATCCCGAAAATGTAAACTTTTTTGCTCTCCGACGAAAATTGTGAGAATTACAAACGGAATGACAAACTTATATATACCATTTACACCTTTGGTGAAGGGTATAATGAAACAAAATAAAGAAAGAAAGAAAAGAAGACACGAATACCACAAAAGAAAAAGCCACATCTGTTTCCTTTTTGATATTCTTGTGTTTGATTTAGGCGTGAATCGACAATATGTCACTGCAATACGTGACAACATTCAAAAATGATGTTTAGTTTTATTTTGAAAACATTGACAAAATAAACTAAATTTATATTTAAGTAGTATTTGATATTGTAAGCCAATTCTTAGTGATGACTAAAGGTTGTGAAAAATAAAATCAACAAAACGTTTGCATGTTGCAGTTTTGACACGTAAAAACGAAATATAATATTTAAACTATTTTTATTTGATTTTAGTATGTTTTACTTTTTTTCTACTATTTTTATTTTTATTTTTTTCTAAAACAAATCTTGTACTATATTAAGTCAGAAGTAAGGAGAAAATATATATAAAAAAATAAATAGCATGATATGAATATGTTAAAAACCTATACATACATAAATATAAACCCACATATAAACATTTGGTATTTGAAAAAAAGTACATACAACCTTGTGGTTGTAGAATTTATAGCATTAATAAAAAATGAAAAACAACAAAAAAAAATATATAAGAAAAATACGAATAATTTATGAATAATTTATATGAAAAATATTTATAAACTCCTACTTTTATCAGCATTTAAATGTTAAATACATAAACACACAAACAAAAAGACTTTTTAAAGTGTATGTTTGCATAAACACAATTAGAATGTTAGCGAAACGTTCTAACAGCTGCGGTAAAATAAAATTCCTAATAAAAGACAAAATTTATTTTAATAAAAAATCATATATCTTTAGGTATAACAAAACTGTATTTTAAAACGATTGATTTAATTTATTTTTAAAATTACTTATACAACTCAAAATATTGTTTTATATATTTTTGGATAATTAAAATATTCTTCATTCCCTTTAGATGAACAAAAACGCAGTATTTTTAATACGAATTAAAATATGTCATAAATATGACTAACCTTTCTTCAATAAAGCAAAAATACTTATATGATTTATAATAAGCTTTGGCAATAATTTAATCCAATGACAGATATCTATAAATTATTATCAATAGATAATATTGAATTTCTGACAGCGATATATACAGAGTAGGAAGAACGTTCACTTTTTTTATTATTCGTTCGGAACATAATTCTTATTAGCAAATATAACTCTTTAACTTTTAAAAATGTAAGAAGCTCAAAAATTTCAAATGTGAAAATAAAAATATTATTCAGTAATTAACCCAAAACGAATTAATCGAATTGAAGCTAAGTCAAAAAATGTTTCGACGTAGCTTCAATGAAAGATGTGTGAATTTTCATAACATTTATATAAATTATTTGGATATCTTTTAAGCTAAATTATGTTTATAACTAGCATTTCCAGGTGCGTTTTGCTACCCCATTTGATACGATAACTAATATTTTCTTTATAGGGGGGTACTACTCCCCCTGCACCTATCCGCTCTAATCAAAATTTAATACGAAAATTGCTCCTAAAAATACGATATGCAAAATATCCGCTCTAATCGAAATTTAATAAATACTCCTAAAAATACGTTATGCAAAAATTAATATTTTTTTTTTTATGGGGATTACCTCTTTCCCTATCCATTATATTTTCATTTTATCAATGCTATATATGATAAGCTTGATGCTCGCACGAAGTTTGAGGGCTCTCACCAATAATAGTTCCTTACATATGCCATAATGAGTAGGTATTTGCTTTGATGGGTGGTACCACTCCCTCTGCTCCAATCGAAAAATAAAATATGATATTTGAATTAAGAAAAAAACAAATATTTTGTGATTTTTTAAATTTTTCTATGTAATTTGTACATGAATATTTTCACTTATTTGTAAATAAAACTTATACATTGATTTTAATGAAATGTGTTTTGTATTGTTTGCACCAAATTTAATTTTGTGATTATTGAATAAAAATTTGAATTTTTGACGACTTAAAGATAATTTCAATTAGAATTTTTTGATATCTTTTTGAACAAAATCAAACAAGTCGTTTTCGAGATATGCTGCTGTATATAGTGCAACCTCCTTAAATTTACATATCGCGCTTTATCGCGAGAACTAGAGTCAATTCAAAAAAGTGGATTAGAGGTTTAGTACTTATTAATACCGTGAACCCGAATTGATTGAGAAACCCCGTGCCGCAGAATTTTTCTCTAATTTTGTAACTCTGTGTTATTCTACTTTTGAGGTTTTTTTTTTTATTAATTTTTAAATAATAAATAATTCAATAGAACTCTTACTTGTGACTAATCTGTCGAAAACAGTTTTGTTCGTTCGCTTTAGTTTACGAGTTAAGGGAATCTAACTGATATTATATATTCCATTCCATGAGAGAACGCCCAAAAAAATTTTTAGTTTTTTGATTATATGGCTCCATACCCTATAAATAGGGTATGGAGCCATTTAAATATCTCCATTTTTATACCCACCATCAAAAAGATGGGGGGTATATTGATTTTGTCATTCCGTGTGTAACATGTCGAAGGAATCATCTAAGACCCCACAAAGTATATATTTTCTGGGTCCTGGTTTGATTCTGAGTCGATCTAGCTATGTCCGTCTGTTGAAAGCAGGATAGGGCTCGAACGGGACAACATAGGGGGACGAAATTTGACACAAATATTAATAAACAAAAAAGTTATGGGCTAAAAACTAGAAACACAGGGTGTCCGTTTTATACTTTTCTGCTGATATTTCTTCAACAAAAGCATGTACGACAACGAAATTTTGTACGTATAGATCGGGGATCAATATAAACTCGGAAACCGAAAATGGGCGTGGTCCGCCCACTTTAATGCCCACTTTACCGCCCCCTCCCATATAACGTAAAATTTGAAAAAGTTGATGGTGGGTATATAGATTCGGCCGGGCCGAATATTCGCGCTTGTTATTATTTTTTTTTTTTTTAATTTTTAAAAATTCGCGAATTTATTCACGATTCTGATTTTCCGAAAAGTCAAAAAAATCGCAAAAATGTCTAACTTTAAACACCAATATCTCTAAAAGTTGTTAACGGATTTAAATTATTTAAATTGCATATTTAAGAATATGTCCACTACAAATGTAGTAATTTAAATATAATATCGTTTAAAAATGCATTCATAATCCAAATGCAATTATAGGATGCATTTTTAAAAAATTTCTACCCTTTCAATTTTTTTCTCCCTCTAATATAACAAAATTTTTATATTTGCTAAAAATTGCAGTATAAATTCTTCTGTAACAAAATGGTCCACTATTTTAAACAATTTTTTTTAAATATTTCTTCAAATTTTTTTTTAATTTTTTTTTTTAATTTTTGTGAGTTTATTTTAAAATTAATTTTAATAGTAATATTTCACAATTTGTTATTTGCGGTATAATACCTATTTGTCCCAGATTCAATGCTGATGTATTATATAATAAACATATTTGTCTTCAATATTAGCAAAAATATTTAAAATCAAAAGGGTAGACTGCATTCTTTTCGTGAGTGCATCTTTAGCAAAAAATATTATTTTTGATATAATTTACAATATTTATTGCAATAAACTTTATACAGGTTTTTAATTCAGTAAAATCCGACGTAGAGTTAAGGAGTTATAAACATTTAAAATTACATATTACTAAAAGTGTATAACCAAAAAAATATTAAAAATCAAAAATGTATAAAAAATTTGAATTTTTGTATGAAAAAATTTATGGAAATTTGTTTAAAAAAAATATTAAAAATAGTAGATTTTCTTGTCTCAGAATAATTTTTTTTTTAATATTTTATAGTAAAGATATTGCTTTCTAACATATTAAAAGAAAATTAAAATCGAAAGGGTAGAAATTTTTCAAAAATGCATCTTAAAATTGCAATTAAATTATGAATGCATTTTTAAATCATAATATTATTATACCTTTCACCGCAAGTGTAAAGGGTATATACATATAAGTTTGTCATTCCGTTTGTAATTTCTACAATATTCATCTAAGGCCCCAAAAAGTATATATATTCTGGATCCTTATTGATCCTTATTGATAGTCGATATAAAGATGTCCGTCTGTCCATCTGTCTGTTGAAATCAGTTTTTAGAAAGCCCCAGTTATCGGATATATATGTTTTATACATTAAATTGTAGGAAATATTCCTTCAAAAACGCTAATAAAAATTAGCAAAATCGGTTGATAAATAACTAAGACATCGGCAAAAAACCGAAAATACTCCCAAAAAATCGTATTTGTTGTCGAATTTTCTAGGCTCCTATACAAGCTAGCGACTTCGTTTTTGCACGAAAAATTCAAAATCTTTCTTCAAATTTTTTTCCTGGATATCCGGTATCCGGGATATCGGCCAAAACGCATTTTTAGACTTTTTGAAGTTCCTATATAAGCTAAGGATTTCGCTATTGAACAGGTTGGTCATAAATATTTTTATAAATTTCAGTTTTTTTAATCAACCAAATTCGCTTATAAACAACCGAGTTATAGGCCAAAAACTAAAAAATTTGTTAATAACATAAATACACGCAAAAATATGTATATTAAGCATTGTTGTTGTTTTTTGTATGGGCAATTAGTTTAGTTAGCAACAGCAGTAATATAATGATTAACATTGTTATTCTTGTTGTTGTTTGTATATGCAATCAGATTGTATATATGTACAGACATACATACATACATGCAAAAAAATATATAAATATGCAATTGTTGTTGTTGTTTATTTTTTTTAAAGCAAAGCTTGCTATGACTGTTCTTTTTTTCGTAAATATGAAAGCATACGTTAAGGCGAAAATTTTATTATTTGTCGGTAAGATAGTGAAGAGTATTAAAGATTCGGCACAGCCGAATCTTTTTTTAATTTCATTTTTAAATTACTACTATTAAAAGAGGACATATTTATCTTCTACATGCAGTTTAAATCATTAAAATCCGTTAACAACTTATAGAGATATTGATGTGTAAAGCTAAACACTTTTCTGATTTTCTTGACTTTTCGAAAAATCAAAATCTTGAATAAATTAACGAATTTTTAAAAATTCAAAAAAAATAAAAATGGAGATATTTAAATGGCTCTATATGTTATATGCGTATCAAATATGAAAAAAATCGAATGAACCTTCGTAAAAAAATTTGCATTTTTTATAAATCTCTCATGGAATGGACGATATATTTTTAAATATGTTCTTTTAAATATCTTTTCAATGATATCTAACAAAACATAATCTTAAACTTCTTCGAAAGAAAAATGAAATGTTTTAATAAAACTACTCACTATATTGCCACTTTTTGGTCCTGTGATGCCAATAGACTTCCTCCTAGAACATGTCCATGTAAAAGTGAGTAAACACTTAGCTATTAAAGTAACTAGTTAAAAGGTTAGTCAGGTAAATTACTCAATTTCACCAGTAAAAGGATTCCGATAAATTGTTGGACCTTGGATGCCAATAGACTTTCTCCTAGGACATGCCCATGTTAAAGTGACTAGTGTTGCCCTAATGTTGTCAGTCAAGTAACTGGTTTGAGACAGTCATCATAGACTGCTGGGTATTTATACATTTTATGTTTTTTAATTAATTTTTTATTTAAACTCACTAAACTCATTAATTGATTTTTTTATTTTTTTTACTTTTTATTTCATGCTGTCTACCGCTATACTTTTTTCTTTAACATGCACATGTAAGCACATATACACATCATTCCTTCTTTTACATATTTTTCAACAATCCACTTTTTCTCGCTAACACATCATTCTCCACGAATGCACAGCCAAACGATTCGCTAAAGTAAAATAGCCATACAATTTTTGGGTTTATGTTTTTTACTCAAATATGAAAAGTAAAAAAAAAAAACAAATTATTTTCAAAAATTTAATTTCAAAAGCTAAAGAAAAACTCAAAATTTCGTTTGTAATCCGAATTTTTACGTACTCTGCTTTTATATAAATTTAACAAAAACGTTCGCTGTTTAATAAAAGTTAATTTGTATATTAAAAAAACCTTTATATTTTAAATGAATTTCTTTCTTTCTTACAATATAACATGTAAGCTTACGATTAACAGTAAATTATATGTGTTTATCGTGTTTTTTTAACTAATCTACACATGAAAATACGAGTACCAACTATTTTGATATTAGTAAATTGGTATTTTCAGTAACATGTGTACTTTGATTTATCAAATCAATGTCGAAATTAGCAAAAAGTTTTTAATAATACAAGTAGTAATTATGGTAGTTTGTTGGGAAATGATTAAATTGTTTTTTAATTTCAGGATATACTCATTATAAATATTTGTTTCTTTTTTATGGTAAAGTAGGCCATTAAGGAAATATATAATGTTGTAAATTTACATTGTGTTAGAATAAAATATCATACGAAAAATTACATAATGTAGGCATTTTTAAGATTATCGTAAACTAACCATTACTCTCCTTTTAAAATCTTCGACATGTTGTGACATTTTTTTTGTGCTCTTCAATGCTCTTTTCACAAGAGCCCAAAATCTCTTCACTGGTCTTAGCTCCGGACAATTTGGAGAACTGACCACTCTTGGTACAAAATCTATGTAATTGTTTTGGTACCACTCCAGAGCTTCCTTACCGTAGTGTCATAATGCCAAATCAGATCAAAAATATATGGAAGGAATATATTCTTATGGAAGGAAGAACTTTTTTTTGCAAAAATTCTTTGATGTAAACATATTTCGATATTTATAGAGCCCATTGTAAGAAATTACTTGCTTCTTTTGCCGCAACTGCATAAAGGTTGCCATACCAGGAATTATTTATGAAATTTTGTCTGCTTTTGTGCCCTAAACTTATCTTTAACATTTGCTCGAGCATTAGCAACACAAAAATATGTGAAAATTCTGCCAGTACATACGTTTCGTCGTCCATTATACAACATGAGAATTTTTGTATGAAATTTGATTTCCACTTCCGTGCCCTATTCTTGGCTTATAATTTTTTTGCAGCATCCATGTCTGGAACTTTTTGGTCTTTGTATGTTTTCAAGCATACATTGGCTTTAACTTTTCGCAGCAAATAGTCAGAGAACTGAGCTAAGTGAACTGCTTTTCTACCGGATGTGTTTGAAGCTCTTTTCGGTATGCTTTCAACTGGCCTTCCCTATATCATGTGGACCTTTTTTTCTTCCCGAACTAGGATCCTATCAATGATCAAATTCTTCTGATACTGTTTAATATCATTGGAAACAGTTTAACGGCAGACATTTAGTTCTTTGGCCAATATTTTTGCAGGAACAATTTGAATTTCTTTGAAAAATGTTAATAAATTTAGCACGTATTTCTTTTTCGTCACTCATTTTTATCAAATTTCATTAAAAATAATAACTGACATATTTCAAAGATAACTAGATCAAAAAAAAATAAAAATAAATAAATATTCCTTCTGAAAAAAGTTAAAAAACAAAACGTGTGTTAAAATTTTTTCGAACGCACTCCTTATATTTCTTCAAAATGTTTCAAGTTTAAATGCAATTAATATTAATATTTTCTTTTAATTTTACAAAAACTGTGGAAGTTATTCGATTTTATCTGTAATAACTTAGTTAAACTTTTTTCAATTTTTTGGTTAAAGATGTAAAAAAGTTAAACATTTTCTTTTACTGTTTATATAATTTTTTACAGTTCTTAACAGATTAAAAAATAATTGGTACCTAATTTTGGCTGCCAGCAAAATGACTCAGAGCAAAATCGCCCAGAGCAAAATATAGAAAAATCACCCAAGAAAAATGAAAAATTACTCAAAAATAAAAATGGAAATTTTGCCAAAAAAAAAGTTAACAAATAGTCGAATATTTACCAAACAATTTGGCCTCATCCAATGTCCATTAAATTTCTGGAAAATAATCTGGTAAAATTTAAAACCGCTTCCTAGTCGGACGGTATTCGTGTGCTTGTTTTTAAATGGCATAGCAGAAGTGTTTTCGAGTTGATTTGTATCAGATGTCCTTAATGGATCAGAAGTTACAGAATTATTAAAAAAAAAAAAAACACTGTGCTCTGGCGTATTTAAAACCTATTTTGGGCGATTTCTCTATATTTGTTTTGGGTTAGTTTATTGGCAATCCTACTTTTTTACAAAACTTTATTAAAAGTTTAATCGAAAAAGTATTTTTAACTTAAATTTCAAAGAGTTCTTATCAAAGAGTAACAAGAGACGAAACTAATTGTCAAAAACCTAAGTCGGTGGTCAAAAACCTAACTCACGCAACAACAAAATACATGTAATCAAATACATTTTGTTGTTGCCAAAAGAAAATAAAAACACATTTTTGTTTACAAAACAACAATTTTGTTTAATTGTCAATCGAGAATTTCGTCTCTATGTGTTACTCTATGGTTCTTATTGTTAACATTGTTTATTTTATTATCATGATATATTTTTATTGTTAACATTTATGTTAACATATATGTGACATAGGCGTGTTGTTACGTTTTTTTTTTTTTTTAAAAAAGTTTTCCATATTTATTCACTTTGGGCTCAAGGTAAGTAATATGTGTGCCAAGTTTAAATTTTCATCGACACATCCTCCTAATTTTATAAAGTTACGACAGTATTTTAACTGAAAATACCTTTTTCAATTTCGAAAAAACTCCATTTTTTTCTTTGCTTTATCAAACATTAGACAGTGGGGCAGAATCGAATATTTTTGGAAATAAATCTATAACATAAAATCTCACATTAGCTTAGCAAAGGAGTGTACAATTTTAAATTTTTAAGGGGGGCCCCACATACAACTCAGGAGCGGAGCTATGTGGGCTCGAATTAAGGTACAAATGACAGAAAAAGTTTAACCAGAGCCGAATTCTTATTCCTTACCCGATTTCAAAGATTTGTATATCACCTTAAAGCTCTTGATAAATTCTTTTAAAAACATATTTGCATGTACTATTTATCTTAATTTCTTTCTAGTTACATTCATTTGAAATTTCAAAAATCTCAATTTTTCAAGATCTTGGTCTTTTTTCCATGGCCGAACATTTTCAACCGATTTTTTTTATATTTTTTGTAGTTAAAAATTACCTAGCGTATAAAGAAACACAGATAAAATCCTTTCTAGATACTATTCAGTAGATGATTGGAAGATTCTGGGATTAGTTTGGCTTAAATATGCCATAATATATAATTGTAGATTTGTCTTCCCTTAGCAGAATATTTGTATATAAAAGAAACGTCCCCGCATTTGTTATGAACAAATATTCTCTTTGGTATATTTTGTGTAAATAAATTTTTTTATTTATTTTTTCTTATATTTTTTGTAAATATTTTTCGTAATTTTGCAATAAATAAAAATTTTTTGCTGAGATATGTGTATTTTTATTGAAGATTTAATTTTTTGCAATATTGTAAATATAAGAATTGGAATTGGATCCATAAATATTTTTGTTGGTTAAAGATAAAATTTTAATCATCGTTCTTTTTAATTGAACTGAAAAATTAATTGAAATGTAAACCAAAAACAAATTATTTTAGTTAATTAGTAGTATTATTTTGGTAAATGGAGCAAAATACCCAAAAAATTTATATTAATATAAGCAATTTCGTAATTAAATTCCATTTATATTTTTCTTTCTGTGGATTTTGAAGTCGATATCTTTATTGAGTTCAAAAATAAATGATTAATTTGCAAAAATTAACAAACAGTCATCAGAATTCTCACAAGAAAAAATCATAAAATACCATAACATATTTTTTTTTTACTTTTCGATCGATATACAAACTAAATAAAAATATTAAAATATTGATATCACTTTTCTCTGAGTTAACCGCCATTTCCGACACATTGAACCCTAATGTGTACGCGGACGGACGGACTTTACCATTCTGCAAAAAAAAAAAAAAAAATGCATTATAAAATTACTTTTTTTTAATTACTAATATTTAAAAAATAAAACGTGATCATTAAAATACTGATATAACATTTTCCATAAGTAAACGCCATTTTCGAACTACTTAACCCCAATATATTGACGGACGGACATTACCATTCTGCCAAAAACAAAAATCTTCTAATTTTAAAAATGTTTTTTTTTTTTTTTATTTACTAATAAAAAGAAAAATAAAACTTGAAAGTGTTAATATCCCTGAATTAAGCATCAGTTTCAATCTATTTAACTTTAATGTATAGACCATTACCATTATGCCCAAAAAAAAAAAAATATCTTAGAATTCTAAAAATGCATTCTTTTATCTAACAATAAATAAAAAATAAAACATTTCCCTAAATTAAGCGCTATTTTCGACCCTTTTACCCCAATGTGTATCTTGAGGACACGAAGGTCAAGATTTCTTAGAAAGTTCTTATTATTTGACGTTAAATGACGTTTACCGTTACCTGCTAGAGCTTTATTCGTAGTTTATGTCTAGTTTGGTAAACCTATAGGAGTTTACAAAAGATCAATTTGGGTCGCGATGAATTTGGCTTATTATATATATAAGGACTGCGCACGAAAAAATCCGTGCATGCAAATCTGCTTATAGAAACTAAACCAATGGGCGAATATTTTTAAAGTTATATTTTTATTAATGACTGTTATGTTCAAGTTCTAAACATAGAAAAATAAATTATTTTCTGATGCTTTTTAAGAAAATATCTGATATTTTCCAAAATTCTTCCAATTAAAGCTTTTATTGTGTTTCCGTCACTTTTTCGCTCGAATAAGTCCACTTATTTCTAAACTCCGCTTCATTTTAAGCTGAGCTTTTAATGTTATTTAAATGATTTTTTACTAGAGCCCAATATCCTTCAATTGCTCGGAGACACGGACAATTTGATGGATTAGCATCTTTCGGTACAAACACTTACAATTTCTTTATTACTACTCCATTGTTTTGTTGCTGTAATGAGAAGAAGCGAGAACAGGCCAGAAAAAATTGGATACACTGTATTTTCTTAGGAAAGGGAGAAATCTTTTCCAAAGTCACTCATTCATGTATATTTCTGTGTTAATGGAACCATTTTTTATGAATGAAGTGCTTTTTTCCGCATATGCATATAGCTACCCAAAACAAAAACTTTCTTGGGAATTTTAATTTCTTTGATACACAATATTTTTCTGCCATATTCCCTTTAGCATCTGCAATATAGAATTCCCGGTCAGGAAGTTGAAAAAAGTTAGACTTTTATACCCTGATCATAATTATGGAAAAATTTGTCCAAATTCTTGTTTTGCGTTTCTATTAGGATTTTTTGTACTTTATATGTCTTCAGGCTAGATTTCCTTTCAACTTTTCTGATAAAAATTCAAAGCAATAAACTTTTTGTAGCACTTTTCTTCCAAAGATGAGGGGAATTTCTCTGAATATCCTTTCTATTTTGCCTGAGTCCTACAGCCTGAAGATACTATTTTTCTTCCACTACCTGATTTCCATTCAGTGACCATGACTTCTTTGTATAATATTATGACCCAAGAAACTGTATTTTTTGATACAACTGCCTTCCTAGTAATTGTTTTATATGAGCGATTTAAGTTTTCATGAAAAATTTCTATTATGTGTTTTGGTATTTTTTGTTCAATTTCCATTTTAAGGAAAACTAGTTTCGCTATAACCATGAAACCTAGCACATAGCTAGTGAGCATACCGACAAATGTAAACCAGTTAACAGAATTATTTAATTTTCACTACATCAAAAGTTACCAGCCCAAGAGCATGCACGGATTTTTTTCGTGCGCAGTCCTTACATTAGGCTGCACCAAAATTTACCAACATAATTATCTATCGAATAACATATAAAAAGAGAAGATCGATTGAAAAATGTTAAAGTTATTACAAATTCCCTAAACCATTAATGTGTTTTAGAACACTTGTGTAAGGAGTGTACAACGAAATTTGTAATTTTTTGATAAATGTTTAAATAAAAAGCTATTTTCAATTCAATTTGAATCACAATTACTGAAAATACATTTTTGTTTCCGCAGGATAAACAAAACACCTTTCTATGCTCAGTTAAAAATTGTTTACATTTTTAAAACTGTTTCAAAACTCCATTTTCAAACTTTAAAAAAGTTTTTTAAACAAATTTCCAAAAAGTTCAAACAACAACAGGTTTATAAACAACTCTATAGAAAATAAAATTAAAAAAGAGTTAGGTCAATACCTTGTATAACTAAACCGTACCTGCGATTTGATTTCTGCAGAATTCGGCAAAAAGGCATTTTTGCAGTTTTTAAGATATAAAATCAATTTTATTTGAACTGATGTTCAAACTAAACAAAACTATTATATAATAAGGTAAAACATATGTCGAGAAATACATTCTGAAGCTTTTAAAAAATTGGACAAGGATAACCTTTAAAATTGTCAAAGGTGAAAATTTCACTAATGTTTCACACAGTATGTTTTTGCAGCCCAAAGAACAATTATAGGAGGAGTTACGGTCAAAATTCGAAAGTTCGTAAATTTTGGTGCAGCCTAATATATTAATATGTGAAAACTCTACTTGCCATACTAGATAGTAAAAAAAAATATCCTTTTGTGGCAGAGATTTATTTGATAGTTTACTTTTACTATTTAAATAATTTAAAATAGTTTTGTTAAAAAATAAATTAAGTTGAAATTACTTTACAATATTTTCCTATTTTCTAAACATTTATTGTCTTAAAAATGTACAAAAAATAATTATTCTGCAACTACAATTATATTTGTCTAGGCATAAACGCCAAAAAATCTATATTTAAAACGAATAGGATAATAAAGACACTATTTCATTATAGTTCAACTAAAATTTATTGAACTAGAGTTCATTGAATGAACTCATTTAAAAAAATAATAATAATAAAAAAGTTGGCTTACAATTTTTCTGAGTGCATAACACTTTGGCCTATAAATGCGTGACTGTTTTATGTTTTTTTTTTTTTTTTTTTTTCATAAAATTTTGGCATTGTATAAGTTTCTATATTAGTACAATATTAAATGTCTATTTGAGGTAACATATAAAAAAGTTCAAAAACCTTACCAAAATTGCTTTATTTCTTTCTTTTTGGGGTTTTTCTTACAAATTATTGTGATCTATAAATTAAATATTATCATATATTTTGAAGCATAAAAATACTTTTTTTTTTTTCTTTTTTTCTTGTTTTATTTCTATAATAAATTTAATACTTAAGTTATCACCCCATACCAACCATCTAGCAAGGAATGCATAGTACTCGTATGTACATATGTTAGTATATAATTTTCTTATTTGTACTTGAACGTATATACAACATTGTATTTGTTGTTGAATATTTAACTAATGGTTACGCAGTCTTTGTAATTCTATTGTACAAGTATTTGAAAAGCAAATAAGTAGTTTTTCTAGCTGCGTTGTTTGTTCATTATTGCAATATATGAAGTAAAAACAAAAATACTTTTATAAAAAAAAAAAAAAAATACAAAATACAAAAAAAAGTATGACACGCATACCCCAAAATAAAAAAAACATAAAATAGCAGAACTAAATATATGCGACCATCTTTTTTGTGACATGCTATGGGTGAATGAGTGTATACAGCGCCAAAAATTCATTTAAATAACTAAAAGGGCTTAGAACGAAAAATCCCTGCATATCTCAAGGGGAGGAAATCAAATGAAAAATTGTTATTATACTCTCGCTCTCATTTTTTATTGTTACTTCTCTTTTTTCCCACTCTCTGTAATTCTTATTTTTATGTTTATGGGGCTACAGCTAAAAAGGGTTACCATAGTTTTTAAATATTTACTTTAATTACTGTTGCTATTGTTAAAAACCTTGAAAATATAATATTAAAATTAACTAAATAATAATAAATAATCGTACAAATAAATACCGGTAACCTAGGAGTTTGTCTAAACTCCTAATTCATAATAAAGTTTCAAATTTATTAAACAGTCTTGTCTAGAGAATTTTTTAAATAGCAATAGACGATGAAATTAGACAATGTTTTTTTCAATTGTATCATGCATTTCTCACGAATTTTATTAATTATTGAAGTCCATGACAAAACTAAACAGGTAGCAGCAGTTCTACAAAAACGGCGAATTCATATTTTTTTTATCACGGATATTGAAACTTCAGTGGGTAATAAAAATTGTGCTTATATGGAGTTTTACAGTTCTAAGTACAAAAAAATAATCAGCTGATTAAGTATTTGTGTTTAAAACAATTAAAGAGCCATTGAGAGATTTAGAGAAATTTTGTTTTTATTATAATACTTAATACGCAAATTACATCAAACAAAAACTATTAGCTTTCGGCAATATTCTGTTTTTGATTGCGTATTATAAATTGCTTTCATCTAGTTATTATTATTATTATTATTATTATGATACAACCCAAGGCGAATTTAAACAGTTGACCTCACTTAATCAGCTGATAATTTTTTTAGTTCTTAAAACTGTCAAATTCATTTCTGATACAGCCCACGACGAAATGAAACAAAAACAACAACATGGCGAAATCATTAATTTGTTTATACATGAAGCTTGACACTTAAGAGGGTAAAAAAATTGTGCTTAAATAAATTTAAAATTTCCGGTTAAATTTTAAATTATCAACTATACGTGCAAAAAATTACTATTATTATTATTCCTATTATTATTTATTTGTAATTGCTAAAAAACATGTTATTTTTACACTTAAAAATATTCAAAGTTAATGCATTGCAGCAGGAAATTACAAAGTTTCCCTTAATTTAAAGTATACAAATTATTAAGAAATCGCATTTGAGAAACGTATATGACAGTAAAAAAGTGCAAAATTATGCTCTTATGTACATATAACATATGCAACAATATGCCATTTCAACTAATAAAATGTATTCTTAAATAAGGGTTTAATTCAGCATAATAGTAAAATTACATGAAAATATAATTTATATGGAAATCACTCAGTTTTTAAAATATTTTTTGAGTAGTTTTCATACAAATTTTATGTTTAAACAATTTGCTTGTTGTACTGAATCAGCCAGTAAAGAAAATATAACAAATTAGAAAGTAGTTTTGCTCCAACTGTGATACAGGGTCTTAAGATTATATTATTGTAATATTTATTCTTATTATTTTTGGATCGTTGGAGAAATCGAACAGATTTTTTTGATTTTCTTAAAATGTAGGTACTTTTTGTGAAAGTGGTCTTTTTTGGAATTAAGCAGTTAAATTAAATACAACATTATAAAGGTATTTCAAAAAACCAATATTGCAGCTGATCCTGTTAACGTAAGGAAAACTTTTAAGTATTTGTTCGATCGTCAGATATTTTATTGTCAATGAGCAGAAGACGAAGTTAAATTTAACCAAACAAAAAGTAAAACAAGGCTAATTTTCCCAAAATATAAGGCCAGAAAAAAGTTAACATATGACTCAACGAAAAATCGCTAATCCTATATTAATTTAGGTAAGGTTTCAAATGATAAACTATATAATGTATTGATGTGAGTTTTCGTAATTTGTAACTTTAATTTTTGGGTAAATATTCCCATTTTTTTTTTTTTTTGTGATAAAGGTGAAAACCTTTATATTTTTTATTTTTTACAAACGTGAAGATGTTTTAATAAAAAGGCTTGATTTATCCTTAAAAAAGCAAAAATGTTTTGAACTTCGATGATACCTCAAAACTAAATTTCTTAAACTCAGAACATGTTTATGGACATAAAAGAATCGAAAACAGTGAAAAGTGCAGTATTTTAAAAGAAAATAGTTTAAATGTTTTTTTTTTTTTTTATTAATTTTAGTAATTAAAATGTGTAGGGATTTTTTGTAGGGAAATTTTTTTGAAAGCGTAGGGAAAAATCGGACTTTTTTCCATCAGACCTAGGTTTTTTCAAACATTTTTACTGGCAACACTGATCGTGGTGTAAAATCAAATTATATTGTTTAATATAAAAAAATCGGTTCAAAGTCGGCCAAAAGTCGCAGCCGAATTATTTCTTAAGTCTTTAGCCGCCTAAGTGTCCGACTAATTTCGACTAACTTTTATAGCAAACTTTATCGGCTGAGCCGATTTTTATACTCAGAACAAACCTTGTCTTAGTTAAAAGTAACAATTACTTTTCGACCTAACAATGAAATATATTATTTTGAGTGAGTTCCTCCTCTGACTCTTTTAAGGGAAAATACGTTTGAGGATGTTTTGCTTTGTATTTAAAAGAAGAAAAAAAAGTTATTAAAAAAAATGGTAACAGTGAAAGTAGCAATAATTTTACGTGATTTAAAAAAAAAAAAAAAAAAAAAAACAATAATTTCTGACTAGTTCAATTTAATTCAGCTTAGTTGAATTTAAAGCAAAGCTGTGTTTTTATTTGTCTAACCAACGAAAATTCTTTAACTCCAACAGACTTTAAGCCGCAGCCGATAATATGTATTTTTATTTATAACATAACAAATTATGCTGTTAAGACTAAAATATGCAAAAATATGCTGTAACAAATCGATGCCAAATTTTTTAAAATTGTCTGAATCGGATAAATAACTAACAGTTTGGTCCATCAAGATAGCCTGAAGACCCACGAAGTGGGTTCTAATACACTGAAAAAAGTAATTTCAATGAATGAAGTACATTAAATGAAATTCATTAATTTTTTCCAAGAATTTATTAACATAATGTACAAATTCATTGCTTTAATAAAAATATTCATTAAAACTCAATGAAAAAATTAACGCTATTATGAACATTACATTGAAACCAGTCATTAAATTTATTTCTTAAAAAATAAGTAAATCTGTTATTTGGTTTAATGTATTAGTTCATTGAATTAGTTTATTTAATATACTAATACAATGATTTAATTAAGAAGAAGCATTCCACAATGAACAAAGACATTGAATCAATGAAATATTTCATTAATTATGTTAAAATAAATGCTTTCTAACGGGAAATAAAATAAAATAAAACGAAAACAAAAACAACTCAGTTTGCTTTTATCTCTTAACAAGAAATGACGCGTTTTAAACAAAAGACCAAAAATACAAAAATTCAGTGTGGTGTTAATAACTAAAATAATTATAAAATAAATAAGTTATATATAAATCACGGACGTTCGAATTATTAAAATACATAAATGTAAACTTATTCACACAGGAGAAGTCGAGCAGCATAATTGAATACACCCAATTAAATGAATTACCCAAAAGCAGGAATTTGGAGACTTGCCTTTCTAACACGTAAGTTTAAAAATGTTTATGATTTTACACAGTTTATAAAATATTACATTTCATTTATATTTGTGTAGATAAAACCAAAAAGACGCAGAAGAAAGTGTTATTAGCCTCAAATACCAGGGTTTCAAAAAATATCGTGATTTCAAAACCAAGAGAATTATATTCGTAAGTATACATAAATATAAAAAATATTTTAATTGAATTCTTAATAAAAATATATTACAGACTGATCAAGATTTGGATGCAACATCCGGTGATCGTCAAAATAATTTTTATAGACAAAAATAATTTAAAGGTAACTAGTTTAAACATTGTAAGCAACTGAACGAATTTTAAAAATTTTATTTTTAAACTTTTTTTCGTTCAGGATAATGCTAATGTCATAATGTCTAAATGGATTTTCCATACCATCATTGAGCATTATAGAGGACAACAGGAATTACTATATTTCTATAAATGACAAAGCAAACACGATCACATCTGTTACATGCATTTTGTTTACCTACATTTTTTTATTGAAATGTAATAATTTTATATTTATGGCATCTATATTAAGAAAATTATATTTAATTTTTGCTTATAATAACACAATATCATACAATTTAACCATTTAATTTAAAAACCAAAAATACAGAATAAGCCTATTATTATAATACATTTTTAAGGTATAGTTTCATTGGGACAAAATATGAGTTCATTGAAATCAATGTACTGTTCACTGGAATTATTTATTTATTTTATTTAATGAACGTGTTAATTGATTCAATGTAAGAATAAATTTAATCAATGAACTTGTACATTGAATATTAATATTTATGTATGGCAATACATACATAAATATTAATAGGATCAAAATTAGTGCATAAATTAATTGAAACAATGGACTTTTTCATTGTATTTATGTAACTTTTTGGTTCAGTGTAGGAACGTTAGAAAAAATTTTTAAGCAAAATAGAGGAAGCAAATTATTTAAATTATTATTATTTTTTTTTTTTTATTATGTGATAAAATCTGCGTAGTGTCGGATTTTTGCAAAATCCTGCTAATGAATTTCTTACCACAGATGTGAAAGAAATTACGAACAAAAAACATAAAATTTTAAGTTTTCATTGAAAAAATAAAAAACACTTAAGTTCAAAATAGAATATTTTTCTTAACTGTTCAAAAACAAAATAATAAAATTATTAAAACAAACATTTTAAGTAAAGTACGAAATAATTTTGTACTTTAAAAAAATGTTTTAAAAAAAAGTTTTTTTTTTTATGTACGAAAAAACTTTTTCTTTGTATAATTTAAAAATATCAATTTAGAAATGAATTCATTTTAAACAACTGGAAATTTGGTAGTTGCTTAGTAATCATATTGGACTTTGAATATAATAAATGACCAAAGTCGCTGCGGATATAGATGTTCCTATCTTAAATAAAAATTTGATTCATTCTAAGGTACCGTTTCTCAAAATTTTGGTCCTGAAATTATCCTTTCGCGAGCAAGATCAAAATGAAAATAGGTTCTTTTTTCAATAACAATATACAAATTTGGTATCGTAAGAAAGGACTTTAGAGCGAGCATTTAAAGACATAAGAAAAATTTAGGACCAGATTCAAATAAGATCAAAATTTTGGTTCGTCCTTGTGTTGAAGAAAGCATATGTACCAAATTTCATCAAATTACCTTCAAACTGCGCATAAGCTTTTTGTGGACAGCCAGCCAGCAAGAAAGCCGACCAGACGGACGGACATTGTTAAATTGACTAAGAAAGTGATTCTGAGTCGAACTGTGTACTTTAAGGTGTGGGTCCGAAGATTCTTCCTCTGCGTTACAATTTCTGCCCAAACAAATAATGCACCAACATACCTATGGTGGTGTAGTGTATAAAAACAGAAAAACTTGTTTTGGTATAACTGCTATAGGATTATATTGTATTATTTTGATCCCAATTTTTTAAATATTTGTGTAAAAAATTCAAATTTTTAAATTTTTTGTGAAAAATGGCAACATTTTGGACTTATTTGGACCTGGTCCTAAATTTTTGTTACGTCATTAAATACCAGCCCCAAAGTCCATTCTTACGATACCAAATTTTCATATTGTTCCTTCGGCAGATATAGGAACCAAACTTTTGAGACGCGGTACCTTAGAATGAAATAAATTTTCATTTGAGATGAGAACATCGTTATCAGATAAAATACTCCATACAAACATTCATATGAATTTATCTTAGTTTGTGATGAAAACTGTTGATAAATATGAAAAAAATCATTTAATTTGTTCGTTATTTGTCTTAAAAATTTGCATTTATTATCAATATTTTATTTTAAATTTCATAAATATTTGACTTTTAAATGAAAAATTATTGTACAAAAAGAAAAGTTTTTTTGTGTTTTGTTTTCTTTGGAAAAATTTTTTTTGAGAACTTTATTATTTTGTACTTTAAGAAAAACATTTTTTTTTTAACTTTTTTTTTATATTTTTTGTTTTAGTATGTTATAAAATAATTTTTAACTTCAATGAAAATATTTTTTTGTAAAAAACAAAATAAAAAATGTTTCCGGTCTTTGGTTGTCACACAATAGTTTCTGATTTGTTTTGCCTCATATCTCTTCTACAACCGCAAAATTGGAATCAAAAAAATGAAAACATTTTTTCCTTGAAATAACCTTTTAATGAAATAAGCCCCAAACATTTTTCAAACTTATTATTTTTTTATGGAAATAACTTCTAACGAAATTTTGTTGGAAGTTTGGGACTTTTTTCATTTTTATTTGGCCTAGCACAAAGGATTTCTTCTCAGTGGTATATATAAATATCTATCTTCGTTAGGAAAAATTTTTCCTCATAGCCTGAAAGGGCTAAAAATTATCTTCTCTGTGGTATTTAAATCAATATAAATTGTGTTGAAATATATATTTTTAGAAAGGTGATAATTTCAAAAGAGTTTTCATGGAATAATTATTTTTGTGGCTACGAGAGGGCGCTAAAGTCAGAGAATTTAAAGAATTTATTAATGACCATAAAAAACAGATGGAAGCAATATATTGCTTACTTAATTGCATAAAGCAATAGAGTAAGTTTTTGACTGTGTCATAAAGACACTCTACCTTACCATAGTGAAGCAAAAAAATCACATTCTATTGCTTCAAGATGGCTCATCTCGAAAAAAAATCATTTAAAACTTTAATATAAAAATTATATGGAGTATAAAAAGAAATTATAAAAAAAAAATATAAACATTTTGTTGCTTTATTCTGCAACAATTTTTTTTTTTTTTTTTTGCCACAATTAAAAAAAGTAATAAAAAAAATTCTAAATTTTTTAGAAAAGTCTAAGAATTCTTTATGTTAAAATATTTCGTAGTCTTAAATCGATATTATTTTAACACTTTATACAATATTGAAAACTAATAAAAATACTGAATTTGGACCGGAAATCCTTCAAGTTCAGGTTAAATAGTGGCAGAATTTAATATAATATTAGATGACAAGATTTGGAGGAGTTAGATATTCCCTTAGGTTAGGTTAAGTGGGCAGCTGTCTGAACAGTACAAGACAGCTCACGTGGATCCAGTTTTGGTCGCGTTGTGATACCCCAAGGGATCATGTGATATTATTCCACATGTCCGAAACTACGTTCGAGTCGAACCAACCAGACGCATATATGAAGGAATTGATCGCTATGATGTCAATATTAGAGAGATCTCACAATACATGCACATGCAGACTACCAAATTTGGCAGTCCTAATTTCAGTGAGAGTTGGACAGAAAGTGCTCCACTGTCTCTTTCTCTTCCTCATCATAGCAACTCCTACAGAAGTCGTTAAAAAAGCTCTAATCTCCTAGCATGCGCACCAGCAATCAAGTGCCCTGTGACAACGGACATTAGAATACGTAACCGATGCCTTGATAGTCCCAAGATGATGTTTGACCGAAGTCCATCATAATGGGATCATATTTGCCTCGAGGTTGAACATGTGGACAGATTCGTCCATCTATTCTGTGCAATCCTCGACAAGTTCCGCAGGAGGAAAGCGGTACTCCGACCAATTGATCTGTATCTTCATGTCGAAAAAGAGAACCAGTTCTAGCCAGTTCGTCCGCAGTGAGATTTCCCTGGGTATTTGAATGACCCGTAACCCAGACTAGCTCTAGGATTGAATATGTCGCCATCTCGTTTAGAGATATCCGTATTCATGTACCAGCCAGGATGTCGAAAAGACACCCGAGAGCGATTTAATCGCAGCTTGACTATCCGTACAGATTTGAATATCCACACCGAATACCCTATAGTACATCAACCAGTTTACCGCTCTTTTTATGGCCGAGATCTTTGCTTGAAGAATGCTGCAGTGATCCGGCAGTTTGAAGGAAATGCTTTTCCTATATGCAGGAATGAAGACACCCCCCCAACCCCATCAGCAGATTTGGTCCTATCAGTGTAAACCACCACTGAGCCGGCGCTTAATACCGAAGCCGTCGAGATTGACGCTGAGAACTTTTTTAAACGAACTTTTTCAAAACTTCTAATCCAAAGTAATATGAGTACCAAGTTTTAATTTTATAAGACAATAGAGTGATTCCATATCAAAACGGACAGCAATCGGACTTGACATCTCCGATGTCAATGAAATTCACTACATATATTGGCAATTGGAAGTGTCTCCCAAATCATCAAATTTTAAACTCATGCTCCTTTCCGGTCCAAAAATATGACGGTTTGAAAAACTAGAAAAACCTAAAAAATTTACAAAGGTGCATTCGTTTAATTGTTAATAACTTCTAAACTATAAACGGTAGTTATCTAGTTTTAGTTTTATAATAAAGACAAAAATATTACCTTTATAAAGATATTTATAAATTTTTTTTTAAATCAAAAGTTCAAAGGTCAAAGTTGGACTTATAATAATAAAATCGTTAAATTTCAAAAAACGGTATTTTAAAAGTTCTAAAAAAAAAAATTTTGATGTAACTCTTCTTCTTACGCACGGAAAATTTCAAGTTGGAGTCTCATTTAGTTTGGAAGTTATGGACCAAAATAAAATTTAATTACTTATAACTTCTAAACTATACACAATAAAATTTAAATTTTAATATAATTTTAAAGATTAAGATATTGTCTTCAAAATTATGTAAAGTAAATTTATTTAATTTTAAAGTTCAAAGGTCAAATTTAAACTTATAAAAATTAAATCTTTATAAAATCATATATAATTTTTTTAAGAATTTTAAAATACCGTTTTTTGAGATATTCAGCTTTGATTATTATATTATATATTTTGACCTTTGAACTTTCGAAGTAAATAAATTTTATATGCGTAATTTTAAAGCCAATATCTATTTCTATTAAATGAGATACAAATTAGAATTTTACAATGTATAGTTTAGAAGTTATGAGCAATGAACTATGTACACTTTTGGATAAAATTGTATAGTTTTTCAATCTTTAAAACGTCATATTTTTGGACCGGAAAGGGTCTTAAGTCTGAAAGTTTGCGATTTGAGCAACACTTGTAATAGGTAATAACTGTAGCGAATTTCATGGAAATCGGAGACATGAAATCCTAAAATGACTGTTTTTTGTCCGTTTTGATATGGAATTACTCAATACCTTCTATTTTTGTTCCATCGTTATATGGGAACAAAACCAATTATTCATATATTTTAAATGAGGAATTATTTCATTTTTTTAATACTTCTTTCATTCAGGTTATTTTATTAAATTTGCGTACGTATTTTTTGAGATGATAAAACTCCCAATTATTTAAATTATTTCATTTTTCCTTTTGAGTTATTTAATTTTTTAAATTTAGGAGTTTTCTTATTTTTGCTTGAACTTATTTTGTGGATAGTTATTTTACAGTATTTCCTTCTTTATGAAATCTCTAATTTAGTATTTATTATTTTTTATTTCAATATATATTGTAAAATTTCATTGAAAAATATTAAGAAACAAAACTTTTATTGTGTAATGAAAAATTCTGAACTAACGATTTGTTTAAAAACTGTTAAACTATTTCTGTTTTTCTTTAGTGCGTAAAGGTATGTATACACGGTTGTCAGATCTAACAACGTTGGCAGAAAAATGTTCAGAAAATTTCTAACAACCGTGTAAACTTACACAGCCTGTCCCACGATGTCGAACGAAAATTTCGTTCGACAAAATGTATGGGAAACAATAACAAAATTTTAAATTTATTTGTTGTTTTCCATATAAATTGTCGAATCGAATTTTTCGTTCGACATCGTGGGACAGGCTGTCAATTTATGTCTTACAACGTTGTTAGAAAAAGCATTGTCAGTAAATTGTAACCCAATAATATTGTTAGACATCTGACAATCGTGTAAACACATAACGTTGCCATTGCCAGATAATTGTCTGACAATTTTTATTGTCAGCTGTGCGAATTTTATGCATCTGACAATGGCGCCATTGTCAGATAAATCATTTGTAATGGCAACGCTGCACATTAAACAGCAACGTTTATTCGTCTGACGACGGATCTGGTAACTTTTGCCATACAACAACCTGCCAACAGTGTAAACTGACAATTTTTGTTGGCGGATAAATTTATTGTCTGACAATTGACTGGCAATGAAATTGTAAGGTTTTCTTACGATCGTCTAAACTGGCAATTTACCTGTTGCTAACAATTTTTCATTGTCAGTACATTGCCATCACATTGTCAGATCTGCCAACATTGTTAGATCTGACAACCGTGTATACATAGCTTAAGTAGTTGGAGAATGAAAACCAAAAAATAAAAGTGTTGCATACTTTTAGGGCTGTAACAGTAGTAGGAATATTAACTAATAGCATAGGTCAACAAAAGCGCCAAAAAAAATAAATATGCCGAGAATAATTCAGCAAAATTATTATTCCTTAGGGTTGATACAGTAAAATGAAAAATTTTAATCACATTTTCAACCCATTAAGCAACAAAGAAAATTTGCTTCCCTGAGGAGTTTTTAGGTTATAAAATATTTAACTTTGAACACTACATTTAGTCTAAGGAGTTAAAATTAAGCGGAATTATTCACGTGCTTTTATAACGGTTAATTGAGAAATTCTTAATTTTTACAATTTTAAAGACTTCCAAGGGTTATGTGTGACAAATTAGTGTCTTGACTAGTATTACATTTGTACGTAAAAACATATTTTCTTTGTTCCTCAATGGGTTAAACATTTGACGTGATGGAGAAAAAAACGAAATGTTTCTGGTGATTGGGATGACTATTCCTACAATATCTGCAACTTATTTTTCAGGATACTTTTTTAGTGTTGACCTGTGCAATGTAATCAATCAAATACATATAATAAATGTACAAAAAAATCTTTTAAAAATTGCTATATCTTTAAAATGTCATAAATAAATAACTAAATAAAGAAATCATGTAAAATCTATTATCTTTAGAAGTAGAAGAATAGAAAGTTTTTAGTTTTTTTTAACAAATTCGTAAAATATCTTTCTTAAAAATATTTTAATTTAAAAGAAAATCTTTTAAATAATTCATTATATCTTGTAAACATTTAAGTATTTTTAAATTTATATAATGACCTCGACAATTGTTTTATTTTAAAGTAACAAAGAAATTTTATGTAAAACTTTTAAGGACACATGTTAAACAATGCCTCATGGCAACACTACTATTTCACTCTCAATGAGACACACTGTGAATGCAAAAGAGTAAATGGAGCGTATGAACGACAGCAGAAAGAAAAATAATGACAGTAGAAAAAAAATACCTATAAAAAAATGTACTCGTTTGTATAAAATTAAATTTCTATAAATTATTACTTACATTCAAACTAAAAAAAAATCCTTTGAGGTAATTTTCTACTTGTGTTTGTTGCTGTTGTTGTTGCTTTGGTTGGTTGGGTGGTTGGTTGTTGTAGTTGTTGTTGTATAAACTATTTTTGAATTTTATAATTTATGGTAATTTTAGATAATTTTTTAATGATAAGTGTCAACGACATTTGAGACACATTTTTTTGAAGGCAGTTTAGCTTTTGTATGATAGAGAGATAGAGTGTGTATGTGTTTATAGGTATAAAGTTGCAATTGTAGTAGTAGTAGTAGTAATTGTAGTTGCAGTAGTATTAGTAGTAGTTGTAATAGTACGAGTTGTCAATTTATACTCAAACATACGAACGAACAAACGAACTAATGAACGGAACGTGTGTGTAGTAAGTATGTGCGCGTAATGATGGTTGGTTGATTAGTTAGTAAGTTGAATTGTTTGCTGGGTTAGTTTCTTGTATATCTATAGATGTATGTTTGTATTTTATGCTGTTAGTGTATGTATTTGTATTATATATATACGTGTGTGAGAGAGAGTTGTTAGAGTGTGTATGTATGTGTGTGTAGAAATGTTGGTTGGTATAATTTTTTTTCTCTGCTTTTTTATCTATATATTTTTTACACTTTTATCGATATGCTTTGGTTGTTGTTGCTGTTGTGGTTGCTGCTGCTGCTGCTGTTATAATAATTTTGTAGAATATTTTATTTTTCTTATTTTATTTTATTTTTCTCTTATTTTTTGAAATATATATAATTTTTTCAATATTTATTTATACACACATATTTTTTTACATCATTTCATAAAATATTACTTTGTTTAATGGCGTTTTCTTTAATAGAAATTTTCATATTTTTTTGTTATACATTTAATACTATAAATGCAATTTTTTCTTATTCCTTTTTTTCTTTAATATTTTATTTTTTTTTTTTTTCTACTAACTACTTGATAAATTTTTTTTCTGCACTTTGAAAATTTTACATTTTATCTACAAAAAAAAAACAAAATAATTTACAATATTAGAGGAAAAATTAACACTTTTATGTTTAAAAACACAGTAACACTTTTTAAATAAATTGTTTTTTTATTCTTAAAAATAGAAATTTCACATTTTTTTCCAATAACTTTTTTTGGTTATTTCAAAATTTAGTATACTAAGCGTGAAAATTTCCTTCAACAAAATTTCTTTCTCCACCACCACCTCGTTTCCGTTCTATACTTTCTATCCATATTCTTCTTCATCTATACATAGAAAAAAACAGCAAGTGTGCCAATATTCCCGTTATGGTGGGGCTACAAAAATATAAACCTCATATGTTGGAGAAAAAAAAAAAAAGAACTAAAGAATTTATATATGTAGGTATAGAATTTTTTCTTTTTTCAAAAATCACTCTGTTATTTATAGAATTTTTATAGTTTTTGTTGAAAAAAATCCCACACTTTGTTTAAATTTTATAATTTTACAATTTTTTCATTTAATTTTAATTTATTTAACTATTTTTTACACTTTTTTCTCAGCTATACACATTTATATATATATTTTTTCAAATTGTAATTAGAAAAAATTCTTTTGGTTTAATGCGAAAAAACCCCGAAAATTGGGTCATCTTCGGTCGTTCGGTTCGGTCTACTTGTATTCTTCATCTACAACTTGGTTTCTTGCACACACAGCAATCGATTTTTGCTGTATGTGTCTTATATTTGTTTTAACATGATACCGTTAACAGTTGAATCTCAGCATGTTAAAATGGTAACGGTACTTTTTATTGTATTTAAGAGAGTATTTTCTGTACTCTTTGGTGTCAATTAACAGTTCCGTTTTCCGTTTTGTTTCTATAATGTTTAACAAAGTGTTGCATACTTTATGGAGGGGGTATTGTTTTGTGAGGTAAAGGGAAGTATAATTTTTTTTATAAGGCGCCCATAGACACATACTGCAGAGAGATACTGCCGATGAACCCTGTACGTGTGTGATTGAGGAATTTGCTACACATTCTTCAATCAAATTTGTATTTTTGTGAAAAAAATTGATTAAAGCAAAATTTTAAATATTTTTCTTTTTAAAATAAATTGACAACAGAAAACTTAATAAATATTAAGAAAAATAGTCGAATTCATGATAGAATTACTAAAGGTAAAATCACTAGAAAGTTTGTTCTCATTTTTATTTACCCTGAAAAATCAAACACATATAAATCAAAAGAAAATGTAAAAAAAATTAAAATAAAACTTCAAATTAGAAAAAAATATATATTTTAAATTTAAAACAAAAATTTTCTTTAAACAAATTTATGCAACTAAATTTTATTAAAATAAACAAATATTTACAAATTTATGATGTGTAAATGTCCAGTTGGACAAATGTATGTATTAAACGTTCACACAGCGTTCCCAAGATAGAATTTTGCATTTCAAGAAACAATTCAAATTTATGTATGTAAACAAAATATTTTATATTTTTTCATTCTTGATTTTTGTTTTTTGCTTTCCATTTTTCAGTTTTTTGACTTAACAAGAAATAAAATTGACGACTCTCTCTAGTGAATCTACCTTCTATTATTATATTATGGTCGAATTCATTTGAAAAAACTGTCTGCAGTATGAGTTCATTTTAAAATCAAAACGATTTTGATTTTTCATACTGCATTGTCGGTGTGACGCACACATTCAAAAGCTCTCTCAATTTTACTAACACATACTTATTGCAGGAGCTTATGCGGTATGTGTCTATGGGGCGCTATAGGCATTAAATAATAAAAGTTAAACAAACTGAATTCAGTTTAAATATTTTATTTTTCATTATTATTTCTTTAAATTACTAAATAAATTATTTAAATTTATGTTAAATTAAAAAAATAAAAGTTATAAGCTACTAACGTTAAAAAAAATAATTTAAAAAATCTTTAACTTAATGTTGTCAACAAATATTAGAATTTCATTGATCAGAATAGAAATATTTTCTTTTAATCGTTTGTTATCTATGTAAACAAAAGAGTTTATATAATATTCCAAAATTAAAACAATTGTGCAGAATTGTTAACATAAAAATGTGTTCAATTTCTTCATCGAAATTTTTAATGATTATATTTAATTAAAGCTTTAATACCATTAAGAAACATAATAGTATTTAATGCATTTACATTTAATTATATTTGAACGTTTTACTATATTTTTTATTAATATATTTTAAAAATGTTTGGTTCATTATTTCTTGAGATATTGACTATTGTCAGTACAAATATGAAATGTGGGTCTGACTAAGTGATTAAACTTTGAACATATTTACTTTAATAGAAAGTTGAAATATAAATTTTTGCAAAATAAAATCAATCTTTTAAAAATTCGATATATAAGAAAACATAAGCTCGTCAAATTTTATCTGGTCCAGGGGTTCTCGCCTTTTAGGAATTTTTGTTTCTTCGCGGACCCCTTGAAAAATTTTGATTTTTAGTATAAGTAGTAGAAATGAAAAATAGTAAAAACTCAAAAGGTATTTATTTTAAATAAAACTTTGTAAGGAAAATTACGAAAAACAGATATCTTTATTATTACTAACTTTTTAACAGTGAGAGAATTTTTCACAAAGAAAATCTTATTTATTTAATTTTCCACAATCAAACGTGATCTAAATTAAAATTTTATGAACTGTAGAACAGAAAAATTATTTTTGTATAAATTTTAGATAAAAATTTTAACAAAAGTTTCAACGCACAGTGGAGCCAAACTAAATAGTTTTTAGTAATAAATATGTATCTCATAAACTACTGTTCGGATCAAATTGAAATGTATGGAAGAGTTGTAGAGGAGGACCTAAACTTTCAGGATAATCATCTTGTAGTCATCATGTGGTAACACGAGATAAGCTACATGGTGTTAAAGTTGACTATCTCGTATATGTAAAAGTCAAAAAATCATAACCTACAAATTAAGTCCGATTTCAAATATTTTTTATATTTCATTAAAGTGCTTGACAAGATAAAGAAAAAATAAGCTTACTCGTCTAAGTTAAAAAGATATTAATGCTCGAATTTTCGTCTAGACGTGAAAAATATTCAATGTCAGCACTCTAAAATTAGTATGAAAAATTTATATTTTTTGTACAAAAATATAGTCAAATTCTTTCACTTTTTTCTCAAAGATCCGTTAATGACATTTTTTTCTTTATATATTTCAAAAGATAAGACTTCATAAATGATTAACAAAGATATTTTTAATTGATTTAAGTTTTCACCCTATATCCAGCATTTGTCAAAAATGTTGAATTTTAGAAAAAATCGATTTATAAAAAAAAAAATGTCTCGCGAGCTTTTTTAAATTTATTGACGATATTTTATCAAAAAATAAATTTAGAACTATTTGACACTAAATTGCTTCTCACCCGGCCAAAAACGAATGCAGGAGTGGAGATTTTATAAAAAAGTAAATTTTTTTAACGCCTTTTTTTAATTGCGTAAAAAAGCATATTAGCATAATATTTTCGCTATTATTTCTTATGTAATGTATAAAAATTATACCAGTCTTTTATTTCTGCAAAAATTATTAAAAAATCTTTACAAACCGATTTTTGGCAATTTTTCCAAAATAAAAAATATGAAAAATATATAAAAACCAAAAAAAGAATCTTTTGTAAAGCAAAACTCCGCTTATTTTCCAAAAACTTATAAAATATTACAACAATATAAAAATTGACTTATTTACCAATTCATTGATATATAATATGTATACATAGATCGTTTTAAAACCATTATATCATGGTCTCAAAGCTAACGACTATTATCTCGTTCGACAACCAAAACGCGCCAATACAATTGTGTGTTACGTATACGCACATATGGAAATATTGTAAAACAGTGAATTTTGAGGCCATGATATAATGTTTTTGAAATTATCTATATAAACATATTGTATATCATTGAATTGGTAAATAAGTATATTTTTATATTCTGGTAACATTTTTTTTTTTTTTTCATTTGGTAAGAACCTAGCCTATTGGCCATAATCGGTCCACTTTATTTTATAAGTTTTTGGAAAGTAAATGGAGTTTTGCTTTAAAAAAAATATTCTTTTTTTGGTTTCTATATCTTTTTAATATTTTTTATTTTTGAAAAGTTGCCAAAAATCGGTTTGTAAAGCTTTTTTTATTGACTTTTGCAAAAATAAAAGAATGATATTTATTTTATATATTACATAAGAAATATTAGTGAAAATGTTATGCCAAAATGCTTTCTTGTGCAATTAAAAAAAGACATTTAAAAATTTTACTTTTTTCATAAAATCTCCACTCCTGCATTCGTTTTTGACCGGGCGAGAAGTAATTTAGTGTTTAATTGATCTCAGTATATTTTTTGACTAAATAGTGTAAATAAATTTAAAAAAACTTGCGTGACATTTTTTTTTATTAATCGATATCGTAAATGTTAAACTTTTTTCTAAAATTTACCATTTTCGACCACCGCTAGATGTAGGGTGCAAGCCAAAATCAATTCAAAATTTCTTTATTAAACATTTATTAAGCCTTGTCTTTAGAAATATGTAAAGAAAAAATTTTTATTAAAACAACTTTGAGAAAAAAATTAGAGAATAGTGCTGTATTTTTGTAAAAATGTAGCCACTTTTCATACTAATTTCAGAGTGCTGACTTTAAACATTTTTCATGTCTAGACGAATTGAGTAGGGTGATCGATACGGTTTTCCAACCGGTTTTGAAACGGTTTTTTCCGTCAATATGCTGTCGGTTTTTTCAAAATGTTCATTTTTCGAATGTCGAATAGACCGGTTTTTTTAAACACAAAAAACCGGTTTTAAAAATAGCTTTTTATTTCAAAAAACATGTACTAAATACTGATATTTGAATCAAAATTTATGAATATTTTTTAGAGTATTATTTGTAATGTTAAAAATATAGTTTAATGCTATGTTCACATATAAATGTTTTTTAAGAAACGTGTCGTTTTCTTAAAAAACGCAAACAAATTGACTTGTTTTTTCATATATTTCAAAACCAGAAAACATCTCGATTCGAGTTGTTTAATTATTTAACACAATAAAAATTTTTAGTATTTTTAGTTTAAAGAAAATTGTTGAAAAAAGAATTTATAAAAATTGTCAAATAGTTTAAAAACCAAAAATTAAAAATTATAAATGAAATTTATATTTGTTCATAAATTTTATTTATTTAAAAATTTTATTTTTTCAATTAGAAAGTGTTTGTGTGTAAAATTTTTATTTAAACCAAAAATTTGTGAAAATATTTTGGCAAACGAAAAACAGGCCAAAAGGAAAAACACGATAAAATGATATGTGAACAGTGATGTTTAAACTCATTGTGTTTTATAAAAAAACAAGTCGAAAACGAATATGTGTGAACATAATATAAGGTTAAAACGAAATTAATTATTGTAATATTAAATAAATAAATTAGTAATAATTACTTCAATTGTAACACCTGTAATATTTTTACACTTAATTTGAATGTTTTAGTCTTTTTTTTTTTATTCAATATTTTTTTAATTTTTCAAAGATTTTGTTTTAAAAAAGTTTCTCCTACAGAATAGTTTCAGTAAAATTGATTCTAGCTCTTATCATATTAACCCATGGTTTCTGTTTTGTTTGTTTTGATTATTTTTTCTTAAAAATTTTATATTATATTATTCGTTCGTTGATATGCTTTATAACACCCAAAAATATTGGTTTAAGACCCACCTTAATTTGTACCAATCATCTTTAAGTCGATTTGATGATGTTCGTCCGTCTGCCTGTTCATAAAAAAATAATTAATTAATTAATTAAAATACAGGTCACAATTTTGAACATGTATTAAATTTGAAATTTGCCACACAGGTTTCTTATAGTCTAAAAACGAAGCGTGTTGAAATTGGTTATGATCGTTCCATTATTTAAACTAGCGCCATGCAAATATCCTCCCGGAAAAGGGGTTTAGCGATCATAAATCCCTTAAATGTAGTAAGAATTTTTTTTACATATGTAAGTTCCATATAAGTTAAAAGATCGGTTCATAATTGAACATAGTATTGGCCCACAATTCCACAAGTTTAGAAAAGAAGACACTTCCCCGAATTTGGTGCACATAAATGAGTAGGGTATTGTTGGACTTGACCAACCATTTCTTTCTCGTTCTTATTGGATTAATAGTTATTTCCAAAAATAATTATGTGTAATATATTTTAACTTGAACATCATAATATTTATTGATTTTTCTTTAAGAAATGTAGTCTTTTGGTAGAAATATTAACTTCTGCATATATATATATATATATATATATATATATATATATATATATATATATATATATATATATATATATATATATATATATATATATATATATATATATATATATATATATATATATATATATATATATATATATATATATATATATATATATATATATTTATTTATTTACTTGATGGCTTTCGATTTTATAAATTTCAGTTTTGTGAAATTGCAAAAACTCGCGATTTTACTTCGCTTTTTCATTTCCTCAAAAACCAAAAAAATTTCAAAAGTATGTAACTTTGAATAGTAATATCTCTGGAAAGGGTTTGCGAATTTTAATGATTCAAACGGCCTTTGAATTTTATATATAGCGGCTTTATTACGAATATTTCAAAAATAAGAACAATTTTTAAAAATGCATTTTAATGAAATTGCATTTTTTAAATGCATTTTTCGTTAAAAATGCTATAAAAAATTGTTTAATTTTTTTAACATAATTGAAAAGTTTGGAATCTTTGCATTAAAATAAAATTGTCAAATTTTTGGGACGCAAAAATCTTATATGCATAATCCAATTTTTATAAAAGCATGTTTCCAATTTTTCATATAAAAATAAATTTTCTTTAAAATTTGTATAAAAGTTAACAAAATATAAAAAGTATGCAATTTTAAATATTCATATCTCTTGAAGTTATTGATGGATTTCTGTAATTTAAAAAGCATTTAAAAGGTTATTGTCTTCTATTTGAACGATTTAGTCAGCATTTTCAAAATCTCCTTTTCGTTTCAAAATATTTTCAAAATATAAATGCAATTTATAGATGCATTTTTGTTAATTACGAATTCAATAAATTTTAATTTTTCTAAAAGTGTATTTAAAAATGTTTTGTTTATTACAAATTGAAATAATAATTAGTCTGGTACATAAAGGTTTACTATTTTTAACGAATTTTTAAAATGTAACACGATACATTTTTTTTTACAAAATATGTTATGCTACTCACAATAACAGAAAAATATAATTTTTATATGAAAAAATTTTAATTAAAGAAAAGGTGAAATTGTGCATAATATATGTGTGCGTCTCAAAAATTTGAGATTTTTATTTTAATGTATAAAATTAAAAAATTTTAATAGCATATTTAACGAAAAATGCATTTAAAAAATGCAATTGCATTAAAATGCATATAACATTCTCACTTGTTGAACAACAGATGAATCCATACACATTTTGCACAAAAAAGCAATTATTGAATTAAATTCAGCCCATATGTATATTTACTTGTCTGTCTTTTAGTTTAATGTTAAGATTATTTAAAGCCTTAAAAAATTTAGAGATATAAGCTAAGTGATATATAAAAATAGTTTGCTGTAAAATTTTTATAAAGATCTACATTTTTGTATAAAATGAAAATGTCAACTTATGTATTTAATTCGTATAATCTCTTCAGCATATTGCCCTTCGAAATCCAACTGACGCACGTTGAGGTAAAAGGGATTGAAAATGGCGCTTAATTCAGGGAGAGGTGATATCAATATTTTAATGATGAGGATCTATTTTTATATTTATTATTAGGTAAAAAAATGTATTTTTTGAATTTTAGGATTTTTTTTGGCAGAACGGTAATGTCTGTCCGTCCGTCTATACCTTAGGATTAAATGGGTCTAAAATCGCCGCATTATTCAGAGAAAGGTGATATGAATATTTAAATGATCATGATTTAATATTTTATCAATTAGTTAGTAAAAAAAGATATTTTTAGAACTCTTGAATTTGTTTTGGCAGAATAGTAATGTCCGTCCGTCTGTCTATATATTGAAAAGAAAGGGTCTAAAATGGCCGCACAATTCAAGAAAAGGCGATATCAATATTTTAATAATCACAACATGTTTTGTTTTTTATTAGTTAGTTAAAAAATATAAACCTTAAAAATACTCCGATTTTTTTGGCAGAATGGTAATGTCCGTCCGTCTGTCTATACATTAGGATTAATTGGCTAGAAGAAAGCCGCATAATTCAAGGTTTACCGGTTAGTAAAAAAAAATGTGCCATTATATCTCTACGATCTTTTTTGGCTAAATGGCAACATCCGTCCATCTGTCTGTACATTGTGAAAAAATGGATCTAAAATGGCCGCTTACTTCAAGGAAAAGTGAAATCGATACTTTTATAATCACAACTTGTTTGATTTTTACTAGTTAGTAAAAAAATGCATTACAAGAATCTTACAAATTTTTTCTGCCTGATATGTAATGTCCGTCCGTCTGTCTATACATTGGGGTTAAACATGGCAAAAACTAAGCATACTTCAGAAAAAGTGATATCAGTACTTTAGTGATCACTTTTGACTTTATTATTTATTAGTAAGTAAACAAATTCTTTTTTAGAATTCTAAGGCTTTCTTTGCAGAATGGTAATGTTTTCATACAAAAAAAAATCATCAGTGAGAATAATCAACTGCGGATTGTGGTAGGTCTATATTAGAGTATTCATTTTACTCGACTTTTTAATTGTTCGAATAATCAAATAACTCAAAAATGCAGTTTTTAAGTTACTCGAATAATCGAATAAATATTTTAAGTTACTCGAGTTATTCGATTAATTTATACCTTAAGATTTTACTCGATTTTTCAATGCTTATCAAAAAAGAAAACAAAAATATAGCTTAAAATAAGAAATAGTCTTTCCAAAATAATATAAAATTAAAATTTGCGTAAATATTTGTTTCTTTTGCTTTTATAATGCCGTTGTTTCTCTATATTTAATATATTCATTGATAGTTAAATAAATAGGTCTAACAAATTTGGTCTATCAATTTGAACCAAATTTCATATTAAGGGTAGTCCGAAGTGCTTTTTGTAACTTTTGTGACGCTATAAAATGACTAGTTTTTACACTGTGAAAACAATGATACCCATTTAAAGGAGATTATCAATACTTTTGATAAAAATTAAAGTTGATCATAAGTTTTTATCCATTTTGGAATAATTTGTGATTTTGTCCCATAATTGGCTCTATTTTGAAGTAAACCATAACTTCTACCAAAATGTAAAATATTTTATTTCTCCTTTCTTCCTATTTTTGCTATAATTTAGTAAAAACGACACAGTATTATATTTTACACAAATATGATATGGATTTTGTCCGTTAGGCTGTGAAAGAATTGCGAAAATATATTTATTAGTTTCTGAGTAATTGCATTTTGAAAATGAGAAAAAGTACTTTGAACCATCCTTTTTTAGATAAAGTGGTTCAGCTATTCTTAACATAAAGAACGAGTTTACATGCTAAACTTAATTTTAAGTCCAAATTCCTTCTATAATACAAATTTCATTCAAACTATCACATCCTCTACACCAGACTGAGCATTTATTGGTATATAAACTATGTACTTTAATTCGTAGAACCAAAAATATGTTTTTCCAAATCAAGTTTAAAATCCTTCAATTCATATTATTTATTATATTTATGTTAAAATTATTTGAATTTTACTTTATAATTTTTTGAAGTGACATATATTTTTTATTTAATTTTTGTAATTAAAAAACGACCTTTAACTACGTATTGTAATTTAGGCATATATTCGGTTCTTTTTACTAAATACAATTTTTTTTTTTTTTTTTTTTTAAATAAAATTCCAATTTATGATACCACTTTTAGATTCGAAACATTCTATACAAATTTTGAAACATTGTTTTTAAGCTAAATTTTTTAGAAAACTAAAATTAAAACATCCTAAAAACTAGTCAAGAAAGGAAATATTTAAAATATTTTTTACTCGAATTATTCGATTAATAGGCATAATTTGCTCGAATAAATTGTTACTTGAAATTCTTAATTTTAATTTAATCGAACAATTATTTGATTTTCATTTGTCGATTAATTGAACAAACAATATTCGAGTGAATACCCTAGTCCAACGGTTCTCAAATGGGGGTCCGCGAACCACAAGGGGTCCGTACAGACATTCGTGGGGGGTCGCGAAAACTTTCTGAAACATTTTCTTGAAAACACAATTCTTTTATGTAAATATTATGTGGAAGTTTAAATAAAAATTCCAATGAAATCATGAAACTATTTAAAAATGGAAAGACATTTTTATAAAAAAATCCCCAAATTAAGGACTGAAGTCTTGATTTTTTAAATGAGTTATTTTAGGAACCAACCAGCTGCAAGAAAACCGATGCAGAAACCCGAGCTTCGATTTAAAAAATTCAGTTTGATAAAGAAAACAATGATCATATAAATAAAGTGATGCTGTCGAATGACACAATATAAAGAAAACTACGATGTGGAAGGGAAAATGTTTAATTAAAAAGATAAATAGTTCACTTTAACTTGATAAAACTATTAATATTTCACTTTTATATAAATAAATATATAATAAACTTGCAAAAAAGTTTATTATGACAAAAATTTTTTTATAAAATCGTTTCAATGCCCTTTCGAAATATAACCATGGAATAACATCCTGTGTAATAAAATTTGCTCTAATGGTGTGACTTCTCAATGCTAAGTACACAAAACATTTATTTCGAGACAGTTGCTGGCTATAAAAATTAATTTTGCTTAAACGACTTTATATATTATATTGATTTATTGATAAAATACCAGATTCATTTCAAAAAGTGTTAAAATGTAACTCATGGTTTAAATTTATTTTCAATCTGCAGATTTAAAAGCATTTTAGTTGAAATATAGGAATGTTTATCCGCTAGAGAATAATATTAGATATGTATTATACGAAAAAGTCTCTAGAAACAATGTCGCAATTATTAATATTATTTTATATTTACGTAATATTTTATCTGATTTTTTAACTAGTCAAATTTGTAGTGGGTAGCGTTTCCATTACAATGTCAAAAGGGGGTCGCGAAGGAAGATCTTGTGAGAACCCCTGCCCTAGTCTATATGTTTTATTTTATACTTTTTCCCCATACTTGATTGGATCGGAACTTTTCAAAAGTCTATTAAATATATCTTCGTTTGATTTTTGTCTACTACATTTTCGTGAAAAATGTTTCTGGTAATTTTTGAAATCTTTTTTTCTTGCTTCTTGGGTGTCTCAGAAAGTTGGCTATTTCGTAGAAGGGCATGTTTTATAATTTCTGGGCCGTGAATAAAAAACTTGTGGAGGATAGGAGACATACAATACCATGGATATTTATCAACGTAGTATCTGGCTGTATTGTTCGCATAGTTCCTGAATTTTTCAATATTAAATACCAACTACCAATATAAGACACATCACTTTGTAGAATATAAAAACATTACATGAAATCATGTTCATTTTAACTGAGTTCGACTGTATTAAGCAGTAAAATTATTTTGTTTATTTAAAATAATTGTACAAAACAATAACAAAAAACAATAGTAAAAAAATAAAAAAAAAATCTGCACTTAACCTGTTTTTGGTTTGGAGCAACTATTTCAGAATATTTATGTAGACAATATGTAATATTTTTCAGACAATTTTTCAGAACAAAAGTCTTGTTATATTTTTAGTAGCATTCCATGAAATTTTAAAATTAGTGCATTTTTGGACTATTTTCAAAAAAATAATAAAAAATACCAGGACAAAAAATAATTTACAAATTCTTGCATAAAAGTAAACTCAAATACCTGTAGTTGATGGTTCCATTTTAAAATTTTTCTTTAAAGCACTTTTTATTAAAGAAAAATTCACCGAAAGTTCATGAAAATTTAATTTTTTCCTCTTTTCTTAAAATATAAAAAAATGTTGAACTTTGACAGCTCAGTACTCAAAAACCACGCAACCTACGTTAATGACTTTTATCGTTATTGATACATAATTTTGTCTATTTTTATTCGGTACCCAATTTTATTTAAAAAAGTTAATTTTCAAAATTCAATTAAACGCAACTTTCGACCCCTTTTACCCCAACGTGTGACGTCGCACAGTGGTTCCAAAACGCTTTTTTTTAATAATTCAACAACTAAAGAACCGTTAGAGGTATCTCAATAAAATTTTACATTCGAGTTGAGTTGGAGGAGTACAGGCCCCTATCAGGTCAGGGAGGAAGTAGGTGCCCCTCCAAAGTTGCCCATCTCGGGTATGTCATTTTTTTTTTTTTTTAATCGCCAAAAATTCATTTATGATATGACAGAAAACAAAAAATTTTTACCTCATTTTTAGCCTCGTTTTTTTTAGTTTTTTCTTTTAACTTGGCGGGCTTAATATTGTCCCTAGAATTTTTCTAAAATATTGGTCAGATTCTTTACAAAATTCTAAATAATATTACTGCAAACACCTCAGAAATAATTGTGTGTAATTTTATTGAAATATATTTAATGGTTCAAAATTTATATAAAATTATGTAAAAAAACATGTTGAAACTGCTGTGCTCTTATGTATGTATGTTTCAACGTGTTTTTTTTTTTTTAAATAATTTTGTGAAAATTTTGAACGGATAAATATATTTCAATGAAATTTCAAATAATTATTGCTGAGGTGTTTTCCAACTGTTTTGTATGAGCACAAGTATCTAGCTGGTCTGTGGACGGAAGGAGAACCTCCGAATATGGTCAACTTCTCTAGTTTTTTTATTATATAATATCCGAGGTTACCCATTTTGAAGGTCCTCCTCCCTGCTCACAGAGAAACTTGTGGTCCTCCAAAGCAGTTGGAAAACACCTCAGCAATAACTATTTGAAATTTCATTGAAATATATTTATCCGTTCAAAAGTTACTGCTGTGCACTTATGAATACAGAATGCTGCTGCACACATTTACTATAGAAATTAAGGGATATGTGCACATTTCGTTGAAGGGGGGCTAAAGGCTCCGTTACTCTACCGTAAATGTAAATGTAGCGAATCAGCTGACACGTTTTGCTTATGAGAGTTATGTGTGTTTGTGTACTCAAAAACGTAAATGTTACGTAGCAACCTAATCAAATTAGGTCGCTCTACGTTTTTACGTGACAGCTGAAAGGATTGTGTTGACATCTTTTTATTTCAATATACTAAATCTGCGTAAAAAATCGATATAATAAGTTCATCAACTGAACAATTTGTTTTGCTGTTTTCTTCGGAAAAAACTTGTTAAAATAATTTAAATAAAGTGCGGAGTTTAATCAATAAATTAAAATTTAAAAATTTTGTAATAAAAGCACAAATTTCGTTTTGTATACAAGTCGCTAAAACAAAAACCAATAAATCTAGCGATTTTTAAACTGAATTTGATTTACTGAAAAAATGTGTAATTTACATCACTGATGTTGATGTGAAAAAAACAACAACAAAGTACTGGCTACATTTACGTTTTTTGAGTAAGCACCCACTTACGTTTCCAGTTACATTTACTTTTTAACATTTACATTTACGGTAGAGTAATGGAGCCTTAAGTTTCAACTAGTTTTTAAACGATTGTGTAAAGTATTTATGCAAGTATTTGGTGTAATTGGAAAGGTTGTAACTTAAAAAATAATAATATATAAATAATAAAGTATTAAAACTAAATTTTTTCATTAAATTTATCAAAAAACGAAAAATTTTTGTATTTAGTGTTATTTTTCGAAAAAAAAATGAGTATTTGAACTTAAATAAAATCTATATTAATTAAGATATCATTGTGAAACTTTAGTACAATATAAAAAATTTTGTCCTTAAAAGGAGAAAATAAATAGATTCCCATTTTCTTACTCCGAAATACCCAAAATTCCGGTTCGGGGAAAGCTTCCTTCAAAAATTTACTTTTTTCATTGAAATGGTCACCCTGTCGTTATAAGGGGCTTCCGTCAGAAAATACTTTTTGTGTGTAGACCTTACATATAGGGCTACAAAATTATAGTAATTTTAAGTCGATCCCAGCTTTGTGATTTGAGAACATAACAAAAAAAGAAAATTTTCAAAATTTACAATAGGATAGGGCTCGTGGGCAGACCTTTATCCCAAACTCCTCCGGGTTACATTAAAAAAATTAAAAAGCCCAGAACAAAAAACTAATTTTTAAGGTTCAACTTTAGATTAATATAACTTTTTAACGGATTCATATAATTATATGATTCTTGCAGCAATATTATTTATAATTTTGTATTTTGGGAACCTGGTAAGTATTTTAGAAAAATTCTAGGGGCAATATTAAGCCCGCCAAGAGTAAAAAAAAACTAAAAAAAGACGAAGCTAAAAATGAGGTAATAATTTATTTCCACCCGAATATCTTTTTAACTAAAAGAGATAACCTACACATGTAAGCGTATTTTTTGTAGAGATTTACAATGACTATCCATGATGCAACGAGTAACAAGGTATCATTGTAAGTTCAGCTGATTATTTTTTGCTGTAAGACTGAAATGTCAAATTTGCATGTATTGGTATGTTTACAAACAAAGGTAAATATTTTTAGTGGTGAAATTTGTACTTTTAGTAAATAAATTTATAAAAGCATTAAAAATAAATTTCTTACTATTTCTTTTTAATATTTTTCGATTTCAACAATTATTGTTTACGCTTTGCACGTGCTTTTCTTTTTTTCTTGTTCTCTTTTGTTTGACGTTTCGGTCTCATTTATGGCAAAAAAAAATGGCTGCTATTACTTCATTGTTGTATTTATTGCCTTTATGCATATACCTTGTTAAATTTTTGTACCATGGGACTATCTATATATAAAATTTCTTTTCTGTCATATCATAAATGAATTTTTGGCGATTTAAAAAAAAAATGACATACCCGAGATGGGCAACTTTGTAGGGCTACCCATTTCCCCCCTGACCCGCTAGAGGTCTGTACTCCTCCAACAAAAACACCTCAGCTCTGACCATGTGAAATTTTATTGAGATACCTCTAACGGTTCTTTAGTTACTGAATTATTTCCAAAAAAAAAGCGTTTTGGAACCACTGTGCGTCGGTATGAGATAGTAATTTCTTATGTTCTGCATTTAAATCGATACATAGGGCTTTAACAATTTTCTGAAAAGGTTTTTGCAGCAAGTACTTGTAGGAGGGTATTATATCATGTACAATAATCCGCGATCTCTCTCGCGGACCCCCTGGGAAACCTTGATCTAGTCCACCTATTTTTGTTTAAAAAATGTTTTTTTTTTTTTTGTCTGCCAGAGCACAGGGAGGCAGAATATAAATTTTATAGAAACAAATCCGTAATTTCTAATTTGCCGGTTGGATTTACTCAAAATTTCACATAATATTAATAGATCTTGGTCTAGTTTTTTCAATATATAGCCCAATATTTTTATCCGATTTTAGGATATCTTTACAAACAAATAGAGATCGAATATATAGATTTTCCAAAAACCAATTTTTTACACTAGTTTTACGTTAATTTCAAAAAGGTTTAAGTCAATATCTTTCATTCAATAAAAATGACGTCACTTTAAAATCTAATATTTTACGAAAAAAAAAAAATCAATTTTTACGTATTTTAGTACAGACACACCTTCGTACATTGGCTACGGGAAGAAATTGTTAATTTAGTTAGGCTTTTTAACATTCACAATACTACTTACAATGTTTTTGGAATTTTAAACAAATTATTTTTGGAAAAACTATAAATAAGTATGTGTTTTATTTGTAATAAAATCTTTGTTTGTTAAGATATATCAATGAAATTTTCGACGATTATTCTTATTATTTGAAATGGTAATGTGTAGATTAAGGATTTTTGGATAAGAAATCCCACAATTCCCAAGAAAACCGGCGAAAATCCCATAAAAACGATTTTTTTTTTTTTAATTTTGTCTATAAAGTCCACATTTATTTCAGATCAGAAAAAGCCATTGACAAACTCTTTGAAACATATTAGAGTTTTTGAAACTCTATTCGGTTTCCAGAACTAGCTTTTGGGACTTTAGAAATTAAAGGTTAAAATCAAAAATATTATTTAAACTTGGTCAAATTCGGAAGGGTCTGTACATAGTAATGTTTGATATTTGGGCTTGTTTTTAGTTTTAAAATCACCTCTGAAAAGATACCTTTCAGAAAGGTATAAAATTTGTTTATGTTTTAAAAAAAAGATTATTTTAGAGAAAAATTACACTTTTTCGGCCACAAAAAAAAATATATATATATATTTTGCAATTTTCTATTTCAAAATCGTTCTTTCTTGGAATCAGATAAGATATCGACTTCTAGGTTTCTTTGTTCAATAGAGAATTTTGTTTTTTAACTAATATATTGAATAAACTAGACTAAAATTTTGCAAAATTAAATTGTTTAAATTTCAATTTCAAACAACTTAAACAAGCATGTTTTTTATACCCTACACCACCATAGGTGGTTGGCTATCTGGTTGGCTGGCTGGCTGGACGGCTTGCTGGACGGCTGGCTGTCCATGTAAACCTTGTGCACAAAGTACAGGTCGCAATGTTGAAGATAATTCAATGTAATTTGGTATATGAGACTTTTATGATACAAGGACGAAGCCTATTTAAATTGGTTGTGATCGCCCTCACAAATGTCTCCCCAGAATAGACTTTCAACACTCAAAAATGCCTTAAAAATAAGAATATTTGAATGAAGTTTTATTCAAGTATCAATCTTTGTACCAAATTTTATGAAAATCCGTCCATGATTGACCATAGCTCCCATATAAACCCTTCTTCCAAAAATCACATTAATGTGCATAAATCCCATGCGAAAAGTTAATATTCAACAGAAATAAGTTTTATATAAGTAGAAACAACATTGCCAAATTTTATTAGAATCGGTTCATAATTTACCATAGCTCCCATATAAACCCACTTCCGAGAATCGCCCTAAAGTGCATAAAATCATGTTGATGTTAGTACCAACGCGTTATTCTGTATTTGTATATTTTATTTTATATTTAGTAAAAGTGTTGGTCTACGATTGGCCAAAGGTCTAATATAAGTCCCCTTCCCGAATTTTTTTTTTTTTACAATATGTTCGGTTTTGACCAACTGTACCTTTTTTTCTCGTTTTCATATGTCTTGTTGTTGTCTTTAAGAAGGTTTAAAAATATTTGAAATCGGATAAGAAACTAAAATCTGACATGCAATAAAAATGTTTCTATGTCAGAGGTACCGTATATCGGGTCCCCCTTCCAAACTGAAAATTGTACACTCCCCTGCCAAGCCGGTTTTTTTTTTTTTTTTTTTTGTTCCTTATGCGATTTCAAATATTTTTATATCTTCTTAAAGCTCTCGATAATATCTATTAAAAATATGCTTGCATGTGTTATTTATCTCCTATTGTTTTCAAGTTATTTGCATTTCCTTTGCATTGAATTTTCAACTGTTTGAATTTTGCCAAAACTTGGTCTAGTTTTTACAATATATAGGCGAATATTTTTGTTTATGTCAGAGTTTGTAACTCTGGAGCCTGTGTAAATTTTTACAAATATTAGCCCATGTTTATTTTTAACAAATGGCTAAATTAGGTATTTAAATTTGCGGTCAAAATTTTGGACTCATTTTTACGTAGCTTTTTACAATACCAAATTTTCTGTTGCAAAAAAAAAAAAAATAAAATATTTTTTCTAAAAAAAAAAAAAAAATTATTTTTTCTAAAAAAAAAAAAATTATATTCTTTATTAAAATCTAATATTGAATTTTTTTAGTAAAAAATATATGTAAATTTGGATTTAATAAAAAATAGAGATAATAAAAAATCTCTAATAAAATAGATTTTCCTTTTTAAAAATGTAGTTTCAAACCCAAAAAAATAAAACTTTGATTCAATATCTTCAAAAATACAGTTTTAAAGAATTTTTTTTTTTCTAAAAACATAAAAGAAAAACTTTACATATGCACATAAAAATGTTTATTCATAATTAGTTAAGCTATTATGTTAGCTTTCCAAAAATATAAAATTTACTAAAATACGTGGCATAATTTTATATTCGACTTTTGCTATGATACAAAGCACTGTGCGGTGATATCATTAGAGGCAACTACCCCATTTCCAGTTGTATTTTAGAAGTTTCAGAAATACTTATTTGTAGTTCAGAAGTTTATAATTACATTTCAGAATTTTCTATTTGTAGTTTAATGTCTGAAATGTAATTAGAAACTTCTGAACTACAAATAGATATTTCTGAAATATAATTGGAAACTTCTGAAGCGAAATTAGAAATTTCTGAAATATAAATGGAAATGCTTCCAAATAGGGTCTTAAACAATTGATTACTCTAATATAAATGCATATTCTCCATCACGTCACATTTTTAACCCATTAAGGACCAAAGAAAATTAGCTTTTCTGAAAATTTTCTAAGTAATATGAAGAGAAAATCATGCATTTTTATAGTCCAAATTTAAATAACAAAGTTAACAAAAAAATTCTAGCACCTAGAAGTCTTTAAAATTGCTAAAATCACCGAAAATATAGAAGAAACAAGCTAAGAGCAATGGGAGCTTTTATACCAAAACGCTGTTACTGAGAGATTATATCAAGACGTATGGAATTAGGGTTGCCAGACGGCCTAGAATAAACTTGATGGTAAAGTTCAGATCAAATGTAATTTGACAAGTTGAAAACAATTTGTAGTTATGAAGATGTTTTTTCGATAGCTATAAACCCATATTATATTTTTATATTTTTTTTATTAGTTTTATTATTAAGAAGTCCGTAGTAGCAATAAACATGAATTTAAATAAAGTTTTCCTTTTTGAATAATTTTGTTAGTTTTTATCAGATAGGGATTTCATAAATGTCCTTTTTTCTTAAAAACCGGTTAATAACCCTTTCTCTAATTACTAAAAAAATTATTTAACTGTTCTTTATTATGAAAATAAATATAGCTTATTCAAGATTTGCTATGAAAAAAATTTTCGTCCCGATAAAATTCGAAAAGTCAGTTGGCGGGAGTTCATGTTATCGCTACATTTGACGTTATAAAAAATGTTTCCTTTAAAAATTAATGTTTAATTACCTTTTTTATTTACCTTAGCACTATATAAAAACAATTCAATTCAAATTAGTAAAATTTTTCCTTACTTTTTTTTAAGAAAATATATTTTCTCGAATAATTTTTTAAAATTTACTCACAGCTTCCACATAAAAAATTTTGGATGAAATAAATTATAAAGTTACAATCACAATGAATCATTATTTCGCCCCATAAATGATTAAAAAGAAGAAAAATAAAATTTTTTGTATTTAATAACGAAAAAACCCCAAAAAAATTTTGTAGTAAACTTTATAATTTTCTACTGGATAACACTGAAGATGAAAAAAATTATATATACCAAATTTTAACGAAGAAAATTGATTTTTATCGGTGAACCTATCATTATTTCGGTGACTGTACCCATAAAGAAGAATCAGTACGTGATAGGTTTAATTAAATTCCATCTAGTTCCTTTTTTTTTTTTTTTTTTTTTTTTGTTTAACGAAAACTACAATTTTTTTTTTTTTTTTTTTGCCCACCAGTGTATCTCCACTTAATTATGGGTATACATTAGAGCTATAACTTTTTTAAATTTTTTGCAAATATCAAATTGGCCTCTAGCATAGTCGAATAGGCCATTGAAAATTATTAAAAAAAATGGTAAGCACTTAACTCCAGATCTGATTGAAAAAACTGAAAGCATATTCGTGTTTAGCACATCAAAACCCATCAAGTCCAACTATTGGTTTATAAGGGGTAGTTTTTTGTCGACCAATGTAATTTGAGCAATATTACTTAGCATTATATGAGCCCATGCGTTATCTTATAATAAATTTTATAAATCAAGGAAAACATATATATTTTTGCTCAGTCCTCCTGTTTGAATTAGTACAAACTCTGCTTCCACTCAAATGTTTAAAAAAAATTCACCTTCCAAATTTTAATAATAAAAACCACGAACAAAATTTAAGTTAAAATGGATTATAAATACATTTATTTGTCATAAGTATGTATGTTTATACTAAATTTATTTTTTCGTCTTAAATTTCAAACATAAAATAAAAATAATGATAATACAAGGTTTTACTTTATTTATTTATATATTTTTTTTATTTCATTTGTATTTTATAAATATTAATTGAATTGATTTCTTTTTTATTCCCTTTAATATAATAAAATTAGTGTTTTTTTAATGCTGTATTGTTACAATTTTGGGAATTCACTTGTTTTTATTTTTTATTTAATACATTTATTTTTTGAATTTAATTAAAAATATTTTTGCTTTAAACTTTCATTTTTTTCTACACATTATTAAGTAAAATTACTTAATTGAAATAAATAAACAAACGAACGAACGAGTAACAAAATTAAAGACAATAATTAATATTTACATTTTTTAATGATTTTTTTTTTTTTTTTTTTTCTTTTCATTCATAAATAAATTGTAATATATATTTAGTTTTATTAGTAATAATACTAAAAACTATATAAAAAAAATGTTAAAGAAATTTTAAGTAATTTGTTTGTTTTTATTTATTTTTAGTTTGAGAAAATAAATAATAGTTTCTTTGTGGTAATTTTAATAATTTGTTATTTTTTTATTTGTTTAATTGTAAATAAGTTTTCTGTATTATTTTATTTGTTTAAATTGTTTTAAATTTGTATTTTTGTTATCTTTGTATTTGTGTTGATTTTTGTTTAATAAATGAATTTTTGCTAATCTGCTATATTTTTTGTTATATTCTTTGTTTAAAACTATTTCTATTTCAAAGTTTTCTTTAAGGATGTTTATTTATGTTAAGATGTTTTTTTTTTTTTTGTGTTTTTAAAAAAATAAAATTTCAAAATAATTGCAATTTAATAATAAAATTTAAAAGAGAAAATAAAAATAATAATAATAAAAATAATTAAATAAAAAATGCCACACATTTTAAGCACTTAAATTTTCTACTCGCATTTACTTTTAACCGTCAGCATGATTTGATTTGTTTGTCGTATTAAATACAGGGCACTTATAAATACTGCATTAGGTCTGGAAAAGAAAAAAATAGCAAAATAAATGTTTTAAATACATATGTATGTATGTTTACAATTTGTAAATTATATTTCAGTTTTAATGAAATTGTCTGATTAAAAATCATTCTTCATGTATTTCAGCATATTGTAACCTTAATTGTTAAATTTTCTCATATAATTTAGTATACAAAATATTCATGTATAAAAATGTTTGTCAATCATTTACAAATTAAGATAAATTTTTGTATTCACATGATGTCATAAACCACTGTATGAATGTTAATTTTTTTTTTTTTTTTTTTTTTTTGTTGTTTTCAATACATTTTGATAATTTACTACTTTAATAGTAGAACACAGATACATATAAACGTCGCATAAGATAGGAATGTCTACTTCCTAAAAAAGTAAAAACAATAGCTATAATGTGTAGATAAGATAACAATAACAATGGATAAATGTCAAATATTTCTCACGTAATGTTATATTGAAAAATAATAAATAAATTAAGAATAAAAATTAAGCTTCAATAACATTTAAGAACAGTCAGAGATTTTCTTATATATATTTTTTTTAATAATTAAAGCAATATTTAATTAATTACGCAGGGCAAAAAACACTGATTCTGAGTTATGGAATTTTTTAATCAATTTATTATAAAAACTAATTAAATTCTAAGCCCATACAACAGTTAACTCTGTCAAAACTCAAGATATTCAAAATTCTAAAAAGTATTTCAGGAGATATTGATTTTTAAAATTAAAATTTTAGATAAATATAAATACTTATATTTTTAGTTGTTGCCACAAAATTATGAATAAAATCAGGGTTTACATGGTTTGTTTTATTCGCCAGATATCTAGCTTTATGTCTAAAGTATAATATTTGTATTCTTTGTCTTTCCATTGTTTTTACAAATCTTTTAATAACAAATAAAATGTTTTGCCTAAAAAAAAAAAAAAACTTCTTTCAAAAAAATCTTTATATTTACAAAAGCTATGGCAGATTAAAAAATTATGTTAGTATAGCTTGAAGATAATTTGATTAAAAATTTTCTAATATTTCACAAAACCACATTTGACAAATTGTTCTAAAGTTATGCTTAAATATGTAGCTCAAACTGATTTTATTTGATATAACAGTTTGTCAAGAGATCTCTCTAAATTGATTCCAAAAAGTAACAATCCATCTGTGTTATTTTTGCTTTTAAATTATATGAAAGTTTCCAATAAAAATAATTATTTTAAATACTTACTGTCCTTCTTTAAAATATTCCTTAAGTGTTGTACTAAACTTTTTCGAATATTTAACAAATTCCTTTTTGCGCTGTTCCACAGCCTGTTTACCAGTCACACCAGGTATGAAATTACCTATTTCATTTACAACATCCAATAGTTTTTTAATAGCGCTGGCAATTTCCCTGCAAATAGGAAGAAAGGAAATATGTTATAAACTGAGCAACCAAAAATATGCTTTTAAAATTTATGTTATGGGAATAAAATACTTTAATTCGATAAATATGCCCTTCAAATATTTATATTATTTTTACAGGCTAAATTTTAATTTTTTATACTACTCGCTAAAAGTAACTAGATTTTTTAGCAAATGTTAAAAAATATTTTCTTTTCTTAATTAAAATTACTAAAATCTAAAACATTTTATCAGGAAATTTAAAATTTGCTAATACATTTATAAGATGAAGATTATAGAGACGAAAATTTCATTAGTGACAAAATAAATATTTGAAATTAAGCTGTGGAAGTCATATTTGCTCTCAAAAGAACTTTAAACTTTTGAAAATTATACAGCTTTAAAATAAAATATTTATCAAAATTATATGAACCCAATATAAGTATCAAATGAAAGCTTCCTGCAAAATAACAAAAGTTTTTATTTAAATGTTGCAGCACGAAATGTTAAGAAAAAATTCTTTGTATAAGGACTATAAATAGTAAATGTAATATTAAAGAGTTAAATTTTTAAAAAGACATTTTCTTAACTTTATGTGATTTATGATTTTTTAATTTATAAAAATTGCAAAATAACTTTTATTTCTGCTAAAAAAAATACAAATCACAAAATAACTCAAAAAAATAAAAATCACAAAATAACTGTTATTTTTGCAAAAAAAAAAAATAATAATAAAAATCAAGAATTTAAAAAGCATAACGATCGCAATGGTTAAAAATTTAAAAAATTACTGTTATTTACAGTCTCTGATATAATTATATCGCAGGGATTCGTAGCTTTTATTTCACATCAAATTTTGGTTTAATATAATTTTTGTAAATATTTTATATTATTCTTGAAAATTACGCATTTTTCGAACATTTTAAGTCCTTCCGAGAGGAAATTTGACACCTTGGAGAAAAAGTTGGTACACAGTTTTACCATGGACGGTCTTTAGTTTTATCTATATTATGAAGTTTTTGCGCCATAACATTTAAATAATAAATATTATTATATTGCAGGGATTCTTAGCTTTCATTTGATACCCATATTGGATTAATATAATATGCGTAAATATTTTTTTTTTTTTTCAATATGCGAGTACCTAGTTTTACTACGTATGGTCTCTAGTTTCATGCATATATCAATTTTGTCATGTGTTAAAATGACTGTCACACGGTGTAATAAGATTCAATCACGATTAAAATATTTGTTAAAAAATATTCGAACAATTAAACAAACTTGAATTATAATTAAAAAGATTTTGAAACAATTTAAACATATTTTAATAACTTAGATGCTTCAGAGCTCAAAGAATTTTCTTATTTTCAGTTTTTCAATACTTTTGAAGTTTTTTTCTTAAAGAAATATTAATATAATTTTTATAAAAATACTTTTTAATTGGTTAAATTGAAAAAAGTAATTAAAATTGTTCCTGCTAAAAAGACGTTTATTTTTACTTTTTTAGAAAAATAATAATTCACAAGTGCATTTTCTGCACTTATTAAATATACTTACTTTTGAAGAAGTGCACATTTTATTTTATAGAAAAACTTATTCCTTTTTTCCTGTTATCAAATTTTTTTCTATATAAATTTACACACTTATAATTTAATTATTATCACTTTTTTCTATTAGAAAATATCTCTAGCAAAGTTTTTGTGTATGGAGGGTTTAATAACTTATTTGGTAAAATCAGATGTTATTATAGATATTTTAGATATATTTCTAAGATATTTTGAACTAAAAAATTGTCGAAATCGACTTTTTGATTTGAAAATTGTCGATAAATCGACTTTCTTGATGCCAAACATTCGAAAATAGTCGGAAAAAGTCGAAAATAGTCGAAAAGTCGAAATAAGTCGGAAAAAGTTGAAAATAGTCGGAAAAAGTCGAAAATAGTCGGAAAGTAGAAAAATGTTTAAAAAATTATCCTATTTAAAATTAATAGTTTCTTATCAGCTTTTATTTATATACCATTAAACCGTGTAGTTAATACATATTTTTGTAACTAGCACTCTCATTGGATAGATTTGAATGTTAATCAATTAATATATTTGTTTGCCTTGTATTCATTTTAATTTTTAAAGTTTTTATTAGACAATTAACAAAAAATAGTCAATAGTCAAAAAAAAGTCAAAAAAAAGTCGAAAATAGTCGGAAAAAAAGTTGAAAATAGTCGAAAAGTCGAAAATAGTCGGAAAAAGTAGAAAATAGTCGAAAAGAGTCGGAAAAAGTCGAAAAGTCGATTATTTCAAAATTAAAAAAAGTCGAAAAGTCGAAAAATCGATTATTTAATAATTGAAAAAGTCGAAAAATCGACTATTTAAATATTAAAAAAAGTCGAAAAATCGAAAAGTCGACTTTTTGTTGAAACTATAAAACCCTACTTTCTACTTGTATAAAAGTTGTTTGTGTCAAATATAATCATAAAACTTTATATGTGCTTTATTCACAAGGTTTATATGAACATCCAGTCGTACAGACGGACGGACATCGTTAACTCGAATCAGAAATTAAGTCTAAGTGGGGGTCAAATGATTTTTTTACGTTATAGGACAAATACAAAATGTTTTTACTCAGAATTAAGAAATTGTCAGAAAAACAATAAAATTCAATTAAATTTTAAGTACTTTTCTGTAAATTCTTAATAAAATATGTTTTAATGTCATAAATAAAACTTACTTAATAGTTTCCAAAAATGTTTTACGATCTTGAATTTCATCAGGAATACGACTTAAAATTACTTTGAGTGCCACTGATTTACGATTTAATTCTTGGAATGGTTCTTCAGTACGAGTCAGTCGATATTCATTTACTGAAAAGCAAAAAAAATAAAAAATAATAAAAATTAAGTGTTCTCATATATGTATGTACATCTTTGTTTACAACTTACAATCTGATTCTGGTAGATTTCCTTGCAATCTCAAAACCGATTCATTTAGATTGACATTAAGTTCAGCTCTTCGCATTATGGCCATTATAAGATCATAACAAAATCCTGGATTATTTTGTTCTGTTTTTAAGATTGCCGAACGCAATGATTGTGCAGCTCCCACATCTCGTCGTTCCAACTAAAATTAGAAAATTAAAATATGTTGACCTTTTAATGAATTACCAATTTCAAACATGACCTATTTAATTTTACACATTTCTTCTTTCTTCTTCCAATTTTTTTTTATTTATTGTGTAAATCTTATTTTTTACTGTACATTATTACTTTACCTGTGCAAATATGGGTCTCAATATTACGGGCAAGACAAGTGACGGTGTTGGCATCTCACCCATGGTCATTTTACATCAACTTTTTGTCTAATGAAAAATATATTTTTTTCGCTTGTCTTCTTTGTAGAAATTCCCACCGTATATAATAAAACAATTGGTATTTCTTAATAATGCTGACTTTTCGTAATATATGCTTTGAATAGAATAAAAAAATAATAATAATTAATTAAGAAAATTTCAACACGGAAGAACCAATGGTAAAGAAAAAATATTCACACAAAAATAAAACCTTACAAAAATACCAACAATGCAATGTAGCAGAGACCTGCGCCGAACGATTTTAACGGCGGCGGCGGCTTTGCTAAAAATTGTTGGCGGCGGCTCAAAGTCGGCTGTTAGCCGGCTGAGAGGTGAACATAACAACTTTTTATTTCCTAGTTTTCGCATCGTCTTATAGAGTACATTGGTTCACAAATGTGGTTCCAAGTCTCCTTAGATGTAAGGGGATCCGAAGACCGTTTGTTTGAACATTATTTTTTTATTTCCTAAAAGATTTATAACATACATTTTTGTATTTGATCTTGACACAAGTCTTCTCTCTACACATATACAATTGGATATTCTGATATTTTGAAACATTTTTTATTTTATCACAGATTTTAACATTCGGACATTTTAAATACGTTGATTTTGTTGAAATGAATCTAAAAATTTATCATTATTTTTATTTTTCTTGAAAAATTAAACGGAAATAATTTTAAAATATGCACAGAAAAAAGTCACCAATTAACAAATATATATGAAAATAATTCATTCAATTATAAACTTGTTTAAATTTGCACCTCTCACCAAAATGATTATATCAATTACTAAAAACTTTAAAAAATACAAAACGGAAAAAAATTCCCAATTAATAAATTAATTAAATCAATCAAGTAGACGATTGAATGAATTAAAAATGTTAAAATCATACAAAAAAATTATTTTTATTTTATTTTTTCTTGAATATATTTATTAAATTTTGATGCAAAATTAAACAACTGAGTTAATTGAAAAAAGACGGTAATAATTTTTTCTGTGTGGTCTTAAAGTAGGGTCGAACCATTATTAAAATTTTTAAAGTTTACAAGGCTTTACCAATGGTATAGTAAGCAAATCAATGTTTTTGAATACAACTTTAAGTAATTTTGATTATAAATGGTTGGTAAAGCTGTGTTAAGTTTTTTTGAATACGGCTGTAAAATTATAGATTATATTCAAACTAAATTCTTTGAAAATACTGCCATTTTCACAGCTTCCGATTTCTTTATATTCTGAGTTTAATGCTAATTATCAACCTCCAAAAATTAAACTTTAGAAAATTATATTTTACTATGTCCACTGATATATATATTTTAATTCATTGCGTTTTTACTATTTTCTAAAAATTTTTCCTAAAGTTAGCGGTTAAGCTTCTCCTATTAGATAGATCTAAATTATCCAAACATTTTGTTTAATATCTTGTTTAAAAATTGTTCTACAGAATAATATTATTTTCATAATAGAGGATACAAATTCTAACGTAAGCTTGATAACAAATTACTAATTTTGTGTATGTAAATTTCCGTAAGAGGAAGTTAGAAACTCTTTATGTAACCTACATTAATTTTTTGGAATACGGCTAAATATTAATTGAAAACTGTAATATTGAAAAATGCAGAATGGTGATGTTTATTCCAAAAAAACAAATTGACTCGTTTTTTAATATATTTCAAAGCCAGAAAACATCTCGATTTGTGTTGTTTAATAATTTAACACAATAAAAACAACTAAGTTTCCATAGGAAAGAAATTTATAGTATTTTAGTACATTATCAGAACCACTTCAGATTCTTTAATAACATCCTCAGAATTAGTGGTACACAACCAATTCTGACATTCGTCTAAATTCGTTTTGAAAAATGTTTTAGAGAACTAGTGCTTAAGAACTAATTCTGTATGACTTCTACATCACTTCTGAGAACTTCCTAGAACTGTTTAAAAAACTTGTATAAAAAATTTCAAAAATTAAAAAAAAAAATATATATGTATATATTTACAAAATTCAATTGATTTCAAAAGTGGACTTTAGAAAATAGCCCATTAGAATACAAAATAAAAATAAAAACAGATTCTGAAACCTTTCCCTAACTCTTCTATGGTACTAGTTCTGAATGTGACAATTTTGAACAAAAATTATTGATTAAGGAACTAGTTCTCGAACCGTTCCATAGAATGGGTACTGGCTAGGTAACACTTCCACAGAACTAGTTCTGGAGGTGACAATTTCAAACAAAAATCATTGGTCGTAGCCAAAGTAGAACAAATACAGGATATTTTTATGTGTTTTAGAACTAGTTGTAGAACTAATACAATATTTCCTGGGTGAATTAAAAATTAAATTTATATTTGTTCACATTTATTATTTGTTTAAAAATTTGTATGTAAAATTTTTATTTAAATCAACAATTTATGAAAATATTTTGGCAAAGGAAAAACATAATAAAATTATGTGTGAGCAGTGATGCATAAACTTATTTACTTTTTTAAAGAACTACACCACTTTTAATGGTATTTTTAAAAAATCAATTGAAAATAAATTTAAATTTTAAAAAAGTTCATTGGAAAATTAGATTTTTCATTTAAATTTTTGAAAATAAAAATTGAAAATTAGATTTTTCATTTAAATTTTAGAAAAGAACTGTTGAAATTTCTATATTTCATTAATATTTCAGAAAACAATTATTTGAAATTACAATTTCTATTTCAGAAAAGTACAATTTAAAATAAGTTTTTATATTTTAAATTCACAAAAGATCAATTTATAATTAAATTTTACGTTTTAAATTCAGAAGACTACAAATGAAATTCAGTTTTATATTTTGAATTTAAAAAACAACAATTGAAATTTAGAATAATTCATTAAAATTTAGAACATTGAATAAGAGTGATTTAAATGATGAAATAATGTTAGATCAACTTAATTTATGTGACCTTTAAGCAAATAAAATTAAGAAATTGTTTCAAATCCATCTGGAAAAATTATTCCTAATGCAAATTTCATTCTATATATTATTTCAGTTGAAGTTCTGAATTTAAGTAAGTTTTTTCAAAATTTCAATATTTTTCTGAATTTTAAATGGAAAAATCTTCTTATAAATTGTTCTTTTCGAAAATTTAAATAAAAATTCCAATTTAAGTTGTTATTTTCAAAATTATAAATTGAAAACCTAATTTTCAAGTCATTTTTTTTCAATTCTAAATAAAAAGTTTCACTTCTGAAATTTATATGAAAAATGTAAATTTCAATTGTTATATTCTGGAATTAAAAGAGAAATATTATTTTAATATGTTCTTTTCTGAATTATAATAAAAAAATCATAAACTAAAATGATATTTTCAAATTTTGAATTGGAATATCTCATTCTCATTTGTTCTTTTCTGAAACTGAATTCATAAACCTCATTTTAAATTGTTGTTTTCATAATATCATATAGAAAGTTTTTATTTTAACTTAAAAATAGTGTAGTAAAAAACATATGTGTCTGAACATAATATTAAATAACATATAACATAATAACTAAAATAATATACTTTGTCAATTGGGTTAGTATGTATTTAGTTCATATTTTTTAATCTTAACACACGTTTTGCTTCATAACTTTTTTCCGAAGCAATTTTTAAAATTATTTTATCATTGAAAATATGTCAGTTATTATTCTTGAAGACAAACTGTTGATTGGTTGGGAGTTTGACCAAAATGAGTAACGAAAATGATGTACGTGCTATAAATTATTAAAAATTAAAAAACAAATTGGTCCTACAAATAATTGGTCAAAGAATTAAATGTCCTCTGTCATACTGTTTTCAACGTCATTCAACAGTATCAGGGGAATTCGACCATCGATAGGAAACATGGTTCAGAAAAAAAAAGACCACATGATATTGGATGGACAAGTAAATTGAAACCATATTGAAAAGCACTCCAAACACATCTTGTAGAAAATCACCCCATTCTCTCCAGTTAAGAGATGATTTTTTTTTTTTTTTTTTGCGTACGAACTAAATTTAGAAATTTTAGAAAAATGGAATGAAAATGGAGAGAAGCAAAGTGTAGCTATTATTCCATAAAATGTCTAAAGAAAATGCATAACGTCTATTGCCGCTGAAGCAAAATAAAAGAGAAACCACTATTTTTATTTTTTTGCTTTAAAATTTCCCTTAATGATGCAAAAATAGATAAATAATAAAACACTTTTCAAATAACATTTTTCTTAAATGGAACAAATTTTATGACTGTTTTTGAAATTAATGTTACTATCATTTGACTTTTGTCAATACTATGGATGTGCGATTAATCGGTTATACAAAATTTTATTTAATCTATACACATATTAATCAGTTAATCTATTAATCAACAATTCTAATTAATAAAAATTCTGATTAATTACTTTTAATTTTGATTAATCAAATTTGAATAATATTATTCAATGTTCTCAAATTTAGTTTAAAATTAAAAATGAAACAAAAAATGAAACAAAAAAAAAACAAGTTTGCAATCGTAAATTGCCTTGTTGTCTCTGTTTGGCGGTACCAAAGCAGAGTTTGTGGACTATAATTAGACACCAGCAGAATGGAATACGTATTTTCTGTGCCGCTACACACTTCATCAGCATTCGTGGTGTCTTATCCATTTCGGTTTCGTTGAAACCTAAACATGTCGCCCGCCTTGCACTGGGTGCAATTTTGAGGGACTCAGTTAGCAGCGCCAGGCGTTTGGGGCAAGTAAAAAAGAGGTTGAACCTAGCGTTGTAAACGCTGTTTAAGATGTGGTTACATAGTGTCGTAAGCCGACATCCGGTTCGAAGGACCATAAACAAGTTTGCAATCGTAAATTGCCTTGTTGTCTCTGTTTGGCGGTACCAAAGCAGAGTTTGTGGACTATAATTAGACACCAGCAGAATGGAATACGTATTTTCTGTGCCGCTACACACTTCATCAGCATTCGTGGTGTCTTATCCATTTCGGTTTCGTTGAAACCTAAACATATAATATATGTTATTTGGTGATTAAACGACCCACATTTTATATTTTCAAACGACTTTGCATGGAGTTTTTTATATTATAATGAAAATTAAAAACATAAAAAAGAAAGTCAAATAAATTTAAAATTATTTAATTATTCACGATTTTAACTATTTAAATTCCTGATTAATTGATTAATCATAAATATATTTAATCAAATTCATAATATAATAACAGAAGGTAGAATCATTAGAGAGAGAGCTCCCAATTTATTTTACCCTGAAGTGTCAAACAAGAAAATATTTAAAGAAAAATTAAAACAAAATATAAAAAAATAAAAAAAATTACAACTTATTTGTTAAAAATTCTTGTTCACAAATAAATTCTACGTTAGATTAAAAGTGGATCGCACTCTCCTCTCTCCCTCTCAACATGCTTACACTAGGGGTAAATCCGTTGAGACGGCTATGCACACGCTTGTGGGATTCATTGAAAGATCTCTCGAGTTTAGGAATTATGCGCTAGTGGCCTTTCTTGATATTGAGGGCGCCTTTAATAACGTTGAACCAGACTCAATTGTCTCAGCCCTGAAAAAGCTGGGACTGGAGGATGATATCATAGGATTCGTGAACAATCTTCTTAAACATAGGATCATTGTATCCACTCTAGGAGTATCAAGTATATCCAAATTTGCATGTAGGGGCACTCCACAAGGTGGAGTTCTATCACCTTTGTTGTGGAACCTTACTATAAACAGTCTACTCATGAGACTGGATCTATTGGGCTATAGGACAATTGCTTATGCTGATGATGTAGCCGTAGCGGTATCAGGGATAGACCTGAACACACTTTCGCAAAGGCTTGAGAATGCTCTAAATGTACTGAGTACCTGGAGCACTAGGAACGGTCTGGGTGTCAACCCGAGTAAGACTGAACTCGTCCTTTTTTCGGAGAAATATAAGATCCCTCCTTTCTCCCTTCCTAAACTGAATGGAGTTAGTCTGGCACTCTCTGACAGTGCTAAGTATCTAGGCTTAATTCTGGATAGGAAGCTATCCTGGAACCTGAATGTTCGGGCGAGAGCCTCTAAAGCCTTAATGGCCATCTACGTGTGTAAGAAGGCCATTGGTTTGAAATGGGGTATGAACCCATCCCAAGTGAGCTGGCTCTATGAAACAGTCGTGAAACCAATAATGTTATATGGGGCATCTGTCTGGTGGAAAGCGCTGGACAAGATGTCACTTTGTTTTATCATTACTAAGGTTATGAGGACCTCTGCTGTTCTCGTGACTGGTGCCATGAGATCAACTCCTACCAAGGCACTATTTGCAATGCTCAATTGGCTACCAGCAAACTTGTTGGTGAAGCAAACTGCGATCAACACCGCAATTAGATTGAGCGCAGCAGGAGACTGGAGGGAGAGAACTTATGGTCACTCCAGTATCCTTCGGATCATTGATGATCTTCCAGACCATATAGACTATTGCATCCCCACTCCTTTCTTTGACAGGAAATTCGGAGTGATTTTCCAAGGGAATGCTGATTTGGAACTTGATCCCAACTGTATGTGGATCTATACTGACGGTTCTAAAAATGGGAACCAAGTAGGCGGTGGTTTCTTAGAGGAAGAGGAGACTATATCTCATTTTCTATGCGGTTGCCCCGCTCTGCAGGACATTAGGCAACGCTCATTGGGTAGGTCGCGTTTTAACGATCTTAGGGACCTATCGAATATGGCTCTGTATAGGCTAGATTTGTTTATCAGGGGATCAAATTGGTTCACAAGATAAATGTATAGGACACTTCATTCTATACCTGCTCGCTCTGTTTCTGACGATGTTTTCTTCTTTCTTTTCCCTTCTTTCTCCTTCTCTACTATCTCCTAATTCTTTTTAATTCTTTTCAGGCAACACAAAGGGAACTAAGGACCCAAGTGAGTCTCCTTTTTGATAGTGAGACAGCCTGTGCAACCTAACCTAACCTACGTTCACTGCTGACAAGTATGACACTAATAGATAGTCCTCGACATTGGGATTCAACTAATGGACTCGCCACAACAGTACAAGTGCAACATGTATTCTGGCCAATCTTTGGAAGGGAGATTAAGAAATGCTTGCAAGCATTGATTGTAATTAAAGATATTTTGTGTGGTGTTTGTTTCGGAAACATTCTACAAAAGCGAATAACAAGATATAGCAGGAATCCCGAAAAGCTGTCGGTGTTTGGGCAGTTTTGTAATCTATCCAAAAAATTGTAACACATGTATTTTTCTTTAAAAAAAATTTAAACTCAAATACACAAATATAAAGAAAAGCATTTTAAAGATTTTTATTAGACTTTTTTAATTTTTTCCTTTTATTTTTTACATTTTTATTTTTGATTTTTTGTTTTCTATTTGACATAACAAGAATTAAAATTGACAACTCTCCCTAATGATTCTACCTTCTATTATTATATCATGATCAAATTGTTGAATAAATCAAATAATTAATTAATTTGAAATTTGATTTTTACGTCACGTTACGGTCTTTTGCATTTTAATATGTACATATAAGAATATTTTTATCTATAAGGTAATTCATTACAATCAATCTTGTATGTTGAAATAAAAAGATACCAGTACCTATGCTACTGAATTACCTCTTATTAAAAACTATGATGAACCATATCCCATAGACGGACATCTCCTGATAACGGACAAAATCACAGCCTATGGAAGCTTTCGCTGTATATGTAATTTCCTATAGTAGCTTCTTGGCTTGAGATTAATGTTGAATTTTTATTATACAAAAAGATTGAGTGAATGCGTCCATAATATGGATGAAAAAATAATTCATATAACCATCGACGATTTATGATGAACACGCCAAAGTTGTTACTGACTCCGGAGAGAAATGAAATGTATTTTACAGCGTAACGTGTGATAATCTTGAAGACATGTGTCGTTATTCCTCTTCCTTTTTAAAGTGAATAACAAATTGCAAGACTCTTGAGATTTTGCTACACACTAATATACAGTGGCTCACAGCTTAAATTATGCATTATACAATTTTATTTTTAAAGCTCTATGACAAAGTAACAGACTGGAATTAAAAATAATATTTGGTATCATAAGAAAGAGGAAGATTTCTAGTTTAATATATAACCATTATTTAGTGTTAAAGTTTACCTTTGAGCAAATTAAAGATATGAAAACAAAAAATCCAATATTTTTATCTCACAGCTTATTTTAAGCATCCACTTATGACATAAAAAAATTGAAAATTACGACCAATAATTACATTCAGATATGTGATGAAATTCGGTCAATTTCAAAAGTAAATCGTATTCTTAAATCGATCAGGTTGTGATGTTCAATATGTTTCTTGTCAAATCACAACAAATTCATTTTGAAATTTGTATTATTTAAATGAAATAAAGTTTATTTTAATGTTAATTTTTTAATAAAAAATTATCAAAAGTTTTGCGTGAAGCTGCCATAAAGGAGATATTCCTTGCTTCTGGAAAAAAAAATTGCCCATAAAAAAAACATTTTGTGGAGGAATAATAAATTTACATTTTTGGCGATTAATTAATCCTACAAAAATAAAAATTAATGCAATATTTTAATAGGAACGCTTTTTAGCAGATGCAGTTTGTACTTTGCATTGGATTTAAATTTTTACTGGTAATTTGAAATTGGGTTAGCACAATGATTATTTTGAATATTCAAAATCAGTTTTTTCCTTTGTGGTAGATATATCCAGAAACCTTAAAAGTTAAATTGCAAAACCCATATGTGAAGTTACAGTTTAAACAATAAGGTACATCGCTTCACCACAAGTTCCATCACAAATTACAAAAATTTTAGGATTTACAAATCTCTATACTTTTCTTAACCTCTCCCTCAATATATATTCTTTAAAAGGTATTATTATTATTTTTTTTTTTTTATTTTTCTTTCTGCAATATAGCTTTTATTTTTTACCCATGCTTAATGATCCTTAATGATTCTAATTCTTTTGTAACAGTTTTAATCAAATTCAATTTTAAAACGAGTACCAAAATTTGTTCGATTTGAAAACAATAAAATTATGTCAATTTCGTTTTTATCACAACCATGATCACAACCTAATTTATTGAGATTTTCATAAAACAAAATGGAAAATGAAATCGATTTCGTTTTTGCAATAACACGAAATTAAAATCGAAAATTTTATATGTATCACAACCTTTTTCATTTTTGGCTCGAAATCGATTTTCATCACATACCTGATTACTTTTTATGTGGAATGGTAGTCTTAATTGTATGCAACAGATTAGAGACGGTTTGGGTGCGTCCAGTTTTTATGTAATATTAGGTGAAATGTGTTCATAGCAAGCACCCGAAAACGTTTTATTTTTGTTTTTCGATCAAAATAAATATCTTTAATGTTCAAATATTTTTTCATTTGTTGAAAAAAATATGTGAGGGATTTTTATTTTTAAAATAAATATCCATCAATGATGAAAAAAATAAATATCTTTGACGATAAATATCTTTAACGATAAATATCAGTTCGAAAAAAATTTCAAATGATTGTTTTTTTATTCATACTTTTGTTTTGTTTTCAAAATATTTTTTTTTTTATTCAAATGAAATTGTTGTTGTTTAGAATTTTTTCCATCCGATGAAAAAAGTTAAAAATAATTTTCAACTTTTGTAATAAATATCACAAAAGATATTTATATTTTTTATTTCCATCATGATGAAAAAAATTAAATTATTGATGAAAATAAAAAAAATCATGATGGATTTTTATTATTTTTTGAACATTAAAGATTGTTTTTCGATTGAAATAAAAATAAAAAGATTGTTTTTTTAGTATTAAAATCCGGTCTCTGGTTCATAGTGCATTTTTAGGTCCTAATACCTATTTTATTATGTAAATTTCCAATATGGACCACAAAATTTCAATAATATTGAGGTCTGTCGACTATTTAGAGAGCGTTGTTAAAATTGGGCCTTTATATATTAGCAAATTGTACACAATACCAAATTTATTATTCGGATCGTTATGTTGGCAATATCAAAAATATGATTTTTGCACTCTGCAACAAATAATCCTTTAGGATATAAAGGTATCTACTACTGTCTAGGGAAAGGTAAATCGATTTCGATTTTAGTCGAAAATCGATTTTCAGGAGGAAAAAATAAAGGAATAAAAAATATCAAAAATTAAATTAAAAGTGAAATTTAATAAAGACCCAAGTCGAATTTGCCAATGTTTTAGGAAAATGAAAAAAATCTCAGTAAGTATTCAATTTGAAAAAGATCTTAGTATTTTTACATATTACCCCTAGCTGGGCATTTGGCAAAACAGTCTTCTAAATCCTCTGAAAGAAAAAAAATGTATCCAAATATTAATCAAATAGCTCCAGAACGTTTAGGAACGTTTGAACGCCAATTCTTGAAAGATGGCCTAATAATAACACAACAAAGAAACATGCTTAGTAGTGAGCATTGATTTAAATGTAAGGCTTGTTGTTGTTGTAACAGTTCTGCTGATGTCGGAAGTTCCTCTCTGGGGAAAAAACTTCCGGTTGATACAGCTGTCTCTGAATTAACAATCTTTGGCAGAGCTGAGCTCGGGTCGTTCCGGAGCGAAGATCCAATTGTCCTGGGAACGAAATGTAAGGCTTTGTAAGCCTTGCTGAAGAAGATTGGATTGATGGATAAATTAAATGTTTACAGATTTCTTATATTTTATATACATACCTTTAATATATGTATTACTTGTGACCTGAACGTTTAAAATCATTTTATAGGTTTATTATTTTTAATTTTTACTTGTTTTTGATACACTTTTGACTTTATCAATAAAAAATCGACTTCAAAATAAAATCGATTTTGGGGACCGATTAATCGATTTTAAAAATCGAAATGAAAAAAGTTGATCGTAAAATCGAAAATCGATTTTTAGCATTGTTTACCATTCCCTACTACTGTCTATTGCTTATCCAATAAGTTCCAACTTCCCACCACTATTAACCGACATACCAAACCATGAAACTGCCACCAACATGTTTCACTGTTATTTCAAAATTTTCTTGGTTCAGCTCGGTTTTCGGTTCTCGCTCAAAAAAGAACATAGTATCTAAGCCTAATATATAGAATTATAACTAATTAACAAAAAATAATAGAATTCCAAAACATTGGATCCTTGGAAACAAATTCCTTGGTAAAGTTGATTATATAGCTTTTTTTTTTTTTGTTTAAATATTTAAAAGTCTTCTTGCATGCAATAATCAGCCAATAATCGGCCATCCATTGCGGACCATATTTTTATATGATCATCAGCTCCTGTTATAATATAATGACCTGTACGATCAAATAGAACACAATAAACTGACGACAAATGACCCACAGTTCTACGAAGAAGTTTAGTTTTACTACCTATTAAGACTTGTAGACACTAGAAGTTTTCTACGAACCGGTCCTCCGTATTCCCGTCCAATAAGAACTTTTTCTATTTACCAAAATTAATTGAATATATTAATATAATAAATAAATATTCCAATATCAGGGGTATCAAACACCTGCAAGCGCACTTGAAATGCACATAAAACAATTTGCAGGTGCTTGCAGATTTTTTCGCTGCGAGCAGAATGTTGTTGTTTTATTTTGTTGTTGCGTGTGTTTTGACGAAATACATACAAAGTATATAGTACATACATACTAACAGTGGAAAAAATTATGATCTCTTAAAAGAGAAGTTAGTGTTTTCTCTTAAAAAAAACTGTATATTTTCTCAATATACCCAGCAAAAATTTTTTAGGTACTGGTAAGCAGTGCAAAATTATTCATGCCTGCCGATAGCACATCATTGATGCTCATTTGAGTAAGCTATAAAAGGAAGCGAAAAATTTACATTGGGCTCATATTTTCTTTTACCGAATTACAACCTGCATCCTCTCTCGCTTACGTGGATGCAGGATTGTAAGCGAATGACTTTCTTCTCCCCATTTTTATTTACAATTTAATACAAAAAGTTCTGCTAAGTTGGATGATGCAATATTTTTAATTAAGTTGATTAGTTGTGATCGAGCGTTCAAAGTGTTAAGAGGTAAGTTTGTTCGTGAAAGTCGGAAAAAATAATGTACAAAAATTATATTAAAATTTTAAGTAAAATTATTATATTATTTTAAATAACTATTATATTAATAAAATAATATTATTTATTAAATTAATAAAACTCTAAATATGTATATTGTTTTTAGTTTTCTTTATAATATACAAGAAATTACATGTTTTGTAACGTATTTTGTGTTTTATTACTTTTTTTTAAATTTTCAGTTTGACTTTGGTAGAAATTTTGTGTTTTTGTTTTTATACGATGAGAAAAAAATGCGATTAGAGAAAAAACAATGGGTTATTTATTTTTTTAATATACGGTACGTATAACATAATCTTATGTTTTTGTGTTAATTTTTTTGTATTAAGTAATATATCTTTTTATTTTTATTATCTTTTTTTTTCAGATTAAATAATTAAGGATTACCCCAATAAAAAGTCCAGTTGATGATCTGATTTAAAAAATTGTCGATTTTTTTAATTTTTTAAAAAGCAAATCAAATAAAAAAGTAATTATAAATAAAAATAATATTTTTTATAAATGCATTATTTAAATTCAAGGCATGATTTCACAGCTTCTGGGATCTCTAAAAGATGCACATAAAAGAGGAATGAAATCATCACATGTATGATGCCTTAAAATGCGCATAATAAAGGCATGTATGAACCTAATACATAGCGCAGCAAAGAGCCCTACCAAGTGGGACATCACGAACAAAAATCATGCCTTCTTGAAGCAGGTTGGTAAGGGAGAGTTATTTTATCTCTCCCTTACAAACCTGCTTCTGGGTATGCAGCAATTTTTGCTGGGTATTTAAGCAAATTTGCCGCAGAAATTCATGAGTCTACAGCATTGCAAAAAATGTCGCCGACATTATAAGGAAATTTATGAAAAAAAAAATTTTAAAATTAATATTAAAATTTAAAATTTCAAGAATATCATGAATTTACTAAAGGTTTTATATTAAATTCATTAAGCTTGACCGAAATCAGCGGCTGTAATTGAGTCGTGTTTTAGCCGAAATTTTATCGGCGGCGGCGGCTCTTAAAAAACCTCCGGCGGCTCGACTCAGCCGGCTTACAGCCGATCGGCGCAGTTCTCTGCAATGTAGTTCAAGAAAAAAAATAAGAAGAGAGAAACAGAGGGTGAAAGCAAAAACATTAATGACATTTGGAAATGTCAGCACGCGTGTGAAACAAACAAGAATTAAAACATCGGTTGATTTCATAGTAAAATAATAAAGTACTCGCACATCTACAAAAACAAAAATTGCTTGTATTTTGTTAGTGTAAAACTACTGCCCACAATGTCAGAATGCTTTGAACGGAAAAATGAGAGAACGAAAGAGAGCAAGAAAAAAAAAACTCAAAAAATATTTTACATGTGAATACAAAAACAATTTGACAGTACCGCGAGGTTTGCCAATGAAAAAATTGTAAAACAGCTGGTCTTACGAGTATACTTTATTATTATACTATGGGTTGATTTAAAAATATTTTTTCTTTTTTTTTTGCAGGTGACAGGAAACAAAAAATGTAAACAAACCAGATCAAAAATATTGAAATATTTCATCAATTACCAAAAAGCCATTTTACGAATTTCAGTTTTATTAAATTGTATTGACATAATATTAGTAAACAAAATATTGCGTATAGAAAAATTACATTTTATATAAGATATATTTTGAACAAAATTTATAAATTAAGCGGTTTACTAATTTTGATAGCTTATATATAGTACTATTGGGATCCATGAATGTCATTTTCGAAAAATTTTACGTTTTTAGGTATAGTACCACAGTTGAAAAAGTGGCAAAAAGGTGAAAAAAAATTGTTGTCAAAATTTGTAAATTTAGCGGTTTAAAAATTTTGAAAACGAATTTAGATAGCTAATAAATAGTACTATTAGGATCTATGAATGTCATTTACGAAAAATTTGAGGTTTTTAGGGTATTCAGTACCAAAATTGAAAAAGTGGCAAAAAGGTTAAAAAATCGATGAAATTTTAAAATTTAGCCGTTTACGAATTATGAAAATGGATTTAGATGGACGGTAAACAGGGCTGTTGAATATCATTTTCGAAAAATAAACCGTTTTTAGGGTTTTCAGTTTCAAAGTTTTTATATAAACCTTTTTACAGTTAAAAGTATTATAATTTGTGAAAAAGATCAGAGATCTCAATTAACTCATTCATTTTTTTTATAAATGGTTCACCATATGAACTTTATACCTTCGGTGACCCCTAGAGAAATTCGACTTAAAAAATTTCTGTAGAACATTTTAACCCATTAAATTCAAATTTTAATCGACTTGTATTTTTTTATGTATTTTTTTTTTTTTTTTTTAACGAACAAGAAATTACCCCTTATAATGAGAGATAGATGAATAGAAAGTTCTAATGAAATGTTGCCATTTAAATGCTCTAAACATTTATGTAAAAATAATTAAGCTTCGAACTATATTTATATTATTTTTTTCTATTTATCTGAAACTACTTTAGTGCAAAAATAAAACTCAAGTTTTGCCTACCAGCGAATAACGCTTTGGAGGGTTTATTACTCTTATCAAGAGCTATCAATTGCAGATGGAATGATTCTACCCCACGCGATTATCCTCAATTTGTCGCATAGTGTAATCAAATCAAGATAATAGAATTTTGATGTGTAAATGGAATAAATCAATAAAAACTGGATAATTAAAAGTTAATTTAAGTAAATGGCCTTTTTCCTTTTTTTATAAAGCAAACATTCTACTTAAGCAGGATGAAGGATTACAATTAATTTAAATTTATCTTCGAACCATAAAAAATACATTATGATTCATGAATGAAATAAGAGTAGTAAAAGTATGTAAAAGCATTAAAAAACATTAAACAATGAATTATATTTCTAAAGGTATTTTCAGACGATAATATTTAATATTCAAGATTTGTCAAAAATTCTAATATGAAAATATTTTCTTATCGTCTAAATGCAAATTGTTTGATATGAAAAATTACATTTACATTATGATAATTTATATTAATATCATAATGTAATATATTAAGTACCAAAAGTACTAATGAATCTTTATAAAATTTTTAAAAATCAAATGGTCCGGTGATCTTAATTTACAATAAAATTTGAATTTATTACTGAAATTCGATTTTTTAAGCTTGAATTGATAACATGAACTAGCAGAAAAATTGCAATCAATAAAATCTCTCATTATTTACATTTCGATTGTTGACATTTGGTCAACAATTATTGTCTCAAAGAACAGTCAAGATGTAAAATGACACAAACTGTCAAATCATATGTATATATGTCTACAATAGATGTCAAACAAAAAAGAGAAGAGAAGTTTTTCAAGAGCCGCCGCCGCCGAGAAAATTTCGGCTTAAACATGACTCAAATACAGCCGCCGATTTTGGTCAAGCTTATAGTGGAAGCATAGTAAAATAATAAAGTACTCGCACATCTACAAAAACAAAAATTGCTTGTATTTTGTTAGTGTAAAACTACTGCCCACAATGTCAGAATGCTTTGAACGGAAAAATGAGAGAACGAAAGAGAGCAAGAGAAAAAAACTCAAAAAATATTTTACATGTGAATACAAAAACAATTTGACAGTACCGCGAGGTTTGCCAATGAAAAAATTGTAAAACAGCTGGTCTTACGAGTATACTTTATTATTATACTATGAGTGGAAGGCCAATGTACGCCAAATGTATGCGTCGCAAGCGTCAATCAGCTGATTATGTGTTCTCACGCGCTCGCGCGTTCCATATAAAAAAAGTTGAAATAAATTCAACTTTGACGCGCGGCCGCGTGTAACAGCATTGCCAGATTAAATTTATGACAGTGTTTTCACATTTTCCTTTGTTAGTTTTTTGTAAACAATTGATTGATTTTTAAGCTGGTAATAATGCTGACGCCCGTTGACGCGTGACGCGTACATTGGCCTTCCACTATTAATTTATTCAATGTAAAACCTTTAGTAAATTCGTTATATTCTTAAAATTTTAATATTAATTTTTTTAGAAATTTTTAGCAGAGCTGTCGTCTCATGAATTTCTGCGGCATGAATTTGCTCCCCATTGGCAATGATATCTACTGAAATTGATGGATGAAGCTGCGCTGCACTAATGTATGATCCTACGTAGGATCCTACAAGTTAACACAGGAGCTTATGAGTCGTGTATGACGTCATTAGTTCGCAGGGTTTGTGCAAGAGTTCCTACACATTTAATTTACATGTAAAATCGTGTAGGAAGTGTGTAGGAAGGCAAGTAACACATTGTCGCTGCTGTGACACTGTGAGCAGAATCATAAAATAAAAATTTGACAATGTAAAAAACTTGAAAGTTTTATAATTAAAAATAAAAACTAATTTCGACTAATTTTTTTATAATATATGGAATTTCACTTAGTAAGAGTTTGTTTTAAGATTAAATACTCCTTTCAGGAGCACGTAATACTAATTAAATTAATGATTTTTATTTACCTATACAGCCAACAGGTTGCGAAGTGGCAATTTACTCTTTTTTTAAGTGTAAATTTCAATAGTATCTAGATACCACTAAGTGACCAAGGGATCACTTCCATCCATGATGGCATGATTTTTTACTGATCCAATGGAAGAAGGCATAAAGAAGACAAATGTTTTACCGACTCATTGTAACCAGTAAAATGATAAAAAAGTGCAACTTCGTAATCGTAGAGCAGATTATGTGTTCTAAAATATGCCACTTGGTTTTCGTGGAATTGACAAGGTATTTTTTTTTAAATAAAATCTTAAAAGTTAACAATGATGAGTGACAAAAGTACCTCCCGTTAAGTGCTAAGAAGTCTCATTAATTCCTCCGAAAAAGCAGCTAATAATATTGCTACAATCGAAACTGTTAGTGCAGAGCCAATGTTAGATTTTGATTTCAAATCCTTGCTAGCATCCTCAATCCTCCATCGCGAAACAATGTCATTTGAATCCGGATTACTTTAAATGTATGCACCGTGCGTATTCATCGTCCAAACAATGTTATATTGAAACATCGATCTGAGATCTGTGGCAAATCTTTTACACAGGGCTACGTTTTGCGCACTAAAGAATTAACACAATTGCCCAAAGAAAAGAAAAAGTTTCCCTTCTTAGAATGTCGAGGGCTTATATTCAAAACGGGCCACATGCAAAGACCCAATTGTTCATGAGAACATAAAAACTGTTTATTTCCCTAATTTTTCTACGAGTTATTAATATAACGTCTCTTACTGCCTGTTTCTCTATGTCGAACGAAAAATTCGTTTCGAATAAATGTATGGAAAACAACAAATAAATTTAAAATTTTGTTTTTGTTTTCTATACATTTATTCGAAACGAATTTTTCGTTCGACATAGAGAAACAGGCAGTTAACCTCACACTGAAAAATAAATTTTAACTTCATTATTTGCGAAGTTATGGCAGATAGCCCGTTTTGTCTTAATTACTTTTATTGTATGTTATAAAATTAAAATTAAAGAAGTAAAATATATTATTTTTGGAAAAAAATTTACAGTATGTTAAATTTATGATATCATACTAATCACGAGATAAAAAAAACGAAATTTTGTGGTTGGCAGGACCATTTTTAAACGTTGGAAATTTAAAAAAAAAAAACGGATATGTGTTCATATCTAAATAATTACTTCCAAAAAAGTGAAAACAAATATATTTTTAGCACCAAAAAAATAGAAATATCAAAAAAAAAAAGAATAAAATAAAATTTCCCAAATTTAAAATTTTTATTGAATGAATTTTAAAGAAAAAATTGTAAAAACATAGTTTAAAGGGAAGTATTTTAAAAACAACGAACAAGTTTAAAAGAGAACATTTTACCATTTCTTTAAAAAATTTAACTTCTGCAACTCTTTTTCAGCACTAAGTACATCCTTCTAATGACAACACAATGTTAAAATCACTACTGACTCGTTTTTTCAATCGGTTTTAAAACCGTTTCTTTCAGTCACTTGGTGGTTGGCTTTTCAAAATGTTAATTTTTCGAATGTTAAATAGACTGGCTTTTTTAAAAACAACAACCGATTTTTAAAATAGCTTTTTATTTTTAAAAACATAAACTAAATACAAACTAATATTTGAATCGATTTTTTTTTTAATATTCATAAGGAGTGATTCCATGCAATCGGATTTGACGTCTCTGATTTCAATGAAATTCACTACTTACAAACTTTACAAATGAATACTTATTTAACTTCTAATAACTTCTTAAATATACATGGTAGATCTATAGTTGTTCCTACATATTAAAGACAAAGATATTATTCTAAAACGATATATACAAAGTTTTTTACATTAAAAGCTCAAAGGTCAAAGTTGAACATAAAAAAATTCAAACTATTATATCTCAAAAACCGGTATTTTTAAAATTCTTAAAAAATTATATATTGTCGACATAACCTTATTCCATATGGAATAAAAATTTCAAGTTGGAGCTTTATTTAGTTTAGAAGTTATGGACAAACATAAAATCCAATTATTAATAACTCCTAAGCTATAGAACATAAAATTTTAATATTTTTGTAATTTTAAAAACAAAGACATTACCTTAAAAATTATATATAGTGTGTTACTTTAGACGGGGTATATTGATTTTGTCATTCCGTGTGTAAAATGTCGAAGGAATCATTTAAAACCCCATAAAGTATATATTTTCTGGGTCCTGGTTAGATTAGATTAGGTTTTAAAAAGTTGGTATATAGATTCGGCCGAACCGAATATAACATTCGCGCTTGTTTTTATTCAATTTTTTCAATTTTTTAAAGATGAGTGAAAAAAGGCAAATATGCTTTTTTCATATTAAGCCATGGACTATTCGAAAACCGTTTTCTCCAAATAGTCGAATAAGCGATTACCGTAGGGCATAAGTAAAATTATTTATTTAGATTAACATTCATTTACATTTGAGGGGTCGCAGAACAAAACGTAATTTTTTGCATATTTTCGGAAATTGATTTTTTATATTTAATGGGTTGAATACCAGAAAAAACTTTGATAGGATAATTTTTTTAGTTTTTCTACAAAAAAAAAAAAAATAATAATAATAATAATAATAATTCCAGATTTACAGTTTTGTAAGGGAACGAAAAAAGTAATTCTCAATTACCCAGCAAATTCAAATAATGGAACAAGTACGTTTTGATCTGCGACTCCTCATTTGTTTTAGGCCCAAGCTGTAAAAATTTTATAAGTTTAAAAAGTAATTTTTTATTTCGAAATAAAGTTATTTTCAGGAAAAAATTTGGAAATCATTAGTTCTAGAATATTTTTATATTTTTCGATTTTTAAACCGTAATTTTTTTGGACTGAAAAGATACATGTGTCTAGAACCTTCCAAACACTTTAGAAGTACAATAAATATAAAAATTTATGTTATAAATCTTTTAGGAAATACTTATAAATAATGTTCAATCAGTCGCAAAGCAGCTCTGGGTGGATAAACATCTACCGAGTCATTCCGAGGCCAAATATTCCGAGGTATATTTCTGTTGTAATTTAAAGACAAAACAAAAGAAAACAAATAATGTTCAAACAAACGGTCTTCGGATCCCCTTACATCTAAGGGGACTTGGACCCACATTTGTGAACCAATGTGCTCTAAAGACGATGCGAAAACTAGGAAATAAATGAAATTGAAAAAAGATTCGGCTGTGCCGAATCTTTGATACCCTTCACCATATTACCATCTTACCATCTTATCGACATCATATTACCATATTACCGACAATTAATAAAATTTTCGCCTTAACGTATGCTTGCATATTTTCTAAATATAAATTTTTTTCAAACTACGAAAATTTGAATATGAAAAAAAAAAAAAAAACAATCATAACAGGCTTTGCTTTTAAAAAAGAAACAACAACAATTCCATATATATTTATTTTTGTATGTACAAACTGACTGAATACACAAAGAACAACAACAACACTGTTATTCATCATATTACTGCTGTTGATAACTAAACTACTTGTCTATACAAAAAACAAAAAACGTCACTAATAGTCATTACAATGCTTAATATACATGTTTGTTGGTGTATTTATATTCTTAACAGATTTGTTTTTGGGCCATAACTCTGTTGATTATGAACGAATTTGGTTTATTAAAAAAACCGAAATTTTATAAAAATATTTATGACTGATCTATATAAAAATAAAAATCTGTAGCTTGAACAAGGGCTTCAAAAATAAAAAATTCGTTTTCCCCGATATCTCAGTTATTACTGAACCGATTTATTTAATTTTTTCAGAACAAAAATTCAGAAAATAATTTTCTAGCCCCCTTTAAAAATTCGAAGTCCCTGGTATATGCAGAGGCTTCAGAAACTAAAAAACCGGTTCTAAAAACCGGTTTTTAAAGCATATCTCCACCATTTATAAACCGATCTTCCTGATTCAAAAAACCGAAATTTTATAAAAATATTTGTGACCGATCTGTATAAAAATAAAAATCTATAGCTTAAACCAAGGCTTCAAAAAATAAAAAATGCGTTTTGTCCGATATCTCAGTTATTACTGAACCGATTTATTTCATTATTTCAGAACAAAAATTCAGAAAAAAGTGTCCGAGAATTCTTTGTAAAAACGAAGTCCGTAGTGTATACAGAGGCTTCAGAAACTGGAAAACCGGTTCAAAAAACCGGTTTTTTGAACATATCTCCGCATTGTATGAACCTATCTTGCTGAATTCCAATAGCAAAATTCTCGAAAGCATTTCCGATCGTTTGACATACATATTATATATGTCAGTTATCGGTGGGCTTCATAAACGCCATTTCAACCGACACACGGACGGACGGACGGACATGGTCCAATCGTCATCGCTTCTTACAAGGATTCCGAAAATATAAACTTTTTTGCTCTCCGACGAAAATTGTGGAAATTACAAACGGAATGACAAACTTATATATACCCTTTACACCTGTGGTGAAGGGTATAAAAATTGTTATGTTTACCATTCAGCCGGCTAACAGCCGATTTTGAGCCGCCGCCGCCGTTAAAATCGTTCGAAGCAAGTCTCTAGCGGCGAAAACTAGAATTTTTGCATATTCGCAAAAAATAAAAAGGAAAAATTCTTTTTCTTTATAAAGTTTTGCAAACATTTTAGAACTTTTATCAAAATTTTGTTGGTGAAAAGTAAATAAACATATAAAAGCAAACATAAAACATTAACAAAAATAAATAATTGCAGAAAAAAGCAAAAAGTAAATGTAGCAAAAACATAAAGATTGAACAAAAGAAAAATTAAATTTAATTATAAAATCTCTCAAAACCTAAAATAAATAAATGAATAGTAATTAAGAAAAGTGTAATAATTATACTTGAGAAAAAAATGCTAAAGGTAAGTTGATTGTTTAAGCATTTTGCGATTGCCAAGAAACCTTGAAAATTTATATTTTTTCCCATCTCTTTTGTGTGTTTGTTTCATTTCATTGTGCGTGTCTGTTATTGGTGTTTAGGGAAAAGGCCAAAGATCCTTTGAGGAAGTATGGCCTGATATGCGTATTATTGTGTTAAAGCTTTTGAAGCAGGAAACAGTATCGCAGGTTGAATGGCAGGATTTGTTTTACGGAGTACATTTGGTATGTCTATGGGATGAAAAAGGTGCTGCCAAAATCTATGATTGTCTACGCAATGATGTGGTGGAGTTTATAGCCCATGCCCAGCGCAAAGTGCAGTCACAACGAGGTGAACATGCTTTGCTAACCACCTACATAATTGAATGGCGTAAGTTTTTTACACAATCCAGTTACCTGCCTTTGCCTTTTCGCCAATTGGAGCATTGGTTTCAAATGAAACAACCATCCTCCAGCTGTTCGTCTACTTCCGCCTCAAGTTCCTCGGCAGCAGCTGCCTCGACATCTTCGGCTGTTGCTGGTACCTCATCATCGTCGTCTTCAGCAAACAACAACAATAACAATAATAATAACAACAAAAAGAATCCCACCGAAGACAGTATTGTTCGGAAATTAATGTTGGATTCTTGGAATGAGCACATTTTCAAAGACATTAAGGATCGTCTGCAAGAATCTGCTATGAAAATTGTTCATGCCGAACGAAATGGTGACGCTTACGATGCCCAGCTTGTTATTGGCGTCAGGGAAAGTTATGTTAATCTATGTTCGAATCCCGAAGACAAACTACAAATTTACAGAGAAAATTTTGAGGCAGCTTATTTAAAGGCAACTGCATCATTTTATCGTCTTAAAGCCACAGAACAACAACAGGCCAATGGAGTCTTGGCCTTTATGAAATATGCCGATTCTAAGCTAAGGGAGGAAGAATCAAGGGCTAAACGTTATTTAGAACCCAGCAGCTATGCCGTATTGGCACAAACTTGTGTTAAGGTTTTGGTAGGCGATCATATGAATACCATTATAGCAGAATGTGCCCCACTCATCAAAGAATACGAAACGGATCGTTTGAATCTAATGTTTCGTCTACTCGATCGTGTACCCAATGGAGTGGATACAATGTTGCGCGATTTAGAAAATCATATTGTTTCCGCTGGTCTTGCCGATATGCTTTCCGCCTCTGAAATTATTACTCAAGATTCGGAAAAATATGTTGAACGTCTACTCGAACTATTTACCAAGTTTAGTACACTTGTAAAGAATGCCTTCAACGATGATCCTCGTTTCCTTACGGCTCGCGATAAAGCATTTAAAACCGTGGTTAATGATACAAGTGTTTTCAAATTAGAATTGCCAACAGGTATACAAAATCGTGGTGTAAAATATACAGCACCCGAAAGTAAATGTCCCGAATTACTGGCCAACTATTGTGACATGTTATTGCGACGTACTCCGTTAAGCAAACGTTTGACCAGCGAACAGATTGATGCTCGTCTTAGGGATGTTCTATTGGTTCTAAAATATGTCAACAATAAGGATGTGTTTATGCGTTATCATAAAGTTCATTTAACAAGAAGGTAAGTAATGTACAAAAACTTAATAATTATAATTTTGTTATCGATAAAATTGTGAAGAAATTTGTTTTACTGAAAATTTTTTGTGAATAAAAATTTTCAGTAAAACAAAAAATTTTTTTTTTTTTTTGTCGAAATTAACGATAATGTTTCTTTAAAACAAAATTTTATGAATATTTTTTCCAATAAAAATGTGTATAGAAAATTTGTATTGTCGATGATTTTTCAAAAAATTTTATGTAGAAAATTTGTTTTATCGACAATTTTTTGTATAAATAATTTGTGATCGATATTTTTCTTTAGAAAATTTTTGTTATAGATATTTTTCTTCAGAAAATATATATTATGGATAATTTTTCTACAGAAAATATATGTTATTGATAACTCCTATAAAATGATGTGTTTTTGGATTATTTTTCTATAGAAAATTTGTGTTATCGACAATTTTTCTATAGACAATTTTGTGTTATCGATAATTTTTCTATAGAAAATTTATATTATCGATAACAGTTGTATACAATTTTTATTAAAAATTTGTGGTCAATTTTTTTTTTTTTTTTTTAGAAAATTTGTATTTGCGTTTAATTCACATAACTTTTATTTACCATACATTTTAGACTTATATTAGGTACTAGTGCTGATAGTGAGAAGGAAGAAGACATTGTTGAATGGTTACGTGAAGTTGGTATGCCAGCCGATTATGTCAATCGTTTAGCTCGTATGTTCCAAGATATTAAGGTAGATTCTAAACGATTTTCTAGATATTTATACAAAACAATTTGTAAATAAAAATTCCTTGCTTAAACACCTTTAGGTCAGTGAAGATCTAAATACTCAGTTTCGCAATTCAACTGGTCGTCATGATGCCATTAATATTAAAATTCTAAATGCCGGTGCATGGGCTCGTTGTTCAGAACGTGTTTCGGTTAGTTTACCACTTGAATTGGAAGATTATATACCCGATGTGGAAGAATTCTATAAGAAAAAACATTCCGGCCGTAAACTTCAATGGTATCATCACATGAGTAACGGCACAATAACATTTGTTAATAATTTTGGTCGCTATGATCTCGACGTTACAACATTTCAAATGGCAGTGCTATTTGCTTGGAATCAAAGACCTCACGATAAAATATCATACGAAAATCTACGTTTGGCCACTGAATTGCCGGGTAATTAAATAATCGATGATGATCGATGATTTTCCTTTTTTACATTAATAGTTAAATTGGTGTTCCATTTGTAGATCCCGAACTGAGGCGTACTTTATGGTCATTGGTACAATTTCCTAAATTGAAAAAGCAAATTCTATTAATGGAACCGAATTGTCCCACACCTAAAGATTTTGCCGAGAATACTTTGTTTTATGTTAATCAAGAATTTGCTGTTGTTAAAAATAATAAATCACAGCGTAGAGGAAAGGTATAGTTGAGAATTTAAATTTATTTTTGGAACTTTTTATGAATTAATCATTTTTGAATTTTTCATTCAGGCTCAAGTTCATTATTGTAATAATTTTTTTTTTTTTTTTTTATTACTTAATTATTTTTATTGTAGCTCAATCTTATTGGCCGCTTACAATTAAGTACTGAACGTTCTATACAAGAAGACAATCAATCTATAGTTCAGTTACGTATACTACGTGTTCAAGAGGCCATTATAAAGATTATGAAAATGCGTAAACGTATGAATAATGCTACTTTACAGGTAAATTATATCTATAAGATTTTTTCATATCTAAATCACTAAAATTATTTATTTTATTTCTTTCCCACAGGCCGAATTAATTGATATTTTAAAAAATATGTTCTTGCCGTCGAAAAAAATGATCAAAGAACAATTGGAATGGCTGATAGAACATAAATATATGCGTCGTGATGATGACGATATAAATACATTTATATACATGGCTTAAGTATAATTATTAATTCTAAATCCTTAACATTTTTTTTATATACATATATATTTATACACATATACAAAGAGAATCTTAATTAAGAATGCTCGGGATTTTAATTTAATTTAAAACTTTAATATTAAATTTATTTTACTTTAATTTACTATAAAAACATTTACACTCACAAAAGGAGGAAAAAATACCATTAAAACAGCAATAGCAAAATAAATACAGGGAAGGAAAAACAAGAGTATAAAATTCAAAAATAATATATAATCGTAATGATTAAAGAATAATGATAATATAGTATAAATAAAAATAATAATAATGATTGTAAACAAAAAAGATTTTAGTCTTGTTACCAGAAAGAAAATATTAAAAATATATAGAAATGATATAAAATGAATCTCAAAAGAAAAAAAAAACAGAACAGAACAGAACAGCAAGACTAAAATTCAAGTTGTGAATAATTATAATTATTCTATAAATTTTAATTTAATTTCAAATTTTATATTTGTTTACTACCTTGCAAATATTAATATTTTATACTATAATTAAACATAATTTCTGGTTAGTCTCAACTCTGTATACTCCTCCCCTTAACTCTTAAAACAAAACAATTCTAAAGTTATTATGTATAACATTCTATATATTTTCATCAATCAATTGGTTCATAATTTAGGTATCAAATGTAACAATATGATAATAGTAATAGTAATTAAACATATTTTGCTTGCATACTTTCGTTTATTATGAAACAACATACATACTTATATTTTTTTAAGAATAATTTGTTTTAATTTTATTAATGTGTATTTTATTTTCATCTTTTAGGTTTTTTTTAAGAATATATTCCTATTTTTTTTTTTTTAATTTTTTTTGTGTAAATTTTAAGTGTTTGTGTATTTAATTGTATATTATATATATTTTTTAAATATCTTCCATTTTTTTTCTTTACCTTTTTGTTCCACTAACGGCTGCTCTTTTATACATACATACATACATTCTTAATGAACGAATATCACAATTAATTAAATATTTTCTTGTTTTAATTTATACATACCTTAAAATTTTTATTATTTATACGGTTCCATTAAACATTTTTTTTTTAAACAAAAAAAAAAACTTTTTTTATTTTTTGTATAATTTGTTTATCTAAAGAAATATGTTTGAAATATGACATGTTTTTTAAACTATGTAAGCATTAGCATTATTTGACCGGCTCACCTAATCCAGCTGCTGTAAACTCGCCATTTTATAAAAAGATCATGGGTATTACCTTACATCTTAGTTGATAAATATGTACTCACATTAGAGTTATAACTATTTTTTGACCTCAAAATACCATTATTATGGTAAAAACCTGTTTTGTGATGGGTCGTGAACTTCTAATCCTATAAATCACATTTTTGAATTAACTTTAGTTCTCGATATAATTAATCCACTAAATGTAAAATTTAGGTCATTGGTCCACATATTGCAGCATATATAAAAAACGTCTTGTTCGATCTCTAAATGGATTTAATTTTTTATTAATATTATTTTTTAATATGTTCAATAGTTGAAGAGATTATGTCGAAAAATTTTAAATACAATTTGTATTGAAAAATTATTGGTTGTTTTCAATATAGAAAACAAATAGAAGTCCAATTTGCCCTTAAAAACATAACTCAGCTGTTATAAAACCTAACTCTTAGTAGAATTTTTTAAAGAACAAATTTATAAGTGTGAAAAGAGTATTTTTTTGTTTTTGCTGAGCGAATTCAAAGAGTTGGACCTTCAAGTTGTTTTCTACGGTTTCCAATCACTGTTGCCAGATTTGACGATTTATCGTCATTTTGACGATTTTTGGGTCTAAAAATGGCCTGTTGAAAATTTGACGATTTTTGCCCCTAATATGACGATTTTTTCTAAAAGAAAATTCAGAACTATTTTTACATTTTTTTTTTTTATAGTATTCTTTAAAAGTAAATTAGTTGGTAAAAAATATTAACAACTTAAATAAAAATCATCTTAAATTTGCTAATGTAAATGATTTATTTATTAAGAAGGATTTATGGGAACCAATATAATATTATTTTATTACGAAATGGCGAATAAACCCTACAAATGGCCTAAATACTTAAATAGCCGAACTAAGAATCCAAAGACATTTTTGATGAATTCATTCAAAACAAAATTTTGTATATATTATAGATATGTTTACAAAGGAGCCTATGTGTTTTTTTATAACAAGAATTTATCCTATCTTATTTATTACATACTTCATTAACGCAATTTCTTTATAACGCGATTCTATTATTGACCATTTTTTGAAATCCGAGTTTTTATTTAACGCGAACTTGGTATAACGCGTATAAACAATAGTGATAAACTTTAAATTGCCAAATTACGGTAGCGTATTGGAAAAAAATTATTTAAAAAAAAATAGATTATTTAATGAAATAATGGCTACAAAATAAAAAATGTAATTTATAAGCGAAGTGTTGTATAATAACTTAAAATTTTTGTGTAAGATTAAAAAAGGGGAAAACGGCAAAATATGTAACAAGATTATAAAACTAATAAAAGTACAATAAGAACAATTCTTAAAAATATGTATATTAAAATAAGTATGCATAAGTATGTATACATATAATCAGACTTAATAGGTAATGTGTACTTGATTTTCATAATATGACACCAATATAAAATTAATGTAATTTTTATTAATTTCTTTTCAATTAAAATTTTAATTTTTCATCAGAAAAAGCATAAAAACTTTTCATTAACATATAAAATACGTACGTTTTTCATATTGACGATTTAAAATAGTTAATTTGACAATATTGACGATTTTTTTTCTCCAAATTTGACGATTTTTCACAAAATTTGTCTGGCAACTGTGTTTCCAATATAAAATTTTAAAAAGAATTTTCGTTTCGTTTTACAAAATAAGCCCCTTGATTGTAAATAAAGTCAAAATTTCTTCATGGATTTAAATAAAATATGACTCGTTTGAATAGTAACGTATTTAACTTAGTATCCAAATAATAAAAGTTCGTTGTATGTGTTCCCGTTTTCGAAACGCTTTGAATTCACATGAAATCTAAATTTCACACGAAACTAAAAATTGATGTTCTGGCTTTCACAGTTTCTTTGACAATTAAAAAAAATTGTTATACAGAAAGAATTTTACAGATTATAACCACAAACAGCTTTACTTAATCCAAAAATTATGTTTTGAAAAAAAAAAGGTATAATAAAAATATTTTTCTCAAAATGTATTGGAAACATGAGTACCTTTTTTTAAATAAATTGTTTAATATAATAGTGATTTTAATATTATTATAAAATGTAAATTTACATAAATAATAATTTAAATTTTCATTATCTGTCGTTTTTATTTCACAATTAATCTTTATTTATTAGAAAAAATATGCATTCGAAATGTTTTAGCTACACATTTTTAATTGAAAATAATTCGATTATTTTTGTTCGTAAGTGAAAACGAGTGAAATCGTTCGTTTAATATTCTTGTGAAATCGAAAGCCAGAACATATACACATATGTTTCTTGTTTTTCGATTTTTTATAAATTTAAAAAAATAATTGTTATTACCAGGGCAAGTTTTTCAAGCTTTTCGCTTGGAAAGTAAGCATTTGCATATTTCAAAAGAATTTCACAAAAAATGCTTATATTTTAAATCTTTGCATAAATTTGCATATAATGGATACAAAAATTAGTTTTCTTAACAAAAACACACTTGTTTTTGGAGTTCAATCAAATGATTTCTAAAAATTTTTTGTGAGTATTTTGAGTACATTGTAAAGAAAAAATTCAGAAGCGTCAAATATGATACTTAAAATTGAAATAGTTATATTTTTATAAACATCGAAATCTATTAGAGATTGAAAATTAAAAAATGCATATTTGTGCATATTTTCTACACATTAATATATAAGAATGCATAAATTCGTTGGTTTTTATATACATATTCATGCTATTTTTGCATATTTCTGTGCATATTATACCATTTTTTAGTGCCTTTTCAAGCGCATATTTCAATTATTTTTGTGCATATAAAAACTTGCCCTGGTTATTACATATTTTCTAAACTACATATTTGGTAGATTAAAAAATGACGATTTGAGTTCGAATTTTTTGAAATTTAATTTAGCAATATGTGAAGCAACCACTTTAATTTCACTTATAATATTGCATCTCAAAAACTAAAGACAATTCAAAGACTTAGGACGTCAAGATTACTGAGAACTCCAATGGAACAGTCAACAAATTTTGTTTTGTCATTCTGCGTAATTCATAAAAAGGATGTTCGGAAATGAGCTCAAGTTAAAGAAGTGAAAATAAATATTAAAATAAAGTAAAAAATCGTAACATTTTAAGGCAAATTCATATAAAATAATATTATTGATTCCCTGAGATCTTTTTTACCTTTTTTTTTAAGACCGTATGCAACTGTTGTCCTTTAACTAAAAATGTCTCTTCAAACCTTTTTCATTTAAACTGAAAAAAAAATGTTGAAAATTGTTTTTGATAAAAATTAAAAAAATAGAAATAATAATAAAAAGAAAAAAAAATATAATAAAAAAAGAAACAAAAACAAATGAAGATTATTATTGTTTACATAGAATGTTAAAAATTAAAAATGTCGAATTTTACTAGGCGTTAATCTGAAAATAAATTTTTTGATTACAATAAAAACATTTTTAAATTTTATAATACTATACACACGCGGGATTTTAAAAATATTTATTAAATTAAAAAATGTCAAAGATCAAGAAAAAAATGATTGAAAATATAGACCCATATGTTGGTAAACATACACAAAATATCTAATGAGCCACACCTTTTACAACAGCAGGGTGACCATATATTGAAACAAGTTTTCTCCGGACTGGGATAACTTTTTCAAAATTGACAAAGTTTGTATAGGGTTTGGGGGGAACCGTTCCTCAGAACGTCTGGATTTTGTTTTACACGGATTTACGTTAACATTTCTATTGAAACCATTACACAAATTCTGTAGTCCGGAACAAAAAAAAAAAAATATTTTAGTAGTAAAAGAATATTATTAGCTTTTTAGAAAATAACTCCAACCCTACAAAAATTTGGAAGATATCTTCCTAGAAGATATTTACGCAATATCTTCTTTTTATTATATGGAAGAAAATCATCAAAGCAATATTTTTATAATATTATATTTTTATCAGTTTAGAGAAAATTAGGAAACAAACACAAAAAATAGATAAAATTTTTATTTTTTGTCATTTATAAAATAAAATTTACCATCAAATTATCGCTCTTTTTTCAGTAAGGGGATTATCTCCTCCGCAATAAATTGACGATATGTCATTGAAATCATTTAGAAGAAATTAACGCAATACATACTTTTATTTTTCAGTCACATTTTTTCATTTGTCGAAAAATTATTTAGAAATTAAAAAAATATTAGAAATTATATGTCTCTTAGAAAAAAAAATATATTTTATGTGAGCGTGCAAATTTTACAGGCCTTATGATGTGACAATATATATGCATGATTTACAAGATGGTAAAGCATTGTAATCATATTATTTTTAGATTTCTTTAGCAATTTATTATTTATAAATTTTTAGCAATAATATTATTATCACATCTTCCAGAAGATTATCTGGCATTATCGTCCTTTTTTCACCGAGATGATTATCTAGCAATATTGCTTATTTTTCATCCAGGAGTATCGATTTCTTATTGCTTAGATGTATTGCCAGTGACGCACAATCTCTCCCGATGGGGGAAACTTCCGCAATACGAATATGAATATTGCCACAATAAATTTTTTCTTCTAAGCAATACGACTTCGAATCATACACACATATATAGACATATATAGCCCAGCAAACACGGCAATACGAAAAATGTTTCGCCAAATGTATTGCCTAGATGAAAAATATTATTGCGGCAATAATCGAATTTGTATTGCGGAAGAAACTTCCTTCGAGTGAAAAAGTGTCTCGACGGCAATACTCCTAAGCAATACGATAGCAATTCTTCCAGATGATAATCTGGCAATATCGCCAGATAACCATATGGAAGACAAATGAAAGATATTGCTAAGATGATATTACGAAGATAAAAAGAAGATTTTGCAAAGAACCTACCCAGAAAAAACAAAATTATACATTTTAAGTCATAACTTCTAATGTATTTGCATAAACCATAAAGAATTTAATCTATTTACAAGGTATAAATGAAACATTTTTTTTGATTCTTTGTGTAACGGTGCCTTGTAAGGAACTGATTAACACAATTTAGATTTTTCTTCATATACCCTTTAATAAAAAGAAAATATTTGAAAATTTTGTAAATGAAGAAAAACGATAACTTAATTTACCTTGAGGATTTCTTTAATACTTGTATAAGCCAATAGAAGAACGAAATCAATAAATATACGCAATTCTACATATTAATTTAACAAAATTTTTTTAAAATAAACAAATTAAAAATGACAAACATAAAGTTTTATTATTTTTTATTTTGTATTGCGGAAATTACTCGGAAGCAACAAAAAGATGAAAATACAAAATATAACTTTTCATTTTCTCTTAGATGATAAATTGGGGATATTGCCACATTATCATCCAAGAAGATATCTTCCATTTGTTTGCAGGGAGACATATAATTTCTAATATTTTTTTAATTTCTAAATAATTTTTCGACAAATGAAAAAATGTGACTGAAAAATAAAAGTATGTATTGCGTTAATTTCTTCTAAATGATTTCAATGAGATATCGTCAATTTAATGCGGAGGAGATAATCCCCTTACTGAAAAAAGAGCGATAATTTGATGATAAATTTTATTTTATAAATGACAAAAAATAAAAATTTTATCTATTTTTTTGTGTTTGTTTCCTAATTTTCTCTAAACTGATAAAAATATAGTATTATAAAAATATTGCTTTGATGATTTTCTTCCATATAATAAAAAGAAGATATTGCGTAAATATCTTCTAGGAAGATATCTTCCAAATGTTTGTAGGGTATGTGGTTTAAACCATAAATTAAAAATTAAAACTTTTATTGATTTTACATTTTTAACGAATTTTGTTAGAGATTATCAGGGTAACTAAAAATATGTTTCACCATATTTTTAATGTGCTTCATATGAACAAAACTGCATCAATTTGATGAATCATATTTTATTCTTAAAAGCAGTATGTGATACATTCTTAAGTAAATTTTTTCAATTGATAATATTTTTTATTTATTTATACAAAAATTTGTTTTCGTTTATATCTTGAGGCGGTCTAAAAGTTAATGCCTTTTTTTTTAATTACGCAGGAAATTTTCTATAATTTTCTTTTATTATTATTTTACGAAATTTGTATTCCAATCTTACTTTAAAAATGTTTTAGAATTAACGAAATTAATCCTTGTGATTACATTTACATAATTATATAAAATTATTAATATTTGGTGTAAAAATAAACTAAAAGATTTAATTCTAAAATCATGTAAAGCTGTAGTAATTATATTTATGTACATTATACACTTTTTCTCCTTATTATATATTCCCACTTTTTTTATAACCAAAACCACTTTGTTACCAATTGCTAAAAAAAATTAACAAATGAAATAAAAAAAAAAATAAAAATGCAGATAAAAACAAAAAAATTAACGTAAAACGATACTTTTTAAAAGAAAAGAATTTGTTCCATATTATTGATAAAATCGTAAAGTAAAATTCATATTTAAATAAAAAGTAAGACATAAATTGCAAAATAAACCAACATAAAAATGTTTCTCGAGTTTAATAAACACTAAATACATAAATAAAACGAAATTGTGTTTTAATTGTTTTTTTTTTTTTTTTTATAGAAAAAAGATTTTATTATTTTAATTAAAATGTAATATTTTACAATAAATATACACAATAATTTATAGTACATAAATACTTAACATAAATCATAAACTTATACGTATTAAAAAATATTTGAAATTTTACTTATAGAGAACTGTGGAATATTTTTTACATTTTCTAATGATTACAGGAAAATGGTTAAGTAATACTTAGTTAAAAAGCAAAGTGTTTTTTATAAACATAATCTCTATTAGCGAAAATACTTAAATTTTATGTAACTCTCATTTAGTTAAAATTTTGATAGAGTAAAATCGATATTTTGTTTTATATTTGCTAATTTTAAAACTTTGCTTATTTTTGAATTAATTACATATATTTAAAGTAGTTGCCCTGTAGTATTAGACCCCAATACATTTCTGTATCCGACTCCGACCAGTATAATATTACACAAATATTATATGGACTTGTGTCAGTTAGGCTGTGAAAGAACTATGAAAATATGTTTATTAGTTTCTGAGTTATTGCATTTTGAAAATGACAAAAAGCTCTACAGAAAACCCTTTAACAAAAAGAAAAAAAAAAAAAAACAAATTGTAAAAAAATTTTAAAAATTAGATCTAGATATTATATATGATGTTCAAAACTTTATGAAGGTGCATTAATATTTGCGATATATGTTTGATTTTCTCATATAATGTTGGATCACCCATTGAAGCTCCAAACAATTTAATATAGTTTTAACACACATTTGAATTGCCCCGAAGGTTTTCGGAAAAGACTAATCTGCTTAATATTGTGTCGATATCCACAAAGCTCTTTGACGACAGCATTCACTCGAGTTAATTAATCAGTAGATTAAGCAATTGATCAAATTTCTTTTTCTTAGTACATTTACAATTCTGTTTTAAATCTGCTAATGCAAAAATATATACAGTAAGTGCTCCCTTAACGGACAGCTCCCATAGGCGGACAGCTCCGGTAGACGGAAAATTTTTTAGGTCCCAGGTTTAGATGGCATTTTTTTAAAATAAATTCATCTCCGCTAGGCGGACGCGGACACCTGTTTTTAAAGAAAACATCTCTCGTAGGCGGACAAAAATCATAAACGGTAAAAGAAATGTACCAAATATTATATAATGAAATGCTTTTTGTCCGTATTTGCATTCATATTTCATCTTTATTTAAATTTTTTGAAGTTAAATAGTTTACTATTCGTTTTTTACTTAACTTTTTGCTGGTTTTGAGCAAAAACAAATTTTTTAATTTAACTTTGACTTTTGACATAGAAATTCTTGACAACAGGTCGACATTGTCATCAGTCATATAAAAAAAGTAATTGGGCGCAACTTAAGACCGAGGCCAGGTTTCCAACATTATTTTTCCAAGTTAATCCTGTCGTTTTTAAATGGATTAAATTTGTATATTTAAAAGTTAATTCATTACAATTAATCTTGAATGTTGGAATAAAAAGATATAGTACGGAATTACACCTTTGAAAAAAAATATGTACCATACCCCAGTGCATGCAGATTCTTGGTAATTAGTAGCGAAAAAAATATATATATATTTTTTTTAAATGGTGAAAATTTTGATCCATAAATCTAAAAATCTTTTGATGTATCATTTATCAAAATCGTGTAAACGGTTCTTGAGTTATAGTCTAAATTTGACAAACTTTTCTCGAATTTTATAGTGTGACCGCTGAATAAGGTGATGATATTAATCATGCACCTAAAAAAATCAGTACGTGATAGAAAAAAGTGAATGCAGATTCTTGTTTAACTCGTCAAAATCCACCTAGTCCACTTATTTTTGTTTCAAGAAAAAATAATTTTTTTTATTGTTTTTGTATTTCTACGCAACATGGGCATTTTTACTGAGTATTTTACTGTGAATAAAATCATGATTTGTGCATAAATTTTGAAGATACATACCTTTAAAATAAATATGATAAACTGTAACATTTTTGATGTTTTCATTTATTAAAATAAATTTTAGTAACAAAAAAATCTAAAATTTTGCACTAAAAAGATTTTTTGGGCACTTCAAAATAACTTCGAAATAAACTTCGAAACTATTGAGCACATAAAAAAATTAAGTTTGGATGATTTGAAGATATTTATAGTACGCATCTTTTGGTGTATCACTTATGTCAATCGTACACAACGTTCTTAAGTTATGAGGAAATATACTAAAGTAATGGCTTTAAAAGATACATGCGTTATTTTATTCGCTGCTTTAAGATAAAGATGATAAACTGAAACATTTTGGTGTTTCCATTTGTCAAAAGAAATTTTAGTAACAAAAAAATCTAAAATTTTGCATGAAAAAGTTTTTTTTCGGACACTTATTTCAAAATAACTCCGAAACTATTGAACACTTAAAAAAATTTAGTTTGGGTGACTTGAAGATATTTTTAGTCCTTAGACACCTTAGACACGCACGTAAAAATAGAATCCAGACCTGATAGAAAAAAAAAAAAAAATTAAAGCAAATTCGTGTTTAGCACGTCAAAATGCATCAAGTCCAACTGTTCGTCTTACTTAGGATTCGGATTATTTCGGTATCGGTATTTTAGCGTTATCGGTATTTTGAGCTTTTTCGATAGAAGTTATTTAGCGGTAACGGTATTTCCAACTATTTCTGTAAGTGTATTTTAGGGGTAACGGTAGTTAAGTTGAATGGTGTTTTTAGCGGTAACCTTTGAACTGTGAATGTGTCTCGCGAAAAACTGACTTTTTGAAATATTTTCGCTCTAGTTTTCCAATTTTTGGAAATATCTACTATAGCGCAAACTAACCACAATTACAACAAGTATTAATCCCTATACCAAATTTTGTATTTGGTTGAGGGGAGCACAGAACTCGCACAAAATAATTAAAACTAAAAAAAAAATTACAATTATTCAATGAAGTCTATTTATCTAAATTGGACAAACCGCTCTCGAGTTATACAAGTGAGATTACATAAAAAAAGGGTCATATTAATCTTGCTAATAAAAAAATCAATACGCGATAGAAACAAGTGAAAGCAGCTTTGTGTTAAGGTTTTGATACATCGCGAGTCTTATTCCTTGCAACCCTGTGGCAGATTTTTTGCATCTCTTTCTAAGAAAGAAATTTATGCATTTTATTTTATTATTTTTTTGCAAGATAATTTAAGAAAATACAAAACTTTTACATATGGAACATCTATTATAAATGTAAAAAAGGTATATTCTGATTTTTTTCTCCAAAATTTATTTATTTCCGTGGAGATTACAATAGGGGGATATTTTTCTCCAGAACTCAATCCACTAGTATCAAAACGTGATATATATAATTTCATTCTTGCACATATCTGTGACAAATACTTTTTTCGCATTTTTAAATCAATTTAATATTTCTATAAATTTTCAAAATACAGTATAAACTTGATAATCCGGATAATTGAATGCAGAACCCTATTATCCAATTATCCGTCCTATCTAGGTACTTTCTTGGTCACATTTTGTAGAAAAAAAGTATTAAAATCAAATCAAAATTTTTCGTCTAAAAACATTCTATATTTAAAGTATTTTAAAAAATTTCCATTTATCCCAAAAATACAAACTTCTATGTACTCCTTTTACTGAAAAATGTTTGGGACAAATACTTAATTGAAAATGAAGGAAAGGAATCAACTCTTCCATCATAATTCTTATCGTATTTTCTAAACTTAACTAAAATTTAAATAGAAAATGTACTTTTTATATTCAATCCGGATTATAGATGACTTCGGAAAGGCCGTCTGGATTATATAGTTTATACTGCACCTTTTTTTAATTAATGTCGTTTTAATTTTGTTTGGTATTGTTGTTGCAAATTTTTTTTTTTTTTTTTTTTTTAATTAGGAAAAGTGTTGATGGCTTTTTGTAGATCTTACAAAATAACTAAGAAATCCTAAATTTTAAATCATTCACGTAAAATCTCACGGAAATACAGGCATCTAAAACTAAAAAATTAAAAAAAACTCAGTTGAAACTCCCGAGGATTTTTGGATTTGACTGACAATTTACAACTTATTGACTCAAACCATTAACCAGATTTAGGAAATTCATTTGCTGTATAACAAGTACCAGGTGATAAAAAAATAAAATAAAACCAAAAATTTACGACTTGATTTTTTTTTTATATAGAAAATTTGCGCCATTCAGTGAATTTAAATTTAGAGGGTAGAATTTTAAATACGAACTGATTTCCTACAGTTTAATATATATCTAATCCCAACAAACCAAATGATATCGTAATGATATCATTAAGATATCATTTCGGTGATATGGAAGCCCGAGAATGATGTCATTTATAATTCTAAAATGATATAGGTTGCTTTCTAAAAGGTACATTCGAAAATGATATCATAATTTTTGAAAATAACGATATTAGTAATGATATCGATAAATTTAAGCAGCGCGATAATTTAGCAATATATTGCAAAATATTTATACATATGTGCTAAGATGTAATATTCTAAATATTTTATCAAAAATTAATAAAATAACCATAATAAAGTTTATCCTGCTCCAAATCATTTTACATGTAATACGATACTTTTGTAATCCGAAGACAATTCCATTTTAAATCCGTGCTGATATTGGACTCTTTATCTTATCCTCTTTTATTTTATGTGATTCCAATAAATTTACCTGTAAAAATTTAATTTCCATATAATGCATAACATAAAATATTCTTCTAATAAAAATATATTCAATTTAATTTTATTTTCCTGAAAATATTTGAAGTTTTTTTCTAAGGAAAAAATAATTTCGATATTTTATCATATAATTTTTAAATTATGATATCATTAATGATACTGTATCGTTTCTTGGTTTGTTGGGATGTCAGGAAACCAGACATGGGATAGCATCATCACAAACTTTCATATAATTGGCATAAATATTTCTAAAAGTATGTTCACTACTCACAAATTCCGCTTTTTTAGAAATTGTCCGAAATATTGCGTAAATCGACTTTATTAATAAATTACACGTCCAAGTCAAAATGGCGTTAAAAAATTTTGGAATGAAAAAATTTTATGCAATTTCGAAAATTTTCACCAAATTTCAAAATTTTATTCCGAATTTTTAAGTGTAAGATATGATTTTAGATCATCGAAAAATATCTGTAAAGAATAATTTTAATGATTAAAATTGACATTATGAAAAAATTTAAAGAAACTTCATTTATATCGGCTACAGCGGAATTCATCTCTTAACATATTTTGCTTGCTGACAACTATAGCGAAGAATAAATGATGCTAATATTGATGTCAAATGAAAGCATTTTATTTGCTTAATACTAAAATTTAGATGGCGTCAAAATATTTGAAGGACTTACAATTGTATGGGCCAAAAATTATGTTATTAACCTCAAAAATCAACCCCACATATTTCGCATTTTAGTTCAAATTTTGAAATAATCAAATCAATTGTCGGTATAAAATTTATCATAAAATAAGAAACAAGTTAAAATTTTTGCTAAAATTCACTTCTAAAAAAATGAAAATCGCGCTTTTTGTTAGGAATATTATTACGAGTAGTAATGTTTAATCGACTATATTTTCCAAACTAAAACCGATAATTCCAAATATGGATTTTATTACTCATAATTTTGCAAAATTGTAAACCAATATTGTTTTTTTGCTATTTACAAAATTGTGTAAAAAATAAAATTAAAAATTGCTTTTCAGTGTATTTCGATATATATTGAAGATTCTGTAATAATTTTGTCATGTGCTGATAATACTTTAGAAATTCTATAAAATCGCGTTGTGGTGATTTTGATAAAGCCAAAGCTCAATTTTTAAGATTTTTTGAAAGTTTCAAATTTATTTATTTATTTATTTATTAAATCAAGTAATATAAAGAAGCCTTTCAAGGCCAATAAATATATATTACAAAAGCAAAATCCTGAACATTAAAACATCTTAAGAATATCAAAAACTATACAAATGTATATAAATATAAATTAAGGATTTAATATTAAATATGCTATATTATAAAAAAAATCATTACAATTTGGCCCCCCAGCCGAATAAAAAGTAAAAGTAAACAAAAATTCAAACATCCACTACTTTTGGGCGCATTGATAAAATTGATTAACGCGAACAGATATTGTATACATAAATAGTTGTTAATAATACCACAAATCAATTTTAGTGTCAGAAAAAAAGAAAATGCTGAAAATATTTTTAAAATTTTTTGATTTTCCTCATACTTATATTGAAAATTTTATTGAATTTCCATATATTTAAGAAAGTATATGATTTTATCACTAGGAGAGAAACACGCATTAATGATCAAGCAGATTTTCATACTAACAAATTTATAGCGGATGTGAGTAGTGTTTACAAACTTTAGCACACATGGAACAACAGGAAAACTGAAGTAAACGGCAATGTTAATCAACCACTTAATCCTACAAGGCTACACTTCGTCGAATCGACGACGTATTTTTCAGTGCCGTTTTGAATTGAATTTTTAGTAATAAAATGGACGGAAAAATAATTTCCTTATTATAATTTACTGTGAGCGTCAAAAAAATGTAAACAGCAAGTATTCTTAAAAATAAAGTTATTTTATATTTAGATTAAAAATGCTATATAGAAAAGATTAATGCACATTTGTTTGGTAACTAACTAAATACACTCCCCGAAATATTTATAAGACCAAAATAGTTTTTTATATTTCTATGGAACTACAAGTGCAATCCCAGAAATATTTGGCACACATATGAAGACAAGTAAGGCATTTTTTATATGTAAAAAATGTTGGTTCCGTTACTCCTGTGCAAAAATAACGGGACTTTTACTTGATCTTCGAACGAAATAATTATAAGACCAAATATGACGAAGTATTTTAAATATTTAAAAAAATGGAATATGATTTCAAATTTTTTTAATTTTTTGTTCATATTATTAATAAAGGTTGTACAGAGTTAGATCAGAGCATGAAATAATTATAGAAGGTAGAATCATTAGGGAGAGTTGCCAATTTTAATTCTTGTTATGTCAAATAGTAGAAAAATAAAAAAACAACCAAATCAAAAATAAAAACGTACAAAACAAAATTACTATTGAAAAAAACTACTATTTGAAAAACAAATTAAAAAAGACAAATAAAAATTATTAAAATGCTTTTCCTTATATTTAAATTTATTTTTTTATGGACATGTTTTTGCAAATTATTTGAAAAAAATTATTAAGTTATTGTATAGATTACAAAGACCAACTGCCCTTCTTGATTTCTGATATATCTTGCTATTGGCTTTTGTAGAATGTTTCCGAAACATTTATCAATGCCTGCCATCATTGCTTACGTTACGTACCGTCTATACTAGCCTTTTTCTTGTTCGCACAAGAACAAAACGTCGGCAGAGCAACACACACAATTTTTTTCATTTTGTTTTCAGTGGGCAGAACATTTGTCGAACAAATCATAATTATTTGTTTACCGTCTGTGTCGCTTCGATACTTTTACATGCAGCGCCTCTTCTTCCGCATACAAAATAAAGTTTGATGGCAGACATGGTTTCTCCAACAATTGTGCGAACAACGGTGTGCGAACAAGAACAAAACATGAACAACTTGGGTCCACACTATCCAAATGCATATGCGCACAACATTTTGTTCAATGTGCGAGCATGAAAAAGGCTCGTGTGGACGGCAAATTAAATCCGGCTTCCAAATCTGTTAATGGGCCAGACCATAACGGCACTTACAATGGTACGCTCATTCCCACGACAGCCGGTTCTACGCATCGGAATAACCCGAGGTATCTCAGCCAAGGGCTGTCAACCCAGCAAGAACATCCCTTGCTGCTACAACAACCATGATGCGCGATGCGTTTTCGCAAGAATTTTAACTTGCATTTGTACTGTTGTGGCTGGTCCAGTAGTTAAATCCCAATATCAAGGACTACACATTTTTCTTAAACTTGGCGGCATTGGGCGTAGAATAGTAAAATATGTACATACATATGTACATGTGAACAAAATTTTTTAAATTGTTTTATTTATTTTTTTTTTTAATTTTTTAATATTTTGTTTTGATTCTTTATTTAATATTTTCTTGTTTGACACTACAGGGTAAAATATTTTGATAGCACTCTCTCTAATGATTCTACCTTCTGTAGTTATATTATGGTTATATCGAATACAAATTTTCCCTCTACATCCACTCCATACCCCTCATTTTTCATGGTTTTATGGGGGTTAATTAAAAAATTCCCGAAAACTCCTCAAGGAAGCAAATTTTCTTTGGTGCTCATGGATTAAAAATGTGAGTGATGGAAAATTTTCATTTGACTTTCTACATTATATCAAGCCTAGGGAATTATAATTTTGCAGAATTATTCGAGATATAAAACTTTTTTGCGAATTGTTGACCTGTGTTATTGTTCTTCTGAATTTATACTTGCTCCATACATATAAGCGAATTTCCTAATAAAAATTTTTGTCGGATCATATTTTTTTATGCGATTTTGTTTGAATTTTTGTGCTGCATTTTAAAGTTATCCGAATTTTGAATAAATTGGAACGCATCTTCCAATTTTGTATGCAAATTGAGTTATTTTTATGCGATAATATTAATATATAAAAAATCGGGAACATTTTCTTAGAAAGTTATTATAGAAAAATTGATAATGGAATATTGAGCCGTATTCACAAAAAAATAATGTAAGCTTGATAACGAGTTACTATCTTTTTGTATTTAAATTTTCATAAGAAAAAGTTAGTAACTCGTTATCAAACCTACATAATTTTTTTTGAATACGGCTGTAAAACTAGTAAATAGTGTTAACGATATAAGATATAAGGACGATATGTGTTTTATTAAGGTAAATTAAATATTTAATGTTAAGAAAATGTTTTATGTATTGACGTGTTAATATTAATATTAACGAATTTACTGTGTCTAACCCTGAAGATGAACATTAATATTATAATATACTTTCTTATATCGAGCTCAAATAAAACAATAATTATATTGAAAAAAGTAACTATTGTATTGTATAAAAAGAATTGATATTATACCTCTAAGATATTATACCTCTTTGTGGGGTCCTCCGAGACCCTCTGTGCCTTATTTTTATGTCATTCATAATTTATCCATCTGTTTCCAAACATGTGCCGTATTGTTCCAAGGAATCAATAAGACTTGAGGTCAAAACATTGTTGATAGCTTTATAAATAAGATAAATAAGAAAGAGCTTTATTACCTTACCTCAGAACTTCCACTGAGATTAACGCTTATGTAAAATGTGAGATAACGCTAGCAGAAAAAAGTATCCATTTTGTTTATATACCAATCATAAACAATTTCAATAGGCTGCGTTCTTGTACCAATAATTATTTGTGACAAATTTCATTAAAATATCTTCAAAATTGCGATCTGTACTTTGTTCACAATTTTTACATGACCTATCAACTAGCCATTCAGGCGGACATCTTTAAATGATTCCAAAGTGATTCTGAGTCGAACGGTATACATTAAGGTGGGGATCCAAATATTTTTTTCCCTGCATTACAAACGTGAGCCTAAATTCATAGTACTCCAACCTACAGTGGTTGGATATAAAACCACTAAAAAAAAGTTCAAACTTCATAAGTTTTTTCATAAGAAAACAGGCTGAAAAATCTTTACGTAAGTATTCCATTACTGCAGTACGATTTTGATACAATTTGTTAACCCTTGAATTGACTTTATGTCTAAAATACTGAACCGATTAAAATGAAACATGACAATACATATGTATATACAGTGTCTCACTAAAGTATTTGAATTTTTTTTATTAATAATTAAAACGGTTTAATTACGTGATTTAACAAAATTAATTCTAGATTTATTAACTAAATTGTATTTATCTATTTGTTAACTTTATAATGCAAAAAACTGCAATCAAAAATATTTCATTGTATCCAAGTTATTCCAGAAAGAGTATGAAAATTCATCGAATTTACCTCACAAAAGTATTTGAATTTTTATCACCTTTGTATTTAAAATGTCAAACAAAATACAAATTGGAGAAATTCATGTATTTTTTTTATTAATAATTGGTCACAGGTATCACAATTAAATGTTTACTAATTTATTTCCCCAATTTGGAGTAAAATTTTGGGGGATTTTTGGTCCAATTTTATATTTAATGGACTTAGAAGGTTGATTTCGAAAGAACACGCCTATTTTACCTTTATAACTGACCAAACCAATAATTTTTTTTGTCATTATAGTAAAAGAATAATAAGTTTTTAGTTCCTCATGAGTTTTTTTGTTAAAACCCCATATACGAAGGGTCTAAGTCGATAATTATGAGGCATGGCACCATTAAAAATAGAATACCTTAAATATCAAGCCCATTTTGGTTCCCTACGTATCAAAAATTTATTTTAAAATGTTGGGGAATATCTTCCCGATATATAGCCAATTATAAATTTGAAGGCTAAAATACCTGACTTTATGATATAGCTCCAATATATACCCCGACATAATTGTACTTGGGTTTATTTTTCTAATTACTTAGCCATATTATTTTTGGATCAATAACTTGCAGTCCAGAAATGTTGGACCGAAAAATTTTTAACTTTATTTTCATCAACATAAGTAATATTAACAGAATAGTAAACTTTTTCGGGTATTTTAACCTTTTTATAGTTTCCCGTATACCTTGAAAGTCATATAGATATGTAACTTAAAATATGCCTTTTGTCGCGTTTTACACTATGGCTCCAATTTCTCTGTATTTTTGTAGCCAGTATCTAAATCTCCCATTTAATAACAGCTAATACCTAAAGAAACACAATCTGAAAGTTTTGTTAAAATATGTGGACCAATACTTCAGTAAAATAGGCTCAATATTGAAGATTTTTTAATTTTTAACAGCATAATGAAACTACGTACCCCGCTTGGAATGTCAATATTTAGAACTTTTGCAGTAAAAATTATTTTTTGAAGACATTATATAGTCCATTTATATTTCCGAATAAAACAAATTAAATTTAAGAAATAACTTAGGAAAAATTACCCGATTATTCCAATTTTCCCATTTGTAAGATACATGTAAAGAAACTTCGCTTAATTTCTCTAAAATTTTACCCCCAAATTTATAAAAAGAATTAGTAAACGCTTAACACTAATACTTAATAACAATTAATATAAAAAAACATATATTTTTTGCCTTTTTTTATTTTGAGTATCTTCAAATATAAAAAAATTCAAATACTTTTGTGAGGTACCTGAAATGACTGCACGTGTTATTTTTCTCAATTTCTCGGAAACGATTTAACATTTTGTGCTACTTTTTGCAGCATTTGGTAGAAGACAACTCAGGCAAAAAAATCCCATTCATAAAAAAATTATTATTTTTTATTTACCTAATTTTATAACTAAAAATAACTCATTTTTTTATTTAAAAACTGAAATTCACTAACTTATGTGAGACACTGTATGTACTTGTTGAGGGTAATTTAAAGTCTCATAAAAACTTTGACGACTGCGGTAAAAAGGTCACAGTATATAAAAGCTGGCTAAAACTTACACTGGAATGTCATCAGAGGAAGTTCAGTAGTGGAAAAATTCACAAAAGACGTTAAATTATAGTTATAAGCTACCCTGCGCAGAAATCTTTCTGACCGTATAATCTTCCAGTCGAAATGGCATCTTCCCAGTAATGCTACGTAACATCAACGGCACTGACACTTCTATTATTTATTTAGTGTATAATGATGAGAAATATTCCATGGAGGTGGCGGATGTTAGATTCATCTTCATACCCAAAGCCGGTTAGACTAAGGTTGTTCCAAACAGAAGACAAAAACACTTTTAATTCTTTCCAGCTGGATTTATGATTTGAAACATAGTGCAAAAATTATTACACAATTTTTACGATTCATACTTAATAGCCATCATACCTTTTAGGTAAATAAATAAAAAATTCTTTGAGCTTAAAATAATTTACTGCATCAATTTATAAACCTTAAAATGTATATTTCTTAATAAAAAAATTGTACAGTCAAAAATAAAAGCTATTTTAAATACAATATACTATGAAATTATGCGAGTTATAATAATTTAAACATTAAACTTAATTAAAAGACATACATATTTAAAACTAAAACAAATTGTTTAACAAATATAAATTATTATAAATGGCAACAGTTAGTATTAGCTGTCTGTCGCAGGGAATTTGGACAAAATACTCTTAAATCTAGCAATATTTAAAACTAATCTAAACATACAAATACAAATATTTACTTATGTATATACAACTACTTGAACACAAATTAGAAAAAAAAAAAACACAAAAAATTAAACTTAATAGGTTTTGAGTTGAGAAAAACTATTTTCTACGTCGATTCTTCTTATAACCCTTACCATACCAACCCGCCTGAGTGCGTGCCAATTTACGCGGAAATGTATTATTCAAATGCATTTGCCTCTTGGCCGTTTCGGCCGCTGCAATATGAGCCAAAGAAATATTTTCATCGTAATCATCTTCATCGTCATCTTCGGTATAGGGACAACATTCACACACCACAAAACGTCCGTTGCGAGCACGCTTCTTGTGTTTTCTATCGCTTAGCAGGAACTTTTTATAGAATTGACATTCGAATTCGGCATAATGATCAAAACAAAATTCACATTTGGCTGCCGAACGATTCATAGCAAAATTGGGAACAATTTGATGGCTCCATATATCAACATCCGCTGGTGGGGGAAATACTATGCTATGCAAACCGGAGTAGGCATATTTGACATCATACCAGAAGGGTAATTTACGTCTTAATAAGTGTTTTCTTTCTTGAGCCATAGCATATGGAGAAGCATTAGAGGTTTTTGTATCGTTGCTACTATTGGATTTTGTGGGTGTTGTTAAGGCAAGATTTTTTAAAATATCCATTTGTGATAATTCATCCTCTTCCTCATTTTCCTGCTTGAGCTCTTCTTCTAAAGAGTTTTCATCGGCCGATAAGGTTTCCTCGTCAACAATGGGCTCTATAATTTTTTTCGGTGGCAAAGGTTTTTGCAAACTTGGTGATAAAAGAGATGTATTGTATAGTGGCGCCAAAGGTGGAGGTTCTGGTAACGTTTTTGCTGGCGTTGGTGCTGTTATTGGAGTTGTTGTTACAGCGGGAAGTGTTTTAGTTTTATCATTTGTTTTAAGACCATTATAAGGTACAGATTTAATGCCATCCTCAGTTTTATACTGTACCTGTATACATTTAGGCAATTTCATTAAAATGTGTAAAGGAAATTGATTATTTGTAACTGGTGGGGTAGTAACAACTTGCTGGACTTGTTGTTCCATCTTTAAAGGAGAATTCTTCAAGCGATTTGGTGATTTTGTAACACCATTATCTACAAACAATTTGTCTTGTACCAATGCCAATTTCGGGGTTTCTGATTCTAAAGGGTTTTTTAAGCCCATTTCATTTTCTAGTTTTTCTAAAAATTCTTCAGCATTTTTCGTGATTTCAGTAGCTTGTTTAATTAGCATTTGTTCACTTTTGTGTAGCTCTGCTATTTCTGCCAAGACATCTGTTTTGGGCTCAAGTTTAACCGGTAAGTTAGCTAAAGCATCCGCATTTAATTCAATTTTTATTTCTTTTTTCGTAATCTCACAGCTATTTGTGGGCAATGGTAAACATTTCTTCCGGAAATCTTTTAAATTAAGTGTGCAATCTTTAGATTTTATGTTATTATTTACAGTAGATTCCTTGGGTTTCGATATTTCCACCGAAAAACCCTTGTTTCTCAAATCTTTTATGAAATCATTTTCCAGTTTTGTCTCAGGCACACATGTTTCATGGGGCATTTCAACTTTAATACTGCTATTACTGTTTGTTAGTGTGGGGTCTGCTTTAGCTTTTAAGTTGTCCCCCAAAAGGCCATTTAATTTTAAATCTTTTATAGATTGAAATTTTATTTCAGTTTTATTTACAGATGAATTAACACACACGTCCCCCGATTTCGTTATGCCATTAGGTTTTGAATCTTTTGTAGCGATTAATTTATTCTCCGAAGACATTGAACTACTAATTTCTGTATTAGATTTGGACAAATTTGTAAACAAATCCTCTAGTTTGATAGAGTTTTCAAAGGCATTTTCTTCGGTTTTTAAAATATCTCTTGTAAGTGAATCATTTTCTAAGTTTGTATCATATTTAAAATCATTAAGGCTATTTGCAAGATTTGTATCATCTATTTTCGAATTATTACTAACACTCAAGTCAAACATTTTAATTTCGTCTTGCATTTCAAATTTAACTTCAGTCGGAGTCAATAAATTATGGGGATAATCAGTTGATTCTTTGAAGCGTTTGTTTTGCTCATTATCTGCCTTTAAGTTATTACTTGGATTATCAACCATTTCATTTTGATGATTAAGTAAATTATCCTTAGGTTTTAAGACTTCTGAAATACTTTGTTGACTTTCTGGTAGTTTAGTAATTTCTCCTAATTGTGAATTTTTATCTTCTTTTTTAATTTCTTTTCTTCTTACATTTTGCAAATCTCCTTCATCCGAGTCCATTTTGAGTTCTTGTTTAATTTTATTTTTTAATTCCAAATTTGTTTTGATACCCGAGGCCACTTGTTTTAAGGGAGTCCTTATACGAGGACCCTTACCTATGCGATATTCTGCTCCCACTATACTAGAGCTATCACCACTCATTGTCGAATCTTGAGTATCTTCATCTGCTGTGCTAGTGCCATTGCTGGATAAAGTGGTGGTGGTATCTTCTTTTTCTTCATCAGATTGTTTGAGAAGAGGCTGCGTCAGTGTATGTAATTCCTCAGGCATTAACATGGTGGCATGGGCAAATATGGGATCTTTGTCCTTTGAATAAACCGGCACTGGTATTTTCAAAGCATTCATTAGCATTTCCATTACACGATCACATTTACCATTGATTTTTACTTGAGCCAAAGTATCTTTCGGTGTCCACTGAAGATTAACGATACAAATTTTAGCCCTTTGTCTAGCCGGTTTATCCATTTGCCAAAGCCAAGTGTATTTTTTCAACACTTTTAAACTAGATCCCAAACATAGTATAACATCAGCTTTTTCAGCATGATGACAAGCACCAGCCCAATTTAAAGGCCACTTTAAATTTCCCCTCTCACCAAAATGCACAATTGTATCACAGAGGGGCTCTGAACATTTATGACATAATCTATTGGTTTTGTGGCAGTAGCGTGCAGTCATTTCAGTTGTATCAAACAGTCTCCAATACACTGAATTTGGTTTACAATTCTTACATACTTCTACGTACATGTTACCATGTATCTCCGAAAGAGATGCCTTGGGCAGACCCGATCTTAAATGTAAACCATCACAATTTTGTGATACTACATAACGTAAAATACCTCTCCGATGAAGTTCATATAGTGCCATATGTGTATATGTGGGATTAGCTGCAGACAAATCATGATCACCTATTTCCTCACCTTTTTGCAATAGAGTCCATATACCCTTACTTCCCCGATAATCGGGTATAAGAGCTGCTGTACTTATACCCGCACCTGTGTAACATATTAAGTGTTTGGCCTGCAATATAATACTGGCTAATTCTTCGACCTTGGCTTCTATTATATGTACATCGTCTTCTTTCTCGATAACACGATCCTTATAGATTTCAACACGTTCTTTTCGTTTTTTTACTTGTTTTACAATTTCTGGATGTTTTTCTAAAAATTTACATTCTTCTAAGGTTCGTGTTGACTCACATTTACGATAGATCGATGATACCTAAAAGTAGAGCGGAAATTAACATTTTTAATTGTTATTAAGATTCATTCCATTAGAAGATTCTTTTGGTTTTGAGGAAAAGCGAAGAAAGTGTACATATTATTTTATTGATTTTAATATAAAAAGACGTTTTACGCCAGTTTAAATATATTTGTACTAGCTTTCTCGATGTGCTTCTCTACCACTTCTGTTGCGATAAAAATATTTATTGTATATGGTGGCTATAACTCCCCCCGGAACTATCCGCCCTACTTGAAATTTGATATTAACATTATTTCTACAAATTTGTAAAACTTTTACTGTAATAATCCTTTAAATGTGCGAAATTTATTGTTTGCTTCGTATACGGGCTACCTCTTCCGTTAGACATATCTATCATATTTCTATTTCATAAATTCGTTATGATAAGATAAAATTTGTGGGCTCTCACTATAATATTTCCTTAGATACGTCATAATGAATATTTGCTCCACCTGTTTCGATTGAAAATATCATATTTGAATTCTGCAATATTATTGTTGTTATTTCTTTACAAAAACAAACTATAACAACATTGAGTTTGAGTTTTGAGAGAGTTGTAAAAAGGTATCGTAATCAAAACAAAAAACATGCGTAGACATAGATTAATATAAATATGAAACTCTGTTACGGATTTTTTTTTTTTTTTTGCTTTTAGGCATTAATTATAAATCACATTCCACAGGAATGTAATTTATTCAATAACTTTTCCACTACAGTTGCATTACTGTTTTATTTTGACGTTCCTACATTCTATTCTGATTAAAACAGGAGAAAGTTGGCAACCCATTCCAACATTAACGTCCCTGTACAATGGAATGTAGTTATTCCACTTTTTTTTATGCATTTGCTATTATTCAGGATTTACCGTTAATGCATTCAGCCAATCAGAAACTGACACGTGCCAGTTAACAAGTGGTTGAATGCAAGGAAAACGAAAAGGAAGAAAAGAAATAAGTAAAACACGCATGTTTTTTTTGATGACATTGAGTATTCCGGCTCGGCATTGATCAGTCTGTATTCGGTGGTGAACGGACAACTTTTAAAAATTAAATCTTCCGCTCTAACTTCACTTATAAAATGAAACGTGCTTTTATTATTAAAAAAAAATACAAGTGCTTTTATAAAAATTAATAAAATCGAACAGTTTAAGAATCAATAAAATAAAGTATTCTGGCGTAGTGGCGATTGTGGCCACAAAACTTTAAGAATCACAGAATTGTGAAACTAATTAAAATATGTAACAGAAAAAAATAAATTTGTAAAACTTAAAAAAGGGGTTAAAATAAACAAATAAGACTTTTTTTATATAAAAAACAACACGTGCAAATGTCATAACAGTGTAACAATTTCCTTATATTTATTTGAGAAAACCAAACTTAAAAAAAAAACCAAATAGGCAAAAATACCAAATACAAATGTATATAGAGGAAAAAACTAAAAATAATTTTATCAAAAGTTTAAACATAAAAGAAATGTTCAATTACATCTGATCTGATGTGAAATGTAAAAAAAAAGATCTAAGAAAATTATAAAAAAACAACATAAACACAACAAATAGAAAATAGATATGTAAGTATTACTTACTTGCTAAATATAATATAAAAACAAAGAAATACTATTTTTACTAATCCTAATATACAAAAAATAAAAAATAAGAACAATCAAAGTTTCGTAACATAATAACAGAAAAAAAACTATAAATGTTAAGATAATCAAAACGAATTCAACTCAGTAAAAAATTAAAGCTATATTATCCGGACAAATAAATTCAATTCCAAAATTATCGCCATCAACAACTTTAATAATGCAGTGATAGCCTACCATTATTCTAATAATGCGATTTGCGACATTTCCAACAACGTCCATAACAACATTACCAGCAACTTCATCCACAACGGCAGCAACTTTTACAGCATCAACAACATCACCCATAACCGAACCGTCGTCAACAACTTCACCAAGAATTTCATCAACAACAACCATCTCGGTAAATCATAACAACAAGAAGTAAAGGATCGTTACCGATTTGATTATACGCTTTGTTTTTATAGAATATACGATAAGTATTATTATATATTAATTATTTTATATACACATAATTCTATGTCATTTTCTTAGCAACTAAGAATTGTTTTCCTTCGTAAAACAATATAATTATAAGTGCATTATATAATTATAAGCGCATTTTTTTATTATACGCATATATTGGATATATTCCATTAATAGATATATGGATTTTTTCCTCTATTATTATTTTATCTTTATGATAATACTTTCTTTTTCTTATAATTATTTTTTTTTTTTTTTTTGATTTATTAAGTTCTTGATAAATTTGAATAAATCATGAAACTCAATATGTATAAAATCATTTAAGTTTTGCATTGGGAGCTAGAATGATTGCTGGTATGGGTAAGTTGTAGGGATTAATGATTGTCTTAGGGACAGAATTTTATAGAAATAGGGTACGCGTTCTGTCAAGGCGTCTGACAGTGGGATAGTCAGTAGGGTGGGAGCAATGTACCCCAGTTGGCACAATATCTTGCCAACAATAGATTGTCAATAATATTTTAAATATTTTTCTCATATCTTTTCTTCATATAAATATACTCTTAGGTATTTTCAGGCAAAGAGTATAGATATGTTATGCGCACAAACCTGGTTAGGAGTCTAATACCACTAAAAGAGCTAGTCGATAAAACCTTATTTGCCCCTTAACTTAGCGTTTTGTAATAATACACCTTTTTTTTATCGTAAATTGGAAATTATACCAAACATTGTTATTTTTTTTCCCCTTCAGTAATTGACGCATAACATATATGGCGCTCAACGAAAGAGCTTTGTAAAAAGCATCTTGTTAGGAAGAAAATTTTTACTACTTTTTCGAATCTAGTGTCGGTTATAGTTTTGCATAAGTCTTGCTATTGGAAATTTTAATCCCGATTTCGAATGCGATGCAAAACGTAGCATACACAGATTCAAATTTTTTAGAAGCTTTATTGACCATCTTTATTTGTCTTGTTAATTAGGATTTATCAGAAGTCCAGAACTGACTGGCAAAATAGTAGGTCAGTACTGTTGCGCTGCTAATTCCTTTGTCTACAGAACATTATACGATTCAAACCTAAATTGTCTAAGTCCTTGTCTAACCATCTCATTTTAAAAATGGTAGTCATGTTGCGAGATAATTTAGGTTCGAATAAAGTATTAGCGCTGGAAACGCTAAGAAAGCATAGCTTCAATGAAATTTATTTAGAATATTTATTACAATTTGAACAAAAATGTGAAAGTATAAGTTTGAGACATCACATTCGGTTAAGGAAACAGATTTGATAGCCAAACGAGAAATCAAGAAGAGTCAGTATACCTAGAGTACCTATGCCTTCTTAAATTTTCTTACTTTTTCATAAATAGACAATCGTAATACCAAACCAATACCAGCATCTTCCTAGCATCCAAAATTTTAATGAAATACTTTTCAGAAACAATTTAAAGAGAAAAATTCAAAAAGGGAAAAAATTATAAAGGTAACAATTTAATCTTTCCTTTTATAGTTTATTGTTATTGTATCTTAAGCTTACGTCAGAATACTTAATATTTCAATTAAATTTTTTTTTTTTTTTTCTTATTTCTAAATTTACTCGCGAATTAAAAAATTCCTTATCGGTTATAAACATTACTCGTGTTAATAGATTTTGAAAATATTTTCCGTTTTTATAATTCCGACTCTGCATTTAAACTACTTATTATTTTAATATCTTTGTTTAATAATTAACAATATCATATCCTTTTTTGATTGGCTGGTGCATTATGCACAAATATAACACACGGTCCGGTATAGATTCAAATAAACCGACAACGCGTAGTGCAACCTTGAAACAGGCATCTACAAGTGGTAGAGGTAGAACGTCTATAGGACCACGTAATTCTAATTCACCTGTCACAGAGGGAAGGGGACGCGGTAGAATTTCGGTAGGGCAAAGATCCAATAGTGTTATTAGTTTAGAGAGTTCACAGTCGAGTACAAGCGTAAGAGCAATAAGGACATCATCGGTTCCGAGATCCCTTGATTCTAGCGTTCAGTCTGACAAAAACCTTTCCGAGAAAAGAGATTCAAATTGTGATTTACTAGATAGATCTTTATCTGATTTAAATATTGATACCTTAAGGGACTGAGTTCAACCAGTAGGATTTATTGACAACCAATCGAATTTAAACGAAAGCCTAGTAATGGCCACACGAGACAGTACTGTTGTACCACCTGCACAGGAGGAGGGTCCACATTCGTCAAATGTAAATTCCATGGACACTTTGATAACGTATGTAAGAGATGCTATGAGAAGCACTCAAAAAGAATTTAGGAGAGAAATTAATGAGATTAGGAGGAATTTGGGTCAAACAAGCTAGAATAGGACCACTACTGAATCTCCTGGGATTAATTCTCAAAATTCTAATATTAATTCAAACGCTTCATCTGCATCATTTTTTATAAAATTGAAGGACTGGAACGTCTCATTTAGCGGTGATGAGGACGTGTCCGATTTCTTGTTTAAGGTTGATAAACTCACCGAGCGAAGTCAATGTCCACTGGACTATTTAATGGCAAATTTCCACATCTTTCTTAAGGGCAAGGCAGAAACTTGGTTCTGGATGTTTATCAAACAGAATCCTAGGGCAACATATTCTCAATTGAAAAGAGCGATTACCAAACAATTCGGTACCTTAAAGAGTGACCTCGATATTTTAATGAAAATTTCATCTAGAAAACAACATCCAAAGGAAAATTACGATGACTTCCATTCGTCATTGGTTAAGTTGAATTTGAAACTAGAAAATCCTATGGATGACAATGCGCTAATCAAGATTATTAGAAAAAACGTTAGGCCCGAATTATTGAATATGACTTTCGTTTCTAAGCCTGAAGATTTAGATTCATATAGAGACTTACTAAGGGAAGCTGAGAAATCCCTCAAGGCAAATAACATTTTTAAGTATCCTGTAAGTAGTCCTCGCCAAGTAGATGAAATTATAATCGAATCGTCATCTGAATCGACAACTTGCGATATTTCAGAAGAAGAATTCGATTCACAAATAGAGGCTTTGAATATAGATAGGCAATATGTTAAGGGTGACTATTCCAAAATTAAATGCTGGAATTGCCTCAAATTAGGACACAGTTATATTTATTGTCCCGAAAAGACTCGATTCCTTTTCTGTTTCAAATGTGGACAACGAGGTATTACTACTCCAGAATGTAATAATCCACATCAGGGAAACAGGCGTCGGAGCGAGTGGGCGACCGGGGATGCTCGTTCCTCGAAATAAAACCCGAGTTTTTTTCAGACACTGAGAGTAAACCTTCACAGAGGGATTTACTCTCCAGTCTACAAATAACACCTGACATACAACTCTATTCCTTGCAATGCCAAAATCAAGATTCTCGCGAACTACATGAGCCATCCTTCAGACTTCAAATATCACGTCAAATCTTAAAGTGTAGGAACCGTTATAATCTTAGGAAAAAGTTTAGAAAGATCCTCGAAAGTACTTGGTTAACAAATTCGGATGATGGGAGACCATACGCGAGAATTAAAATTTTTGAGAGCGAATTATCTTGCCTCTTAGACTCTGGAGCGAATGTATCAGTTCTGGGAAAGGGAAGTTTAGATTTCATTAACAAATACAACATTCACATTGAAAATTTTCGGTCTAGTATTTCAACAGCTAATGGATCAAAGAATCAAGTTTTAGGTTATTGTACACTTCCAGTGACATTTAAAGGGGTTACCAAACCAATCATATTTTATATTGTACCAACGTTATCCCAAGAAGGATACCTAGGCGTCGACTTTTGGCGGGCTTATGCTCTTGCACCACAAATTGTTCCAACTATTAACTGTATTGAGGCTGATAGGAAAGCTGATTTAGTTTTCCATGACTTAACTCCTGAGCAAAAATTGCAACTTGAACACGTTATTTTGAATTTTCCGTCTTATGAGAAGCTAGGCCTTGGCTGCACACACTTACTGGAGCATCATATTGATACAGGCGATGCTGCCCCAGTAAAGGCAAAACATTACCCTCTATCTCCTCCTAAGCAAGCAGAAATATTTGAGGAACTTGATAGGCTTTTAGCTCTAGGTGTAATAGAGGAGTCCAATTCTCCATGGTGTAGTCCAATTGTCGCTGTTCGTAAGCCAGGCAAAATAAGGCTGTGCTTGGACTGTCGAAAACTAAATGAACTGACGAAAAAGGATTCGTATCCACTCCCGTTTCAGAGTTTCAGAGACGCGTTTCATCAGATCAGACTTTCTGAGGGCTCCAAGGAAAAGACCGCATTTGCCGTGCCCGGCAGGGCATTATATCAATATAGGGTTATGCCATTTGGCGTTTGCAATGGGCCTCAGACGATGAGCCGTCTGATGGACAAAACCATCCCGTCTAAATTACGAGATAACGTATTTATCTACTTGGATGATCTCCTTGTATGTAGTAAAGATTTCGACAGTCACATGCGTTTATTAGAAGAAGTTGCACAATGCTTAAAATCCGCCGGCCTCACGATTAACGTTAGCAAAAGTAAATTTTGCCAATAGTATCTTGGGTATCGTATTGGTGGTGGTACTCTCAAAGTCGATCCTGAGAAAGTCGAAGCAATGATAAACTTTCCTCTTCCTAAAACACCTCGTCAAGTTAGACGTTTTATATGTATGGCAAATTGGTACCGCGCATTTATTAAAAATTTTTCAGAACTTGCAGGCCCCCTTACGGATTGTTTACGTAAGTCCGTAAAACCGTTTCGTCTCAGTCCCGAGGCTATAAACTCCTTTAATCAACTTAAGAACGCTCTTTCAAACGCACCCGTCTTGGCCCAACCAGACTTCAATAGGGAATTTGTTATTCAGTGCGACGCGTCACGCATAGGTGTAGGTGGAGTTCTATTTCAATTAGACGACGAAGGCAGGGAACACCCAATTGCGTTTGTGTCCCAAAAATTAAATCGGGCACAACGTAATTATACGGTGACGGAGCTGGAATGCTTGGCGGCCGTGGTTTGCGTGAAACGATTCAGACAATATATTGAGGGACTTCCCTTTAAAATTATTACGGACCACTCGAGTCTACGCTGGCTTATGAGCCAGAAGGACCTTCACGGCAGGCTAGCTCGGTGGAGCCTAAAACTCCAGAATTTTGTTTTTAACGTGGAACACAGAAAGGGTTCCCTAAATATAGTGCCAGACGCGCTTTCCCGATTTGACGTTGACGAGGTTCAGATATGCCCTAATCCGCCCGAAATCGATTTTGATTCTCCCGAATTTGACACCCCCGATTATAACAAATTGAAGGAAGAAATACGTAAAAATAATGACCTTTTGCCAGACCTGAACATTATAAATGACCGTATCTATAAGCGTGTGAAATTTCGAAATAGTGTTGACACTGAAGAGAGTCTCTGGAGATTGTGGTTACCGAAAAATCTGACCGAGGAGGTACTAAAAACGGCCCATGAGGAAGGATGTCATGGCGGATTTTATAAAACGCTATATCGTATTAGGCAGAAGTATTTTTGGCCACAGATGACACGTGAAGTCAAATTATTTGTCAAGAACTGTGATGTGATGTAAGACCATTAAACCGTCCAACAAAGTGATACGTCCACCCATGGGGAACCAATTTATAACAAATCGTCCTTTCCAGAGATTATATTGCGACTTCTTGGGTCCTTATCCCTGTACTAAATCGAAAAACTGTCAATTGTTCGTCGTAATTGATCACCTTACCAAATTTATATTTTTACAACCAATGCGATCTGCAACGTCATGCAACGTTATTGAATTTTTCCAGAATGAATTTTTTTTTGCACGTATGGTGTACCTCAATATATTCATAGCGATAACGCTAAACAATTTACCTCTAAGGAAATCAAAGAATTCTTTTGTGCATATGGCATCACTCACGTCACCACCGGATTCTATTCGCCACAGGCAAATGCTTCCGAGCGGGCAAACAGAGAAATTATTTCCAAAATACGTTATTTCCTTAAGGACGACTCTGACCACACAAACTGGGATAGGAACTTGCACAAGATATTGACAGTTTTACGTAGCGATTTCCATACTGCAATTCAATGTACTCCTTATTTCGCCATGTTTGGTCAAAATATGATCTTGCACGGATCCGCTTACCATCTCCTAGAAAAATTAAATATCATAACCGATGACACGACTGTTCAGCGCTCTGATAAACTTCAACAAATTCGCGAGAAAGTTAGTCAAAATCTGAATATTGCCCACGAAAAGGCCTGCAGAACTTATAATATCAGGTCCAAACCCGTAAATTTCGCGGAAGGTCAAGAGGTTTTTCGCAAAAATCATACGCAAAGCGATTTTAGAAAGGGTATCAACGCTAAGTTCAATACTAAATTTGTAAAATGTAGGATAAAGAAAAAGATAGGTAACGCTCTATACGAAATCGAGGATTTGAAAGGTAACTATATCGGGAAATATCACGCCTCAGATATTCGTGCATAAGGAAACATTTTTTTTATTTTATAAGATTCTGTATTGTATATTGCCCGGCTTCGTGGGTCGAGCCACACTATTTTTTCAACATTATATCTAGAAACTCGTTTTATCCTAAATTATACTTGTCGTACCATAGGCGGACATTTATAACTTTGGAGGTAATTTTCTAATAATTTCTACATCAAAATCCTGCCTGTTCGATCTAGACGTTCTACGGTCAGATACGAAGCAGGTTTGTTACGGATTTTTTTTTTTTTTTTTTTGCTTTTAGGCATTAATTATAAATCACATTCCACAGGAATGTAATTTATTCAATAACTTTTCCACTACAGTTGCATTACTGTTTTATTTTGACGTTCCTACATTCTATTCTGATTAAAACAGGAGAAAGTTGGCAACCCATCCAACATTAACGTCCCTGTACAATGGAATGTAGTTATTCCACTTTTTTTTATGCATTTGCTATTATTCAGGATTTACCGTTAATGCATTCAGCCAATCAGAAACTGACACGTGCCAGTTAACAAGTGGTTGAATGCAAGGAAAACGAAAAGGAAGAAAAGAAATAAGTAAAACACGCATGTTTTTTTTGATGACATTAAGTATTCCGGCGCGGCATTGATCAGTCTGTATTCGGTGGTGAACGGACGACTTTTAAAAATTAAATCTTCCGCTCTAACTTCACTTATAAAATGAAACGTGCTTTTATTATTAAAAAAAATACAAGTGCTTTTATAAAAATTAATAAAATCGAACAGAAAATAAAACCAAAAAGGCAAAAATACCAAATACAAATGTATATAGAGGAAAAAACTAAAAATAATTTTATCAAAAGTTTAAACATAAAAGAAATGTTCAATTACATCTGATCTGATGTGAAATGTAAAAAAAAAAAAGATCTAAGAAAATTATAAAAAAACAACATAAACACAACAAAAAATAGACTAATTTAAGTTTAAATATTAAAATTATATAAGTATTACTTACTTGCTAAATATAATATAAAAACAAAGAAATACTATTTTTACTAATCCTAATATACAAAAAATAAAAAATAAGAACAATTGAAGTTTCGTAACATAATAACAGAAAAAAAACTATAAATGTTAAGATAATCAAAACGAATTCAACTCAGTAAAAAATTAAAGCTATATTATCCGGACAAATAAATTCAATTCCAAAATTATCGCCATCAACAACTTTAATAATGCAGTGATAACCTACCATTATTCTAATAATGCGATTTGCGACATTTCCAACAACGTCCATAACAACATTACCAGCAACTTCATCCACAACGGCAGCAACTTTTACAGCATCACCTACAACCATAGCAACTTCAGCATCAACAACATCACCCATAACCGAACCGTCGTCAACAACTTCACCAAGAATTTCATCAACAACCATCTCGGTAAATTATAACAACAAGAAGTAAAGGATTAATAGATATATGGATTTTTTCCTCTATTATTATTTTATCTTTATGATAATACTTTCTTTTTCTTATAATTATTTTTTTTGATTTATTAAGTTCTTGATAAATTTGAATAAATCATGAAACTCAATATGTATAAAATCGTTTAAGTTTTGCATTGGGTGCTAGGATGATTGCTGGTATGGGTAAGTTGTAGGGATTAATGATTGTCTTAGGGACAGAATTTTATAGAAATAGGGTACGCGTTCTGTCAAGGCGTCTGAAAGTGGGATAGTCAGTAGGGTGGGAGCAATGTACCCCAGTTGGCACATTATCTTGCCAACAATAGATTGTCAATAATATTTTAAATATTTTTCTCATATCTTTTCTTCATATAAATATACTCTTAGGTATTTTCAGGCAAAGAGTATAGATATGTTATGCGCACAAACCTGGTTAGGAGTCTAATACCACTAAAAGAGCTAGTCGATAAAAACTTATTTGCCCCTTAACTTAGCGTTTTGTAATAATACACCTTTTTTTATCGTAAATTGGAAATTATACCAAACATTGTTATTTTTTTCCCCTTCAGTAATTGACGCATAACAACTCATTTGTCAAAAACCTATGAATGTCGGCTGTTAAACCTATGTCAGTTTGCGCATTACTTCGATTCTATACATGAGAAATTTGAATCAAGACAAACGTAAAATTTTTGTTTGAATTGCAGATAATTTTTTTATCTCTGACAATTATAGGGGAAAACGTATGTCATAATAAACCATGTAAAAAGTACCAACAACAATCATGATGACGTCTTTTACCAAGCAACATCAAGACAAACTTGTCAGAGCTCGAGCGCTGACAATTTTGTTTTAACGCTGCAATAATGCTGACAAATTCAGTTTACATTAGACAAATTTTTATCCTGATAAAAATTTGTTTTATGAAAGCATGTAGATTTGCTCAATTTGTTTTTGGATAGGAATGATAATTAAATTAAAGTCATCGGCCCTCTTGATTTTTAAATAATTTTAATAACGGTTCAGTAGTGCTCTTACTTGTGATTAAAGTAATGTAAAAAATTGTGAGCTTCTAAAGTTTTGAAATAATTTTCTGAATATCTTTATTACTACAAATGCGATTTAAATCATATTAAAGCCGTTTAAAAGCACGTTCAAATACCTTTATAATGATATGTAATATGATAAATGTAATATGATAAATATTCATTAAATCCTTGATGGAAAAAAATAATTTTTTACTGATATACCAGAACTTACAAAATGATAGCTTATTCAGCGAAGCAGTTCTTCAACATATATTGAGGAGAGAGCCCCTAATCCCGGCAGAAGGCAGGCTACACCTTTATTAATGATAAAAAGAAAATATCTACTTCAACTGGGCCGGCAATCTTAATTTTATGTGGTCCTTAAAAATGTATTCGTAAATCATCTAATACACGGAAACCACGATTATGCAGTTTGTTCACTCAACAAAGGTAACAGAGATGGTAGTATAATTTATAAGTGCTACAACTGCATCAAAAAGAATCTGAAGAACGTTAACAATTAGCCGATGCCAAGAATATTTAGAGATCCGGCATAGGGCAACATCTAGAACTAGGGCGACCAGCAGAAGAACTGTTTCGTATTTTAAAAAAGACGATCATGATTTCCCTGAATTGCCAAGAAAAGGACCCCATGATAATGCTCGTTATTCCCGCCCTCATAGTAATTTGAATTCTGAGGTAGCAAAAAATAAAAGCTACGAAAGAAACAATAACGATGACATTTCTAACGAAAGACTCATGCAAATATTTTTTGATGCTGTCGATGCTTTTCAAAGGTGTCAGAATAAGTACGACAAGTTTCGTGTTTTGGGTATGATGCTTCTACATGCTATATAATTCAACCGGTAGACCAATATTCATGTTATGCACTAGAATGTCCAAGACATAACAACTGAATCAGCAGCTGCCCAGCTGGAATGCGATTTACACAAATGGAAAATAGATATTCTCTTTTTAAATGAGATTTTTTGAAACCGTACCACAAATTTCAACTCGGTGGCTATAAAATTTATGGAGAGTACTTCTGAAAGCATTTCAGTACAAGTTTTTATTAATAGAAGGCCAGTTATATTTACTTCAACGTATAATCCAGTTCATACTACCAATTAAAACCGATTTGGATAAATTAACATCATTTTCAAACGACTTCTTTATTTTCGGTGAACTGAATGTCCAACATACACATTGGAATTGTGTGTCAGATAATTCGGCTGGTAAGAGCTCTACAGTAACTGCCTTCAATCCAGCTATTATATTTTTTACCCAAATCGGTATACTCGTTTGGACAAAATATTAACCCTGTGCAACCGTCTACTGTAGACATCCTTTTATCAAACTCCATTTTTCGGACCTTGAGACATATCCAAATGTTTTAGTGGGACCATGTAAGGAGTGAGATCGAAAAAATCTTAACACACATTTTGCCTCATAACTTTTTTCGGAATCAATATTTTGTTTGATCTAGTTATCATGGAAAAATACTTCAGTTATTATTTTTAATAACAACCATGTTAATTTGTCCTTATTTTCATCAAAATAAGTGATGAACAAGATGTACGTGCTACAAATTATTAAAAAATTTCAAAAATATCCAAATAAGTCCTACAAATAATTGGCCACAGAATTAAATGTCGTCCGTAAAACCGTTTCTAATGTTATTAAACAGTATCAGGAAAATTTGACAATTGATGTGAAACCTAGTTCGGTAAGAAAAAAGGACCACATGATATTGGGAAGGCCAGAAAATTGAAGGCATATTGAAAGGAACTCCAAACACATCTGGTAGAAAATCAGCTCAGTTTTCTCAGTGCTTCGACTACTTGGTACGAAAATTTAAAGCTAGTGGGAAAGTTGATAACATATAAAGTTCAAAAAATTCCAAACTGGAATTCTGCAAAAAAAAATTACAAGCCAAAAATAGGACTCGGAATTTAAAACCAAATTTCATACAAAAATACTCAAGCTGTATAATTGACGAAGAAACGTAGGTGCTGGCTGAATCTTCGCAGCTTGTGTCTCAAAAAATTTATATTGCTAATGCTCGAAGCAATGTTGGAGATAAGTTTAAGACCCAAAAGCAGCAAAAATTTCTTACAAAATTCATGGTATGACAAGCTTTTTGCAGTTGCTGCAAAACAGGAAAGTCATTTGATACATTCGGATCTATAAATACCAAAATATGCATAAAGGAATATTTGCAAAAAGACTTCTTCTTTTCTTAAGAAAGCACAACGTGTTCACATATTTTTGGACCCATTTAGTATCATGTCACTACGGTAAGAAAGCTCTGGAGTGGTACCAAATCAATAACATAGCTTTAGTACTAAGAGAGGTCAATTTTCAAAATTGTCCATAGCTTAGACCAGTGGAGAGATATTGAGCTCTTGTGAAAAGTGAATTCAAAAAAGGTGTCCCAAAATACCGAAGATTTTAACAGAAGATGTGCACACTGTTCCAAAAAAGTGACTGAAGCAACTAAAAATCTCCTAAGAAAGGGTTTTCAAAAATGGTCCACAATTTTATAATTAGTGGTTAGAACCATAAAAATTATATATTTCTGTGATCTGTGCTAAATTATCAAATGATTAAAAAAAATAATGAAAACTCTAAGATCAACCGTTTCCAAGTTATTGAATATAATGTATGTTATGTATGTTAAGAATTTAGCGATCTCACTCCTTACTAATATCTTGTGTTTTTTCTGGACATGTTCAAAACATTACATATTCAGTTTCCTTGAATGAAATTAGGTGTCAGAATTTGACCAACCTGTTGCTAATTCAGGTAATCTAGATTTTTATATTAATAAATTGTTTGGATTCCGCAAGAAGCACTTTACTGTATATCAAATAAAGTCTTTAACTTTCATGAAACAAACAAAAGAAATCGTAAGAACACTGGCGTTATTTTTCTTGATATCGAAAAAGCCTTCGATTCAATATGGCTTCGTTTTTAAACTTAATACCATCAATTATCCAATGCATCTGCAAAAGATAAGACAGTTTTTTAGATCAACGTTCATTTTTTGTATCTATTGATAACATGATACCTAGTGGTAAACAGTGTTTATTAAACACATACCTGCGGGTCTGTCGCAACGGTTTATTCAATTTATATTTCAATTTATATGTCAAACGCAATAATCAAAAAGATGGAAGATGGTTTAAAATTCACCCGCAAATACTTTAATAGATGTAAGATAAAAGTAAATGTTAGCAAAGCACAAGCTTACAGTCGAACACAGTTATAACGAACTCGAAGGGACCGATAAATTTGGTTCGTTATAAACGTAATTCGTTATATCCGTAAAATTCCAAAAAAAAAAAAAAAATATTTGTATACGATACTAATATTTGTAATTAAAGCATATTTCCTTCCTTTAAAATAGGCTGTATTTATGTTTTAAATATCAATGATTTTAATATATCAGGAAGAATATTTTTTGTATTCATCAGTCATTGGTCAAGAGGAAATTGAGATTAACTATATTTTTTATACTCATTCAACGTTTTCTTTTGTTACCGAACATTGGCATGTTTTGAGATCTTTATTCTTTGAGGAATAACGATTTTCTAATATTTTAATTCTCTTATAATTTCAGTTTTATTTCTAGATATTTTTTCATTAATGTGTTTGCGTTATGTTAAATAACTATAAAAATTAAATTCCTCTTTTATTTGTCCGATAATTTAAATTGAATTAACGAAAATAAATAAATGTTATTTCTAGTAGTTTTTATATTTTTAAAATATTTTGAAATGTGCAATTTTATATATCGAAAATTTGCATTTTTAGGAGTTAGTTATAAACGTAAGGAGTTCGATCGAAAAAATATTAACACACGTTTTGCTTCACAACTTTTTTCGGAATCAATATTAATTTTTTTTTTTTTTTTTTTTTGATCTAGTTATCATGGAAAAATTTTTTGTCGTGATTTTCATAAAAATGAGTGACGAAAAAGATGAACGAGCTACAAATTATTAAAAAACTTCAAAAAAATCCAAATAGGTCCTACAAATAATTGGTCACAGAATTAAATTTCTGCCGTCAAACTGTTTCTAATGTTATTAAACAGTATCAGGAGAATTTGACCATTTTCGGAATGAAAAAAAGGTCCACATGATATTGAGAAGGCCAGAAAATTGAAAGCATATTGAAAGGAGCTCCAAACACATCTGGTAGAAAAGCAGCCAAGTTAGGTCAGTGCTTTGACTATTTGGTGCGAAAGTTTAAAGCTAATGCAGAGTTGATAACATATAAAGTCCAAAAAGTTCCAAACAGGAATGCTGCAAAAAAAATTTTTAAGCCAAGAATAGCACTCGGAAATTAAAGCCAAATTTCATACAAAAGTACTCACGTTGTATAATTGAGGAAGAATCTTATGTGCTGGCAGAATTTTCGCAGCTTCTATGTCAAAACTTTTTATTGTTAATGCTCGAGGCAATGTTAAAAATAAGTTTAGGACCCAAAAGCGGAAAAAATTTCTTACAAAATTGCTGGTATAACACGCTTTTTGCAGTTGCGGTAAAACAGAAAAGTCATTTGATACATTCGGATCTATAAATACCAAAATATACTTTAAGGAATATTTTCAAAAAAGACTTCTTGCTTTCGTAAGAGAGCACAACGTGTCCAGATATTTTTGGCCCGATTTGGTATCATGTCACTACGGTAAGAAAGCTATGGAGTGGTACCAAAACAGTATCATAGTTTTTGTACCAAGAGAGGTAAATTTTCCAAATTGTCCATAGCTTAGACCAGTGGAGAGATATTGAGCTTTTGTGATAAGTAAATTGAAGAGCACAAAAAAGGTGTCCCAAAATAGCGAAGATTTTAAAACAACTGTTCCAAAAAAGTGACTGAAGCAACTATCAAATCTCTAAAGGAAGGGTTACCAAAAATGGTCCACAAGTTCATAAGTAGTAGTTAGAACTATGAAAGCTATATTTTTCTGTGATCTGTAATAAATTATCAATTCCAAAAAAAAAAATGAAAACTCTAGGATCAACCGTTTCCAAGTTATTGAATATTATATATGTTAAGATTTTTTCGAACGCACTCCTTAGTTTTTTTATGAAATATTGTTCTTGGGACCATAAAAATGTTCGTTATAAATTTAGTTATTTGTATGGAAATTCCATGTAAAATCAATGGGACCGAAGAAAAGTGTTCGTTATAGCCATAGTTCGTTATAACCGGTGTTCGACAGTATTTCCTTATAATAGGTCGCAGAAACGTATTCCTACAAAACATTTATATTCTAGGGGAGTTTTTATCCCACTGCAAGATAGCATCAAATTTCTTGGAATTATTTTAGATAACAAATTTTCATGTAAACAACACACATACAATATATTTGTGAAAAAGCAAATACCTTACTCAACAGAAGATCTAAACTTAATGTAAAAAACAAGATCCATATTTACAAAATGTATATTCGGCCAATTTTTGCCTAGGGTTGCCAAGTCTGGTTTCATAAAGCTGCTAAAACTTACACGAGAAAACTGCAAATAATATAAAATAAAAATCTGAAAATAATTCATAACCTACACCCCAGATATTCTATTGACTTTAACCATAAAATGTTTAATTCATTTCCAAGGGAACGGATTCTGTCATTTAATAAAAAATCCAGAACATCTACATATGAAATAATAAGAAATTTGCTAAGCAATCCCTAATACTCCTTTTACTGTAAGAGTGATAATGGTGGTTGTTTTAAAATGTCTTATAATGTTTAAGTGTGTACAAGGTTTTTCAGACAACTTTTCCTTAATACCGTGATATTCTTATTTAATTATTTAAGTGTTAATTGCTGTAATACTTTTTAGTAAATCCTCATAACATTGTAATTAATTATTTTTATAAAGGATGAATATTAAAAAAAACAAGAAGCCAATTTAACGTACTAAAAAGATATACATATACATTTTAGCAAATTTTAAATTTTATGCAATGCACAGAGGGTTATCTCGAATTTCAAACTTAGTTAACAAAAAATATATTTTTTAATTTAATTGTATGCTTATTTCTGAAAAAATACTTCCGAAGGTTATTGCTCGTAATTAGATTTTAATATTTTACTATTTAATAATTGTCTTGAAAACACTAATATCTTGTAAATGTTCTATTAAAATTTGTATAATAAGCATTCTTGGTAGATTTGTATATGATTTTTCTACAGTGCAACGCGTTGATATAATTTACCGCCAAATTTGATCTATATACTAGAATCCATATAAAATGTATGCATGTATGATTTACCAAAAATGATTTTCAATAAAAAGCCTTATTTTATGCCGATATTCACAAAAAAGGAAGTTGTAGCTTGATCGAAATGTTTACATTAATTAAGGTTGGACGAATGGATTGTTAGACACCGCTAAATCGGTTTAGTAAATTATTTAGTGCCAAATTAAACAATAAAAAGTGCTAAATAACATTCTCTGAGTTAAAATTATGAAAAATATAATTTTAAAAAATCTTATTTCAGATTTCAAATAACTTTTCATATAATTTTTTTAATACTTTTAAGATGCAGAAATCTTTCTCTTTTCAACAATACCTTATCATATCATGTTACAGTTAAGTTAATGTCTATTGTTTGTCCCAGTTTGCAATACTTCAAACAATTCATCTTCACCTAAACAAGCAATTTTCCAAATAGTTATTCAACATTATATCCGACTTAATTTTTTACAGTATAAACTCGATAATTCGAATAATTGATTATTAATTCCGGGTTATTTGATAATCCTATCCGGATTATCAAATAACCCGGATTATCGATGTTTTTCCTGACCACCTTTTGTTAAATAAAAACTATTAATATCCCAGCAAAAAAAGAACTGAATAAGTCATGATTTTAACATTGTGTTGTCATTGGAAGGAAGTACTTAGTGGTGAAAAAGAGCTGCAGAAGTTCTTTTTTAACCCATGGTTGTCATTAGTAGGATGTTATTCTTTTATATTTTTTGTTCACAGCTTTTGAAGCACTTCTCTTAAAACTATGTTTATGCAATTTTTAATAAAAATTCTATTTTTGCCCTATTAAATAATAAATATGTAAAATTTAAATTTTGTTAGAAATTATTTCCATTTTTTCCCGCTAAAAATTCATTTATTTTCACTTTTTTGGAAGTAATTATTAAGAACTTCCAAAAAAGTTTAAAATATGCACTTTGTTCCACTTTTGAAGTTGTGAATATATAATATAATTTAATATATAAAACAATTAAAATTAAAATGTTTCGTCTAAAAATAGTAAATGTATATTTAATTTTTTTTTTTAATATTTCATTTAACCCAAAAAATACAAACTTCTTTGTACTCATTTTACTGAGGCAAATCTAAACGAATTGTCATACAAACAATATTTTTGGGTTATTACATCCTTAAATACTGCCTAATATATTGATAATGAATATTTTTATTAAATATTTTTAAAGTTATGTGGTTTACGTTTTTCAAGATTTCGATTTTCTGAAGTCAAAACAACGTAACATCAATAAAAATTTTAGAAAAATTGTAATTAAAAAGATTTCTGATAACTTTTACTCCAAAATTTTATTATCTATTATCTTTGTAATAATTTGCAATCTAAATTTATAAAAAAAAAAATGAAATTTTTTTTTTTAACAAATGTGATGTTACGTTATTTTGACTTAAGAAAATTATTGCTTTCGTTAATATAATCGCCATTTTTTGAGCTACAAGACTGAAAATTTGTGATCACACGTATTTTGGATTTATAAACTATATTTCATAAAAAACTCAAATTTGAAAATTTTGATGTTACGTTGTTATGCATTTTCGGTGACGATATGTATATTTAATTTTTTTTTTTTAATATTTCATTTAACCCAAAAAAATACAAACTTCTTTGTACTCATTTTACTGAAAAAATGTTGGGCCAAATACTTAACTGAAAATTACGAAATTCAATTAAAATCAACTCTTACATAAGATTTATATTCAATCCGGATAACAAAGTTGCAATCAATCCGGATTATACAGTATGTAATTAATTGGGAAATGCCTTTTTTAGCTTTATTTCGATATCTGCAGTATATACTCCATTTGGATGGAGTATACCCACTTTTATGCCCACATTATAGGAGGAAAAGAGTTTAAAAATTGTTTGTCTTTATCTATAACGTCTAAGTTACAACATTTAAAGTATTTTCTTTAGGTCGTTTAAACTGCCCGAGGATGAATCACACACTAACATTAATATTTTAAATATTGGTCTCCAATAAGATTTTCACAGACTACCCGATACCTACTTGAATAAACATTGTTAAATCAGCAACAACAATATTTGTCAAAAGTTGTATGCAGGAATTAACAATTGCGGCATCGTAACAAGTATTTCATATAAACACTATTTGTTTATTCCTAAATTCAAGTATAAATAAATAAATAAATAAAAAATAAATAATTTATGGTGATGGATATTCGAAAAGGAATAATTTTACAGATCTTTCAAAGAACTTATTCAAGTTGTTTTTAGTCAAAATATGGCTTACACTATTTTCGAAATAAACGGTTTATTTTATTAATAAATTAGCAAAATACCCATAAATATTTTATTATTTAAGGTAAAAATAATAATATTAATATTTACTGTAATAAATTCATCACCTATGTCAAAAAATAGACCGACCGCACAAAATACACACCCACCCCCAAAAAAATACAACAATAAAAAAATCCCACAAGGTACAGTGTACCAATCAACAACACACATACACCTTATACACACATACTCTAATTATTATTTACCCACCAAAATGCAAGAAATTCATTAATGCTTTCATATTATTCAGATTTAGATATTAAAAAAATAAAACAGGAAAATTTAATTATTTATAATTACCTTACGAAGTGTATCCTTGCGGCGTCTTTTCTCATTATCTGTCTTGGCCGGATTTAGTTTAGCTCGTGTTATATACGTTTGTAATGCTTCTTTTGCGGATTTTTCTTTCGATGGTATATCATTATTGTCCTGTGACGATGATTCCATATCTTCCATATCCATTTTATTTCAATAATTCATTAATTTATTTATTTCAACAACAAAAAATCCAAAGAATTAATTTGTTAATTATGTTACTTGCGTTTTTTTATAGTTTTTAACTTGGGCAACCAACCAACTTGTCTGACCACTAATCACAATTTCTTTTGATACTTCGAAAACACAACAGAGTGCTACTTCTTGCACTGCTGCAAATGAACCCCCTTCGTTAAATGTTATAGACAAAAGGAAGCTGCGTTTTTTTCCACACATTTACCAATAATTGGTTTGGTTTTCTCATGGCTTATATAAAAAAGCACTTTATTTTAACTCGTGTTGTTGTCATCATCATCATTATGATTTATTTTTTATTTTAAGTTTAATATTTATTGTTTTTTATTTTGATCAGTTAATTTATTAATTTTTATTTTTGTTATTATAATATGTATTTTATTAAAAAAATTAACACAAAATAAACAAACAAAAACAGTTTTTCTTTTTGGCTTCTCTTTTACAATTGTCAAAATGATTGTGACAAAACGAAATAAAAGAAAATGTACAAACTTGCCAGATTGTTAAAAATTTACAGAATATATACTTAAAGCGAAATGTAAATAAAAAAGTTTGGAAATTTTATAATGTAAAGAATAAAAGTTTACATTTATGTATGTAAACAATGTAATTTTATAGATTTTTATTACTTATGTATGTAAACTTTCAAAAATATCATAGATATTTTGATTAATCGGTACTAAAACAGTGCTATCAGCACATATCAAAACTATTACTGCATCTTTAATATTTATCAAAGTACACTGAAAAGAGACTAATTTATTTTTATTTTTTTTCACGATTTCGTAAATATAAAAACTATTATCGGTTTAAAATGAAGAAAATGGTTAATAATAGTCTTATTTTTAAATATTAAAAAAGAATATATATATATATATATATATATATATATATATATATATATATATATATATATATATATATATATATATATATATATATATATATATATATATATATATATATAAGCATTTAAAATATACATACATATATTCGTTTAAACTTTACCATTCATGATAATATAAAAGCGTGATTTCAGAAATATTTTTTTTATTTTGAAATTCGGACTATAATGCGATATATGTAAGTATGGATGTTTTTTGAGTTTATTAAATTATTTTTTGGTCCATTTTAAATCCTTAAAATATTTTAACGCCCACTAAATTTTAGTACATATTAAGCAGCTTAAATGCTTTCATTTGACGTCAATGTTAATGTAATTTTTACTTTGCGAATTGTGTTTGGAGACGAATGCCGCTGTAGCCAGTATAAAAGACATTTGTTTAATTATTATTAACATTATTATTTTCATATTTACTATTTTGTTCATCAATACAATTTGCTATAGATAATTTCCGAAGATCTAATTATAAAAAATTACATACCTATATAAAAAAATACTCGAGAGTTTCAACACAATTTTTTTAACTTATTTTACGGTCTATCAAAATACATCAACAAATTTCCTGTTTATACATACATATGTAATACTTATCATTTCAATTAATATATTTTCTAATCCAATCTATATAAGAGTTTACATTTGTATAAATGGCTGGTACATTTGGTATGGCACAGCCGCCAACACCTAATGAAGTTATTCCCACCACATTATACATACAAGGATATTTTGCGTGTTGCGACAACAAAGGACCTCCCGAATCTCCTTGACAAGTGTCTTTTTCTTCTGTGGAACCAGCACATAGTTGAGAACTTTTCAGGCCACCTGGTAATCTTTCGCGACCCTCCGGTCCTTCTGCCAACCATTGACACTTTTCATAGGAATAAAATCTTAAAGTCACTTTTTGCAAATGTGATGAACTTTCACCAGAAAACTTTGTGTGACCCCAACCAATAGCTATTAAATAACTAGAATTTTGTAGGCTAGGATATATTGGTAAACAGGCTGGATGTTTATAGCGATCAAATTTTACGATAGAAGATAACACAACTAAACCAATATCGTTATAGGGTTGACCATAATTATAGTCAGGATGTTCTATTATTTGTTGCACATTATAATCTTCAGGTTTGGCGTCGTCGGTATTTGAGTCGAAATCTAATTCTCCCAAGCGTACACGATTGATGTCACCACTAAAAGAAAAACAATTTTAAGATTATAAAATACATATTTATGATAAAATCTGTTAAGTTTAAATATTTTTAATTTAATTATTATTATTATAATTTATTTTCAAAGAAACTCATATTCCACAGATTTTTTTAAAGGATCTTCGATTATAACTTCAAGATCAGCCTTTTTTACTTACAGTGCAGCATAAAAGCAATGGGCAGCTGTTAAAACAAATGATTCGCTTATCAATGTACCTCCACAAAACCAATTAACATAACCATTATCAGTCATATGACCCATACGAGCCGCAAATGCAAATTCCTTGGGTCTTGCATTTTCACCACCCACAACAAAACCTCCAGAAGTTGAACAGTAATCTTCGGTAAATGATATTTCGTTAGCACCAGGCAGAAAATAACTAAACGTTTTTCTTTCCTCAAATATTAATTTTTTGTACTTTGAACATTCTGTGCAGCACATAAAAACAAACCAAAAAAAAAAAAAAAAAACTAATCATAAATTTTTATAAGTACACCCAAATTAATCACATACTAAAATCATTTTCCTGCATTTCAACAACACCAATCAATAGACTTAAGAAACAAAACTTGAGTTGAATATGTTTATTTTTTAAATTAATTTGCATAATAATTGTTTAAATAAATTTATTTATTTTATTTTATTTTGTTTATATCAGAAATTACAATCAAATAACGTTCAAACAGCTTTAAAAGTCTCTCTCGAAATGACGATCAATCGAATGCTAATTTCAAATAAAATTTTTATTTTTTCCATTGTCTTTGTTAAGCCTCAGTCAATCTTTACTTTTTAGAATAGTTGGGACTTTTTGTTGTTAATTAAAAATTATAAACTTTGTTAATAGTTTTGTTTATAATAATTAAGTAGGTGTGTATTATAATCTTCAATTCAAAAGAAAATATTTAAATGTATGTACATTATTAAACTAATATTATCCGACAAAATTTACAGTTACAAATTTAATGAAATGAAGTAAAATTATGTAAAAAAGCAAATAAAAAAAATGAATTTAATACAATGCAAAATACATATACAAATATAAAATACATATACATATTTTTAGTTTAACATGGAAACAAAATTTTTAAAAATCATAATTTTAATTAGCAATTAATAATTAAAATTTTAATGATTCTTTTATATTTTAAGTTCATTTCAAACAATGATAACTCAATATATGTTTAGAATATATAATTGAGAATTTGTTCAATATAAACAAAATTTAAAAATAAAAATATATATTTTTTTTTTATTCATTTCCTTGAAAATTTATTTTATTTCTGTTAAATTTTAAACATTAAACATTTAATACCTTTAAGCGAACTATGCTGCGGAAATAAAAAACTGGTTTATGTATAGTACACTTCAGTAATGAATAAATTTATTTTGTAAACTAAATTATAATTCAAAATATTTGTGGGGACTTACATTTTCCCAAATTGTTTTATTTTTTTGTAATTAACCGAAAAAATAAATAAAATAAAGCACCAATAGCAATTGTTATGATTTATTAAAATCAAACTGTCTTATTTATAATAAAATTTTTAAATTTATGAGTTTTATAGACAAATTTTCAATAAAAATTAAACAAATTTGTTTATAAATTTTAAAATTTTATTAGAAATAAGGCAAAAAGTCAGTAACTACTTTTTGAATAAAGTAGTTATTGTAAATTGTTTAAACTTTGATAAATATGCAATTGAACATTATTAATAATTTGTCAATTATATTTGTAGAATCGTATATACATGGAAACTAGACATTTAAAATGATCCAATTAAAAAATTTAATTTTTAAGTTTTCAAATGAAGAAAGATGCAAAAATTGGTATTTTTTTAATCAAAATAATTTGACAGTTTCATTTTTTATGATTAAAACAATATTAACTTATTTCTTTCAAATAAATTAAATAATTCATATTCATATTCATATTTCTTTTTTTTTTTTAAACATGTACATTAGGGTAAGTGTATATGTTTTTTTCAACAAAAAAAACAAATAAATTTGAATTTATTTGTTGTTTTCAATTCAAAATTATGAAAAGAATTTTCGTTTCGTTTTACAAAATCAGGCCAAAAGAGTAAAAACTTAAACATTAAAAGGGCCATACTTGCTTTTTTAATATTTTAACTTCGGCAGAAATAGTGAATTATATTTCAAATCAAATAAAAATTATTATTATTATCATATGATCACCTTAAACAAAAGAAACCTTCAGATTTCTTTTGACATTTCGAAATGAAAAAATCGTTTTAGTTTTTGGTGAACTGAAAATTAATAAAAATATTAATAATGTCCTATGGTAGAAAATGTTTATTCCTTGGTGAGGAAAATCTTATTTCTGTTCTGAGAAATTAAAACTTTATCATTAAAAATGTGTAAACAGAAACAACAAGAAATATGAATGAACAAATTTTATATGCTTTGACTGGATTTTAAATCCATTCTGAAAGCCACACTTTATTTTGGGAATGGACATTTAACCCTGTAAGGGCTTCGTTAATCGTTTCGACTAACAAAAATGCTATTTTGAAAAATAAACACAATGTGACTTCCAGAAGTAATTTTAGCAACACACAAATATATTTTTTGTCACGTTAGACAAGAACGATGAAGAAGCTCTATTTCCTATATAAAATAGAAAATACATGCTGAAGACTGAATAAAACCATATTATAAAATATTAACGAATACAGATCGACTTCATTTTATTAGTTCTATACACTAAGGGAAAAAAATCGATTCCAAATCAACAACGGTTGTGCTCACATTGGTAATTTACGGTAACAGCTTTTTAATACCTTTCGTTAACAAATTGAATAGAAAACATATGTAATTTAACAATTTGATACCGCAATGGTTTCAACTTGGTGCCAATTAGGTATCGATTTTCAATAAGAATTGAACACGCAGTGTTAATTTTAAACACATACGGTGTAGATTCACTATTGACACAGAATGGTATCGTTTTCAACACGTATGTGATTGATATTTCTCTGGGTGTAATAAAACTATAAGCACGATAGACATTTTTGACCAAATATGCAATATAATATCGCAAGACTAACCAGCGCTGCTCTACATTTTCTGCTAAACATGGATTATATTAATAGTTTATTCAAAAAATGTGTTAAAAGGAATTATAAAGAACATTTTACTGTCAAAATTTCCTCAAAAACTGCATAAGGATCTACTTCAGCGACATATGTCTTACTTTGAGTCTACATTAGACAAATTTTTATCAAGACAAACGTCAAAATTTTATCAACATAAAGATTTGTCTAATGTAGACTGAATTTGTCAGTATTATTGCAGCGTTAAAAGAAAATTGTCAGCGCTCGAGCTCTGACAACTTTGTCTTGATAATGCTTAGTAAAAGACGCCATCTTGATTGTTGTTGGTACTTTTTGCATGGCTTATTATGACATACGTTTTCCCCTATAATTGACAGAGATAAAAAATTATCTGCAACTCAAACAAAAATTTGAAGTTTGTCTTGATAGAAATTTCTCTAATATAGACTCGACGTTATGGACTGTGCACGACTCCCAACATATCGAGAGCATTGTAAAAATATCGAAAATCTCCTATCTTAATCATATATCAATCTTAATATATATCAATAATGTAAATTGCAGAAAAAAATAAGGTTTGCAGCTTCTGCGGTTAAGCACCGAACTACTACGTCACACTGCAAAAAAAATGCAAAAAAAGTATCACTAATTTGAAATATGCACAGAGAATGCAAAAACATTTGTTTTTGAACTTTTTTTGGTTATATTAATTTTAGAATACATAAATTAAAAAAAAAAAAAAAAAAAAAAACACGTATATTGTTTGTTCAAAAATTTTTATATAATTAATATAAAAGGTACTTATGTAACAACATCTCTGAAAAAGTACAAATATTGATGTCTTTTCAGTTTTTGCTTAATATTTTGTAAAAAACGAAAAGTATTTAGGAACTTTTACTGTTTTTTATTTTATTTACAGCCTGTTTTTATAAAACGAACGAATTTGTCTACGAACGATTCGTTTGTAGACGAATACGTAAGAAATTTGGTTTTTATAACTTGCACGAATTCATTATGCTGTTAGAATGAAATCTTTCACAAGTTTTGCTAATATCGACCATTAATTGAACCATATAAACATATTTCCGCAAATCTCTTACGTGCACAAGTCGTTAATATTGTTATTGAAATACTACTTGATACAAATTAGTTTTTTGCAAACCAAAAGTGCAGTAACAGTTTCCACATCTGAAAACCCACATTGAAGTTAAGCATATTTCATTTTAATAGTACAAAATTTGGCACAAGTTCCACGAAACTTGATCTATTTTTTCTTTTAACTTGTTTTTATTCCCATATTTTTCCCAATCTTACATCTATCATATATACTCTTGGACTGATTTTTAAATTATTATAGCGGAATTTCAATATTAGCATATGAAAATGTTGTTTAAATTGTGAAATTATATGTAAACTGGCCACAAATATGATAATTTTGTACCTTTTTATTATTAAAATTTCCTTAACGAATGAAATTTTTTGTTCGTTTGATTTTGGCTTTCTATTCGTTTCAATTCTTGTTATAAAAACCAAATTTTCAAATGAATCATTACGTATTCGTCTAGAAACATTGACATTCGTTTTATAAAAACGGAAATGGAAATTCGTTCGTCATTTTGACGAAACGAATTCAATATTCGTTTTATAAAAACAGGCTGTTAAATTAATATATTAACTAAAAAACAGTTGTTTTATTTTTAATTTTATTGATACGTCTTGAAATATTTTTAACTAAAGTTAGTGTTAGTCGTTTCGACTAACGAAGCCCACAGAAAGGTAAAAATATCGAAGACCTTCCAGGGTTAATAATAAATATGAAGTATATTAAATTATCTAATGTGATGAAACCATAAGACAAAGAATACTAAGAATTGAAGGCTTGTCAAAAAAACCTAACTCTGTTGCCAAAAAAAAAAAACCTAACTTTAAGATTGTGTTAGTCAAATTTTGTTAAAATGTATTAGCCAAAGAATACTAAGAATGGAAAATGGGTCTCTTTCGTACAACAATAACATTTCTCTATCCTCACATACAAGTTCTGTGTGAATTCAACACACTTGTGGGAGAGAAAAACAACACAAAATAAACAAATTTTATCCTTAAAATTTAAGGAAAATTACACACGGCATACAATTTTTGACTAGCACACGATAATTTTATTATGTTATGGAATTTTCACTCCCGTTACACGAATATTTTCCACAAACTGAAAAAATATTTTTATACTCTTCAACACAGGTGTAAAGGATATATCTATATAAGTTTGTCATTCCGTTTGTAATTTCCACAATTTGTGTCGGTTGAAATGGCGTTTATAAAGCCATTTCAACCGAATTTTGCTATTGAAATTCAGCAAGGTCGGTTCATAAATGGCGGAGATATGCTTAAAAAACTGGAAAACCGGTTTGATGTTTTTTTTTTTTTTATGCAGTCAGTTTGTTTGTATATATGTACATACAAAAATATATAAATATGGAATTGTTGTTGTTGTTTATTTTTTAAAGCAATGCTTGCTATGATTGTTTATTTTATTTTTTTTTTTTTTTTTTTTTGTATTAAAATTTTCGTAAATGTAGATTTATAAATGTGAAAGTATGAAAGCATACGATAAGGCGAACATTTTATTAATTGTCGGTAAGATGGTGAAGGGTATCATAGAGGTTCGGCACAGACGAATCTTTTTATACCCTTCACCACAGGTGTAAAGGGTATATATAAGTTTGTCATTCCGTTTGTAATTCCCACAATTTTCGTCGGAGAGCAAAAAAGTTTACATTTTCGGGATCCTTGTAAGAAATGATGACGATAGGACCATGTCCGTCCGTCCGTCCGTCCGACCGTCCGTCCGTCCGTGTGTCGGTTGAAATGGCGTTTATGAAGCCCACCGATAACTGACATATATAATATATATATCAAACGATCGGAAATGCTTTCGAGAATTTTGCTATTGGAATTCAGCAAGATCGGTTCATACAATGCGGAGATATGTTAAGAAAACCGGTTTTTAGAACCGGTTTTCCAGTTTCTGAAGCCTCTGTATATACTAGGGACTTCGTTTTTACAAAGAAGTCTCGGACATTTTTTTCTGAATTTTTGTTCTGAAAAAATGAAATAAATCGGTTCAATAATAACTGAGATATCGGACAAAACGCATTTTTTATTTTTTAAAGCCCTGGTTTAAGCCATAGATTTTTATTTTTATACAGATCGGTCACAAATATTTTTATAAAATTTCGGTTTTTTGAATCAGCAGAATCGGTTTATAAATGGCGGAGATATGCTTTAAAAACCGGTTTTTGAAACCGGTTTTTCAGTTTCTGAAGCCTCTGCATATACCAGGGACTTCGAATTTTCAAAGGAGGCTCGGAAATTATTTTCTGAATTTTTGTTCTGAAAAAATTAAATAAATGGGTTCAGTAATAACTGAGATATCGGGGAAAACGAATTTTTTATTTTTGAAGCCCTTGTTCAAGCTACAGATTTTTATTTTTATATAGATCAGTCATAAATGTTTTTATAAAATTTCGTTTTTTTTAATAAACCAAATTCGTTTATAATCAACAGAGTTATGGCCCAAAAACAAATCTGTTAAGAATATAAATACACACACAAACATGTATATTAAGCATTGTAATGACTATTAGTGACGTTTTTTGTTTTTTGTATAGACAAGTAGTTTAGTTAGAAACAGTAGTAATATAATGAATAACAGTGTTGTTGTTGTTCTTTGTATATGCAGTCTGTACAAAAATAAATAGATATGGAATTGTTGTTGTTTATTTTTAAAAACTAAAATATATGTGTTAAGAATATACATAAATACATACACAAACATGTATATTAAGCATTGTAATGACTATTAGTGACGTTTTTTGTTTTTTGTATAGACAAGTAGTTTAGTTAGCAACAGAAGTAATATAATGAATAACAGTGTTGTTGTTGTTCTTTGTATATGCAGCCAGTTTGTATATATACACATAAAAAAATATATAAATATGGAATTGTTGTTGTTGTTTATTTTTTAAAAACATAGCCTGCTATGATTGTTTTTTTTTTATATATTCAAATTTTCGTAGTTTGAAAAAAATTTAGATTTATATATGTGAAAATATGAAAGCATACGTTAAGGCGAAAATTTTATTATTTGTCGGTAATATAGTAATATGATGTCGATAAGATAGTAAGATGGTAATATGGTAATATGGTGAAGGGTATCAAAGATTCGGCACAGCCGAATCTTTTTTCAATTTCATTTTAATTTCATTTTATTTAATTTTTGACATTAATTTTTTGTATGTTGAAATTTAAATTGAACGAACAAAGTTGCTACTTTTTGTTGAAATATGTTATGTTACTGTAATTTGCTTTTGTATAATACTTAGTAATATTTTGTATTTGTTGAAAACTTTAAAATTTATTATTCTAAATAAAACTTTTACTACAAAAGGTTATGTGCCCAGGAATCATAGAAAAATAAATTATAAAATTTTTTCAAGATACTTCAAATAATAAAAAAAAATTTTGAAGATATCAAGTAAGATATTGAAAAAGAAAAATATCAAGATAAGCAAGAACAAGAAAATATTAAGAATTTATAAAAATCTATAAGAAAAATGGATTTATCAAAGCATATTAAACCACTCCAAAATGAAACGGATTATCCAGTCTGGAAACGTAAGATGCGAGATTTGTTAGATTACCATGAAGGAGCAATTGATGTTATTGAAGGTAAATTGAAGAAACCAATTCCACCACCAATAAATGCAACAGTAGAGCAGAAGAAATCGTATAAAGAGGAACAGATTTATATAGGAAAGCCAATAGTTATGCGAAATCTATGATTACAAGCGCAGTAAGTGATGATGTATATCAAAACATAATGGCAAAGGTATCATAGAAATTAAATCAAAAATTAACAACAAGGAAGTTTTGATTGATCTCACTGACGTTTGGTTCGTTCCAAACATATCAAGAAACCTGCTTTATATGCTCAAGACAAAAGAACAAATAGCGAATTTTACTCGACAGCAACAAAATGCAAACTTATAGTAAATAATGTAGTCTTAATAGTCGGTCATAGAGAGGTTGGAGGCACTTTATACAAGGCAGATATAGAACCAGTAATACCAAATGCAATAAATGAAATTAATTCTACAGAAGCCGATAATACATTGCAATTATACCACGAGCGTTGGGGACATCAAGATAAACGGTATGTACAACAAAAACTTAAGACTGAACTTGGTATAAATGTAAAATTACACAAGAAATTATGTGAATCGTGCGTCTATGGAAAATCACATCGTTTACCATTTGGAACTAGAGAAAAGGCTAGTAGTCCAGGCGAGTTAATGTCAGCAGACGTATGTAGTCCATTTCCAGTATCGTTTAGCAAAAATAAATATGTAGTTATATTTAAAAATTCATATACTAAATATTGTTTTGGTTATTTTCTAAAATAACAAACCCAAGAAAATCCGATAAAAGAATTTTTAAGTGACAATGGAGGTGAGTTTGATAATTTTGAAATTCTAAAAGTTCTTAAGGACTATGGAGTAATGCAAAGATTAACTGCTCCATATACACCACAACAAAACGGAGCGAGTGAAAGAGAAAACAGAACGGTTATAGAAATGGCTAGAACTTTTAAGTATTCAAATAAAAATGTGAAATTTCCAGCCATATATATTCTTAATCGTACTCGTAAGACGTCTGTCGATGGTAAGAGTCCACATGAGTTATGGTTTGATAGAAAGCCTAGAATAAGCCATTTAAGTATAATTGGAAGTGAACGTTATGCCCATGTTCCAAGTCAAAAGAGAAAGAAAATGGATTCAAAAGCTATTAAAGGTTATTTAGTTGGTTACGGTATCGATAGGGTTGCCAGATCCAGATTCACAAAAAACTGGACATTTGGGATAAAAAAGCTGGATGTTGGAAATTAAGCTGGACATTAAAAAAAACGGTTTTTATTATAAAAATACTTTTTGTGTTTTAAAACGCAATATATGTATATATTTAACTTAACATTTGAAATTATGGAGATTTAAATATATTTTCCGATATTTTGGAAGCTCGTAAGCAAAAGAAAAAAAAATATATTTTTATTAAAGAAAATTAAAATTATTTTATTTGCAATTTTATGCTAAGTGAGAATATTAAAAGTTTATTGATTTGTTTTTTCGTTCTTGATTCTCAAATCTAATTTTGAAAAATTAAAATGTTTTAAAAATTAATTTATTGTTGTGGGTATAATTTGGTTTCTATGCGCATTGCACTGGTTGCTTATGCCATATCATTAGGAAACCTTTCCCAATTTTCAAAAATGCTAAAGTTGCTTATACATATATAAACATTTTTTTTAAACTCAATAAGAGTTCATAAAAGCTAAATGTACAAAACAACAAAGCTTTAACAAAGCACAACAATAAATAAAGATTTTTCTTTTGATTCTTTTTACTTTAGGCCAGAATTATTCTGACATTTAAATGTAATGGTAAAGGGAGTAAATAAAAAATAATAAAAAAATATCTGGCAACCAGTGAAATGCGTATAGAAACCAGATTAAACCCAAACAATAAATTATTTTTTAAAATATTATAATTTTCCGAAATTAGATTTGAGAATCAAGCACGAAAAGTTAAGGCGTATGTATTTTTAAATTTTATGTAATTTAAAAGTTCAACACTTAATTACAAGGATTAAAATACTTATTTTCAATCGACCGTGAATGTATTTCACATACTATTGTTTTTTTTAAAGCTTCTTTATCGATTTTGAATTATTTTACAAAAACTTACATATATTTTTAGCTGGACAAATTTTATTTTGGCTGGACACTGGACAGTTATCAAAAAAGCTGGAAAATCCAGCTGAATCCAGCAAAATGCACAAGAAGATAATTCAGATAGCGAAGATGAATAATTTTTTGATGAATGCATTCAAAACGACAGCTTAGACATAAGTTCAGACGTAAATGATTTTCATGGTTTTGAAATAAATAAACGTAAGCGAACATTAGGTGACGATAATGAAGAACCAATAAGTAAACGTTTAAGAGATCGTATAATTTTACAAAATTCAAGATTTGATGATTACGTTATGGAAGCACAAGATTTTGTAAGTCAAATTGAAACTCCAATGACATTTTCTGATGTAATGAAAAGCCCTGAGAAAGAACAATGGTTAACAGCAATGAATTGTGAAATGTGCTATTTAGAAGAAAACAAGACGTGGGACTTGGTTGATCTTCCAAAAGGATCAAAGGCACTTCCATCCAAATGGGTATTTAAAGTGAAAACAAATCCTGATGGTAGTATAGATAAATTTAAAGCAAGATTAGTTATCAAAGGCTTTAAACAACGTAAAGGTATAGACTATAATGAAACATTTAGTCCAGTCGCAAAATTGGGAACAATTAGAGCCGTTTTAAGCATAGCCGCAAGTCAAAATATGCATCTTTCCCAATTCGATGTGTCAACAGTTTTTCTTTATGGTCAACTTGAAGAAAATATTTCTATGAATCAGCCGGGAGGTTTTAATGAGAGTCTGTGAGTTGAAAAGGAGTTTATATGGATTAAAACAAGCGCCCCGCTGCTGGAATCGAAGATTTGGAAACTATTTATTGAAACTTGGTTTTAAATCCAGTGAAGCGGATTCTTGTTTATACATGAGAAATAAAGGAGGTAAGAAGTTAATACTTGCTCTTTAAGTAGATGATGGTCTAGTAGCTGCCACAGATCCCAAGGAATTAGAAATATTTTTATCCGAATTAAGAAAGGAACTTAAAATAACAACGAAAGATGCAACTTAAGTTATGGAATCTTCTACAATAACAAATCAGTTCAAAAATTGGAATGTTTTAGTGATGCTGATTTTGGAGGATGTACAAAGACTGGAAGAAGGTACTTGTTAAATTTGCTGGAGGTGTTATTTCATGGCTAATCAAAGGCAGTCAATGGTGACAACATCAACAACAGAAGCAGAAATTGTTGCAGCTTCCGAAGCAACAAAAGAAGTAATTTGGCTAAAACGCCTATTTGCTGAATTAATCGATTTAAACGATATTGCACTGCTACAAGTTGATAATTCTGCTGCTGTTCGTTTAGCTCAAAATCCTGAATATCATAGGCGAACAAAACATATCAGTTTAAAGCATTTCTTTGTACGAGAAAAAGTTTCTGAAAGAAATCTTGAAGTTCAACAAATACCTACACAAAATCAGTTAGCAGATTTGATAACAAAACCCTTGCAACCAACAAGATTGAAGATGCTTTGTGATCAAATCGGATTAAGAAATTTTAACATCACATAACAAGGGAAAGTGTTGAAATATGTTATGTTACTGTAATTTGCTTTTGTATAATACCAAAGAATATACAACATATAGAAGGCGCATGTCAATGAAAACTGAAATATTTTTTAAAAGTATTTCATGATGCGGGAGGGAAGGCAAAAGGAAAAGAAGCTTGCGTGTTTTTTATCTCTTTTGTTATGCTCTTGAAATGAATAAAAAACACACAAGAAAGTCAGTCTCGCACGAGCATTCAAGCAAGAATGTTGTGTTATTGCTTGTTGCTTGAGATACACTCATGAAAAATATTTAATATTAAGTAGGATTAATTAATATGATTTTTTAATTATATAACTATCTTTTTTTAATTAATAATGTACTACAATTAATTTTTTATTATAAAATACAAATCTGAAATAATCGTTCGTGCTGAATTATTCGATATTTTTTAATAAGAAATTAAAATCCTAAATTAATAATTTATCGTTATATTTTTTTTTATCAAATAATAGAAAAAATAAACATTAAATCTTAATTTTTATGATTACTATGGTAATCGTTGCGATCCCTGGTTATTACTATTAAAATTCTAAACTAGTAACGTGTATTTCCACTTACAAGTCTTGAATTGACGAAGAAACTTTCAAAATAAAAAAATTACTATAAAAATGATGTTATTTTTTTGGTGTATAATTTCATAATGGGAAAAACAAAACATACACAAACATAATTGTGAATGCATGAGTGTGGCGATCGCTGGTGTAGTGCCTATAAAAAAGTAGAAACAAGGAATTGGTCGTTTATTTACTAAAGGAGATAAAATACGATCGTGTATGTTAGTGTAGGGCATAGCATATGTGTTTTGTTGTTTTAAAAATAGAAATACTTTAATCGTCACCGAACTACTTATACCTTTTTAAACGTCATATGAGCTTATGTAAATATACTTTCAGAATATCAAATTTGTATTTTAAAATTTGATTTGTGTAGTTTTGTTACTTATGTATTCAAAGTAACAGATGTTAAAGTTAAGTATATTAATTAATTAAATAAATAAAAACAAAAATATAAAATTATATCCACTTGAAAAAAAATATAAAAAAATATTTTTATTTTTTTTATTCATAACAAATTTGTCACCAAAAAAATTAGATTTTTCTTTAATAATTTTGTTTTATTCTGTAAAGAAGGTGGAATTATATTGAAAAAAGATCTTTTGAAAAAATATTTAATTTGTATATATACCTTCTATATAAAAAAATTATTATGACAAAAATAAATAAATGAATAAATAAAAAATAATTTATTTCCTGCCAAAAAAATAACTTATATATTAAAAAAAATCAGTATTTTTGTTTATAAAAAAATTTAGGTCTATAAATTGAATCTTTGCTGTATGAATATTTATTTCTTTTTGTATAAAAAAAATAATAACTTTTTGCTTAGAAAAAGGAAATCAAAAAAACTTCTTTATTTTTCAAAATAAATGTTATTTCTGCCCAAAAATAAAAGAAATGAAATACTTTTTTTATTCAAAACTATTTTTTTACTAAATAAAATATATATTATTTAAAAATAAGTTTTAAAATTGAAAATATTAATATTATTTATTTCTAAAAAAATGTATATTTTAATAACAATTTCTTGATTCAAATAAAATACAACTCAAAAACATGGAAAAAATCACAAAATAATTTTTTTCCGAAAAAAAGGAAAAACTTTTATTTACTATTTACTTTATTTTTATTTTTCTTTCTAAAAAATCCAAAAAATGGAAAAATATATACTTTTAAAAATGAAAAAATTTAAATATTTTTTTAAATAATAATTTCAAAAACTAAAAATTCTCTATAAAAACTTTTTTTAATAATAATAAAAAAAACACCAAAAACAAATTATATGCACATTTTATGAAATATATAAAAATATAATATATAAAAATAAAATATAACAATTATTAGTTTATCAAAAATATAACTATAAAATATAAATTGACAACTTCGAAATCATATAAAAATTTGTCACGTCACTAAGAAAGGTATAAGCACGTCGGTGCAGATCAAAGTATTTCTACTTGTAAAACAACAAAACATGTATGCTATGCCATACTGTAATATTAACGTTCATATCTTTTCCATTAGTAAATAAACAACTAAAAATTCTGTTGGCACTTTTTTCAAAATACAAGAAACAAATTGTTTCTTTCAATTTGAAATAAAGATATACATGTACAATCTTATATATATGTGTGCGTGTTTTTATTTGCAATTCTTTATAAGGAATACACACATGTACAAACACATATACTTAAACTCTTTCTCTCTCTCTGTTTTGGTGGTGGATTTAGTTTTCCCTTGTTACTTATCCCCCTCATCATCGCAAAATGTTGAGAGCGAGAATTACATGAGAGCAGGTACTATGATTAGAACCCGCCATAAGAAATTTTGTTTCTACATGATGCGCATTCTATATATGAATATTCTTTGATAATACTTAGTAATATTTTGTATTTGTTGAAAACTTTTAAATTTATTATTCTAAATAAAACTTTTACTACAAAACTTTTGGTACTAAAAATAAAACAGAATTAAAAATTATTTTAAATTATTTTCATAGTCAACAACAAAAAGCCTAAGAATTTAATTATATTAATATCTGTGGATATAATCCGCATCAAAAGATGAAAATTTATGAAAATTTGCGAATATAATTGTGATGAATTATATATAATATTTTTTTAATTTTTTAATTTTTGTGTGTTTATGATATGTGGTGAAAGTGGTTTTTATTACTTAAGGTACTTTCAGACGATAACATTTAATATTAAGATTTTTCGACAATAAAATATTACTTTGAGTCTAAATTAGACAAATTTTTATCAAGACAAAAGTCAAAATTTTATCATAATGATTTGTCTAATGTAGACTGAATTTGTTAAAAGAAAATTGCCAGCGCTCGAGCTCTGACAACTTTGTCTTGATAATGCTTAGTAAAAGACGCCATTTTGATTGTTGTTGGTACTTTTTGTATGGTTTATTATGACATGCGTTTTCCCCTATAACACTGGGTCTCCACGTAATATTTTTATATCATAATATGTAACAGAGAGTGTCAAATCCGCTCTCTGAGAGAATTATCTCACGTGTAGACTAAAATATTAGTATTATAAGAAATATTATGATACTGTTGTGATAAGATTTTTCTACACAACTATCTTATAAGATTTACTCTCAAAAAAATACACATATACGAAAGTTTGTTTGTGTGTGTGAATGTTTATTTTTAAAAGTACTTAAAAACAATGTTTTTTTGTAAAATAGTTTTATTTTAATGGTTATTCTACATTCAGAAATATATTTTCATTAAAATTGTGCTAAAAATTTTCGAATTTCTTAAATAAAAATTACATGTTTACTCTGTGACTGAATGAAAATAATGAAATATTATGAGATTTATTAGAATACATTTACCCCTTGTTTAAGATTTAACATAATATTAACACAATGTTTACTCTCTTCTGCCGGCGTTATCTCACATATTATATCAACGTGGAGACAGTATGTAATTGATAGAGATAAAAAATTATCTGCAACTTAAACAAAAATTTTACGTTTGTCTTGATACAAATTTGTCTAATGTAGACTCAAAGTTACGTATTTCATCGACATGTCAAAAACTCCAATAGAAAATCCTAAAGTAGTTTACACGGTAATACATATATTGCATATTTTTATTTTTTTTTTTACAAATTCATGATGAATATTGATTTAAAATTCCTTTTATAAATATTTTATTGTTTTTACTTTTTGTTTATGAAAAATATAATATGAAAACCAAAAGTTTTTGAACAATTTCAAAAAATTTAAAATACCATTGGTATTTTCAAAAAAAATCATAAGTAATTTTTCATGATCAAACAATTTGTATTCAGACGATAAGTAAATATTTTAATATTCAATTTTTTGACAAATCTTAATATTGAATATTATAGTCTGAAAATACCTTTAATAACATAGTGTATACATTAGACAAATTAGACTTTACTATGTAAGACTTACACCATAGTATAATCCATAGTATAATAATAAAGTACTCGCACATCTACAAAAACAACAATTGCTTGTATTTTGTTAGTGTAAAACTACTGCCCACAATGTCAAAATGCTTTGTACGGAAAAATGAGAGAATGAAGGAGAGCAAGAGTAAAAACGCAACAACAACACAAAAGTAAACAAAAAAAATTGTAATCATAAACTACAATTTGACACATCAAATTCTAAAACACAAACCGCCATATTGATTTCAAAAATAAAAAAAATCTCAGCTTTTTTAATGTCGTTACCTTCTTAATCTACCTTGGTATACTCGTAAGAACAGCTGTTATACAATTTTTTCATTGATATGCCTCGCGGAAATGTCAAATTGTTTTTGTATTCATATGTAAAATTTGTTTCGAGTTTTTTACTCTTTCTCTCCTTCATTCTCCCATTTTCTGTTAATAGCATTTTGACATTATGTGCAGTAGTTTTACACTAACAAAATACAAGTAATTGTTGTTTTTGTAGATGTGCGAGCACTTTCTGATTACGCTATGACTTACACTATGTAGCGCAGTAAATTTAGAAACAGGGCTAAATAAAACAGCACTGCAAACTGCTGCTGACCAAATGTAAAGCCCAAATTACAATAGCGCGTAGTCAGCAACAGTATCAGCAAAAATTATCAGCTGTTCACTGTCAGTACAACATGTTGCTGCCGTTATAATTACAATTCAGCGTAGGCAGCCACAATTTACAACCACCATCTTACTTTATTCTCCTTGTGTATTTTAGCCTCTCATTTATTTGCTCACTCTCTTTGTCTCGCTCTCAATCTGAAAGCAGCGCAGTAAATTTAGAAACAGGGCTAAATGAAACAGCACTGCAAACTGCTGCTGACCAAATGTAATCAACACCATAACAAACAGTGTTTTCTAAATTATAAGCTGATTATGTCAGCAGCAGTGTGTGCTGCCATAATCAGCTGATTATTTAGAATGCACTGTTTGTTATGGTGTTAATTACATTTGGTCAGCAGCAGTTTGCAGTGCTGTTTCATTTAGACCTGTTTCTAAATTCACTTCGCTGCATCCAGATTGAGAGCGAGACAAAGAGAGTGAGTAAATAAATGAGAGGCTAAAATACACAAGTAGAACAAAACTAGATGGTGGTTGTAAATTGTGGCTGCCTACGCTGAATTGTAATTATAACGGCAGCAACATGTTGTGCTGACAGTGATTAGCTGATAATTTTTGCTGATACTCTTGCTGACTACGCGCTATTGTAATTTGGGCTTAACAAACAGTGCATTCTAAATTATCGCGAAAACCGTAGCTTATATAGCAGCTTCAAAAAGTCGAAAAATGTGTTTTGGCCGATTTCTGGGATATAGTGGACCGATTTTTTTTTAGAAAAAAAAAATTGAAGAAAAATTTTGAATTTTTCGTGCAATAACAAAGTCGCTAGCTTGTATAAGAGCCGAGAAAAGCCGACAACAAATACGATTTTTTTGGGAGTATCTTCGGTTTTTTCCGAAATCTCAGTTATTTATCAACCAATTTTGCTCATTTTTATTAGCGATTTTCTAAGGAATATTTCCTATAATTTGATGTATAAAACTGATTTCATGTAGAATAACCATTAAAAAAGAACTATTTTTTAAAAACATTGTTTTTAAGTACTTTTCAAAATAAACATTCACACACACAAACAAACTTTCGTATATGTGTATTTTTTTCATAGTAAATATTATAAGATAGTTCTGTAGAAAAATCTTATCACGACAGTCTCATAATATTTCTCATAATACTAATATTTTAGTCTACACGTGCGATAATTCTCTTAGAGTGCGGATTTGACACTCTCTTTTACATATTATGACCCAATGTTATATTATGTTCACATACACAAGTTTTTGACTCGTTTTTTGGAAAACACAATTGGGGTATTCACACGGTGTGCTATCAAGTCTTAAGGCTCAACTACATAGAATACTTTCGCTTCAACTGCGACTGACAGCTACGCAACACATAAATGATATTAACCCAGTCGTTGCATTATTTTGTTATTAAAATTTTATATAATAAAATATAAAGATATAAAAATTCTATTATGTTCTCAGTTGAAATAATGAATAGCAAATTAAAATTTTCTACTTAACGAAAAAATATTAAAATAAGAATAAAACAACCTACAAAATATATTTACGTACTTCGGCACTTCAAAGTTGAACATTTTTCATCTTTGAAGTACTTCACGCAGAAGTTTGGCGTACTGATTTGGTTCCGCTCGATATAAATGCATGTATTTAACTTAGCTGTCAGTCGCAGTTGAAGCGAAAGTATTCTATGTAGTTGAGCCTTTATTGTCATAAAATACTTAAGTTTTATGATAGTTTTAAAAAATTGTTGTTGTGCTTCAAAGAAAAAAAGTCCTAAAATAATAAGACCTTTTATGATGTGTTTATTGTTTTGTCATAACTAAACGGTGTAAATCTAAGTCGAAAGGGAAAAACTTTTCGTTGAGCCGGTGGTAATATTTAGAAGTTACCGCCATTGAATATTCGCAATATATACGTAAACATGCTATAAATTTGTGCATAGTTCTATAACTTCAAGATTAATTACATTTTATTAATTTATTTATAAAAGTTATTAACTTTTATAAAGTTAAATAAAAAAAAAAAAAAAAATTGAGACATTTAAAAAATAACTTTGAGTCTACATTAGACAAAATTTTATCAAGACAAACGTCAAAATTTTATCATGATAAAGATTTGTCTAATGTAGACTGAATTTGTCAGTATTATTGCAGCGTTAAAAGAAAATTGTCAGCGTTCGAGCTCTGACAACTTTGTCTTGATAATGCTTAGTAAAAGACGCCATCTTGATTGTTGTTGGTACTTTTTGCATGGTTTATTATGACATTCGTTTTCCCCTATAATTGATAGAGATAAAAAATTATCTGCAACTCAAACAAAAATTTGACGTTTGTCTTGATACAAATTTCTCTAATGTAGACTCAAAGTAAAAGGAAGAAAATTTTGTTTGTATACTTTAGCTGACTAGCAGCCACCGAACGTATTTAAAATAACCGCCGTCAGAAAATATTGCCGGCTTAGTCATCGACAACAGCTGTTTATGTTTATGTTTTTAAACAATACGTGTGCCAAGATAGCGTCGAAAGTTAGCGTCGAAAACGCTAATTTGAATTCCCAAAACCGGGAAGTCAAATTAGCGTTTTTGGGAATATGAAAAATAGGAATTTCACATTTTCCCGTTAATGAGAATAGGAATTACGTGGCAAATGCTAAAAAATTGGTATTACAAAATACCCAATTCGATTACATGAAGGAAAATTAACCATTGCATTTTTAATAAAAATTAGGCCAAATGCAATATCATCTCATAAATACAAAATATAACTAATGTATATTATTTTAAGAATAATATTCCATGGAAACGAGAGTGCGTCAAGACATAAACTATATGGGACATGAAAGTACATCATCCAAGGATTCTAAAAAGCTTTCTGTGCAAAAAATCGGCCTAGCCGTTTTCCAGAAAAACCACTTCATCCAAAATGGTCAGAAAAATCTGGGATTTAATATTCCATAGAAACGAGGCTGCGTCAAGACATAAACTATATGGGACATGAAAGTACATCATCCAAAGATTCTAAAAAGCTTTCCGTGCAAAAAATCGGCCGAGAGGTTTTCGAGAAAACTCCATTTGTACCAATGGGCCACTGCCATCTGGAACTGCATGTAAAATGTGTCCGGAAGATAGAAAATTTATCAATTTCAAAAGAAAATAATATCCTTACTACAAGAAACAACATTTTCACAAAAACGCCCAAATAGTTTCCGAGAAAACTCCATTTGTACCAATGGGCCACTGCCATCTGGAACTGCATGTAAAATGCATCCGGAAGATGGAAAATGCACTAATTTCAAAAGAATATAATATTTTAACTACAAAAAACAACTTTTTTTCAAAAACGCCCAAATAGTTTCCGAGAAAACTCCATTTGAAAAAATTGGCCACTGCCATCTGGAACTGCATGAAAAATGCGTCCGGAAGATGGAAAATTTATCAATTTCAAACGAATACAATATTTTAACTACAAAAAACAACTTTTATTCAAAAACGCCCAAATAGTTTCCGAGAAAACTCCACTTCTACCAATGGGCCACTGCCATCTGGAACTACATGTAAAATGCGTCCGGAAGATGGAAAATTTACTAATTTCAAAAGAATATAATATTTTAAGTACAAAAAACAACATTTTCTCAAAAACGCCCAAATATTTTCCGAGAAAACTCCATTTGTACCAATAGGCCACTGCCATCTAGAACTGCATGTAAGCTGCGTCCGGAAGATGGAAAATGTATCAATTTCAAAAGGAAATAGTTTGGACAGAGTTTTCGAGAAAACTCTGTCAAATTCATCCAAATTGGCCAAAAAAATCTGGGATTTAATATTGCATGGAAACGTGGTTACTTCAAGATACAAACTATGGAGGACATGAAAGTATACCATCTAAGCATCATCAAAAGATTTCATCAATTTCATTCAATTGGTCAGAAAATTTTAAAAGCGTGTAAGGTAAGGACATAATTTGTATAGGAATGGAAGTGGACTATTTCTGGTTTAATAAACACATTCCATGCTAAAATCCTTCTAGTGAGAATATTATATATGTTTCCTAAAATTTTCAAAAAAAAATATTTTTTTTCTTTTAGCGATTTTTACGAGATAAAATATTTTTGCAAGAGAACAGTTTTCAACACTTTTACAACGCGCTTTTTTTTTATTAATTGTGAGTTGGAATATATTTGGCGGGTTTTTTTTTTAATTGTGAGTTGGAATATATTTGGCGGTTTTTTTTTTGTTTTTTTTTTCTTTGCACCCTGAAAAATCTTGTTGTCAATTAATACTTATACACTACTGAGTTTGAATTGGTAAATATGTATGTATGTGTAGTATATAGACAATTCCAAAGCAATTCATATGCACAACCATTATTACTATTTAAATAAGTGTAGCATAAAGCGTATATGTTTTGTTGTTTTACAAATATAAATACTTCAATTCACACCGAATTGATAATGCTTCTCCTAACGAAATGCGAATACATATTTGAGATTTTTAGTTTTTAAGGAACTATATAAGACAATAAGAAATAATTATGTAAAAATTACATACAAATTTTTACGTACAGAAAAGTAATACTTTAGTAAAAGATGTACTAAGCAATTTTTTAGTTTTGTTAAGAAACTGTATATAACAAGTATTTTGAGTTTTATTTTTTTTTTTTTACAAAAAATCAAATTGTTTTATGTAAGATCTATACATTAGATTAATTAGTGTAAAGCATGTAATTTTTGTATTAAAAGTCAAATCTCTGTTAAGCAACTTGTTAAATTTGACAGAGATTTGACTTTTAATACAAAAATTACATGCTTTACACTAATTAATCTATTGTATAGATCTTACATAAAACAATTTGATTTTTTGTAAAAAAAAAAAAATAAAACTCAAAATACTTGTTATATACAGTTTCTTAACAAAACTAAAAAATTGCTTTTATAACCAGAATTGTATGCCCTAGTTTTTTCGTACTCATAAGTATTTCTATCAAAAAATACATATATGTATTTTATTTTGGAGATATATTTTCAAATACCAAGATTAGGAATGAAATATTAAAGAAAGTTTATTAAATAAGATAAATTAAAAATATAGAAACAATTTCAAATTAAAAAAAAAAAAATATAATAATAATAATTTCTCTAAAATGAATAAAAATTAAAAATTTATTGTTTTTGCATAGTAAAACTATACAATACAAAATAATATTATTTTCTCGTTAAAAAATTTACATGACTGAAAATAGGTTAACCAGTTCTTAAAGAGTTCAAAACCGGCAAATTGGTTTTTATACCCTTCACCACAGGTGTAAAGGGTATATATAAGTTTGTCATTCCGTTTGTAATTCCCACAATTTTCGTCGGAGAGCAAAAAAGTTTACATTTTCGGTATCCTTGTAAGAAATGATGACGATAGGACCATGTCCGTCCGTCCGACCGTCCGTCCGTGTGTCGGTTGAAATGGCGTTTATGAAGCCCACCGATAACTGACATATATAATATATATATCAAACTATCGGAAATGCTTTCGAGAATTTTGCTATTGGAATTCAGCAAGATCGGTTCATACAATCCGGAAATATGTTAAGAAAACCGGTTTTTAGAACTGGTTTTCCAGTTTCTGAAGCCTCTGTATATACTAGGGACTTCGTTTTTACAAATAAGTCTCGGACATTTTTTTCTGAATTTTTGTTCTGAAAAAATGAAATAAATCGGTTCAATAATAACTGAGATATCGGACAAAACGCATTTTTTATTTTTTAAAGCCCTGGTTTAAGCTATAGATTTTTATTTTTATACAGATCGGTCACAAATATTTTTATATAATTTCGGTTTTTTGAATCAGCAGGATCAGTTTATAAAGTCCCTGCATATACCAAGGACTTCGAATTTTCAAAGGAGGCTCGGAAATTATTTTCTGAATTTTTGTTCTGAAAAAATGAAATAAATCGGTTCAGTAATAACTGAGATATCGGGGAAAACGAATTTTTTATTTTTGAAGCCCTTGTTCAAGCTACAAATTTTTATTTTTATATAGATCAGTCATAAATGTTTTTATAAAATTTAGTTTTTTTTAATAAACCAAATTCGTTTATAATCAACAGAGTTATGGCCCAAAAACAAATCTGTTAAGAATATAAATACACACACAAACATGTGTATTAAGCATTGTAATGACTATTAGTGACGTTTTTTGTTTTTTGTATAGACAAGTAGTTTAGTTAGAAACAGTAGTAATGTAATGAATAACAGTGTTGTTGTTGTTGTTCTTTGTATATGCAGTCTGTACAAAAATAAATAGATATGGAATTGTTGTTGTTTATTTTTAAAAACTAAAACATATCTGTTAAGAATATACATAAATACATACACAAACATGTATATTAAGCATAGTAATGACTATTAGTGACGTTTTTTGTTTTTTGTATAGACAATAGTCTCCTGCGCAAGATGATTTGAAAAGCAAACACACTTGAATTTCAAGTGTGTGTTTCATAGCCAACATGTGCAAAAACAACAATAAATACTGTTCGTACTGTTCGCTGCCCGAAGCAAAGCAAGTGTGTACTGTGTATGAGCGACTGCAAATCCGTGCGTTCAAATCATTTATCGTAAACAAGTGGTGCAAGTGGTGTGGCAAAAAAAAAGCAAATCATACAAGACGTTGAGAAATGATTTAAAGATTTCAAGTGGGCTTAATGATTTGTTTGTTTTTTGTAATACGTAGTTGCTGTGTGTGGCAAAAAATCTTCATAATGTGTAAAAAGTGGTTGTTTATAAATATTCTTGCATACACACACATATATACAGTATGTCTATATTTTATTGTTGGTTCTTCTTTTCTAAATAAATGTAAAAGAGTGAATTCATAAAGTTATTAAAAAATACTCTTTATTAAGAGTTAAAAAAGTAAAAAAATTAAAGTTGACATTTGAAACTGTCAGTTACATATGTAAGTTAGAAAATTTTTATCTTTAGTATTTATTTATATTTTAAATAAAGTTAGTCTTATTATTAATTGTATGTTTATAAAAAATTTTAAAATTGTACTTATTTATATTATGATAGATTTTATTGCATTTAATTTATATTTACTAAGTAATCATTCTATTTTAAAACTAAAAGGAAATAATATAGAACAATGTCTTTTCATTTTTCAAATTCGTTTCCATATACGTTTACTCCTTAAGTATATATTTGTTTTAAGTAATAATATAAAAAAACCTTGTAAAAAACTTTAAATATTTAATAAAATCTGTTTACTAATAAAACTTAATGCATGTTTCTTTAAATTGTTATAACTAGTAACATTAATAATTTATTTGATCGTAAATAACAATAAGTTTATAAACAATACTTTTAAACGACTGTTTTACTTACGAAATTACTTTATACAGTCATGAACGCACACACACACATATAATTTTAATAAAAAAGAAAACACAATTTTTTTCCTTATTGAAGCAAACAAGTGGTCAAAAGGCTTGTATTTTTTTATACAAGCCTTTGAGAGGCTTGTTTGGTCGCTATCATAGCACACTCATGATTTGTTCATAAAGTTGAAGCACACATGCAGTATTTGTATGGTTTTAAGTGCCTGCAGAACAGTATTTATTACTCCGCACACACACTGATAACAACACTTGAAAAATATCAAGTGGCTTGTACAGCCTTATAAGACACAGTTTGCAGGGCTCTAATAGACAAGTAGTTTAGTTAGCAACAGAAGTAATATAATGAATAACAGTGTTGTTGTTGTTCGAAAAAAATATATAAATATGGAATTGTTGTTGTTGTTTATTTATTTATTTAAAAGCAAAGCCTGCTATGATTGTTTTTTTTATATATTCAAATTTTCGGCACAGCCGAATCTTTTTTCAATTTCATTTTTAATTAGATTTTTCGGTTAAACTGAAAACCAGTATTTTAAAAAAGTTGGTTTTTTGAATACTCTGGTTCACATATAGATGTTTCTTGAAAAAAGAGTAGTTTTCTCAAAAAAACACAAACAAATTGATTTGATTTTTCATACATTAATTATTTAAACGCAAAAAGCATACTCAATTTCCATACAGGGAAGAAATTTTTAGTATTCTTAATACATAGGAATTTGTTGGAAAAAGAATTTGTAAAAATTGTCAAACAGTTTAAAATTAAAAATTATGAATGAAATTTATATTTGTTTTGTTTCAAAATTATATTTTTTTGAATTAAAAAGTGTTTGTGTGTGAAATTTTTATTTAAATGAAAAAATTGTGAAAATATTTTTGCAAACGAAAAACTGGTCAAAAGAAAAAATACAAATGATATGTGAACTGTGATGTTTAAATTCCTAATGTACATACGTATGTATATATGTATATATATGTTTTTTTTTTTTTTTAATTAAACATACTCTTAATAAGAATAAAATTCAGCAAAAATTTATTATTTTTATTTGTTTGTTCTTACAAAAGCCATATAGTGCTAAATGAACTAAAAACGTTTCGAGAAATATTAATTTTTGATCAAATCTGTAAATTTCGCTTCCATAAAAAAATTGAATCCCACTATTGTTTCCTTGCCATATAAACAAAATTCCCTTATATTTGTAGATACAACTCTGTTAAGATATTAAAAAGGGAAATTTTAATAACATAATAAAACATAGTGGCAACTTTGCAAAACAATATTCTAATTAGAAAAGAAAAATTGCAAGAATTCCTCAGTTTTCCAACTGTGTTTTTTCGTGTGTGTGTAAAAGAAAAAAGTTTTCGGACAAAAAACCAAAAAGAAAATTTTCCTCATTACAAAATTTTTCCAAAAAAAGAAAAAAATTTAACACAAAAATATCGCAATTGGAATTTAACAAAAAACGAACAACTAATTAGAATACAAAGCTTAATAATAGAATAATTACAATTAAGAAAAAAATGTGCACAAATATTATGTGAAGTGAAAAAAATATTGGCATTGAAACGAAAAAGAAGAAAAGAAAAAAATTCTGTAAAAAAAATTTTGTAAAAAAGAGGAAAAGGCAGAGCAGAGAGCAGAGCTGAGCTGAGCCGAGAAAAAGAAGTATATACGACGCGAGCAGCAGAAGACAGACACATACACGGACGGACGGACAGAGGGACGTTTATAGAGTAGTAGAAAGAAAATTCAGCAGTACACAGAAAAAAAGAAGAAAAAGAAAAATTTTCTTGTGCCAATATGTATGTATGAGTGCGTGCGTGTGTTTGTGTATGTGTAAAAATATGTGTGTGGAGGAGATTAGAGAAAAATATAAAAAAATTTTCTTGCTGCCACAATTTAGAAGAAAAATAATACATATTTTTTCTTCTTCATTCTTTCCACTACTACTTTAATTATTCTATTTGTTTTACAATTTTCAAAAATATCAATTAAATTTGAAAAAATACTACATGTTTTGTAGGAAATATTACAAGTTTTAATAAAAAAGTGAAAAATTCATTTAAAAAATTTAAATTAATGAAAAGTGTGAAAATTTTATTTTTTAATGACTATAAGAAAAATTCTTATGACGCAGTATTGAAAAAAAGAATTGGAATAATTTCGTTAAATTTAAAAAAAGATAAATTGAAAATTTATACAAAAAACTTTAATAACGAAAAATTTAACATTAAAATGAAAAATTCCATAAAATAACAAAGACGAAAATAAAATACACACTTGTTTAAAGTATATTAGTTTTCAATATCATAGTGATCTACCTTTTTAGGTACATAAAAGAGGAACTACTACATCTCTGCCAGCTACTATCTCCGTAGTTGTCACTGTGGTTGTTCGGTCGGTCGGTTAGTTGATTGGTTTGGTTTGTTTGTTGGTTATATGTATGAGTATGTTGCCTTCACTTGCATTTTTCAACATCTCGTCTCGTATTCATCATCATCATCATCTTATCCATCATAGACATCATCATCATCGCCACCATCATAGTGTAGTCGTCATTGTTATTGAAAGTCTGTTGAATATATATTTTTGTTTGTAATTCTTGGATGAGAGAAAAACTAAATTCTTTAAATTATAAAAATGTTTTAAAATTATTTTTAGAAAAATATGTAGATTTTCTTTTATTAAATTTTATACTTTGTTACAAATCATAGTTGTTGAATTCTTATTTATTCTTTTTTTTTTTTAATTCAATAGAAACGAAAAATGTTCCACTATGAACAAATTTCGTTGATTAAACTCAAATATCTAATTATTTTTACAAACAAATTCGGCAAGAAATTTAAAAATTGTTCCATTTTTCACATAATTGTCTGGAAAAATACATAATTATAATCCATAACCCCCTTTCACTTTTCAACAACGTGAATAAAGTATTTTTTAGAACTTTGAATTGAAATAAAATATAAACTTTTTCATTGCAAACAAATTATCTTTATTTAAAATAATTTGGAGTACATGCAGCATAAGGCTGCATGTACTCCAATTGGTTAGTCTAAAATTTCCGATATTTTGTAGCTCTATGTCAATAAGATGATGAATACAAGTTTGCGTACTCTTGACAAGTTGAAATAAGGCCATTTGAATATATACCCAGCAAAAAAGAAGATGAAAATTGAATTTAATTAATTAATTTAACTTTGTATTGTCATTAGAAGAAATAACTTCTGCAGAAGTTCCTATCGTTATCATTGGAAGAATGTTCTTCTTTTATATTTCTTGTTCATTGCTTTTGAAGAACTTCTCTTAAAACTATGTTTATACAATTTTGTATGGAAATTGCCGGACCGGGCTAGTTTGGTTATACTTATAACCCTGCAGAAATATACATTTCTCAAGTCATTCTTAAACCTTAAGACAATTTTTAATTTAAGAAAAATATTTGAAAATTTGTATTAGTAGTTTTTGTAAATCTATCAGTACTTTGTATTAAATATTAGCTTAGGCACTTAATTTTTATTATCATTTCAAATAAAATTGAAATGACATCAGAAAATTTTTAGAAAATTTGTTACAATTTTTTCTCTATTTATTTTTTAAGCAACTATAGTCTATACTACTCCTGAATTTTTTACCTACATAAATTTGTATAGAAAATGTATGTATATAAATTTTTAAAAACAAATTGTAGAAATTTAATTTTTCAAAGATTTTTCCTAAATTAAAAATTGTTTTTTATTAAATTATTCCTAAATTTGAAGACAAGATGAAACGTTTAAAATATATGAACAATGTTTTTTTCTTCTTAATTTGATATCAAATGTTATTATCAAATCATTCCTAAACCTTTAATATAAATCCTTTTTAAATAAAGTAATTAAAAACTTGTTTATAAATAAAATAAATTAACAATTAAAATTAAAACATTTAAAAAGCGTTTGAGAATTACATTTAACAATGATTTGAGAAAAATGGCATTTCTAAATTTGAAAATTGAGAAAGCTATTATTTTAAAATTCTTCTTAAACGTTTAACATTTAAGAAAGTGCGTGATTTAAAATTATTCTCAATATTAAATCTTAAAATTTAGAAATTTAATTTATAGCTAACAGGCATCTTATAATCTTCATAATTAAAATTCGCTAGCAAAATGCGTTAAATTTTATATAATTCCTCCACAAATTTATTAAAAACTATAACAACAATATAAAGCTTGTGAAAGTAATATTAAAAAAAATATTTAAAAAAAATTATCAAATTTGAATTAGTTCGAATTATCAAATAGATAAATACAATTTTGGTTTCCGTCAAGTAACCCTTATATATGAAATAAATAATGGCATCAAAAATACATATAATTTCATGAAAACTTGAGATCGAGGATTTTTAATAAAGGCCATCGATATGACAAAAAGTGTTAATAAAATATTTTGGAAATTATCTAAGAACTAAATGTTTAATTGTTTACGAATTATTCAGAAATTATTGTCGTTTTTTCAAGCAAAAAATTTTTTGTTTTATGGAAATTGAACCAAAAACACTAAAACACATAATTAAAATGTTTTATTACAACCCAAGTTAGTTATATAAAACAATTGCTAGGAAGGCAGGAGTGTCACGAAGTTACACAGTAACTTGTTTCGTATAAATATATAGGTCATGATCACTGAAAGGAAAACTGATAGTGGACGAAAAATTTGATTTTCAGGCAGACAAAACAAAACGAATTTTTACAGAAAATCCCCGCATCTCTGGAAAAAAAGTGCAAAAAGTTAATTGCTATGAATCTTTTGTCAGAAAAGTTAACAACAAATCTGGCCTGCAGACGTAAAAGGTACAAAAAATTCATGACTTTTTGCAACTTCTTGGTAAGAAACCTATATTGTAGATGCTAGAGGGAATGTGGCAGAAAAACATCGTGTACAAAAAATCCAAATTTGAAAATTTTTGGTTTGGCAAGTAATTTGTATATTCGGCGAATGAAGCATTTCATTCATAAGAAATGGCTACATTAACACAGAAATATACGTGAATGAGCCTCCGGAAAAGACTTCTTTCCTCAGAAAAAAACAGTGTCCGCATTTCTCAATATAGTCATAAAGCGATGGAGTGGTATCAAATAAAATGTGTTTTATTTGTACCGAAAAAATTGTCCAGAACTACTACCAATTGAAAGGTATTTGGCCCTGGTAAAAAAGCATTTAAATGACTAAAAGCTCAACAAAAAAAAAAGTGGACTTATTCCAGCAAAAAAGTAGCCCAAACTCTAATGGAGAAGATCAGATATTTTTTATTAAAAACCAATAAGAAATAATTTATTTTTTAAAATTTAGAACATGAACGTAATGATAATTAATAATAATAATATAGTTTATAAAAAATTCACCCTTTTGTTTAGTTTTTATAACAAGATTTGCATGCACAAAAATACATTGTCCGTAACTGTATATCAAAAATCTTCATAAAATGTTATGTATACTTAATATTACGTATATTTGCACAATTTACAAGAAGTTTTTACTACAGGTTTCTTTAGTTAATTGTGAATAAAATCGTTATTTGTTCATCAATTATCATGATATATAAATTTTGCCATTTTTAACTTTTTAATAACTTTAAAGGAGCTATTTTTTTAGTTTCCAATGAAAATATATTTTTCTGTTTTTTTTTTTTTTTTTTCGTTACTAACTTTCAAATAACTCCAAAACTATTGAGCAGATAAACAAATAATATTAAGATAACTTGAATGAAATTTAAAAAAAAAATTAAACAGATTCTTGTTTAGCACGTCAAATTGAAAAAAATATATGTATATATGTGTATTAATTTTTCTTCAGCTATTGTTTGATTTATATAATTTTAATATTGGTGGGAATAAAATTTAGGATTTGTTCTGATATCTTCAACATATATGGCCGCGTAGGAAGTTGAAACTTGGAAAAAATTTTATAAATGATGTCTCCTTTCATAATTTTAGATACTTTTAAATATGGCTCACAACTAATAATTTTGGACCACCCTAATGTACAGAATACTAATACTAATTCAGTATTGAGAAATAGCACTTTTCTTTTGTTTTACTTCATTATACATATCTTTTAAATTTTATTATAAAATATATAATATAATAATAAACTGATTAAAATAACTGGCTTTTGTAAAAAAAAGAAGAAAAAAAAAAAAAAATAAAACAAACAACACAAATAAAAACATTGTCCTTTACCCAATATTTTTGTCTTTATTGTCAGTAGAACATAACACTATCATCAACTACAAGAGCCATAAATGCATTATATATGTCCCACTTATTAAAAAATAAAATAAAATTTACAGAAAATCGTGACCCATATCGTTAAAATGTTGCTTGCTCTGTTTTAGCTTTCATTTAAAGGAAAATTGAATAGTATAAAAAAGAAAAAAAAGTTTATACAAACATCAAAATCAATCAAGTGAAGTGAATCAATTCTATCTAACGAAACCAAACAAACCAAAACAACAACCAACCTTCTTCTTCATTTTGCTCCATGTTCTGCACAACCAACAACAACTACAGTACAAGAGTAGTAAACTAATACAAACATTTTCTATTTTTTTTTATTATTTTATTATAAAAATAACAACAACTACAACGTTGCATCATTATTTTGTCTTCTATTTAAAAAACAATAACAACAAAATAGAAAATCGTTAAAAATAAAGAAAGGAAAGGAAAGGAACAAGAACAAGAACAACAGCAACAAAATTACAAGAATCCCTCCACAATATCCTTTAAAATACTCTCACAACAGCAACAATAACAACAACAATAAAAAATAGTGGCAACAGAACAACTACAACAAAAGTGTCGTAAAATAATAACAACAACAATAATAAATAATAATAACTACAAACTAAATTGTGTCAGTCAAATTGACTTGTAAAATAGTGTGGTTGTTTTGGGTTGGTTGTTAGTGGTGTTATTCTTCTTCTCCTGTTGTTTTTGTTTCTGTTTTTTCTTTGCTCCATCAATAAAGTGCAGTTAGTGTTCAGACAGTGTATTTCTGTCTTTGTTTTTGAGTGTGTGAGTGTCAGTGTGTTTGAGTCTCTGTGTGTGTTTATTCTTTATTCGTTCCATATTTTTATACAGTTTGTTTCTATTTTTTGCATATTTCTACCTTTGCATCCGTATCCGTTTGCTTCGTTTGTTCGTTTTTTTTTTTATCACGTTTCCGTTTGAGTAACCTCAAAAATATTTTGTATAATTAAAAAAAAACAAAAACAAAATAATAAATTTAAATAATAAAAAAAAAAACTTACAAAACCATAAAACAATACCAACAACAACAAAAACTATTATAAAATCAAATCACAGCTTCCACACACACACACAGCAACAATGTTTACGGGTAAATTACAAATAAAAGTCTGCGAGGCGAGCGGTTTACGCCCAACAGATTTTCAAAAGCGTCATAATCTAACATTTGGAAAATTGGCCGATGAACAATTAATTGATCCTTATGTTTCGATCGATGTTGATGATAATCATTTTGGTAAGTAAAATATATTATATCACTACTATAACATTTAACAAAAGTTCTTTTAAAAAATTAAAAAAATAGTAAAAATTTTACACTTCATTATGAAGCTAGAAGTCATGCTACATATAAAATAAGTCATGCAATATCAAAATTTATGCACAAATCTTGATCATATTCCCATTAAAATAATATTACGTATACTAAATATTATAAATATTACGTATACGTATGCCTTAAATTTTTACTATAGGTGTCTTCAATAAATTGTGAATAAAATCAATATTTCGACCCTGCGTTGACTGAATTACCTATGTAATTTTCAATAACTTTTCAGAAAAGCTAAAAAACTGTTTAATTTCGCAGTTTGTTCGTTACTTCGCAAAATTGTTACTAAATTTTATCGTTTATGAATAGGCTTAATAACACAAATTATGCGCATTATAAAAAAGAACGAATTTTTTGGCGAATTTTGGAGAAAATCAACGAAAACGTTACATAGGTAATTTTGTGGCGCAATTTTTTTAAGATACGTTTTTGCTTATCTTTTTGTAAGTTCTTAAGTTTATTTAAATTTAAGTTTGAACTATGGAAGATGGTATTATTAGTAATATATTTGGCAAGTTTCAACTTTCTAAGATGATTGGAACATGCTACTAAACAGTAATTTGTTAATGAACTATGAAAAATTTTCCAAAAAAATAAAACAAAAATTCTTTCTAATATTAGTATTATGTTATACATAGTATTAATTATATTATTTTGTAAATCCTAAACCAGTTAAAATATCGGCAAATGCTTTGGTGGTTTTATGTATGACCAGTAGGGGTTCTAAATGAAGCAATAAAAAAAAATTTCAAAATTTTTACATAGGTAATTTAGTCAGCGCAGGAACGATTTGTTCATAAGTTTTTATTTTAATTGTAGTATACCTATCTATATGATAAAAGGTTTTCGCTTCAAGCATTTCTGGACGTCATCTTCCACTTACTGCCTATAGAGCACTTCATAGAGGTGGAAGCGGCAAGAGGTTTATTAAGACTTTGTGGTCAGGTATTGGTCAATCAAGACATATAGATCAAAATCAATCTGCATGGTCACATCCGACTCCATTCGAGATCTTCGAACTATAAGATTACGTTTATTGATTTTCAAAGAGAGTAATTTCATATAAAAACGAAAAAAAACAGGCATTTTCGGATTTGATATCTCCGATTGAAATTCACTACAGTTATTACCTGTTGCAAGTGTTGCTAAATTTAAAAAATTCAGACTGAAGACCCTTTCCGGTCCAAAAATATGACGTTTTAAAAATTAAAAAACTATCGAACTATCGAAAACTATTTACATACTTTATTGTATTTAATAGAAATGGATATTGACTTTAAAATGACATGTATAAAATATAATTACCTTGAAAGTTCAAAGGTCAAAATTTATAATATAAAAATCAGAGCTAAATATCTCAAAAAATGGTATTTCAAAATTTTTAAAAAATAATTATATTGATAACTTTATTTTATACTCTCACCAAAATTCAAATTAGAGAAATCAAATTTTTTGTATGTAAAATTATAAAAGGATAAAATTCTGGTAATCTTAATGGCAACACATATTGTAACCTGTCAATTCTAGACTGGTTAGTGATTACATTAATACTCTAAAAGAACTAGGGAACAAATGTAGGCTTAGATTGAACATCAAAGGCAATAAAATTGCTAATGAACTCACAAAACACGTCCGATGCGTCACAGGTAGAAGAATCGATTAAGGGATTCGCAATGGACCCATGAGCATTGTTGCCAAAGCTGGTGGGACATAGTCTTTACGGCTATTATTGTGCTAAAAAACCCATTAGAAACCACAAACACTTTAAATAAAATCGCTGATTTTTTCCGATAAATTTTTTTTTAAGTTACATGTTAAAAATGAATATCCATTATTTCAAAATCTTCATTTTGAATTCGGGGTTACAATCAAATTGTAAAACTTTTTTGGGATACAATACTGCTATGTAGACGTATCCGATAGCTCAGATTATAGAAAATCAGTTGATTTTATATAAAATTTCCGCCGTTTTGGCAACACTGTCCATAAGGGTCTCCGAAGTCATGTATACAATATATAGGTATATATACACACATGATTACCTTTCCTAACCTATGGGGGTCATATCAGTGATGTCCATAAAAAATCAGTACGTGATAGAAAAAACTGAAAGCAGGTTCTTGTTTAGCACATCAAATTCCATCTAGTCTAGATTTACACCAACTTATGAATAATACAGTATAAACTTGATAATCCGAATGTCTGTAATTAATATCACTAATACGTTGGCAGGGAAATAAAAAAAGTACAAAGACATTGCAACTATGTATTAAAAAATAAAAAAATAAAAAAGGAGTAATAAAAATGAAAAACATTGCTCACTCACATAAATATAATCTCTATAACATTCTTTCCATCCTGTAAATGTAAATGTGAACTTGGAAATGCAAATGTTGTAATGAAGTTTTTGGCTAAAGTTATAATCGCAAATTGAAAAACATAGTACAATCTAATACATTTTAATTAAATATAAATAATAATTTTTATTAAAATCTATATAATAAATTTTATTATTTATAGAGGTCACTAAACAAAGAATCTTCCAATTGGGCCTTAAAACTAATTTAGGATTTTTTTTTTAATTCTAAAGCATAATTAATACTTAAACGTAAAAGAAGTACAAATTACACATTTACTACGAGTATGTGGGTCACAATAAACTGAAAGTGTTTTTGACCTTACACAATTTTTCTTTGTTTAATATATATATATGTAAGTATATAAATGAAAAAAAGACCTTGATAAACACATCTTAAGTAATAAATAATATAACTACATACATACATACAGTATCGGTCACCTAATTAGCCCACCCAACCAGAATTTTTTTTGGACTTAATTTACTTTTTCTTGAAAAAAGTTTTTAGTTATTTTATTAATTCAATATATTGACCATTATGTACTTAATACGTTGCAGCCAAAACTTGGATTAATAAACTAACACTTTACGCAAAAACATTGTTTTATTAAATATTCCTATAAAAATCAAAGACAGCTAATTAGCCCACTTGCACTATTTATTACGAAAAATCTAAGTAAGCTCTGAAAAAAATTATGTTTTAATATAAAATTCTAAGTATAAAGTAATTTTAATTAATTTAAGATAATTTTCGTGGGAAGATTTCATGGAAACATCCATTAAAATACTAATATTCGACAACACATACAAAGTGGTCAAAATCGATTAAATCCATTAAGAAAATTGGTTAGAAAGGTTTGATAATCATTACATTATCGTCAATAATCCTCCAAAGTATCATAAATCATTCAAAAACCTCAGCGCTGTGCAAAGAAATGAAAAACTTAGTTAAATTGCGAATTTCAAAAATAGAAAAATCATAAATTTCGCAATGAAACTCTGACTTAAAAGATTTATGGCGAATAAAAAACGCTTTAAAATGTACTTAAGTATCTACTAAAACTAAAACCAATTGCCAAATGTTATACTATATAGTATAAAAAGCATCATAAGTATAGATGTTTCAAAATAGAAAGTAAGTTCTTTATATCAGTAAACAAAAATACAAAGAATTTTATCTAAAGAAACCGCTTGGATGAGATGCATAAAATATTTGTCAATAAGTTACCTAGACGAATGATTTAATCAAAGTTATTTTCAATTTTGCAATGTTAAGGTAAGATTTTACACTTTCTTTTTAACTAGAATACTAATAAAACTTTTTAATACATCGCATATTACCAACTACCAGCAATTGTTTGCACTAGATAGTATCGATATAATATCTATTAAATATTATTAGATAGTTTATCAATTTTAAAATGATTTCTCAACTTTTATTTTTCTTTTGGAAAAGATTTTTCTTACTTAAATGCTGATTATTTGATCATCTAAATTCGCGGAGTAACTCAAACCGTAATTTTAGTTAACGAATTTAAACTTTTTGTATTGCTTTCGATGTTACAGATGATTGTTTACCATAATTAAAGGACTATCAAGGTTTCTATAAAATTTCATAATATTTTAATTTACATTTTTCGCGATTTTTATTAAATGTCGAATATTTGAAATATAAGGCGTTTTAACCAATTTGGATATGAAATTTTTTACGAAAATTGCAGTTCTTCTATTTTTAAATTGTAATCCATATGAAAAATTACTTTTTTCAAAGCTTGCTTTGATTTTTCGTAATAAATAGTGTAAGTGGGCTAATTAGCTGTCTTTGATTTTTATAGGAATATTTAATAAAACAATGTTTTTGCGTAAAGTGTTAGTTTATTAATCCAAGTTTTGGCTGCAATGTATTAAGTACATAATGGTCAATATATTGAATTAATAAAACAACTAAAAACTTTTTTCAAGAAAAAGTAAATTAAGTCCAAAAAAAATTCTGGTTGGGTGGGCTAATTAGATGACCGATACTGTACATGTACTTTATTTTATTATTTGATTTGAATGGAGACAAACAATTTTGTAAATGTAGGTACTCCCCTAAAATTAAAGATTGGTATGTTTTAAACTAATCCCCAAAATATTTCGGTTCAATTATTTCGTTCACATGAGCTGGACCATTTTTAAAATACTTAAAAAATATGCTTTTCGATTAACAATGTACACAAACTTTTTGAGAAAAAAATACATTAAATATGACAAAAACAGTTAAAAAAAACTTAATATTTTGTGAATGAAAAGTGATGTAATAATTATTTAAATGCATATTCCAAGTGTTAATATGTTTATATTATTTTTTAAGTTAATGTTCATATAACAAAAATTTTGATGATGCTATTGAAAGAAATCCGTATTTTTAGAGGTATTTTAAAAATGGTCCAGCCCACGTAAATGAAAACATTAAAACTTAATATTTAGAGAATCATATAAAAACACACTAATCTAAATTTTAGGAGTGGTACATTTGTAACTATTTTTTGTAAGGCACTTTAATGTACATGTAGTATGTAAAAATGTTCGAAGAAATAGGTTTCTTAAGTGTAGTGATGATTAAAATGTAGTTTTGATTAAATCTCATTTATGTAATTTTTGGAGTTCTAATTTAAAATGCACGTCCTAAATCTTGCTGTAAATATTCGGGTTTCAATGATAATGTAATTTGTTCTGTAAATATTTTTTTTTATATCTTTATTATCATACCCTACACCACCATAGGTGGGGAGAGTATTATGCGTTTATGCTGATGTTTGTAATACTCATAAATATTGGTCTTAGACCCACCTTAATTTATACCAATCGGCTTAGAATCGCTTTCTGAGTCGATTTAACGATGTCCGTCCGTCAGATTTTCTGTCCGTCCATGTAAACCTTGTAATCAAACTATAGGTCGCAATTATGAATATAAGTTACAAGGACGAAACCTTTTGAAATTGTTATGATCGGTTCAGTATTTCACCTAGCCCCCATTCCAATGTCCTCCCGGAAAAGGAATTTAACGATCGTAAATCCGTTAAATATAGCAATATTTTAATGAAATTTGGCGCATGTAATTTTCATATATGGGCCATTATCAAAAATTTTTAACCTGGCTGAAACTGACTTAAATCCTTAATAAGATTTGTGGTAATGATATTTTAAACAAATTGGTTATAGATCTGAACTCACAAGACTTGAAATCAAGGACCCAAAATAATTATTATCATAATTTTCGAAATCCAAAAAATTGGCACTTTTTAAGAGTTTTTACAAAAAATTGATTTTTAATAATTATTGAATAATATATGAATATAAGTTACTCATAACTATTATTTGTTAACTAATATTTTAAAAATTAATTAAAATAATTATTGATGAACAAAAAAAATATAAATTTTAAATAATTATTATTCTTCAATATATTTTTAATAACAATTATAATAATAATTTTAATACCCTACACCACCATAGGTGGGGAGGGTATTATGTGTTTGTGCTGATGTTTGTAACACCCAAAAATATTGTTCTAAGACCCACCTTAATTTATACCAATCGGCTTAGAATCACTTTCTGAGTCGATTTAACGATGTCCGTCCTTCCGTCTGACCGTCTGTCCGTCCATGTAAACCTTGTAATCAAACTACAGGTCGCAATTTTGAACCAAAATTTATGAAATTTGGTACACAGGTTTCTTTTAGTCCAGGGACGAAATTGAAATTGGTTATGATGGGTCCATTATTTCACCTAGGGTATCATATGGTCGGGCTTGACCGACTATATCTTTTTCTCTCGTTTATAATAATTAATTGCGAATATCATTGAAATTTCATAATCTCAAGCCTAACATGATATTGGAAACCTAATTGAACATACGTATATTGTTTTTATCAAATTTCAAAGAAAAAATACCCAAATAAAATATGCATGAATTTATAAATTATACATAATTTTAACTATTATGGATTATATTTTTCAATAACTATTAAAAAATGATTTTTAAATAAAAATTAAAAAATAGCTATTATAAATAATATATATTATTTTTCTCAATCATAATTATTATTATTTCGATAAAAATATATTAATTGAAAGCAAATAATTATTAATAAGAAAAAAAAAAAAAAAAATAAAAATTGCATATAATAGTTACAATTTAAGAAATTCGACATAAAAATTGTAATAATTAAGACCTTGCTTGAAACTAATACAGTGCAAAATTTTAGCACAATAGGTTTCTTTTTATAACCATGATTGTTGTTCAAAGTTCATGAATATAGAAAAACTGATAAAAACTACTTAAGTTTTTACCATTCTTCTACAATTTTTGTTCGCGCGTTTTTACTTTTTGATCTTACTCTATCATAAGTAAACTAATCGGACTTTGTGCATAAATTCTGCACCATCTTTGTTGTTGTGCAGACTTTCAACAACTAAATACAGGGTAGTAAAGTTTTGATGACAAAATTTTTTGGTTTTTTATATTTTTCAGTTCTTTGGGCGGTCTGTGCTCCCCTCAACCGAATACAAAATTTGGGATAGGGATTGATACTTGTTGTAATTGTGCGTATTTTGCGCTATATCCCGTTGATATGCCCGAAATAGTCAACGCAGTAGATAGTCTCAAAGTTTGGAAAACAAGTGCTAAAATTTTTCAAAAAGTCAGTTTTTCGCGAGGCCCATTCACATTTTCATATGGAATTGCTTGGATTACTGCGTGAACTTAGTTTTTTGTTATTTTACATAACAAAATCGGAGGAGCATTAAAAATAAATTTAATACAAAAAGGTCCCTACCTTTTGAAAATTATGCAAAAATTGCACTTTTTGTTTTTGTATTTTTATATAGAAAATTGCAATTTAAACAAATATTAGATATATAGATATAAGAGTGGCGATAAATATAGTTGATTGGGATCATAAATTTAAGTCAAATGTCGTTGATAGTTGAAAACGGGACACTTTTGTCAAAACGCATTTCGCTAAGGCACATCGTGTGGACAACAGAAAATTAACTATAATTGACATAATTAGTAGGTGTTTGTTATGCTTAATAAAAATTCGGAGGCGCATCAAAAAATTTTGAGAGATAAACATTTTATGGACCAGAAAATATTTACTTTTGTTAAAAAAGGATCACTTTATGAAATATAATTTCTTTGTAATAAACTCTAATAAAATATATTTTCATTCAATATATGGCAAAAAAACTTAGATTCGATCCAAATTTTTCACAAAATTGAAAAGAAAATTTTTAAAATTTTACTAGGAAACACTAAAATATGCTGCACTAATACCATCAAACATTGAAAATATCATAAATTTTATTTGAATACTCAGTAGGTTTTGATATTACGTGTAATTTTGACCAGAATTGTATGTAAACTTCTAGTCTGTAAAAATGTTTATATGTTCAACTTAAAACCACCATAACTTTCGCGCCCCTCACATGAAATGATTAACTCGAACAGATTCTACATGTATTCGAGTCACTTTATGTGTATACAAAAGGATTTTAATGTGCCATCAAAAAAAATTTATATTTTTTTCAAGTGCTAAAATCAATAATTTTTGATAATTGCCCATATATCATATCATATATATTCATATACTTTAAAACTGTATGCCGAATTTCATGAAGATCGGTCCATAATTGACCATAGCTCACATATAAACCCCTCATTAAAATGTTAGTATCAAGTTAATACTCGACACAAATAAGTTTTATATAAATATAAATTATAGTGCCAAATTTTACGAAAATCGGTTCATAATTTGGCATAGCCTCCATATACGGCCCACCATCGGGAATCACCCAAAAGTGAATAAATTCATATAAATGTTAATATAGAAGTAATATTGGCTATTCGTATGTTTTATTTTACCCTTAATACAAGTATCAGTCCACAATTGGCCACAGGTCTAGAAAAAATCACAACAAATTTTAAAATTTGCCGCATTTTTGATAATTGGAAATTTTGTTGCTTTTGTTGTACACAGATTCACATCTTTCAAAGTACAAATTATTGTTAATATTCAAATACCGTGGTTTCCCGATTTTACGAATACTCAGTTTAACGAATTCGCGATTTAACGTAAGTCCAAATTTTTAACATTGAGTACCTTATATTACGAACAAACAATATATTTTAGTACTCTATATAACGAATTTTTCCAAAAACGTGATTTAAAATCTATAAAAATAAGAAAAAGTAAATAAAACACATTTCTCATCCTATTGAAAGTGAACTACTCTCCCCTTTTATGCAAAAAGAAGAGAATTATAAATTTTCGTTTGGACAATATTTTTTCATTGAACATTTTTTTCTAAATAAAAAACAAAGTAAAAATACGTTACAAGGCTGTTATTTTTTACTTTTTAAATATGCTTTCGTTTATATTTTGTGCAGTGTCATTTTATCATGTACCTCCGTACACATGTGATCATTGCCCGTTTTTCAACCACATGTCCACTTTTTTGGGCCCTTTTTTAAATGGCGACTTTTTAAGACTATGAGGTAAATGACGAGAAAATAAGTTGTTTGTAATATAATAATAAAGTTTATGAACAGCTATTTAAATAATTATATGCCGAATCTTTTTAGACTGGATAGAGAAAATAAAAAACAAATACGATGAATACTTGTATCCTAATTTATAGTTTTACACTCCTCATATCAATCCCTGCGGGGATCGTGTTTTTTTTTTTTATAAATTTATCAATAATAAACAAAAATAGTTTGTCTAACAGTCTTAAGTCAATATTTGTGGAGTGAAGACCTGGTACAAAAGTACAGAAGTGTAATTAATAAAAAAGGATTGTATGTCAACTATTTTTGTAAATAAATCTTTATTTTTGTAGTAATAAAAATTGTTGTAAAATAATTATAACAGAATTAAATTTAGCAGTTTTTCTTAAAACACATTTTTTGTTTTTGTTGTTATCAAGTAAACAAATTTTAAAGAGTTTTTTAGGTTTTAAAGCAGATGGCCCCTTTTTTTCAAAAAATTACCTTTTTTGGCTACTTTTTATTTTGAAATCCCCTTTTTTTTGGACACTTCTTAAAAACTCTCATCGGTAACGCTGTATGTGTTGCGTTTATGCTGGAAAATTCGCTTAAAGTATCCATTCAATTGAGAATTACTTATTAAGCTAATTTAACATTATAAACAGTTCATAACAGTTGCAATCAAAGACCTATTCTCTAGTATTTAACAACCATAGTAAATTCTTTGTATTTTGTCAAAAACAAACTGTTATTCGAATTTAGTTTTTTTATGAATTTGATAATTTTTTATTTTTCACTTTTGTTGTTATATGATAACTAAATTGTGTTTTAACGTTAAAAAGTAAAAAATTTTGACTTTAAAATAAATCTTTTAAAGTATATTTTGTTAGTAAAATATATTAGCGATTTAACGAATTTTTCGATTTTACGAATTGGCCTGACAATATATCATTCGTTAAACCGGGAAACCACTGTATGTTAATAATTTTAGAAAAATTAGTTTTGTTGGAAATTGAATACTTTGAAAAATAAATCAACTTTATTTTGTTGCTTATGTTCTACACGGTACTGTATATCTATTGCAATACACATTAACTAATATTAAAAGTTTGTTCTATGAATTTTTACTTGGAATCGGACACGTTAGAATTTTCTGGGTAGTTGTTTAAAAATGCTTTCTAAAAATTGTTAACATTAACAATAATTTGTACTTTGGAAGATGTAAATCTGAGTACAACAAAATTTCCAATTATAAAAAATGCGGCAAATTTTAAAATTTGTTGTGATTTTTTTTTTTTATTTATTTATTTATTCTGAAATTAGTGTTATTTTCATTTATTTTTTTTTATCTTTTACTAAAAATATTTGTATAAAAATTATGGTTTGTTATGAACAAAGGTTCGAAACGCTTAATTGTTTAATTCATTTTTTTAAATCGAATTAAATTTATCATCCTAGTCATTCTTTTAAAGCATTCAAATAATTTAATTCATAGACTTAAATTCTTTGTACTTTATATGAATTTATTTAAAGAATTCATTCACCAATTGTACAATTCAAGCTTAAAAAATATATTGAATCATTCAAATTTTCTTCAATTCAAATCTATTACAAATTAGCTTTAGAAAATATTTTTAAATTCATTTTGTAAAAGATTAAAAAACAAAATATTACAAATTGAATGAAGGAAAAATATTTTCATTCAATTTGGGGAAGATTTGAATTAACAAAAATTTAATGAATTCTTTATGAATTAATTCAATAAGAAATTAATTCTATTCAAACAGAATTAATGTATTAAGAACATAATGGTCCATACATTGAATTAATAAAACAATTGAAAACTTTTTTCTATAAAAAGAAAATTAAGGCAAAAAAAAAAACTCTTATATAATTTTTACAGAAAAAATTCAATTTCATTTTCTATTACTAAATTTATAAAATCAATTATATTTTTTACTGAAATCGAACCTATCACTGAATTAGTAAAATCAAATTTTTCAATTTATAAAATTGAATATTTGAAAATTTTTATAAAATTCTATAGATGGGAAATGGGTAAATACCAATTTGGTAAATACCGGGTAAAATGGGTAAATTGGTAGATATGGGTAAATACCCGGGTATTTACCCAAAAGTTGGGTATAAATTATGTTATAAAAATTTGGATGAATAAGACATTATTCCGCAAAAATTTAAATTTTTTTACGTGAAATAATCGTAGCTGATATTTCCCATTATATTAAAAAAAAACGGTCATTGTTTAAACAAGTTTGCAATCGTAAATTGCCTTGTTGTCTCTGTTTGGCGGTACCAAAGCAGAGTTTGTGGACTATAATTAGACACCAGCAGAATGGAATACGTATTTTCTGTGCCGCTACACACTTCATCAGCATTCGTGGTGTCTTATCCATTTCGGTTTCGTTGAAACCTAAACATTGTTAATGATTGCCAATACCGGTTTTAGGGAAGTATCTATATTTCGTATGACTTTATTGAAAAAATTTTAATTTTATTGAGTGGAGGAAAATTTGAGTACTTGCACTTATATGTGGAAGCATAAGTAGAAGGAGCAATCTATATATGAACCGCAATCCTTCTCATTTTAGTGGACACCCAAATACTTCTCCATCACCTAGAAAGAAATATTTCTGTTATGTTGCTCCACACACAATTTTTAGCCCATAAGTTTTCTCTTTCTTTATAGATCCATCACTGCATTTCTGTGGACTTTTGACAAAACTACTTAACTCAAATTATCAATTTTTGTCAGGAGAGCTAAAAAACTGTTTAAAAAAATCAACAATTTCTTTGGAAATGTAAATTTTTGGCTAACTATATCTCCAAAACTAAAAGTCGTAGAAAAAACCTAATAGTGCAAATGATACGTCTTTATCATGTCAATGAATAAATAATTTGAAAATTGTCTTATCTCGACCGATTTTTACTTATAAACCTTGCCACAATATCTACAAATAACAAAATTTATGTTGCTTCTGTGTTGCACTTTTGCAATGCATGCAAAATGTTTTTTCTTAATTTTTGCGTCTTCTTATGACTGAATCTAAAAAAGGCTTAAACTTATTCTTGAATTTCATTAAAATCATACATATGTACATAGTTTTTTTTTTTTTTTTAATTTTATTTAATTTAATCTTAATTTCATTCGCTTTTTGGTATTTAACATAAATATGTCATTGAAGACATTACCACAAATGACTTAGTTGAAATGAAATACACATCAGTGATTGCCTGAACCAGATTTTAAGTTTTTTTTTTTTATATAAATACCCAAATAAATTTCCAAAAAAGGAATTTACCGGAAATTTACCCGGTATTTACCCAATGTGTGGACAAAAGACTAAAAATAGATTCACAAGTTAGCATGATTAGTTAGCATGAGATAATAAGACAACATTACTTACATGTTTTATGAGATAAAAATATATGTAAACGATGATCTTCGAATCATCTGAAAAATATATGTATAAATTTCAATCATTATTTTGGAAATTCTTCAAATGTTTGATTTCATATTTTTTTATTTCAACAATTTTTATTTTTGTTTCACTTATTGTCAAAATATGTGAAATTGTTTTTGTTTTTTGTGCTGGCTTTAAAATAATTTAAAACCAGCAAAACAATGTTAAAATCAAATATTTTTTTTATAAAATTTTATTTAAAGTCAAATAACGAATTGTTAAAAAATATTTTTGTCATAATTTTTTCTGTGTAACTAGACGATCAATGTCTATACATGTACTAAATTTTATGGTTGTACGTAGTTTCCTTCTCTCATTTTCAAATTTGCGTAAGAGTCAAAATGTATGACAAACTTTGCAAAATTTTATTTAAACATTTGTAAGGCAATTCTTACACAGGTTTGGAGTCAATAAAATGGAATAGCTATTGTATGTTTCCTGTCAAGTTTCAGAGAGTACACCTCAAGCGGCTCTTTAGATTACTCTGAGTTTATAATTATGGAGAACTTTATCGATGATAATGAGTCCGGATTAATGAAGTCAAGACACATAAACCTGTCAGGCATTGATGCCAACGTAAAATATTATGAATTATTTTACTCCCGAAATAAATTTAATACTCTCAAGTAATTTTTAAAGATAAAGTTGGTGTCAATAATACTTAAACAAAGTAGTATCTTGAACTCAATTGGTTCTATTTCAAGTTGTAGATCGAAGACATCAATAGTAACATATAATTATAAATATATAATGTCTTGTTAGTAAAACAAACAGCAAAATATTCAATTCATGTTTCTTTTTAAGATTCAATTCATGATTCTTTTTAAATATGTCAAAAAATCAATGTTCCATATATAAGTAAACATAGTTGCTAATAAGACCGCCTATATTTTGATACATTAGTCCCAAACGTGTTGGCACAGTGACTACATATATTCTGCATATCTCTGGACAAAATTTAAGGGTCTTAGTAATAATTAAGGCCATCAGTTTGGTCAAATTATTTGTTTATTAAATTTCGTGCAATTTCTATTAGTAATACATCTGGACTTTGAGGAGGTCACTCTGAAATGTTAATTATTTTATCAGCTATATATTTCTAAACAAATTTACCCTAATTTATTGTTTTTGCTATTTTATAAAGAGAAGTTCATTTCCAAACCACTGATCCCTTTCACTGATTTCTGAACTAAACGTACATCTAGCCTATATTATATTTCATCCGAATCATAGGTTATTCAGTCCAGAGACTTTGTTTCCTAAAATTTTCATATTTTAAGACATAGTCTGCATAGAACGTCGTAAATTTTTGGAGATTTATTATACTTGCCCAACTTTTTTTGTAAACTTCAAAAGGTATTTCTTGACATATATTTTACCTTATTACATAATTATTTTGTTTAGTTTAAATATCAGTTGAAAAAAGTTGACTTTATATTTTAAAAACTGCAAAAAATGCCTTTTTGCGTAATTCACAGAATTCAAATCGCCTATTAAGTTTTAAAGCCTTTTCGGTATCATTTTCATAAAGTATAATTTTAATTTTGTAACTTAGTTACAGTTTGAACAAATTTTTTAATCCATTTTGCATTGAGTGTTTGAACAACTTCTTCATCGTTGTCGTTTTCAATATTTTGTACATTTGATGAGATTATACCGTTTAAGTTATACCGAGTTTTTGTTTGTGAAGTGGATGCAGTTGGAGTGGGCTTTTCTATTTGCTCATAAAATCGACGAGCTTTTTGACAAATTAAGTATTTACAGTCAAGGATTTTTTTGTTGTCAGATCTTCAATATAAATAATGAGTGCTTTTTCTATTTTCTCTAAAACTTTATCACGGGAATAACATTATAATTTAGGATTAATATGTGTGCATAACTACAGAATTTCTTATGTTTTATCGCTCACAAATTTTTTGGTAATAAATTTGTATCTCCTAAGCTTTTACTCGGATCGAATTATGGAAGTGTTGTAGTTTTCAGAAAAATTATCTTGTAGACACCTGTGATAGCGAGAAATTTTTAATATTTATTGACTATATTTAGTCAAGAAATGTATATTGAAATCAATTCGACACTAAATTACTTCCCGCTCGGGCAAAAACGAATGAAGGAGTGCAGATTTCATAAAAAAAAGTAAATTTTTGTAAACGTCTTTTTTCTTAATTGCACAGAAAAGCCTATATTTTCTCGGATTTGTAATCGATTTTGTGTACATTATTTTTTATTGCTTAGAATTTGTTATGTATAGAAAAATATTAATTTGGATTGTTTAATCTACACTATATTTGAAACAAGGAACAAGAAAAACGCAAAATTATATGCAATACATTTGCTGATTTATATAATTTATCTCTAGATTTTTCAATTTATAGGTAACGGAAATTTTATATAGAGTATTTCTTTAGTTACAATTTTTAATTAAATGCCTTGTTTTAAAACTCCCTTAATTTTTTTCATATACATTTTTGAAAATTAACAAAATTATGTATAGAAACATTTTCGAAACGAGATGAAATGACGATTTAAAACAACTAATGAATTGAGTTATCAGATAATCGATTTCTATATATGTTCGCATCCGACGAATTTTGGGTTTAAAGTCAGTAATAAATTGCCGAAGTTTTTTTTAATAGAGAATTACATGCTGTCAAACAAATATATAGATCGAACTAGAGGCACGGCAATATTATATTTCATTTTATTTATTTTTTATATTATATTAATTCAATTTTTTATTAAACGTTTTTTATAGAATTTTTGATTTTTAAAAATGGTAAAAATTGCATATTTTTTTTAGTAATTTTTAATTTTAATCGGGAATCAGGAAATGAAAAATTTTCAAAATTCTCGGGAATTTTCGGGATTAAACCCCTAATCTTAACCCAGCAAACACAAAGGTGTAATATCAAATTGAGAATGATTTGAAATCAAATCCTTTCTCAAACGTTTAAGAACGCTTTGAAAATAACTTGAAAATAATAGCTTTCTCAACAAAAAGGGGAATTAATTGTCAAATTGAGAAATGCTATTATTATCAAATCATTATCAAATGAAATTCTCAAATATTTTTCAAATGTGGATTGTGACTAAATGTGGAACATAAATAAAAATTATTTGATTTTTAATTTTATTTAGTATTTTATTCATTATTTTATTGAGTATTTTTTTGTAAAAATAATATTTTACTATGTAATTTGTAAATAAATATTTTTGTTTAAAAGAATTGAATAAGAATATATAAAATATATATACTTATTTACAAAAACCGCAAATTTTAGATCCTTTTTTAAGGAAAATTATCTCAAAAATTATTTCAAAATAACCGCTACTTAAAGTTCGTGTAAATATTTATTTACTTTTTTAATAATTTTTATTTTTTTTTTTTATTTTTTTATTATCATAATCTAAACTTCTTTTTTTAATAATGATTAGATAATTTAATTTAGATTATTCTTAATTTTTTTTTTTTTAATTTAGTTTACAAATATTTATAAGATTTTATAAATAATTTGATATCAAATTGAGAAAACACATTTTTTCAAAACTTGTCTTAAGATTTATGAATAATTTGATAATATCATTTGATACCAAGTTAAGAGCGTACAATTTTTCAAATATTTTTAGAGTTATCTTTAGGTTTTATAATGATTTGATAATAACATTTGATATTAATTTGAGAAAATATAATTTTTCAAAGGTTTTTTCTCAAATGACTCTCAATTTATATTCAAACTTGAAATTCAAACCACTATCCACATTTGACACATGTTTGAGAAACATGTTTGATATCAAATGTTATAGTCATCATATTTCAAACGTTTAACACCGTGTTTGCTGGGAAGCTATTGCAAAAATTTGTTTATCTTTGAAATCGGACCTTGTTTGTAGAACTTACGATATTTTGAAACTTTTACATATTTGAGGTAGTCAACTTTGACAGCCTATAGCTTAGTGCTCCAATTATTTTATACCAGTAGCCTCAGAATAACTTCTTGGGTCGATTTAAAAATATCCGTCCGTCAAAAGTCAAGAATCTAAATATAAATAAGACAGATGCTATAAAAAGAACCTTCTCGAAGATGCTTTTTTTTAGTAAGAAAAATTAATCACTTCGAGTAAATCTTATCCTATAAAAATATTCGTTAATTTTATTATTAGTTATTAACAAATATTTTTGTTATTTATTACAGATCGCTCAACAACACGTCCAAAAACGTTTGATCCTGTATGGAATGAACAATTCGTACATGATGTAGTTAATGCAAAAAATATCAATTTAACGGTGTTTCATGATGCAGCCCTCCCACCGGATGATTTTGTCGCCAATTGTATAATACCTTTGGAAGATATTATGCAACACGAAAGTAATGTACCAGATTTATGGGTGAATTTAGAACCACAAGGAAAAATCCATGTAGTAATCGAATTAAAAAATAAAAATGGTAAATAAATTAATTTATTGTATATGTCAGTGATAAGATAATACAAATGAATTAATTAAATTATTTAACTAATTTACAGATACTGCTAAAGATACTACAGAAGTGGATCATGCCGTTAGTGGTGGCGCTGGCGCCAATAAAGAATTTAAAGAAAGAGCAGGTTTTAATCGTCGACGCGGTGCTATGCGTCGTCGTGTACATCAGGTAAGAAATTTGATAAATCTGTTTTATTATAATTTCATAATAATAATTTTTTTTTTTATATTTTAGGTTAATGGTCACAAATTTATGGCAACATTTTTGCGCCAGCCAACATTTTGTTCACATTGCCGCGAATTCATTTGGTAAGCTAAACAAACAAATCGTACATTCTATATCCATTCAAATCATTCTTATTGTTAATTTCACTTATTATTTATTAAACACTTTTTTTAATTAGTAATTAACAATTTTTGGTTACAATTCGTTTATTGGGTTTTTCTAATTTATTTTATGTATAGATTTGGGTTTTTTAATAGTTTAGTTTATAATTTGTTTAGTTTTAGCATTATTATGGAAATTAAATGATATTATTGCTTTTAATTGTTTTTTGTAAGCTATTTTAAATTAGATTATGTTATTCGTTTTGAAACCAGAAATATTAGGATTAATTTTTTTCTTGATTTTAAGTTTTTCTTTTTCATATTATTTTTTTTTTTTTATTAATTTCCTTTTTTTGTGGTGCTCGCAAACACATTTACTACTGTTTTCTTTTATTATTTTTTACATAACATTTAATAATTTTAATAAACTCTATAAACATACATCTATATAAATATCTTGAGTATATACATATATACAAGCTACGGACATTTTTTGCCTTTACAGGGGAATTGGTAAACAAGGATATCAGTGCCAAGGTATGTGTATTGTTTTATAAAAAAAATCTAATTCAACTCAAAAGAATTTTGAAGAACGTAAACTATGAATGTTGTTGTTTATTTCCTTATTGTATATGGAAATTATTTTTTTATTTATTTATTATTATTTTTTTTACAATTATCATTATGCATTTGCTTTTTATTTTTTTAAAGAGTTAAGAATTTTCTACTAATTGTTTGTTGCTATTTTTTTTAAAGTTTCATAAAAAATTATTAACACATTTTCGAAAGCAGATAATTATTTCTTGTTAAATGTAATTAGTTTTAATTATGATAATGTGTTAGGTATTTTTAAATTTACTTTATAAACTGGACCGAAAATTTTACTATTGGTTAATTTTATTTTAAATTTACAAATACTTTGTTTTACATATTTCACTATGATGTACAATATTTTTATGGATGCATAAATATGAAATACGAAAAATACAACTGATATGTAGGTACTGCTTTGAATTGACTTAATATTATGTGCGTTCATTTACTCAAAAATATGTATTATCCAGTAAAAACGTTTAGTGGATTTTCGTTCGCGCATCCAAAATCAAGTGAGAAAAAATTGAGAGAGAAAAATTAAAGTTAATAAAATAAGTATTTATAAATTTTACTAGTTTAATTTTTGCTTAAAAATCCAGTTTTTGTAGCAGCAAGAGATGTTCTTGCTGAGTTGACATCTCTTGGCCGGGATATCTTGGGTCATTCCGGTGCGTAGAATGTGAATGTGAAAATCCAGTAAATCAAGTAGTAGCAAAAAATAAACAAAACAAAAAGTAAACAAATATAAACTATGAAACAAAAATGCTAGAAAAATTAAAAAAAGTACATTAAAACATTAAAAAAGAATAAATATATTTATCACAAAATGAAAAAAAGATAAATATTTGAGCCAAATTTCGTCCTCCGAGCCCTATCCTGCTTTCAACATTCAGACGGACGGACATAGCTAGTTCGACTCAGAATCTTACCAGGACCAAGAAAATATATACTTTATGGGGTCTTAAATAATTTTTGTAAATGTAATATGTCACATACGGAATTACAAACTCAATCTTTTTGATTGTGGGCTTAATAATACGATTTTAAAGAGAAAACCTCTATATCTCTGGATGAAATGGGACTAATTCATTAAACTGTTCAGTATCTTTTATCTTAAAAGTTAAAAAGGTTGCTGCCTGCAAAATAACCAAACCAAAATCGCCTAAAAAATTCCTATAGAATTTTTTGGTCATATTTCATTTTTGCAGTGATTCGTCATTTTTGGGCTATTATTCGGTCTTGATAACACATTTTTGATATTTTGGGTCATTTTTAGTTTTTATTTATTTGTTTTTTTTTTTTTTTTTTTTTAATTTTTACAACATGCATGAGAAAGTAAAATAAAAAGTCATCCTATTCAGAAAAGTTTTTATTTAGTGATGCTTCGGCTTGAAATACTCCAGAGTTGAAAACCCTTGCGTCGATGACCATCAGTTTAGAAAACCCTTTTAATCCAGACCAGAATCATCTCACCCAGGCCAAAGTTAAAATTATTCATCTTTTCTTACCAGAAACTGGATGAGGATGATTTTTAATAAATCATTGGCTATTATTTCACTTTTTTTTTTTTTTAGCAAAATTTCCATTTTTTATTTTTGGGCAATTTTTAATTTCAAACTTGAAAATAGCCTTCAACAAAATCAAAACATCAAAGAGATTGACCCATTGTTTTCATTCTTACAACCTGAATTGTATGCACAAAGTTTTTCGTGCACAGTCCTTAGTAAGGTAATTTTCCTACTCGGTCACCATTTATGTTTCAAGAGCTACCATAATGACGTATATTACGTAGAAATCGGATTAACCAATTTATTTAAAGCAGTGTCAGGGTTGGGCCTGCTTACGCATGGTTTCCCCACACAGATTTAAAGCAATATTGTATAAGGAATTAGTGATGTTTTATTAATCCTATCCGCACCCTAATGTCCCGCTATTCTCTTTAGAAATGCATAACATTCTTAGACAAGTTGTGATAAACAGAGAATAAAAACAGCCAGCCTGTTCATTATCCCAAGCGAATGGGAAGTAGAAACAAGATCTTAAAATACTATGAGATATTTTGCATTTTGGGATATACATCCTTTTGCTAAGTGAATAGTTTTATATGCCTTTCTAAAATACTATTCTTTCATATTTGTATATTATTTATTGTAAATATAAAAAGTATACCGACATAATACATAACAATTAAGTTCAAACATATTTATGTAAAAATTTTAAGCATTATTTACACATTATCTTTAGTCTATGACGTATATGGTTTACAAATAAAAATAAATTTGAAAATTTTTAACTCTTTCTATTAAAAAAAAGAAACAAAATTAATAAAATGATTCATAACTGATTCAATATGTTAAGCTTTTTGCTTTAAATGTTTTCATATCCATTTTTTCGTACTTGGAATTGTACATTATTTAAATTTTCTATTAATAAATTTATAAAAATCTTTAAATTTTAGCAAATCAAGTAATAAAAGCCTACAAAAAACACTGCATTTATATACATGTATCTGACTGTCTGTACTTCTGCCTCCTAGTCTGTCTGTGTTTATATCGTATCTAAATTATCTTTAATGATAAAAACATTTTTTTTAGTTGTGTCTCAAAAAATTTACGCGAGATTATTGTTTAATGTAACACACAGCATCTATCTTTATTTTTTATTATTATTTTTATTTTTTATTCTTATCGCTGTAGTCACACTAATGTAAATAAATCTATTTTAATTTATTTTTTGTTTTTCATATTGTTTATTCATCTTTAAGATAACATTAGCAATATTTTGTTAATTTATACCTTTATCTACATATGTGCGTATGTATGTGTGTTTTTTTGTTGTTGTAGTAGTATTATGCTAATATTTATTATTATTACTTTTCGCAAAATTAACAAATTAACTTTTATATCTCCAATTTATTATAAGATTTTAATAAGAATTAAAGTTTTTTTATATTTAGAAGTCATTTAAAAAATCTATAAATTTTTGATAATCAATGATTAACTTATTCTCTATCTCACGATATGGAAATATGTATGGGAAACAATAAAAACAATTTTAAATTTATTTTTTGTTTTCCATACAAATTGTCAAAACGAATTTTTTGTTACACATCGCAGGACAGGTCGATTGTTTCCAAAAAAAAGTACATAGTTAAGAAGTTCTAGTTTATATACTTAATAAATTTTTACCCCGCCAACATTCTTCTTTTGTAAATATTCTCTTTCTTCCTTTTAAGAAATAAGATTATTAAAGTTTAACCATAGTCGATATTCTATTTTCAATAAGTTCTTGTTATGATCACTATGATCACGATATAATAGTATTATATCGTACACTACTTCTAACTACTTGACAGATTTCGATGTATTATATCGTACACTACTTCTAACTACTTGACAGATTTCGATGTATTATCTTATTCTGAACGATAAAAATTACATTAATGGTTATGTTAGGTTCTGAAAAACGTCTTACTTGGATCCAAGTTAATAATCTGATCCCATTGTAATACCCAAATACAAGAAGTGTAGTCTCTATCACTGCTGCACCAAACCAGCCAGTTTTTGTAAGGAAGGAAAGTCGAGTCTTTAACTTCTGAACACTTAAGTCACCATAATTGACAGTTAAAGAGCCTAATATAGTTCTTCTTAGGCCTGACCGTGGCATAGCAAATAAAAAACTAATACCCGTATTCTAAACTTTGTAACAATGACGAAATTTTAACAACATTTTTTGGAAAAATGTTTTCTTAATTGTCATTACCCAACAAACTAAATGATATCGTAATGAAATCATAACGATATGTAATACCAAACTTCTACAATCCGAAAGCAGTTTCCCTTAAATACAATTTGATACTGATTCCTTTATGTTATCCTCTGTTTCCAGTGATGCCTTAGCACTTTTCGCGCTAGTTTTAGTTGATTGATGATAATTGATTAATGATAAAAATATTGCTTATGTGTTTGTTTTTACTTTTCAAATGAAATTTTAGTTTTAGCCCGTTTTTGCTCTTCATCACAAAACTTGGTTGATTGTACGACAAAACTGTTATTTTTTTTTTTTTTTTTAATTTAGCCAATTTTATCACTTTTTTAAAACATTTCTACGCGTTTATCTTTGCTATAGTTGGCATCAATACCAATTTCGCCTACATTTTAATAATTTTAAGATACAAATTTAGTACAAAAAATGCGTAGATATAAAGTAATTTTTATTAATATTTCAAAAATCAGTTAAGTAATCATGATGAAAATTATGGTTATAATAATGAATCACATACAATATATGCTTGTCATGCTATTTTAAACCTTTTTGATGGTATAATTATTGTTGTAGCTTTTATTATTTTATAATATATATTTATTTATTTAACAATCTTAAATATTACATTTTAACAAAATGAAGGATGGGAAAAGAATAATTTATATACATAAAAAGTTGTGATGTTAATCTCTAACTAACTACCTTTTTGTAAGATAATCTAAAACAGAGATGATCAATAATGTGTTAACAATTCTCCCACGCTTAAAACAGACTTAATTTTTTGATTCATTTAATCCAGAACGTATTGTTCTAAGTATTTTGGAGCTTTACGTTGACGTGTTATTCTTCGATATGGGCTTGTAGACGGTTCTTGATTAAGCTGTGGATGACTATTAAAAGACTCTGGTTGATCTGATGGCTGTTGATGATCCGATGATGACGATGGTATTTGGTGTTCATTCAGTAATGGTTCTGTGCCACATACCTCCTTTTGCAAATTAGAATTTAAGTTGTAGGCTATACCCTGATGAATAATACTTTGCTGGTGTAAATTTTGATGTTCAGTGTTTTGTTGATTCGTTTCATTTGAAGATTGACTAAGTTGCGAGTTGTCATTGTTTGATTGGGGAACATTTGTAGATATTAACTGGTTTATATGTCTTTTAAATGTATAATTTCACCAAGTCTACCCCACTTTTTTATAACAAACAAACTTCCACATTTGTTTGTTAGGAGTGTAATAACGGGCTTGTACTCTATCTCCCACGCTCAATTGCCTTGATGGTATCTTTTTAACGTTATTTTTGAGTAACATCCAAACTAAATCTTATTTGACGGCCTAAATACATCTCCGACGGAGTTTTCCCATTTTTTAATGGAGTCGTGCGGTATTTGAAAAGAATTTCTCGTATCTTCGATTCGAGAGATTGTGATTCACTTGACTTGGCTTCTAGCTTGCGTTTAAGAGTTTGGATGTTTCGCTCGGCTAATCCATTTGTAGACGGATATACAGGGGCGATAAATTTTTGGAATATTCCACAGTCTTCACAATTTTCAGAAAATTCTAGGCTTTTGAAAATGGTTGCATTGTCCGAGACCATGACTTCAGGATAACCATTTCTAGAAAAAATACTTTGTAGAATTTTTATAGTTGATGTTGAAGATGGTGACGCAGACGATATGCCGACTTCAATCCATTTTGATTTAGCATCCACGACAACCAAGAAATACTTCTGCTGAAATGGACCTGCATAGTCTATATGGATGCGTTGCCAGTTCTGTTCAGGTTCTTCCCAGGGATGAAGCATAGCTTTTGGTGGATTTTTTTTAATAGATGCACAAGCTGAACATGTACGTACAAAATGCTCAATATCTTTATCAATCCCCATCCAGTAAACGTAAAGTCTAGCCAGTTGCTTCATTTTTGTTGCCCCTATATGGGTATGGTGAAGTTCGTGTAAAAGTATTGTTTGTAATGAGCTTGGTATTACCACTCGAAGACTTTTAAATAACACGTTGTTATTAATGGTGTATTCTGAATCAGATGTTTTATTTTGTAAATCCACTAACATTTTTGAATGCAAAGGATCTTGCTGCGTTTCATTTTGTATTGTTTTAAAATTTAATTTTTTCGAAGAAATTTGATTTATTGATGCTTTACAAATTTCGTGAACTTCTTGACAAATTTAATTTGTTACGTAAATGTTTAAAGGTGCTCTTGAAAAACAGTCTGCACTAACGTTTTCCGAAGAATTCTTGTGTACTATTTCATAATTATAGCCGCTTAAAAATGCTGCATATCTTTGTAAACGAGCCGAAGTCATTTGAGGCAATTTTGCATTCTGGTGAAAAATTCTCATCAACGGCTGGTTATCTGTAACTAATTTAAAAATTCGACCATACAGGTATTCATGAAAGTGTTGTACTGAAAAATAAATGGCTAAAGCTTCTCTATCCAATTGGGAATAGTTTTGATCTGCGGATGTTAATGACCTTGATGCGAAAGCTATTGACCGTTCTTTATCTTCAACATTAATACACGATCGCTTGCAATTTCCTTTTTTAGTGTTTCAAATGATTTTTGACAATCAGGAGACCATTTAAATTTAGAATTTGTGTGTAAAAGTTTTCGTAATGGTGAGGTAATACTTGAAACATTAAATATAAACCTAGAATAATATGTTACCATCCCCAAGAATCTTCAGACATCATCAACGGTTTTTGGTTGTGGCATTTTTAAAATTGCTTCCACTTTAGAAGTAGATTTTGACACTTTGTTATATTCAATTATATGTCCTAAAAATTCAATTTTGTTTTCGAAAAACATGCATTTGGCACGGTTTAAATGGAGGTCAAATTTTTGAAGTTGTCGTAAGCAACATTTTAAATTATTTGTTTTTAATACACCCGATTTTCTCGACAAAAACATCTGGAAATTCAGCCATAATTTCTTCAATATCAATATGATTGTTAAAAATATCGGCGATATTGTTATTGCATTTTAAATTATCTAGATCAGTAGGATTGATGTTTAGGCGTCTAATCCATGACCTTCCAAGCAACGGTGTGCAATTGTCCGGAACAATATATAAATCATCTGTGGTAGATATTCCATTAAAATTAATGGATATGTGAACTTTTCCCTCTGGGACAAACGTATTTTGAGTGTACGAGCGAAAAATTATATTTGTTGGATTGACTTTATTTTTTAGATTTAAAACTTTGAATATTTTACGAGGAATGAACGTAAATCCTGAACCGGAATCAACTTCAAATTTAACCTGTTTACCCTCAATATTGATGGAGCCAAAATACCGCTCGCAGCTTGAATTTTGATGTACATCTATTATTTTGTAAACACCGTAACCTGGACATTCAATATCATCAATCTGATTTGTTGTTGTTCTGTTTCCAGAGTGTGACTTCATTAACGTTGTTATACAAACTTTGCTTACGTGTCCTTTCTTGTTGCAACTATAGCATTTCAATTTTGTTTTGATAATACGACATTCATTTGCTTTGTGATTTGTTTTCCCACAACGAAGGCACAAACCCGCAATACCTAAATCTTCATAATTAATTTTCCACTTATTTTCTTGATGAGGTGTACTTTTGTGTTTGTTAAATTGTTTTGATTTATTTAGTTTAGAAATCTTATTTATATCAGGTGTAGTATTCATATTTGACGAAGAGCCTGCTTTATCGGCTAATTCAACTTTAGCCGCTTCTAGTGCTAACGCCTTCGAAACAATTTCGTCAAACTTTGAAGTGCTCGACTGTAAAAGCTGTTCACGGATTCCATTATCACGAACGCTTCTGATGAATTGTGCACGTAAAAATAAAGGTGAAATAAATTCACATTCAATTATTTCTGATCGCAATGCTGGCACAAATTCTGCAATTGATTGCTGTTCTCTTTGATATTTTGACAAAAAACAATGTTGAGCCACTAAAAGATTTCTCTTTGGTGAAAAATGGACTTCTAAAATTTCAAGTAATTCCTTATATTTCATATCTGATGGTGATTTGGGAGCTGTGAGTGATGTAATGGTGTTGAAGTTTTTAGTACCAATTGAATTGAGCAAAAGTTTGGCGCAATAATCAGAATTTGAGGTTATGCCTTTCATGTCGGTCAATAAAATTCATAAAATCAATCAAATTGATCAAAATTGGGCACTAAAATTGTATTTGATACATTTTGTGATGTAGTGGAATTTGCAGAAGCAACTTTAAATATTTCCCTCAATATTCTTTGTTGCACATACATAAATTGTTTAAATTATACTGGATCCATTTAAATAAGTGTAATTTAATTTTGCACTTATTAATATTTACACGTACTTTATCTCAGTATAGTATATATTGGGTTTTTTTATTTCTTGATTTGCACCTCGTCGCTAAATTGTTGTAGCTTTTATTATTTTATAATATATATTTATTTATTTAACAATCTTAAAAATTACATTTTAACAAAATGAAGGATGGGAAAAGAATAATTTATATACATAAAAAGTAGTGATGCTAATCTCTAACTAACTACTTTTAACAGACTCCTTTTTATAAGATCTAAACAGAGATGATCAATAACAATTATGTCCGTCCATTTAGCGCAGATACAATTTTTTATTTATCCACTGAATAATCCGCAGATATTCGCAAATAAATTTTTAAAAATCCAATGCACAAGATATTATATGACTAAAAATAAAATCTACAGAATTTTCTAATACACTCAATGCTTGATTTGAGTCGTTTAGCTTTATGTCGATGTTTAAAATTTCGACATTTCGATTTCCGTTGCTATATACAGCATATTTTTTCTCTGGATGTTAAAGTAACGTAAGTAACTGTATATGAAAGCAGCAATTGATTTGTATTTAATTCTTTATTTTTAGTTAGAAATTCAAAAAAAGAATTTTAATTTCAATTCTTTGTCCAAAAATACTATATTTTTTTACTAAAGATTAACTTTTTTTCTATTAAAATATTTTTACACTGGAACCAATTATTAAAAAAACAATGTAAATGCATAGAAAACCGGACCTTAGTGTATTCTTTAAAATGTACTTTACTATTTTGTTACAATTGTTAAAATAAATTTTGCAATAGTTCATGATATTTATTTAATATTTAAAAAAAAATATTCAATTAGCACTAATACTTCATTTTTTATTACATTTCCTCTCGGATTTATTGGTCGTATATGTATTATATTATTAGTACGAAAAAATGGTTTGAATTGTCATCTGAACTTAAACCACGCACAGTTCTCTATTATTATCACCGACGGTAAACCTTAAGCTTTACTTATTCATCTGAAGAGGATGGTCTCTTTTAGACTAGCAGGGGCAGCAAACTGGTTGAAGTATCATCAAATATCGAGAGATAACTTTATTTTTACTGACATTAAATTTATAGCGGGTAATTATACGACATCTTTATTAACAATTGAATGTCGGGTATCTCTTCAGATAGCGAGACTTTCAAATGTTAAGGACACGGAAACTGGGCTGGGAATCATATTGTGGTTGCTATTGCCACAAATGGACCGGCTCTTGGAGATGAGTTTATCGATCACGATAATTGGTATTCAATTTGCGAAATATAAGTTCATGCGTATATGATGTGTCTTCTCTTTAAGGACTTTTGTATAAGACGTAATGATAACCCTGAAGAAGAGTTTCCCCCGTATTCTGTATAATCATAAAGTTCAGAAATATGTTAAAATGTAGATTACTATAGTTTACATAAAATGTTAGAAATAAAAAATTGCGAATTGAAAATATATATATATTTTTTTTTTTATTAAAATAAAATCAATTTTAAATTGCATAAAATTATTTAAACGCGTGAATTTAAAAATTTTAAATAAAAATCAGAAAACAAATTCGTAAAACTATAAAGTTAATTTGTTGACCGCCATATTGTATCCACCATTTTGAATTACTAATTTTTGACTGTAGAATCGTGATCAGCGCCCCCATATTACTTTCGCCTTTACAAATTCGGAAATCAAAAAACAAATTTGTGTTCAGGCACCCCAAATCTGTCTAATGTAAATATTTTAAATTTCATAAAATAATAAAAAACTAATTTTGGCCGGCATTTGATTACAGATTCGTAATCAGCGCCCACAAAAACCTTACATGTGATAAGCATTTTTTACATACACCAAGTATTCTAAATGAAGACAAAATTAAGGGATCACAGAACACTTTTATTCGCCATATTCCTTTCAACTTTCCGAATTCTTAAAATCAAAAAGGCTATTCGTATTCAGGGACCGCAAATCTCCTAAATGTAATTATCAAAAACTTCGTAAAATCGGATTGACCGCCATATTTTATCCGCCATTTTGAATTTTACGTAAACCAAGTATTCTAATTACGTCCAAAATTCAAGAATCGTGGCCCAGTGTGGAATGGATTAATGTCTAATGTTTTGCACAAAAATAATAATAATATTATTTTATCTTGTGGTATTATTTATCGGCATTTTTGGGTAAAAAGCGGGTAAAGTGGAAAGTATTACAAATTTTAAATTTTAGAAAATTTTATGTATATTTAAATGATTTTTTTCGAGGCCAGTCGAATATCAAAATTCTAATAAGTGAAGAAAACAGACAGGTAACAACTGATAAAACTAAAAGAAATAATTTATCAGAATTCTTTTACTGGTAAAATTGAGTCAGTCACCTGACTAACTTTTTGTTTGGTTACTTTACTAGCTACGTGACTAGTCACTTTAACATCGGGATGTCCTAGGAGGAAATCTATTGACTCCCCACCAAAAAGTGGGTGATGAAGTGGGTGGTTAGAAAAAGTCTTTAAATTAGTTAATTTGTGGCCAATTTGAGGATGTAAAAAAATAAAGATTTTTTTTTTTTTTTTGCGTATATTTTTATACCCACCATCAAAAAGATGGGGGGTATATTTTTATACCCACCATCAAAAAGATGGGGGGTATATTGATTTTGTCATTCCGTGTGTAACATGTGGAAGGAATCATCTAAGACCCCAGAAAGTATATATTTTCTGGGTCCTGGTTATATTCTGAGTCGATCTAGCTATGTCCGTCCGTCTGTCCGTCTGTTGAAAGCAGGATAGGGCTCGAACGGGAAAACGTAGGGGGACGATTTGGTACAATTGTTTGTCTTATATAAGGTTTGTTTGGGATTGAAAATGGGCAAAATCGGTTTATAAACAAAAAAGTTATGGGCTAAAAACTAGAAACACAGGGTGTCCGTTTAATACTTTTCTGCTGATATTTCTTCAACAAAAACATGTACGACAACGAAATTTTGTACGTATAGTTCAGGGATCGATATAAACTCGGAAACCAAAAATGGGCGTGGTCCGCCCACTTTACCGCCCACCTCCCATATAAGGTAAAAATCGACGAAATTATGTTCAAATAGTTCAAGGACCAATGTAAACTCGGAAACAAAAAATGGGCGTAGTCCCATATAACGTAAAATTTGAAAAAGTTGATGGTGGGTATATAGATTCGGCCGGGCCGAATATAACATTCGCGCTTGTTTTACTTCTTTTTTTATTTTTATTATACTTCTTTTTTTGTTTATTTAATTATTAATTTTTTTTCTTTTCATATTATTAAAACTTTTGTTATTGCCATTTATTGCTAATATTTTCTATTTTAATTATTTTTACTTTGCACTTGCATTAGAATCTTATAAATATAAATCAAAATTTAAGCAAAATATTTGCAGAATTCCTAAAATGTTCATAAAGAACAATTTAATAATATCTATGAACAAAATTTTATATTTTATGAAAAATGTTTGGGAAAAAAAGTCATGTTTGATTCACAATATTTATGAACAAAATTTAAAAAATTGTACTTTTTTTTCTGTGTAGAGTATCAAGTTCAAATTTTTCATCAAATAACATTTCATAATTCAACTAGAATCAACTCTTGTACTAAATAGGATCAAGTTGTACTAAAATCTCTATTTAAATAAACCAAATCAAATTTTTATAAAAAATCTATTTTTTTACTAAGTAAATGATATTCAAATAATACTAAAAAAATTTTAACAAAACAGACTTTTATCCAAAAACCAATATTTAGAAAAAAAATATATATATATAATAATAATAAAATTCTAGTAAATGTTTGTCTCCAAAAAAAATTATTTAAAAATGAAACAAATACTCACAATAATATTTAAAAGAACAAAGTAAAACATAATATGATGTTTTTAATTGAGTAAAAAGTTGTGTAATTATGCATAAGCATTTTCATTTCAACAAGATTCGAAATTAATTATAATTTTGTTCTATATAATTTACGACATCCATTCACTTACGTTCACAACTAAATTGCGAACTATATTTCAAAAATTAATAACTTATTTTATCATAATTATTTCTTATGACAAAAAAACTATAGTTCTTTTAACTGCTTATTTGATTTATTTGATAGGTTAACTGTTTGTAATTGTATTGGTTATTACAAAGTTTATTTTTCTAAACACACTGTTTAAAGATCGCATTAGTTACCATCTTTAAAAACACAAAATTTAGGTTGCAGTTTACATTTTTAGAAAAAAACTGATGTTTTTATAGTACAAAACTACAAAATTTAAAAAAAAAATGTGCGAAAAGTGCTTGAAAAATAAAAAAAACTAATTCGAAAAGTGCTAGAAAAAGTGCCAGGTGCTAGATTAATTTTTTGTGTGCTAAATGAGTTTAAAAAGTGCTAGATCTAGCACTAAAAGTGCTAAATTGGCAACACTGGTCAAGTAACCAGTACTGACAATGGATCAACCATTTACATTTTTGACTTTTACGTGACCTCTAAAAAAAAACAATTGCCACTTACCATAGAGTCAATAAAGTAAAGGGTCAATAAAGTGCGCGATAGCCACCTCCACGCTTACCAAAGAGTCAATAAATTATCATTTTTCTTAACGATCGCTCACAAAATGTGTGAAGTTTGGGTGAAGAAAAAAATGTACACATTTGAATGAGTTAGGTGGGTAGACACAAATGAACGTAACTGTCTAAAAGGGGGTAAATTGCACCGAAAATAACATTTTTGTTTCTTGTGCTCTTTGTTATGTGTTTTTGCTTAACCATGCAACATGATCTTGCTTTGTTGAAAGCTATAATACAACTAAATGATTTTTTGTTTTATATTCATACCAGTGTTGACGTTTTAGTAGTTTTCTACCAAATTTGGTAGAATTTTTTTTTTATTTGGTAGGATATAATAGTTCATGTTAGTTTTATTCACAAGTATTCTTTTTGGCAAAAATAAAAAATAAAAATACGCGAAAAAATTTAAATTTTATTTATTTCTACATACGCCACCATACACCCAGTTTCCCCTATTACTTTTCACTTTTTTAATTATGTATGCCCAAAATTAATCTATTTTAATGAAAATTTGTGCGAAGCTGGAGAAAATAATATTAAATAATAGCCATTTACCACAAATCGTTATAAAATTGTATGGCGACAATATTATGTCCGTGCGGCAATCTTACCGAAAAATTAACCTTTGACCCAAAATAGAGTTGCTATAGCGTTTATCCAAAAATTTGTACGTACAGTAAAAACTTTTACTGGATTTATGTTCGCGTACCCAAAATCCTGTAGAGTTTGAAAAAATTGAGGGAGAAAAATTACAGTTAATGAACTGAATATTTACAAGTTTAACTAGTTTTATTTTTGCTTGAAAATCCAGTAAATCGTATGATTGCAAAAAATAAACAGAACAAAAGTAAGCACATTTAAACAACGAAATGAAAATGATCGAAAAATTAAAGGAGACGATTTTACACTTTGGTACTGCCCATCTCTGGCGGAGGTAATGTCTAAATCATTAGGTTCTCAAACTATGGATTCAAGTGACCTATCTAGTATCAACCTTATGTTACAATACACTTTTTCCTTTCAGGTTGGTTTGGATCAGTGAAAGTACAATAATAAGGGCTGCCTTACTGTAATTGGGTGAAACAATGGTATCAGAAGGTCGATGGACACAATGAGATGTTTCGAAGAGATACACCCAACCTAACCTTATATTCGAATTTTCTAATTTTTAGTTGGCAACCTGTTTCTTTTGAAGTTAAAATAGATTCCATGTTGTGCGTTTGGCGCTTAGTAGGTTTCTATTATATATTCTCAGTTTATGGTTATAGTCCTCCCAGTAAACTATCAATTTTATTTTGTTCTTTTAAAAAGCTTCTTAATTTCTGTCCTTTCTGAAATCCCAAGTTAAGGACAACGCCATTCGTAGATTTGAAGCTTTAGTTACTTCTTCTAACACGCTATCCGAAAATTCACGTTTTATTATTGCAATTCCAAAATAAGATGACCAGAAAATTAATACAACTCAGAAATATGCAATAGTTTTACATCATTTATTACTTTTTTTCCTCAACATGATTTAGAATAAGTTTTAAAAGAAAATAATAGCTTAAAATTTTAATCAATATTTACATATACATACATATCTTAAAACTATACAAAGACATGTAATGCGACTCTATCAGATTATCTTGTCCCATTCATATTTTGGTCATTTAGTTCAAATATGTTATCTACCTTAAAAAACTGTTCAGATTTATTCAGTTTTATTTGAATTTTTCGAAACACAAATACATAATTGGCATGTTATCAAAATGAATTTTAAATATTAAAAATATTACTAACAATTTATTTGTTTAAACTTTATATGCGTACGTATGAGTATCAATGTCTGTTACACGTAACTTAACAACTTTAAAGCACCAACTTTTTTTATGAATTTAAATTAAAAAAATAATAATAAATTTTAATCGCTTTACTTTCTTCTAAAACATATAAATTATTTTCATGAAATTTCCAGTTTGCACCTGTGTTGTACATAAAAGATGTCATCGTTCAGTGGTTACCAAGTGTCCTGGCATGCGAGAAGAGGTAAGGGTTTGTTACAAAACCCATTGGCTTTAAATTATTCTTTTGTTTTCTTTTTCAAAATTTTACATTTCTAATATTTTAAAAGATGATTAAAGTTTTTTCTTTTTTTTTTTTAATTGATATTTGTCCTGAATTATAGCAAAACAATTTAGAACCTGTGCCAGCTGGTCAACGTTTTAACGTTAATGTGCCACATCGTTTTGTAGTACACAATTATAAACGCTTTACATTTTGTGACCACTGTGGTTCCCTGTTGTATGGCCTAATTAAACAGGGTCTCCAGTGTCAAGTGTGTAATATGAATGTACACAAACGTTGCCAAAAGAATGTAGCAAATACGTGTGGCATTAATACTAAACAAATGGCTGAAATACTTAGCTCACTGGGCATATCGCCCGATAAGGCGGCACCAAGACGATCAAAGGTTTGTTTTAATTTTGAAATTAGAAACTGAAATAACTCATTGAACACTTTAAATTTTTTTATTTTTTAGTATTTAAGTCAACCAGGTGGTGAGGATAATTTCGGAGCTAGTATTCATGGCGATAACAGTGATTGCCTCTCAACTACCACCCGTAGTTCAACAATGTCGCATCAGACTACATCGTCTGGTAGTTCTGGTACGACTAATATAAGTGGTGGTAGTAGTGATATGGGAATGTCGAGTACTAATCGTTGCTATGATTCGCGTCCCGGCAAAACTTGTTTGCAAGATTTCAATTTCATTAAAGTACTGGGCAAAGGCTCATTTGGCAAAGTTATGTTGGCGGAAAAGAAGGGCACCGATGAAATATACGCCATAAAAGTGTTAAAAAAAGATGCAATCATACAAGATGATGATGTCGATTGTACAATGACCGAAAAACGTATTTTAGCTTTGGCAGCTAATCATCCATTTTTGACGGCTTTACATTCCTGTTTTCAAACTCCGGTATAATTGAAAACAACATTTTAATAAAAGTGAAATGTATAATTATTATGAATTGTTTTCCCTTTTCTTTTAGGATCGTTTATTTTTTGTTATGGAGTATGTTAACGGTGGTGATTTAATGTTCCAAATTCAAAAAGCTCGCCGTTTTGAGGCTGCTCGTGCTGCCTTTTATGCTGCCGAGGTTACATTGGCCTTACAATTTCTACACTCTCATGGTGTTATTTATCGCGATTTGAAGTTAGATAATATTTTATTGGATCAAGAGGGTCATTGTAAATTGGCCGATTTTGGCATGTGCAAGGTAGATTATTTTCTATTATATGCATTATAAAAAAATAAATATTTATTAATATTGAAAACAATTAAACAATTTAGGAGGGCATTATGAATGGTGTCTTAACAACCACCTTCTGTGGTACACCCGATTATATTGCACCAGAAATTCTTAAGGAACAAGAGTATGGCGCCTCGGTTGATTGGTGGGCTCTTGGTGTTTTAATGTATGAAATGATGGCTGGTCAGCCACCATTCGAAGCCGATAACGAAGATGAACTATTTGATTCGATAATGCACGATGATGTTTTATATCCTGTTTGGTTATCAAGAGAAGCTGTGTCCATTTTGAAAGGTATGTTATTACAATATTTTTATTATTTCTTTTATAATAAAAACTGTAATTTTTCTTTTTGTTTTATTTAGGTTTTCTTACTAAAAATCCTGAACAACGTTTAGGTTGCTCGGGTGATGAAAACGAAATACGTCGTCATCCATTCTTTAGTAAATTAGATTGGGATGAATTAGAAAAACGTAATATAAAACCACCATTCCGACCGAAAATGGTAAGATATATTTGCTTACATATAAATTTTGAAATATTTTAAAACTCGAGTGTAATACTCGAAATAACAAGATTTAGTAAAATATTTTAAAATCTGAAATTTATTTCGGCAATTATTGCATTTACTTACAATATCAAGTAATTTAACACATTTCGTTTATTCTTAAATCAGATAAGGTGCTAATATTATAAAATAAATATAGATAATAAATAGAATCATTTTGTAATAAAATTTTAAAAATATATCTAACATTTTGAAAGGGTGACTAAGTCGTCGTCTTCCACAGTAGAACATTGAAAAACCAGGGAATATGAAGAAAATTTAAACATTATTTGATTGAACTGAGGCTATTTAAACCCCACAGAAGTAATCCGTAATGAAATGTGTTGTTAGATTTCTATAAGGATTGTTCTGAGAAGACTTGAAAATACTAGTCTCATGACAAAACACAAAGAAATGCTGGCTGGACAGCTCGTAGTAAAAAAATTTAAAAAAGTGTAAAAATGATTAGTGCAGAATCAGGTTAGTTGTTAGCAATGGTTTAATATATGTTTCACGTAAAAAAATGGGAAAAAGATAATTAAATTCACGGTATATAGCAAAATTTAATTATATAGTTTTATTACTTTAAACAAATGTATGTGTACGGATTATATTGTATTGTCCTTCACTATATAAAAGAATAATATAATTGACTGACTTTTGTAAAGAATTTTATTAAATAACAAAAAAAAAAAATACGCTTACTCACCTATGATATCTATTATGGTTAAAAACATATTTCGCTCATTTGCAGCAAGAATATCATAACTCAAAAAATCTATTTTTTCAAGAGACGCATTTTTCGTTTTGAAATGTTTGTGAAAATTTTGAATGAAAATAATATTATGGGGAAATTTAAACACTTTTCTATGAAACTTTATAATGTTAACTATACAATAGAAAACGAAATTTGGACAAAATGATTTTATCGCAATCCCGCGTTAAATACACATTATTTACTATGCTATTTACTGTGGTGTTAACTCGAAATTAGTGTTTTTTGAGTTAACACGATGTTGCAGCAAATGTGCAATTTTTGCTTAAATTTTGAAATTTGCTTGATTTTTTTTGTTTTTATTAAAAATTTTTAAAGTCAAAAAAGCACACGTTCTACAATTTTTTTTGTTTTCAATGAAACCTAAGTCTAAGAATATGTTAGTACATTCTTTGACTTAAGTTTTTCTCGACAACAGACAACGGAGCTTCATATCTTTGTTAATCTGTGGTCAAGACTTTATAATGAGTTTTACAAACATTGGGAGAAATATCTGACAAAGCACATCTTTGTTAATTTTCCACATCCAAATGTGATCCGAATTTGGACTTTATTAACTGAAGGGCAGAAAACTAGTTTCGCACAAATATGTTGATACAACTGTAGCAAGAGTCATCGCTTCATTACCAACCATATATATTTTAACCGTAGACGAATTATTTTTTAGTTCTATTGCTGATTTCTGAAAAATTTTTGGGTATGTTATAATAGCAATGTTCAATGGAATGGATTAGGTTTTAAGTTTCTAATAATATCTAGAAAATTCATCGTCTAGTGAATCCAAGTATATTATTATACTGTTCATAAGTTCTTTTCCAGCATTTGATGAGTCCAAGATGTCATTCACAAGTGGAAATGAGGAATATTTTGGTAGTTAGGATTAAAGACTTCTTTTCCATAAAGAAATTTTGCACATAAAAGCATTTATAGAATTAAATTCATTTAATGTATTTTCTTGCCTGCATTCTAGTTTAATGTTTTGATTTTTTAAAGCCTCGAAAAATTTAGAGATATAAGCAAAGTAATATATAAAAACAGATTTCTGTAATTTTTTTTATAAAGATCTTAATTTTTTTATAAAAACAAAATGTCTACTTCTGTCAACAGAAATTGATATGAAGTAGTAATTTCTTATGTGCTGAACTAAAATCTTTAAGAATTATATTTCTTAATGCACTAGTTTTTATACAATTTACTACGTCTTTAGTAGTTTGCAGAAATATATTAGGTAAGATCTTCGCAGCAATCATTTGTTGGTAAACTAAACAGTGAGATTCAAGTGATTTAAAAATCCTGATTGCGATGCTATCATTGAAGCGGCTGCATCTGTACAGCTATAGAAGTCATAGACAAAGATTTAGTAAAAAATATTTCTTCCTTTATTTCACTCCTTGCAATAAAATAAACGTTGGTTTAAATTAGAAACATCGGTCGTTTCATTACACTTCATGCCATCAATTAATTTATTATTTTTTTAGAATTATCTGACAGAGGGATTCCCATGACTTTTTCTTTTATGGGCTTATCTAACATATCCCAACGACATCAAAACAAGGCATTATTAAAAGTTCACCAATTCGGGGTCTTTAGACCCCTAGGGATCCGCAGACCCTCATTTGGGAAATCTTGCCGTAGAGAATATTCCATTCACTTTGGACATTCGAGCAAGATAATTTCCCGAAACACAATTCGAGTTCAGTTGAGAATAGGTTCTCCCAGAATAATGTCCGTTTTTTTAAGCTACCCATGTCAATCTCCTAAAGATAACTTGTTGAATGATTCGAAGAAAAAACTGTCGAAAGAAATTTTCAAAAATAAAGATGAATTAAAGGGGAAAACATAAAAAATATGGTACAAGGTTCCATTGGAAACTTGTCAGAAGTTGATGGCTAGTATGTCCAAAACAATGCAGAATGATTGTAAAAATAAAAATGGTTATACTGTTTAACATTACATAATAATTTTTAATAAAAATTATGAGCATCAAAATAGCTTACATAGTAATATAATTATGAAATTAACATAAAATCCAATATAGTTTATGACTCATTTAGCTTTCTTTTTACTTTTTTAATTGATAAAAATAAGTATGGACTGATTTTTATTTTTTAATGAACGAAAACATTCCTTTTTCTTTCCTACATAAAGCGAACATAGGTGTATCTATTATTTTGAGCAGATGCCTATATTTATTAAATGCATAAGAACATAAACATTAATTTCTTTAATTTATTTTTGAGGCAATGTGTTAGAAATATAAACATCTCTTCGTGTAATTAATAACATTTGAATGGCTTATGCGTGAAATTTTTTATAATTTTTCAAATCTAAAATTTATATTTTTTTAAGTTATAAATACTGAAATTTAATTATGTAAAAAATATAAACATAATATAAAAGTAAAAAGACATATTTATCTATCCAATAAATGTACATATTGTCTGCATAGCTTTTCAAATGAAGAAAATATAACGATCTGGATCCAGATATCAGCAAAACGTATAAAAAAAATTGGGTCAAGAATTTTTTTAAGCTTTCGACAAAATTTTATGCAATACAATAAAACTTTTAGTCTCAAATCATTGCGAATATATTAAATTATAAATCTATATTAAAATTATATCCTTTAATATTATCCCAATAACGGTACATCGCCTCAAGCTCAAAAAGTTCTTTTTCAGTGCTGTAAAAAAAATAGGGTCAGCAGTAAATTTGTAACAAATTTTAAAATTGTTTGAAATTTTACTTTTTTAAATTCTCGATAATGATATTAAACATAAAAAATTAAAAAAGATAAGAATCATTGATGATCTCTAATTCCGAGAACTATTCATACCAAAAAGGATCTATGATTAGGCACTTTAAAAATATGGGTAAAATCGAAGGTGCCAATAAAAGATAAGTACCGAAATTGATCATTATAAATAAGTAATTTTATTTTCAATTAAAAATCAGCAGTTAAAAGCAATTTAAAAAAGAATTAATGTAAAAAAAGGAAATCACCAAAAATGTTTATCAAGTCGTGGACGTTTAGTGCCAATAAGTAGATTCAAAATTCACTAGAACAATAATTTTCTTCTATGAATATGAGAAGACAATTGGCGAAAACAAAATTTATTTAAAAACCATTCCGGAAGGCCCCAGTCTTATAATACACACCGGGAAAACGCTTATATAGTATCCTCATGCACCCAAAAGTATACAAATTGCATATTATCTTCTAAAGACAGAGGTATTTATTTTATAAATTAATATAAAAGTAAAATTTAGTGGCAGAACATTCGTATGGACACAAGAAATATAGATTTGAAAACATTTAATACACCCCATACAATTAAACATAACAGTATATTTAATATAACGTTGTGGGTTACTATAGTATACTATTTTAAATTGTCAGGTCAATATCTCAACATTAGGGAACTCTAGAATGGTCTTCCAAAGAAATAATGGTTCCACCAAATGTTATCTTATATTCCCAAATGAAATTTATGTCCCAGGTAGAACTTGAACCGACGTAACAGAATTAAAACTTCCAGACTTGGTAAACTTTTTTAGTGATTTTCTGTTTCCGAAGAACTTTTTTTGTACTAATTTTTTTAAATTTCTTTCAAGCTCTGCCTTTTAATTTAAAATAAAGTTATTTAACTAAAATGATCGACTTAGACACTTTTTGGTATGAATTGTTCTCGGAATTAGAGACCATTAATGATTCTTATCTTTTTTCAGATTTTTATGTTTAATGTTTATGTTTTAATAAGATTTAAAAAAAGTTAAATTTCAAACAATTTTTTAAACAAAATTATAAAATTGTTGACAAATTTACTGCTGAACCTATATATATATTTTTTTTTTTTTTGACAGCACTTAATTATTTAAGATAATGAGTAAAAAATATTTTAAAAATCTTAAACAAAATAATTTATAAGAATTTTAAGTTGAGATAATGTTGCAAAGTACTTTCAATTTTTTCAAACTGACAATATTATCCTCTCATCTCGATAAGACATTTATGATTAATAACAATTAATTGAATAATTAAATTTTCTTTTTTACAGAAAAATCCACGAGATGCCAATAATTTTGATACAGAATTTACTAAAGAAGAACCAGTTCTAACGCCAATTGGCAATGATGTTGTACGCTGTATTAATCAAGATGAATTTGCTGGTTTTTCATTTGTCAATCCTAAATTTGGACCAGAACGTAAAGTATATTAGAAACACAAACTAAATACTAACTAAAAATCCTCAAAAACAAAAAAAGTAAAACCAAAAAACAAATTTTAAAAAAATAATTGTCGTACATAAACGGTAAAGAAAGTAAAATTATTATTTTGTTCTTAAAAAATATACTTTAAAAATTTGGCAAACAAAATAAGTATAAATTAATTTATACTAAAAAAATTTCAAAAGTTGGTTTAGATATTTGTTTATTTAAATGAAAAAGAAAAAAGAAACTGTGGTAACTTGTGTCGCAGTCGAATTTATTAACACTATTTTTTTTTTTAATTCTTGTTTAAGATAAAAAAAACTAAATTTTAACACAATATCTACACATACAAAGAATGAAAGAGAAGAAAAGTAACAAACTTTTTACCAAAAATTATTATTACTATTATTATTATTATTATTATTATTGTTAATAACAACAAACAAATTCTTTAATCAATTGTCATAAGAATGATTATGGAAACTATTTAAATTTATGTATTTATGTTTTTTAATTTTATGATTTTTTCTATTAACTACTGATGTATTTATTTGTTTATTATTTTAAAATGGAAATTATTATTTTTATTCTATTTATAAGTATAGAAAGTTAGGGATTTATATTAGAGTCTAAACAAACAAGCGAACAAAACAAATGAAATTGCCTATAATTAAATAACAAACATAACAAAAATACTTGAAATTATGTTCCAAAGAAAAGTTTAAACAATAACAACAAAAAACAAATATAGAAATTAGACAACTAACAACAAAAAACAAAATTGCGTTAAAATTAAAAAAAAAAAAAAAAAAATTTAGAACAAAAAAAGTGCATCATTATTACATTAGATAACGAAAATATAACAAACAAAAACATAAATTAACAATTTATAGTAGTAAAAATTTGCATGAAATTATTTTATTATTATTTGTATATTATGATTTGCAAACAACAAATTCACAAAATTTAAAAAAAAGAACTAAAAACGGTTTTAAATCAAACCCACAACATCTCCATATTTTTATTTGAATTAATGAACAAAATTCATGTTATATTCAAACTTCTCAACTAATTTATAAATGAATCTCTAGTTTTCTTTATTTTTTTTTTTTTTTTGTATATTAAGAAACTCTAGACCCGAAATGTTTATTTTGTCATAAACTCGAAAACATAAATTATTATTTTTTTAATATATGCTCAAATTGTATATAAATTCATAATATAGTTATAATTACATTCTACATAAACTTAACAAAATGTTTTGAAGTTTTTTTCTAGCACTTGTTGCTTCGTAGCGCAAAATTTCCTTTATAAAAATTTTTTATAATTCAAAATTATTGGTTTGAATTAAAAAATATTTTACAATTCGATTTTATGAAAAGAACATTTGAGTTGTTATAATTTATTCGTTTCTAAATCAAAAATAAAATCGAAATTTTTACTGATTCCTATGCTAATTAGAAGGTATCGAAAAGTGATCTTAAGAAATGGTTTGTTAATTATCGTAAGGTAGCACAACAACCAATATAATAAAATTTCTAAACTTGTTCACGAGTATACATATCTTACAAAATGTTTATTGTAAAATGAACGATTAAAATTAAAAGCTACGATACTTTCAAGTTATTTAAAATGAATTCGACGTAATGTTACCATAAGAACCTACATAAATTTGTTTACGTTCTTGCGTCTATTTATATTTTTTACTACAAATTGAGTAGCCAAAACTTGTTATAAATATTAATAAAAAGTAAATTTTTTTCTATCAAAAGCAAAAGAACATCTTCATACTTTTATATTATCTCGATAAAAAAAATGTATTAATTCTACCACTAGTTAGCGTTATGACCAATTATTATTGTTTGAAATTGTCACCTGCATAACTAGTTCTATGGAAGTATTACTCAGTCAGCATACATTCTACGAAACGGTTCTAGAACTAGTTTTTTAATCAATAATTTTTTGTTCGAAATTGTCACATTCAAAACTATTTAAACTATATAAAATTTAAATGTTCATAACATTTCATAACTAACATTTCGGGCTAATTTTAATAACAAAATTATCTATATATCCTAAAATATATACATACATATATATTTATTTATTTTTTTACTTTAATTCGTGTTCTACATTGCATTTTAATTTGATTATAAAATATTTTATTAAAATTGAATTTAATTCGAATCTTAAAAGAAACAAAAAATACGATAAAAAAACACCGCACACACAAACAGTTGGAATTTATTTATATATAATCAATTTATAATAACGTTTTCTTTTTTATAGCACAAAATAGTTTAAAAAGAAAAAATTAAGAAACTCTTCCTTTTTAGCTTAAAAAGTATTATTTTGTTCTTTATTTATACACAAAGTAAAATTAATTTGTTGTACATTAATCCTAATATTTAGATATTTAAATATCCATCATGTTTTATTGCCATTTATATTTTTAAAATTGTTCTCTTTTTAGTTTTTGTGTTTTTTTCTAGTCAATGCTCCTTTATTTAGATAAATAAAATTTTATATTTTAATGCTTGGAAATTTTTGCATTTTATTAATTATTTTTTGTTGAAAATTTTAAATTAATTTATAGAGATTTTATTTTATACACATATATTACCTACCTTTTTTGTAAGAATATAATTCTTATTATAATAATTATTATTTAATTTTTTTTAGCTTTTAAGTATTTTAAAATATATTTATTATTGTTAAAACTTTTATTAAAACAAATTTTATTCTAAAAAATCAAATTTTTTTCAACTGAACTTTATTGAATTTATTATTATCTATTATTATAATCTACACAGACGTATTACTCAATGTGTATTTTTTGAAATAACATTTGTAGCCACAGATTTATATAGATATGAAACTCTATTGTCAAAAACTTAAGTCGTTTGACAAATAAAACCTAAGTCTAATAAAATGTCTGTAAAAAAACTTTCAGCTTTATATCTATGTTAATCAATGCAGCTAATTTAATATGATTGGAATTTGGAAGCCGCGTTTTTGCGATTCTGATGTAGGAAGACCATTCAAACGAAGCGTATTGATGAAATGAACTCAGAAAAAATAATACAAAATATTTAAAATTCGTCTTCAATTTCCTACCAGCGAATAAAAATCGCGGTAATAAAAAGTTTCGATAATTTTTTCGAAATAAGTCTTAAAAAAAATTCCTAATATTGAGATTGTTATGGAGAAAATATTAAAAAAATGTTCCCCATGAAATTTGTTCCTTCTGGTGAACATTTTTTATCTAAATAATGATGACAAATTTTCAATATTTTATTCATAAAAGAAAGAAAAGTGTGACATTTTCAAGAAAAATGTTTTTATATATATTACAATACAGTTCCACAGCACAAGTTCTAAGAATCAAAGCTTTACTATTAGTTTCCTGGATGTTATTAAGTTCAAGGTTTAATATTTTTAAGAAAAATTATTGAAATTGTTTCCCAAATTATTCATTCTTTACTTTGACTGAAAGAGAACTATTTATTTTTTACCATATTTTTTCAAAGAACATTGTACTTATTTACTGATAAATGTTATTTTATTACAAATTGAGTAATACTATTTTTTATATTTTTAACAAAGAAAAAAATTTAAAGCATAACTTTATACAATTTATCTATTTTTTTTAGTTGAATCTCATCTTTGTTTCTTTTATTGTTAATTTGTTTTTCTTCTTCAATAAATATAAATTCATATAAAATATATTTAATGTTATTCAATAATAATAAAAAGAAGTAAATTTCTTTATTTGTTAAATATTTTATTTAAATTATTAAACCAAGGACCCGAAAACGTTTTATTTTTATTTTTCAATCAAAATAAATATCTTTAATGTTCAAAATATTTTTTCATTTGTTGAAAAAAATATGTGAGGGATTTTTATTTTTAAAATAAATATCCATCAATGATGAAAAAAATAAATATCTTTAACGATAAATATCTTTAACGATAAATATCAGTTCGAAAAAAATTTAAAATGATTGTTTTTTTATTCATACTTTTGTTTTGTTTTCAAAATATTTTTTTTATTCAAATGAAATTGTTGTTGTTTAGAATTTTTTCCATCCGATGAAAAAAGTTCAAAATAATTTTCAACTTTTGAAATAAATATCACAAAAGATATTTATATTTTTATTTTCATCATGATGAAAAAAATTAAAATATTGATGAAAATAATAAAAATCATGATGGATTTTTATTATTTTTTGAACATTAAAGATTGTTTTTCGATTGAAATAAAAATAAAAAGATTGTTTTTTTAGTATTAAAATCCGGTCTCTGTATTAAACTCAAACCCACCAAAAGTAACAAAAACAAATGAAAAAAGCAACAAATTAAATAAAAGTTTTTAACAACAAAAAATTATAAAGAAAACTATAGTTTAACAATAAAAGAAATTATAAAACATTAAAAACAAAACAAATAACAACAAAAATATAACAACATAAATAAACAAACTTCTGAACAAAGTATTAAACAAAAAGATATTAACAAAAATAAAAGAAAAACAAAATGATTATAAAAAAATATATATTAAAAAAAAATGTATTTAAAACAAAATAAAAGCATTTCATACAAAAAATACAAAATATTTAAGTAATAAAAAAGGCACAAAAACAAAACTAAATAAAAATTGAAACAAATTATTAAAAAAGGAGTAAATTAACAAAATACCTAAGCGCAATAAATTATATTAAAACTTAAACTATACTCTAGAAACATGTGAAAAAATAAAGAAAAACGCAACAAGTAACAAAACAAATAAAAAAATTATATAGATTTGATTGTACTTTATATGAAAAATAAAAAACAAAACCATTACAAAAGATGTAACAGAATAAAAAGTAACAAAAATTAAAATAAAATTAAGTGCATAAAAATATTAATTAATAATAGTGTGTAACATTTCGTGTATTCTCAGTTACAAAATCGTAAAAATAAAAACATAACAAATAAAAAAAAAAATAAATAAATAAAAATTAACACGTTTATAAAATAAAGTTAGTAACAGTAATAAACAAAAATAATTCAACAAACAAACAAAAACAACTAACAAAGAAATGTATTAATTTAAGTATAAATACTAAAAAATAAAAACAAATAATTATTATAATAAATATTATATTATGATATAAATATATAATAAATTAAAAAATAAATCTAGTAAATATTCTATATTAAAAAACAAAAAAAAAATAAATAAATAAAGTAAAACAAACCGTAGTATTTTAACTATCATTATAAGAATATTTAAAACAAAATAAAATAATACAAGCTATATTTTGCGTTTGTTAAACGTAAAGAAACCAAAATGGGAATTTATAAAAAAAACAACACAAAACACATAGACACACAAAATGCAAAAAAATATATATTTTAATCAACAACTTAAATTCATACATGTAAAATTTTTAAACACGTTATTTCAATAAGACTAAGACCATTTATAAAAGTGATCGAAGTTTTATATTGCTCACTATTGAATTTAAAAAACTTTAAAATTCCTGATCCAAAAACAATGCTATGAATATACTTACCTAGTTTTTTAGTTTTAAAATACGAGGTAAACATAACACTCTGCTACATTACATAAATTCTTGACATTCTTAAAAATGTCAAAAATTAAAAGTAACATCTCGTCGACGCTAATGTGGTATTCGCCTATGTGATGGATTTTCTCTCTCAATTTGATCAGCTGTTTTTATTAAATCGCCAATAAGTGCGTTCGTTTACCCAAAAATGTGTATTGTCCAGTAAAAACTTTTATTGGATTTGTGTTCACGTACCCAAAATCCAGTAAAGGTGGCTTTACACTATAATACTTTGTATTAATACAAAGAAATATTAAGAAATGTATTATAGTATAAATACGTTTAATACTTTACAGTTTGAAATGCTCTCGATTTTTGAAAACGTTAATGCTTTTTAAAATGCAATTTCTTCCAGCAGCTTCATATTCTTTGTTATGTGTTTATTTGATTTTGTTTAATTTCCTTTGGTTATATTGATTGTTTGTAAGGATACCTTAAAGTGAGAAAAAATTTAAAGAGAAAAATTACAGTTAATAAACTGAGTATTTACAAATTTTACTAGTTTTACTTTTGCTTGAAAATCCAGTAAATCATTTGGTTGGAAAAAATAAAGTAAACAAATGTAAACATTGAAACAAAAATTTTCGGAAAATTAAAAAAAATGTATTTTTATATTCAAATTTGACTTTTTTTATAACAACATGAATGCACCTAATGTATGAGAATACAAAGAGAATGATGGATCCAATTTTAAATTTCATATTTATACCCTACACCACCATAGGTGGTTGGGGTATTATGCGTTTGTGCTGCTGTTTGTAACGCATAGAAAAAACCATCAGACCACCACCTTAAAGTATACCGTTCGACTCAGAATCACTTCCTGAGTCGATTTAACGATGTCCGTCCGTCCGTCCGTCCGTCTGACCGTCTGTCTGTCCATGTAAACCTTGTAATCAAAGTACAGAAGATAATTCGATGAAATTTAGCACACGATCTTCTATTAGGTCAAGGACGAACCCTATTGAAACTGGTTATGATCGGTCCATTATTTCACCTAGCCCCCATACAAATGACCTTCCGGAAAAGGGTTTAACGATCATAAATCCTTTAAATATAGCAATATTTTAATGAAATTTGGCACATATAATAAATATGTGTGTCAAATTTCAGGAAGATCGGTTCAGAATTTACCATAGCTCCCATTTAAACCCCTCTTCCGAAAATCACTTTAAAGGCATAAATCCCACTAAAATGTTAGTATCAAGTTAATATTCGACAAAAATAAGTTTTATATAAATGTAAATGATAGCGCCATAATTTACCATAGCTCCCATATAAGGCCTTTTTTTTCGGGAGTCACCCAAAAATTAATAAATTCATATAAATGTTAGTATCGACGTTATATTCTGTATTCGAATGTTTTATTTTACACCATGTCTAATAAAAGATTCATGCCCTAATTTTAATGTAAACAATGGTGTAGGGTATCATACGGTCGGGCTTGACCGACTATATCTTCCTCTCTCGTTTTTACTTAAAATTGCTAAAAAACGACAAAACAAAATATGATTAATATTTTACAACTGAAAGAAAATGTTAATTTTGCCTACCTGTATAACTTTTAAAGATATTTTGGTGAAAATTTAATTTTTAAAGATTGGACAAAAACTAGAGCTTACTTAATTTTATCTGTAATAACTTACAAAAATTTTTTGGTATTTGTTGGTATCAAAATAAATTAAAAAATCAAAATTTTTGATAGTTATTTATTTTTATTTAATGCAAGAACTCAAAGAATATAATTTGTATATCTAAAACGAAGGATTGGCATCGATTCTTTTTAGCATATTTTTGCACATTTCAGTCATAACAGCATACAGTGCATTTCAACTGAATAGGTTCAAGATTTTCGTTAGAATGAAACAATTTTTTTCGGACACTTATTTCAAAATATCTCCTAAACTATTGAGCGAATAAAAATTTGTTAGACTTAACGCCAATTTTATTCCACATATGTTGGTGTATTATTTATATAAATCGTGCTTACCGTTATCGAGTTATAGTGAAATATACTCGAGTAATATTATATAATATTGCTTATTTAGAACGCAATATTATTAAACGCCCATAAAAAAATCTCGACCTGATAGGAAAAAACTGAAAGCAGATTTGAGTTTAGCATGCGGAATTCCATCTAGTCCACATATATTTTTTTTTTTTTTTTTTTTGAAGGAGCACGAAAAAATTTTTTTGTCGACCAGTGAAACAAGTCACCTAAACTCAAAACATAATAACTGATATATCGGCTCTTATCTCCGTTAACGCCGAACAGTTATATATTAAAGGAAACACTATATATTCTTCTGATTCATTATAACAATTTCTACATTAGTCATTGAAATTAAGACTCAACCGCTATTGAATTACTCTAATGAATTGCTGTTAAACTCTCTTATTAATGTTTAAATATTTGCTTTTCAAATTGGATCAAAACATAAACGAATAAACACGGTTGAAAAGAATGCTTTTTTAACTTCCCAAAAAAAAATGTAAATATAAAAAAATCAACAAAAGAATAACCGTATTAGGAATACATTTATACAGGAACCTTCCCAAAAATAGTTTTTGAGAATAACTAAAAGTTTTGAGATTGTATTTTTGAACTGATATTTTTAAAATTGATTTATAATGTCCTCAAAAAGTACTGTAACGTATCTATATCATTTCTCGAGATTTTTCACTGTAGCAGAGTGTAGTTAGTTTTATCAATATTAACAAATCTTTAAATAATACTTGAGAAAAATGCACTTTATAAATACATATTTGTTTTTATAGGTCATTTTTTATGGATTTGGAAAATTTTTTGAACTTTTTGCATTTTCGGTTACGATATAATTATATGATTCTTTCTCAGAGGACATACACTGGATCAACTTTTTTCATCAAATTATGTTTAAAATTACGTTGTAACACATAACGCAACTAAAAATATCGTTAGCTAAAATGCAAAAATTTGTAACAAAAAAAAAATTAAATCGAAATTTTTAATTAGTTGGTGAATTTTGTATGGTGAAAATATTTTACATATTTAATGTAAAAATGTGTTTGCTGTTACATAATTACATAATTTTGCATTTTAGTAAGATTAGTTTAATTTTGTTTCGAAAAGATATTCGTTTCAAAATGTATGAATAATACATTGAAATTAATTTTTTTCAATCGATCTATTAACATTAATAAAAATTATTAAATAAAAACACACACACAAAACACTCAATCGTAAAAATCATTCTGAAGAAAACATGAAAATTTATTACAATAACAAATGATCTAGAAAACTTGCAAATATAATTTGAAAAAATTACATTGAAGAAAAAAAAACCACATGCAAAAAAACCGGTAGAGAAAAAACTATTGCTTGCAAAATACTAAAAAAAGTAGTAAAAAAAGAACATTAATAATAATTGGTTGTTATAAATATATAAAATTAATAATTACAAGACATTACATAGACCCATTGATAACAAATAAACAATTCACACTTTAAAAAAGAAAACAAAATCATAACAAACTAATAAACCATTAAATAAAAAAAACGTTTAACAAACAACTCTTAACAGATTTCTTAAAATTGATACAAAAAAAAAAAAAAAAAAAACTTAAACCATCAAAAATAATTGATTAAAAATAAAAGATATTTACAAAATTATCGGAAAAAAAGTAACACGACAACACTACTCAACACATATTTTTCAAGACATTTTTTGTAATAAACTTTAAACTTCAAATATGTATTCTATGGGTAATTTTTAATAAATCGTGTCTTTTTAGTTTAACTTTATTTCTCCATCTTTATTAAAAAGTAATTTTGGGAATTATAAAATAAAAAAAACTACTTAAAACAAAACTCCCTAATGAGAAATTTTTGCAGTTCAAATAAAATTTTACATCCTAAATTTTATTAAAATAAGTCTATTACAAAATAATGTTTTGCTAAAATTTTAAAAATTATTGAGTAATGTATCTAAAATCTTATTTTTATTTAATTTTATTGAAGAGTTAACAAAAATTAAACTATTTTATTCGAAAATTTTGTAAATATTTTAAAATGTTTTAAATAAACACATATTTTTTAAACCTCTTTCTTAATTTTCTTTTTTAAATACATATATATTTGTTATAAAACGATTATAAATTAAAAATAAATTTAATAAAAGGGGTTTAATTTTATTAATTTTTTTATTATTATTTATTTAAGAATTATATGTTTAATTTTAGTAAAAATAAAAAACAAACTGCAATTTAGAACAAACAGAATTTAACAAAAGTTGCTTATAATTTTAAAGCAAAAATTAAAAATAAATTGAGTTTATTTTAAATTTAAATGTATTATTTAAACAAACAAAATCCTTATTTGGAGTACCTTATTAAATAAAAAACAAACAAGAAGAAATATAATTATAAATTAATTATTAATAAACAAAAATTGACCTAAAAAATAAACAAATGGTTTTATTATTAATAGAAAAAAAAAAAGTTAAATACAAATCGGTTTTTTTTTTTTTTTGTACTCAGTAATACACATCTACTCGAAATAATAGATACACCTATGATCGCTTTATGTTTCTTCCTTACAAATGCACGTTTTTGATCATTAAAAAATAAAAATTAGTACATACAGTGGCCAAAATAAGTATTCGACATACCATTTCATTTCTTATAATTTATGTACTTATTGAATTATTTCGAGTAAAATGACAAATATTTATTTGAAATGTGTATTTCCTTCTATTTTGAGTAATATTTGCTCCCAAATGCACAGAACTTTAATAAGTGCTGCCATTTTTTCAACAGTATACGAATTCAAACGCAAAAAAAGTAATCGACATATTGTTTATTTGTCCATTTCCGATAATAATATTAATTTTCTTATGTTTTTTGTTGTTGATTTTACAACTAGGATAACAATTACATGTGTTTTAAATAATTTTACATCATTTTATTGTGATTTTGTGTAAATAAATAAATGACTTAAAAAAAGAAACTTCAGTTGAAGCCAAAATCTTCATAATTAATAACACTGGTTAACAAAAAAATACTCCCCCATAGACGAATAGTTGGACTTGATGTATTTTGATGTGCTAAACACGAATCTGCTTTCAGTTTTTTTTCCATCAGGTCTGGATTTTTTTTATGGGCGTGTCTAATATTTCGCCCGTACTAAGGCCATTACTTTAGTATATTTCTTCATAACTCAAGAACGGTGTGTACGATTGACATAAGTGATACACCAAAAGATGCGTACTAAAAATATTTTCAAATTATCTAAATTTAATTTTTTTTTTTTATGTGCTCAATACTTTTGGAGTTATTTTGTCCGAAAAAAATAATTTTCATGCAAAATTGTAGATTTTTTTGTTACTAAAATTTCTTTTAATAAATGAAAACATCTAAAATGTTTCAGTTTATCATCTTTATCTTAAAACTGGTAATGCTGCGAATAAAATAAGGCATGTATCTTCAAAATTGATACACAAATCTAAATGTTATTCACAGTTAAGTAAAAAATACCCATGTTACATACAATTGAGTAGAAATACAGTGGCGGCCAAAAAAAATTTATTTTTATTTTTTATTGAAACAAAAATAGGTGAACTAGGTGGATTTTGACGAGTTAAACAAGAATCTGCATTCAGTTTTTTTCTATCGGGTACTGATTTTTTTTATGTGCATGACTAATATCATCACCTTATTCAGCGGTCACACTATAAAATTCGATAATGGTTTGTCAAACTTAGGCTATAACTCTATTAAATATATGTGTTTTTATTACTTAATATTTTAAATACTTGTATGAAAATTTATTATACATAATTTTATATCATTGTAGTATTGAAATGTTTTATTAGTTTTTTGTCAACAAATTTGTATTTTAGTTTATTAAAAACAATTAATTCAATAGGTTATAGGCCAACATTGCTACGAAAAATATATCAAATAATTTTTTGTGAAGTTTGTGAAAATTTGTATAATATTAAAAATAAAAAGAAAAAGAAAATTATTTGAAAAATAATTTTTTATTAAATAAGAGAAAATAAATTGAAATAAATTGAAGCAGGCAGTGCCCTGACACTGCCCGGTTCCTGAGATATTCCATTTTCCAGATTCTACTGACCTTTTTGGATGAACTGGATTTTCTCAGAAACTGTTCCGACGATTTTTAGCACGGAAAGCTTTTTTGAACCTATATATAGTACTCTTTCATTCCCTATACATTTTTTGCCCTGACACTGCCTGGTTCCTGAGATATTCCATTTTCCAGATTCTACTGACCTTTTTGGATGAACTGGATTTTCTCAGAAACTGTTCCGACGATTTTTAGCACGGAAAGCTTTTTTGAACCTATATATAGTACTCTTTCATTCCCTATACAGTTTTTGCCCTGACACTGCCTGGTTCCTGAGATATTCCATTTTCCAGATTCTACTGACCATTTTGGATGAACTGGATTTTCTCAGAAACTGTTCCGACGATTTTTAGCACGGAAAGCTTTTTTGAATCTATATATAGTACCCTTCCATTCCCTATACAGTTTTTGCCCTGTCACTGCCTGGTTCCTGAGATATTCCGTTTTCCAGATTCTACTGACCATTTTGGATGAACTGGATTTTCTCAGAAACTGTTCCGACGATTTTTAGCACGAAAAGCTTTTTTGAATCTATAAATAGTACCCTTCCATTCCCTATACAGTTTTTGCCCTGACACTGCCTGGTTCCTGAGATATTCCATTTTCCAGATTCTACTGACCATTTTGGATGAACTGGATTTTCTCAGAAACTGTTCCGACGATTTTTAGCACGGAAAGCTTTTTTGAATCTATAAATAGTACCCTTCCATTCCCTATACAGTTTTTGCCCTGACACTGCCTGGTTCCTGAGATATTCCATTTTCCAGATTCTACTGACCATTTTGGATGAACTGGATTTTCTCAGAAACTGTTCCGACGATTTTTAGCACGGAAAGCTTTTTTGAATCTATGGGTACTATTTATAGATTCCCTATACAGTTTTTGCCCTGACACTGCCTGGTTCCTGAGATATTCCATTTTCCAGATTCTACTGACCATTTTGGATGAACTGGATTTTCTCAGAAACTGTTCCGACAATTTTTAGCACGGAAAGCTTTTTTGAGTCTATAAGTAGTAACCTTCCATTCCCTGTACAGTGTTTGCCCTGACACTGCCTGGTTCCTGAGATTTTCCATTTACAGATTCCTTAAGGTATATTATTTTGTTATTAAGAAAAAAAAAATATTGTAATTTGTAAATTTTTTTAAATTAATTAATATTTTAAATATCTAAAACTTTATTGTAGTTTTTTATTAGATTTTTATTAAAATTTTATTTGAAATTATTGCAAATTTTGCGGTGTTGCCACTTTTTACTTCCGTCGTTGCTATCTTGGCAGACGTTTATAATTATACCATAGTAAAATAATAAAGTACTCGCACATCTACAAAAACAACAATTGCTTGTATTTTGTTAGTGTAAAACTACTGCCCACAATGTCAAAATGCTTTGAACGGAAAAATCAAGGCAAATTTATTTATCAGGTAAAGTCAGTTCTACAACAAATACAACAATACAAAAACAACAGGCACTTTTTAAATGGTTTGCTGGTTAGTTATGTCAAAATCGGCTGATTAGAAACAAAGCGAATTTGTAAACATAACAAAAAATAAAGTAAGCATCAGAGAACCAAGCCGACGCAAAATTGTCAGCGGCTGTGTATCCTATTATGATCGGCGGTGGCGACTTTCACATGGTCATATCGGCGGCAGCTTATTTGTCAGCTCAAAATGTTTTTTATATTATATTACATAAATTAAGTAAATTTCTTATGTTTATTACTAAAAACTAATATTTCCGTTTAACATGTGCAATTTTAAGTAAATTTTTATTTGTATTTTGTTCAGCCTTACTAGCCGGTATGAGTCAGCGTCGGCGACGGCTAGAAAAATTATGCGGCGACTGTCTGCCGGTGCGCTTTGTTCTTTGGTAAACGTAAACAAAGTTTGACAGATGCAATATCCAAAACAAAGTAAAAAAAAAATCAGCTGATTAACTGACTTTACCTGATAAATAAATTTGCCTTGGGAAAAATGAGAGAATGTAGGAGAGCAAGAGCAAAAAAATCGAAAAAAATTTTACATATGAATACAAAAACAATTTGACAGTACCGCGAGGTTTGCCAATGAAAAAATTGTAAAACAGCTGGTCTTACGAGTATACTTTATTATTATACTATGAATTATACTATGCATCATAGTATAATAATAAAGTACTCGCACACCTACAAAAACAAAAATTGCTTGTATTTTGTTAGTGTAAAACTACTGCCCACAATGTCAAAATGCTTTGAACGGAAAAATGAGAGAATGAAGGAGAGCAAGAATAAAAAAAACTCGAAAAAATTTTACATATGAATACAAAAACAATTTGACAGTACCGCGAGGTTTGCCAATGAAAAAATTGTAAAACAGCTGTTCTTATGAGTATACTTTATAATTATACTATGCTATGCATGTTACATACAATTGCGTAGAAATACAGTGGTGGGCAAAAAAGAATATTTGTTTTACTTTTTCTTTAAACAAAAATAGGTGGACTAGGTGGATTTTGACAAGTTAAACAAGAATCTGCATTCACTTTTTTTCTATCACGTACTGATTTCTTTTTATGGGCATGACTAATATCATCACCTTATTCAGCGGTCACACTATAAAATTCGAGAATGGTTTGTTAAATTTAGACTATAACTCAAGAACCGTTTACACGATTTTGATAGATGATACATCAAAAGATGCATACGAAAATTGTCTTCAGGTATGTCAACAATATTTTTGATCAAGAATTTCAGATTTATGGATCAAAATTTTCACGATTTAAAAAAAAAATAATAATAATAATTTTTCGCTGCTAATTACCAAATAACTACGGAAATATTAACTGGATAAATTCTGCTCAAAGACAATTTAGATCACTATCTACTGGAGTTTAATTTATCTTAATTGGACAAACAGTTCTCGAGTTATACAAGTTTGACTGCCTAAAGGCGGGGTCATAGTAGTCATGCCCATAAAAAAATCAATACGTGATAGAAAAAAAGTAAATGCAGATTCTTATTTAGCACATTAAATTGCATCTAATCCACCATTTTTTTTTTTATTTAAATTTTTTTTTTTTTTTTTTTGTCAACTAGTGTATTTCCACTTAACTGTGAATCCAATCAAGATTTGTGCATCAATTTTTATGATACGTGGCTTTAAGATGAAAAATGTTCAACTTTGAAGTACCGATGTACGTAAATATTTTGTCGGTTGTTTTATTCTTATTTTAATATTTTTTCGTTGAGTTGGAAATTTTAATTTGCTATTCATTATTTCAATTGAGAATCAATTTAATTTTTAAATCTTTATATTTTATTATATAAAATTTTAATAACAAAATAATGCAACGACTGGGTTAAGTCGCAGTTGAAGCGAAAGTATTCTATGTAGTTGAGCCCAAGGTAGATTAATCTACCTTGGTTGAGCCTTTACGTTGAGTCTATTATTACATTTATACGAGCGGTTATTGCAAATAACTTGCAAATAAATAATTCACAGTTTATACGCAAATTGCACAAAGAAATATATTTTTTTGTCGTGCCAGATCGGAAAAATTAAACTATTATAATCGAAAACTCTGTGAACGTAAAAGGAACGCTGTACGTTTTATTTGCAATTAAAGCCCCAACCAGTCAACTTTACATCGCAACGTAGAATGAAGAAAAGTAGCGTGAAACATTTTGTTCAACCAGTCAACAAAAGTAAACGTAACATATGTTTTTCAACATTCATTGTGTAAACAACCCTGTTTTTCGGTTATTTTGTGAGCATACCTAGAATTTTTGTGACAATAGCTACATACACACATTTGGTGCTTAAGGCCCAACCACTCAACAAAAAATCATCGTATCGCAATCAGCTGTTTCAACCAGCTTTATGCAAATGTGTGTATGTAGCTATTGTCACAAAAATTCTAGGTAGCGTATCGCAGAAATCTACAGAAAATTGATTTTTACGTAGCTGCGTATGTTTTTAACAACCCTGTAGTTTATTTTGTTCACAAAATAGCCGAAAACAGAGTTGTTCACACAATGAATGTTCAAAAACATATGATACATTTACTTTTGTTGACTAGTTGTACAAAATGTTTCACGCTACCTTTCTTCATTCTGCGTTGCGTTGCAAAGTTGACTGGTTGGGCCTTTAGCTTCACTAATCACGATTATTTTTCGTTAAGCCCAAATTACAATTACGCGTAGTCAGCAACAGTATCAGCAAAAATTATCAGCTGTTCACTGTCAGTACAACATGATGCTGCCGTTATAATTACAATTCGGCGTAGGCAGCCACAATTTACAACCACCATCTACCATCTAGCTTTATTCTACTTGTGTATTTTAGCCTCTCATTTATTTGCTCACTCTATTTGTCTCGCTCTCAACCTGAATGCAGCGCAGTGAATTTAGAAACAGGGCTAAATGAAACAGCACTGCAAACTGCTGCTGACCAAATGTAATCAACACCATAACAAACAGTGCATTCTAAACGATCAGCTGATTATGGCAGCATACACTGCTGCTGACTACGCGCTATTGTAATTTGGGCTTAAATGAAACAGCACTGCAAACTGACCAAATGTAATCAACAGCATAACAAACAGTGCATTCTAAATAATCAGCTGATTATGGCAGCAGACACTGCTGCAAATTACAATAGCGCGTAGTCAGCAACAGTATCAGCAAAAATTGTCAGCTGATCACTGTCAGCACAACATTTTGCTGCCGTTATAATTACAATTCAGCGTAGACAGCCACAATTTACAACCACCATCTAGCTTTGTTCTACTTGTGTATTTTAGCCTCTCATTTATTTGCTTACTCTCTTTGTCTCGCTCTCAATTTGAATGCAGCGCAGTGAATTTAGAAACAGGACTAAATGAAACAGCACTGCAAACTGCTGCTGACCAAATGTAATCAACACCATAACAAACAGTGCATTCTAAATAATCAGCTGATTATGGCAGCACACACTGCTGTTGACTACGCGCTATTGTAATTTGGGCTTAACGTGTAAAAACTTTGTTGGAGTTGCCACTTCTCGTTCCGATTTCTTCACATAGATATCAAATTAAAATTTTTATTTCAATCTATAAAACGAATCACTGTGAATCGGTCAGTTTGTTCTTAAGTGTTTCTCTGATCCGTATGCTTTCATTTGTTTATTTGTTATAATTCATTTTAAATTTAAAAATAACGTAACAAACTCCGAAATTTTATAAAATTTATTATATAAAGTTTAAATGCGCTGTTTAAACATATGTTACCGCATTGCCAACCTAAATTATAAAAACGTAAATAAAGCCCACATGTTGAGAAATTCATGAAAAAAAGTATAAAAATATTTCATCGTTTTTAAACAAAATTATATAAATAATTAAACAAAATGCCAAAAGAACGCAATGAAAAAAAGTCACGCATACACAATGAAGTTCAAAAACAAGGTGAATTAATAAAATAAATTGTCAGCATAAATATCTTACAATGAACTATTGCAGGTATTGTTTTCAACAAGGATTTCGGCCAACACATCTTAAAGAATCCGTTGGTCATTACTAGTATGTTGGAAAAAGCCGCTTTGCGACCCACGGATGTGGTATTAGAAATTGGTCCCGGTACCGGTAATATGACAGTACGCATGTTAGAGAAATGTAAAAAAGTGGTGGCTTGTGAAATTGATACACGTTTAGCTGCTGAATTACAAAAACGTGTACAAGGTACACCTTTGCAGCCAAAACTGCAAATGCTTATTGGTGATTTTCTTAAAGCTGAATTACCATTCTTTGATCTATGTATTGCTAACGTGCCTTATCAAATTAGTTCTCCCTTGATTTTCAAGTTGCTATTGCATCGACCTCTTTTCCGTTGTGCCGTTCTTATGTTTCAGCGTGAATTTGCCCAACGTTTAGTAGCAAAGCCCGGCGATAAACTCTACTGCCGCTTGAGTATAAATACCCAACTATTAGCTCGTGTTGATATGCTGATGAAAGTGGGGAAAAATAATTTTAAACCTCCGCCAAAAGTGGAATCAAGTGTGGTTCGTTTGGAACCGAAAAATCCTCCACCACCAGTTAATTTCACCGAATGGGATGGTTTGACACGTATAGCATTTTTGCGCAAAAACAAAACATTAGCAGCTGCTTTCAAAACCAATTCAGTAATGGAGATGTTGGAAAAGAATTATAAATTGTATTTGTCTATAAGGAATATGGTATGTTTATTATAGAATGGTTTATTGAACAAAAACTAAATTTATAATCTTGCTTGCAGACCTTGGAGGAAAATTTCTCTATGCAAGATAAAGTTATTGGTATTTTGACCAATTTGAATATGGAAAATTCACGTGCACGTTCTATGGATTTAGACGACTTTATGCGTTTGCTTTTGGCTTTTAATTCAGAGGGTATACATTTTAATTAAAAGTTCTAGAGTTAAAAGTTTTGTAAATATGTTTAAGTCTTAATTTAGTTAAAAAGAGTTGTTTAAAATTTTTTATACGTATTTTAATGGAATAATTTAAATGCATAACCATAAATACTACGTACATATGTGCTATGTAATTTATTTAATAAATTTAACATTATAATGTATTTAAATTGGATATGTCAATTTCCTAAAAATAGATGGTATAGAAAAAAAATACACCCTTACCTACATTGTTGATGTATTCGAAAGGGTTGTTCGTACAAAACAGGATCATAATTCGCAGGAGCGACTATATAGTTTTCATTTTGAGATAATAAAAAAAAATATAATTATAAAGAATTTCGAATTATATATGTACTTTTCTTTAAAAAAGTATGGAAATTAAAAATAAAAATTTTAATTACGATTTTTATTAATATTTTAAACAAATGGCAAAAATTAATAATAAAAACACTTTATTTAGATAATTGAATAAGTTTTTATTTTTACAAATTCTAATTAAAATTAGTTTTGCCTATAAATGTAAGTAAATATGTTTATATATATTTGATTTATTTTTTAAATGATGAATTGCTAATAAATATGCAAAATATTAACTACTTATTAACCTTAATGCTTAAATACATTTTACCCTGAATGGTCTGTTTAACAGGATTGATTTTCTTTAATATTTGCGTCATAGTCTCAACCAAACGATCACTGGATACACCAGTTTTCTTGTTTTTAAACTTTGTTAATAATTCTGTGGCCGTCATAGGTTTGCGCATAAGATAACGTCGTACAGCTTCTTCGGTAATGCCATAGTCACTGTAAGAAAATCGAAAATATGAGTTTTTTATAAAGCTTATTAAAAATAATACAATCACTTACTCTTTGCTATTGGATGAGACGACACCCGCAAATGTCGATGGCAATGATGGTGTGGACATTTCTGTTTTAGGTCTTTTAGCTGGAGTACTAACAGGACTGTTGCTGTTCTCTGAGGCGGTAAGATCGCTAGGCATACTGTTCATTTTACGTTTATTGGCGTCATTATTAAATGTAGGTGTGGCGGAACGAGAATTTTGATTGCTCATCGGTTTGGAGTTGTCTTTCTTTTTGGTTTTATCATCTTCGGAATCACTGCTATCAGAACTGAAGTCACTAGAAGAATCTACATAAGATAAAAATGTGTCTTAACCTGATCATAATTTTTTTAAAAACAATTTACATTACCTTTCTTATCATCTTTTCCTTTATTTTTAGACTTCTTTTTATCTTTATTTTCGTCCTTGTTTTTGTCTTTCTTTTTCTTTTCATCATCATCCTTATCGGATTCATCAGATTTATTTTCTTCCTCATCTTCTTCATCTGAAGTCAAAAGTTTACGCAAAGCATCTTCTTCGGCTACGGATTTCATGTCCTTGTCTAATTTAGCTTCTGGATCAGGTTCGCTGTAGAATCAAAAAACCATTTAACCATTGATTAATACAAATTATATTAAACTTGACTTACTCTTCACTAGACTCTGTATCGTAGTCCATTTCACGACCCTCTTCATCACCATCATCTGATTCTTCAAAGGCTTCATCGTCAACATCTTGCTTCTTTTTCTTCTTTTCCGGCCCTTTACCCTTTTTACCCTTCTTTTTGCCATCATCATCGCTATCTTCTTCTTTTTTCTTCTTCTCCTCTCCATCACTATCCGAATCTGACTCTTCGTCTGAATCAATCCACTCATCCATTTCACTTATTTTAAGTTCTTTTGGTTTTTTACCCGCACCCTTAACTTTAACCTCTTCGGGATCTTTTTCTTCCTCCTCATCACCCTTTAGACGTTTACGCAACATAAGTGTAAAGTAGTTCATTACCTTTTTACGACGGCCAAATTCTTGTTCAGCCTCTTCTGCTGATAGAGACTTATAACGTTGTATGGGTTGGAAATTATACCACTCATTCAAAGGATATGCTTCAATGGCACCATCGGGCGCATGGGTGAATACATAAAACGCAGCATTTTCACTCACACCACCTTCTCGTATACCTTTAAACTTTTTACCACTTTTTCCACCAACCTTCAAGATCCAAGGTTGAGCTTCAGGTCTATATTTCTTTGCTATGATACCGAACTTCTTACGTCTAACTTCCTCACGTAAATCGCGATTGTACTCTGAGCCAGCACCAAATTTTGGCATATCTTCTTCGGCACCCTTGAACTCTTTCATATTGTTCTCTCGCTCCAATTTGACATTACGCCACTGGGCAAAATCTACATTAAGTGTAGCATTGAAACGCATAACATGATGTTTTTTACGCAAATTTTTTGGTACACGTATATTGAATTCCTGCACATTGGCTGGAGGAGTTGGTGCAGAAGCTGAAGGCGCGTTGGCATTCGACGAAGTCCCGGCACTCGTTGAAGGCTGACATAGGAATTTATTTTAAAGCTATAAAATTAATTGAAATTTATAATTTTTTTATACTTACTGCTACTTTGGAGCCCGAAGACATTTTCTTAAGATTTTACTGTTTTTTATAAACGAAGACTAAAAAAGAAACTTTTTATATTTAATGAAACACAACCAAAAAAAATTATATTTTCGCTTTCGAATGCAATTGCAGAATAAACGTAGCCAGATTAGCAAAATATTTGGACCGAATAAACGATTAATATTTTCGGAGTTTATTCATATATGGTAAAAGAACCAATACATCTGTTCAATCGCGGTCATCTCCTAATATAACATTGGATCCAAGGTAGATTAAGAAGGTAACGACAACTCTACAACAACTGCATTGTCATCTCTTATGTCAACTTTAATTTTGTCATTTCACATGTTTCTTTACAAAAAACAAAAACAATTCATGTAGTAAAAAGAGAGGAGAAAGACGCAATAACACAAAAGTAAGCAAAAAAAATTCTCAGCTGTTTTAATGTCGTTACCATAGTATAATACGTGCGCCAAGATAGCAACGAAAGTTAGCAACGAATTTGAAAATTGCACAACGGCAACACTTTTTTGCACATTTTTAATCAATTTTTCATTTTAATATATCTTCCAATCTAGCCAGTCCCATGATACTATCCATAAAGAATACAAAAGAATACTCCTTAGAGATTATAAAAAAGTTCCCAAGCAAAAAATTCCTCGAACAGTTTTTGAGAAATCTTAGTTCATCCACCTTGGCCATAGATACTGTCATATCTTGGGACACAGTCAGTGCCAAGAGATCAGACATATAGGAAAAGAAAGTATACCACCTAGAGACTATAAAACGTCAACCGTGCAAAAAATCGTTCGACCCATTTCCATGAAATCTAAGCTCATCCATTTTGGTCAATAGAAATCAAAGATTCTACTGTAACTTGGGACACAGTCAGTGCCAAGAGATCAGACATATAGGAAATGAAAGTATACTACCTAGAGACTATAAAACGTCAACCGTGCAAAAAATCGTTCGACCCATTTCCATGAAATCTAAGCTCCTCCATTTTGGTCAATAGAAATCAAAGATTCTACTGTAACTTGGGACACAGTCAGTGCCAAGAGATCAGACATATAGGAAAAGAAAGTATACCACCTAGAGACTATAAAACGTCGACCGTGCAAAAAATCGTTCGACCTATTTCTATGAAATCTAAGCTCCTCCATTTTGGTCAATAGAAATCAAAGATTCTACTGTAACTTGGGACACAGTCAGTGCCAAGAGATCAGACATATAGGAAATGAAAGTATACCACCTAGAGACTATAAAACGTCAACCGTGCAAAAAATCGTTCGACCCATTTCCATGAAATCTAAGCTCATCCATTTTGGTCAATAGAAATCAAAGATTCTACTGTAACTTGGGACACAGTCAGTGCCAAGAGATCAGACATATAGGAAATGAAAGTATACTACCTAGAGACTATAAAACGTCAACCGTGCAAAAAATCGTTCGACCCATTTCCATGAAATCTAAGCTCCTCCATTTTGGTCAATAGAAATCAAAGATTCTACTGTAACTTGGGACACAGTCAGTGCCAAGAGATCAGACATATAGGAAAAGAAAGTATACCACCTAGAGACTATAAAACGTCGACCGTGCAAAAAATCGTTCGACCTATTTCTATGAAATCTAAGCTCCTCCATTTTGGTCAATAGAAATCAAAGATTCTACTGTAACTTGGGACACAGTCAGTGCCAAGAGATCAGACATATAGGAAATGAAAGTATACCACCTAGAGACTATAAAACGTCAACCGTGCAAAAAATCGTTCGACCCATTTCCATGAAATCTAAGCTCATCCATTTTGGTCAATAGAAATCAAAGATTCTACTGTAACTTGGGACACAGTCAGTGCCAAGAGATCAGACATATAGGAAAAGAAAGTATACCACCTAGAGACTATAAAACGTCAACCGTGCAAAAAATCGTTCGACCCATTTCCATGAAATCTAAGCTCATCCATTTTGGTCAATAGAAATCAAAGATTCTACTGTAACTTGGGACACAGTCAGTGCCAAGAGATCAGACATATAGGAAATGAAAGTATACTACCTAGAGACTATAAAACGTCAACCGTGCAAAAAATCGTTCGACCCATTTCCATGAAATCTAAGCTCCTCCATTTTGGTCAATAGAAATCAAAGATTCTACTGTAACTTGGGACACAGTCAGTGCCAAGAGATCAGACATATAGGAAAAGAAAGTATACCACCTAGAGACTATAAAACGTCGACCGTGCAAAAAATCGTTCGACCTATTTCTATGAAATCTAAGCTCCTCCATTTTGGTCAATAGAAATCAAAGATTCTACTGTAACTTGGGACACAGTCAGTGCCAAGAGATCAGACATATAGGAAATGAAAGTATACCACCTAGAGACTATAAAACGTCAACCGTGCAAAAAATCGTTCGACCCATTTCCATGAAATCTAAGCTCATCCATTTTGGTCAATAGAAATCAAAGATTCTACTGTAACTTGGGACACAGTCAGTGCCAAGAGATCAGACATATAGGAAAAGAAAGTATACCACCTAGAGACTATAAAACGTCAACCGTGCAAAAAATCGTTCGACCCATTTCCATGAAATCTAAGCTCATCCATTTTGGTCAATAGAAATCAAAGATTCTACTGTAACTTGGGACACAGTCAGTGCCAAGAGATCAGACATATAGGAAATGAAAGTATACTACCTAGAGACTATAAAACGTCAACCGTGCAAAAAATCGTTCGACCCATTTCCATGAAATCTAAGCTCCTCCATTTTGGTCAATAGAAATCAAAGATTCTACTGTAACTTGGGACACAGTCAGTGCCAAGAGATCAGACATATAGGAAAAGAAAGTATACCACCTAGAGACTATAAAACGTCAACCGTGCAAAAAATCGTTCGACCCATTTCCATGAAATCTAAGCTCCTCCATTTTGGTCAATAGAAATCAAAGATTCTACTGTAACTTGGGCCACAGTCAGTGCCAAGAGATCAGACATATAGGAAATGAAAGTATACTATCTAGAGACTATAAAACGTCAACCGTGCAAAAAATCGTTCGACCCATTTCTATGAAATCTAAGCTCCTCCATTATGGTCAATAGAAATCAAAGATTCTACTGTAACTTGGGACACAGTCAGTGCCAAGAGATCAGACATATAGGAAATGAAAGTATACTACCTAGAGACTATAAAACGTCAACCGTGCAAAAAATCGTTCGACCCATTTCCATGAAATCTAAGCTCCTCCATTTTGGTCAATAGAAATCAAAGATTCTACTGTAACTTGGGACACAGTCAGTGCCAAGAGATCAGACATATAGGAAAAGAAAGTATACCACCTAGAGACTATAAAACGTCGACCGTGCAAAAAATCGTTCGACCTATTTCTATGAAATCTAAGCTCCTCCATTTTGGTCAATAGAAATCAAAGATTCTCTAGGTGGTATACTTTCTTTTCCTATATGTCTGATCTCTTGGCACTGACTGTGTCCCAAGTTACAGTAGAATCTTTGATTTCTATTGACCAAAATGGAGGAGCTTAGATTTCATAGAAATAGGTCGAACGATTTTTTGCACGGTCGACGTTTTATAGTCTCTAGGTGGTATACTTTCTTTTCCTATATGTCTGATCTCTTGGCACTGACTGTGTCCCAAGTTACAGTAGAATCTTTGATTTCTATTGACCAAAATGGAGGAGCTTAGATTTCATGGAAATGGGTCGAACGATTTTTTGCACGGTTGACGTTTTATAGTCTCTAGGTAGTATACTTTCATTTCCTATATGTCTGATCTCTTGGCACTGACTGTGTCCCAAGTTACAGTAGAATCTTTGATTTCTATTGACCATAATGGAGGAGCTTAGATTTCATAGAAATGGGTCGAACGATTTTTTGCACGGTTGACGTTTTATAGTCTCTAGATAGTATACTTTCATTTCCTATATGTCTGATCTCTTGGCACTGACTGTGGCCCAAGTTACAGTAGAATCTTTGATTTCTATTGACCAAAATGGAGGAGCTTAGATTTCATGGAAATGGGTCGAACGATTTTTTGCACGGTTGACGTTTTATAGTCTCTAGGTGGTATACTTTCTTTTCCTATATGTCTGATCTCTTGGCACTGACTGTGTCCCAAGTTACAGTAGAATCTTTGATTTCTATTGACCAAAATGGAGGAGCTTAGATTTCATGGAAATGGGTCGAACGATTTTTTGCACGGTTGACGTTTTATAGTCTCTAGGTAGTATACTTTCATTTCCTATATGTCTGATCTCTTGGCACTGACTGTGTCCCAAGTTACAGTAGAATCTTTGATTTCTATTGACCAAAATGGATGAGCTTAGATTTCATGGAAATGGGTCGAACGATTTTTTGCACGGTTGACGTTTTATAGTCTCTAGGTGGTATACTTTCTTTTCCTATATGTCTGATCTCTTGGCACTGACTGTGTCCCAAGTTACAGTAGAATCTTTGATTTCTATTGACCAAAATGGATGAGCTTAGATTTCATGGAAATGGGTCGAACGATTTTTTGCACGGTTGACGTTTTATAGTCTCTAGGTGGTATACTTTCATTTCCTATATGTCTGATCTCTTGGCACTGACTGTGTCCCAAGTTACAGTAGAATCTTTGATTTCTATTGACCAAAATGGAGGAGCTTAGATTTCATAGAAATAGGTCGAACGATTTTTTGCACGGTCGACGTTTTATAGTCTCTAGGTGGTATACTTTCTTTTCCTATATGTCTGATCTCTTGGCACTGACTGTGTCCCAAGTTACAGTAGAATCTTTGATTTCTATTGACCAAAATGGAGGAGCTTAGATTTCATGGAAATGGGTCGAACGATTTTTTGCACGGTTGACGTTTTATAGTCTCTAGGTAGTATACTTTCATTTCCTATATGTCTGATCTCTTGGCACTGACTGTGTCCCAAGTTACAGTAGAATCTTTGATTTCTATTGACCAAAATGGATGAGCTTAGATTTCATGGAAATGGGTCGAACGATTTTTTGCACGGTTGACGTTTTATAGTCTCTAGGTGGTATACTTTCTTTTCCTATATGTCTGATCTCTTGGCACTGACTGTGTCCCAAGTTACAGTAGAATCTTTGATTTCTATTGACCAAAATGGATGAGCTTAGATTTCATGGAAATGGGTCGAACGATTTTTTGCACGGTTGACGTTTTATAGTCTCTAGGTGGTATACTTTCATTTCCTATATGTCTGATCTCTTGGCACTGACTGTGTCCCAAGTTACAGTAGAATCTTTGATTTCTATTGACCAAAATGGAGGAGCTTAGATTTCATAGAAATAGGTCGAACGATTTTTTGCACGGTCGACGTTTTATAGTCTCTAGGTGGTATACTTTCTTTTCCTATATGTCTGATCTCTTGGCACTGACTGTGTCCCAAGTTACAGTAGAATCTTTGATTTCTATTGACCAAAATGGATGAGCTTAGATTTCATGGAAATGGGTCGAACGATTTTTTGCACGGTTGACGTTTTATAGTCTCTAGGTAGTATACTTTCATTTCCTATATGTCTGATCTCTTGGCACTGACTGTGTCCCAAGTTACAGTAGAATCTTTGATTTCTATTGACCAAAATGGATGAGCTTAGATTTCATGGAAATGGGTCGAACGATTTTTTGCACGGTTGACGTTTTATAGTCTCTAGGTGGTATACTTTCTTTTCCTATATGTCTGATCTCTTGGCACTGACTGTGTCCCAAGATATGACAGTATCTATGGCCAAGGTGGATGAACTAAGATTTCTCAAAAACTGTTCGAGGAATTTTTTGCTTGGGAACTTTTTTATAATCTCTAAGGAGTATTCTTTTGTATTCTTTATGGATAGTATCATGGGACTGGCTAGATTGGAAGATATATTAAAATGAAAAATTGATTAAAAATGTGCAAAAAAGTGTTGCCGTTGTGCAATTTTCAAATTCGTTGCTAACTTTCGTTGCTATCTTGGCGCACGTTAGTATAATAATAAAGTATACTCGTAAGACCAGCTGTTTTACAATTTTTTCATTGGCAAACCTCGCGGTACTGTCAAATTGTTTTTGTATTCACATGTAAAATATTTTTTGAGTTTTTTTCTCTTGCTCTCTTTCGTTCTCTCATTTTTCCGTTCAAAGCCATGATGAAATTATACCAGGTGACAGTACCGCTACAACAAATACAACAAGGCAAAAACAACCATGCATTTTGTTTTTGGTTTTTCCAGCACAACGTCAAAAACATTCGACAAAATAAAAAAAATGTAAACAAAAAAACAAGGAATAAGTAAACAACAGAAGAAGTAAACAAGCAAAATAAGAGCGCCTAAAAAATATGAATTGAAAAATTGTAGAATATTTTCATTTAAACGCAAATTTATTTATTTCAAATCAAATATTATTCTTTTTTAAAACAAATATTATTTTTTTTACACAAATTTGCACTAAAACTTTTTGTACATCACAAGGCAAAAATTGTTCACAAAAGAAAATAACAAAAAACCAATATTAATTGAAAAAGTATTTAATATTTTCATTTTAAACTCAAATTTATTTATTTCAAAACAAATATTATTATTCTTTTTTAAAACAAATATTATTTTTTCTACACAAATATTAAAATTTTATTTTGTACCACACAATCACAATGCACAAATTATTCACAAAAGGAAATAACAAAAAACCACGTGTATTATGTAAACAACTTTTGACAGTAATCTGGAAAAAATATACATTGGCAAAAAATCATCAGCTGATTTCCTACTGTCACCTGGTATAATTTCATCATGTTCAAAGCATTCTGACATTGTGGGCAGTAGTTTTACACTAACAAAATACAAGCAATTTTTGTTCTTGTAGATGTGCGAGTACTTTATTATTTTACTATGGTCGTTACCTTCTTAATCTACCTTGATTGGATCTAAACATGATTTTTTTCTATCATAATATGTAACAGAGTGTCAAATTCTCTCTTACATACTGTCTCCACGTTGATATATTAACACTGGGTCTACACCAGTGTTATTATATCAACGTGAAAATGCTGCTTGCCACTCTACGCAACTTATTAATATTGTTTTTTTATACCCTTCACCACAGGTGTAAAGGGTATATATAAGATTGTCATTCCGTTTGTAATTCCCACAATTTTCGTCGGAGAGCAAAAAAGTTTACATTTTCGAGATCCTTGTAAGAAATGATGACGATAGGACCATGTCCGTCCGTCCGTGTGTCGGTTGAAATGGCGTTTATGAAGCCCACCGATAACTGACATATATAATATATATATCAAACGATCGGAAATGCTTTCGAGAATTGGAATTCAGCAAGATCGGTTCATACAATGCGGAGATATGTTAAAAAAACCGGTTTTTAGAACCGGTTTTCCAGTTTCTGAAGCCTCTGTATATACTAGGGACTTCGTTTTTACAAAGAAGTCTCGGACATTTTTTTTTGAATTTTTGTTCTGAAAAAATTAAATAAATCGGTTCAATAATAACTGAGATATCGGACAAAACGCATTTTTTATTTTTTAAAGCCCTGGTTTAAGCTATAGATTTTTATTTTTATATAGATCAGTCATAAATGTTTTTATAAAATTTCGTTTTTTTTAATGAACCAAATTCGTTTATAAATAACAGAGTTATGGCCCAAAAACAAATCTGTTAAGAATATAAATACACACACAAACATGTATATTAAGCATTGTAATGACTATTAGTGACGTTTTTTGTTTTTTGTATAGACAAGTAGTTTAGTTAGAAACAGCAGTAATATAATGAATAACAGTGTTGTTGTTGTTTTTTGTATATGCAGTCTGTACAAAAATAAATAGATATGGAATTGTTGTTGTTTATTTTTAAAAACTAAAACATATCTCTTAACAAACATGTATATTAAGCATTGTAATGACTATTAGTGACGTTTTTGCCTATAAGACAAGTAGTTTAATTAGCAACAGAAGTAATATAATGAATAACAGTGTTGTTGTTATTCTTTGTATATGCAGCCAGTTTGTATATACACACATAAAAAAATAAATAAATATGGAATTGTTGTTGTTTTTTATTTTTTTAAAAGCAAAGCCTGCTATGATTGTTTTTTTTTATATATTCAAATTTTCGTAGTTTGAGAAAAATGTAGATTTATATATGTGAAAATATCAAAGCATACGTTAAGGCGAAAATTTTATTATTTGTCGGTAATATGATGTCTATAAGATAGTAAGATGGTAAGATGGTAATATGGTGAAGGGTATCAAAGGAATCTTTTTTCAATTTCATTTTATTATATGTTTTGTATTGTAGAAATGAAAAAATTAAGAGAACATCCGCACATGTGCGCCACTTTGGCAAGCACTGGTCTGCACATGATTTTTTATATCATAATATGTAACAGAGAGTATCAAATCCGCTCTCTGAGAGAATTATCTCACGTGTAGACTAAAATATTAGTATTATAAGAAATATTATGAGACTGTTGTGATAAGATTTTTCTACACAACTATCTTATAAGATTCAATCTCAAAAAAAAATACACATTTACTAAAGTTTGTTTCATAGTATAATAATAAAGTATACTCGTAAGACCTGCTGTTTTACAATTTTTTCATTGGCAAACCTCGCGGTACTGTCAAACTGTTTTTGTATTCACATGTAAAATATTTTTTGAGTTTTTTTCTCTTGCTCTCTTTCGTTCTCTCATTTTTCCGTTCAAAGCATTTTGACATTGTGGGCAGTAGTTTTACACTAACAAAATACAAGCAATTTTTGTTTTTGTAGATGTGCGAGTACTTTATTATTTTACTATGGTTTGTTTGTGAGTGTGATACTTTTACATGCAGCGCCTCTTCTTCCGCATACAAAATGACGTTTGATGACAGACATGGTTGCTCAAACAATTGTGCGAACAACGGTGTGCGAACAAGAACAAAACATGAACAACTTGAGTCCACACTATTCAAATGCATGTGCGCACAACATTTTGTTCAATGTGCGAACAAGAAAAAGTTTCGTGTGGACCGCAAATTATAATTATACTATGCAAGGTAGATTAAGAAGGTAACGACAACTCTACAACAACTACAAGACCAAAAAAAAAAATCCCATGTATTTTGTTTTTTGCATTGTCATCTCTTATGTCAACTTTAATTTTGTCATTTCACATGTTTCTTTACAAAAAACAAAAACAATTCATGTAGTAAAAAGAGAGGAGAAGACGCAATAACACAAAAGTAAGCAAAAAAATGTAAACATAAACAAAAATTTGACACTTCAAATTACAAAACACAGGCAGCCATATTGATTTCAAAAAGAAAAAAATCTCAGCTGTTTTAATGTCGTTACCTTCTTAATCTACCTTGATACTATGCTTGCTATTTACTACATGGTGGAATGAGTACAAGGTGAAATTGTAAGATCAGCTGATTATTTTTTGCTTAATTTTGTGGTGTAAGATTGAAATGTCCATTTTTTCTTGTGTTTGCATGTGTTGGTTTGTTTACGATCAAAAGCAAATATTTTCGGTTGTGAAATTTGTAATATTAATAAAGAAAAATGCGTTATTGCGCTATTTATAAAAAGAAAGTATACAATGGAGATGTAACATATCTTATTATCCCAAAAAAACAATAAAATACAATTCATTCTTATTATTTTTCAGTTTCAGTAATCATTGTTTACAATTTGCTCGTGTTTTTTTTTTCTTTTGCTCTTATTATTGCATTGTTGTAGTTGTTGCCTTTATGCATACACCATAGTAAAATAATAAAGTACTCGCACATCTACAAAAACAAAAATTGCTTGTATTTTGTTAGTGTAAAACTACTGCCCACAATGTCAGAATGCTTTGAACGGAAAAATGAGAGAACGAAAGAGAGCAAGAAAAAAAAAACTCAAAAAATATTTTACATGTGAATACAAAAACAATTTGACAGTACCGCGAGGTTTGCCAATGAAAAAATTGTAAAACAGCTGGTCTTACGAGTATACTTTATTATTATACTATGGCATACACCTTGTTAAACTAATTCCATCATGATTTACTAGTTGTGGACAGAGAACTGCGCCGACCAACATTACAGGTGGCTGAGATGAGCCGCAGGTAAAACATTGGCTTAACTGTTAATATTACTATTATAACGTAAATTATATAAATAAATACATCTCCGTATTTGTTATGCACTATTTTTAATTTTAGGTTTCGTATAAACGAAATATATAAAAAGTTTTGACTCTTTTGCCGCCATCTGAGATCGGGTTTTGAACCGCCGCCGATAATTTTTAAATAAAACACTGCCGCCGTGAAAATTGTTCGGCGCAGGTCTCCGGTTGACAGTTTCTTTTTGCCATTCTAGATTGAAGGATTGGATAAATTTTTTCACAAGCATTTTGATGATTTTGTTATTAGAAAATTAAGTAAAACTTAATAATAAACATTAAACAATACTCTAATGAATTCTTACGGTTTGTATTAAATTTGAAGAAGCATTTTTTCCAACATTTATTTACGTTTTGCCCATAACCAACCAATTTATGCATAAAAAATATGCTGCCGCTATAGCCAAGTCTGTCCTCTCGACCCAACAAACAAAAGCATCATTCTCATTTATACTTTTTTATGTTTATGTAAATATTGTCTTCTATTTTTGTTAAAAAGTTTATTTTTTATATATTTTTAGTTTTTGTGTTACAAGTGTAAAATAAGACAAAATAAAAAAAATCATACAATAATTAAGCAGTAGCTTGCCAAAATAGAAATCTATCCAAAATAAATTCAAACACCCACTCCAAAAACAAGGACAACATACAATTCTATAATACACAAAGCTAATTAGAATTAAAAAAAATCAGGAATAGATTATAAATTAAGAAAAAAAAAATTAAACAACATTTTATTATAAAGCGCAGTGATCATTTACAAAAACAACAAGCAAACTGAAAGCGCGCAAGCAAACCCTTCCATGCAATATGGCCAAAATGTATGGAAAGGGTAAGAGTAAGTATAATTTAACACTAATATACTTCATACATTAACTACCTATTGCTTAGAAAATAATTATTAAAAAAATAATGTATTTATATTGTAGACTAAAGTAGAACAAAAAAAAAAAAAAAAAAATAAATAAAGTACAGCTTAAATGAAAAAATTTGTATGATCAAAATTTTGGCCCGCTTTTTTATAATTAATTTTTGCCTTTTTTTTAAAGAAAACATCCATTAACATTGACAGTTTTCTTTATCAAATATTTTATTAATTATTTTTTTGTTTTTGATCTCGTTTATCTGTATAGCTGCCATAGAATCGGAGGAGCAACAAAAATTACGTTTCCAGGTGGAATTAGAATTTGTTCAATGTTTGGCCAATCCTAATTATTTAAATTGTAAGTGAAATGATTATTTTTTTAACGCCTATAAAAAATAATAAAAGTTAGGGGAGTTAATGAAAGGAGTGTTATAAATTAGTGAATGGTACGAAAAGTTAATAATCGATTTTAAATTTTTCGATCAACCATTTTAATTTTGATGTTTATAGTCGACTTTTCGATTTTTAAATCGATTCTTATTTGTAAAACTAATGAAAATGAATTAAAATATATTAGCTTTTAAAAGATCATTTCGGCGTTTAAATATGCATATCGGTCGATATTTTTAAAATAATATTTTCATCAAACAGTCAATTATAAATAAATATAACATATAAAATTGGCATTTATTAAAAACTTCAACTGCTGTCAATCTCTATCTATACATCTCAGCATAGTCTTGGTAACAGGGTATTTGTGTGATCAAAACGACGAATGTGTGCTCAAGAAATTTATCAACTACGGATATAGCAAAACCGCAATCAAATAGGAACTATAGGAAAGAATTACTGCAGAAATTATTTAATTGAAGATTTTGCCTTCCGGCTACGCCCGAAGCCATGCTCAAGTATTTTGCCGACTGTTCTCTTATAAACTTAGATTTTATATATTTCGTGCTCAGTATTCCTCCACTATATTTCAAAATTATTTCTTGAATAGTATTTTTACTGATTTTATAAAAACTTGTCCAAAGTTTAGAAAGTTTTAAATTTTCCTTTAAACAATTTTGAGATTTATTTGTACAAATAAATAATTTTTCTATGCTGGGTTAACTTTTCGATAAATAGAAGCTTAAAAGTCGATTTCAGTATAAAGTTGACTGGTAAGAATCGATTACATAATAATCGTTTTGTTGGCAGCTAAATTCGTTTTTGTCCATAATCGAAGTCGATTCTTCATTCTCTATTATAAATCTATGATTGGTGGATTAAAACAGATGATGACACCTAAAACATTAAAAATTAAAAAAAACCCCTAGTGATTTTTTTACCCACCTTTGACCATCTATCTTTAATTTCATATTTATAGGTCCAATAATATATAAAATTCAAAAAGTTCCATTTAAAGAAAGAGAAGTACTAAAAACTCACCTCTTATGGACTCTTGCTCACTTAGAACATTGTATCCTTAATTTCATGTTCATTATTACACAAAATTTAAAAAATACCATTGAAGAATAAAAAAAAATCCTCAAAGTCCCCTTTTGTGGATTCTTCTGACGTGATACTATGAATCCTTCATATTTATGGGTTCAATATTATAGACAATTCGAAAAGTGCCATTAGAAGAACTAAAAAGTACCAAAATATTCACAAAAAGTACCATTAAGAGAACAAGAAAGTACCACAAAATAAACATGTTTGAAGAATCCAAAAAATAAATCTTATAATAATGTTATGGTTATTCCAGTCCGAACTTTTAATACTTGACTCTACTTTATATTCATGGTCGTGAACCAATATCTGAAATTTCAGCATCAACTATTACCCTTAAAAAACAATTACTGAAACAACTACGATTACGATAAACCTAAAAGCATACCATTCGACATAGAATCGCTTTCTGAGTCGATAACGATTAACGAAGTACAGGTGGCAATTTTGATGATTTAACGACCTTAAATGCGTTAAAATATACCAATATCTTAATGATATTCAGTGCAAAGAAGTTTTGTATAAGTATCACTCTTTGTGCGTCTTCCGAAAATCACTTAACGTGCATAAATCCCATAGAAATGTTAGCATCAAGTTAATATTCGACACAAATAAGTTTTATTTAAGTAGAACGCACATTGCCAAATTTTATAAGGATTCGTCAATAATTTACTCTAGCTCTCATATAAGTCCAATTTCGGGAATCACACTAAAGCGCATAAATTCATATAAATGTTGGTATCAACATAATATTCTGTATTCGTATATTTTATTTTACACTTAGTCTGTCAGTCCACAATTGGCTACAGGTCTAATATAAGAACTCTCCCCGAAATTTGATGCACACACACATTTTTAAAATAAATTCCTTTTCTTATTTCATAGTCCTTGCTCAACGTGGCTATTTTAAAGACCAAGCTTTTATAAATTACCTCAAATATTTGCAATATTGGAAAGAACCAGAATATGCGAAATATTTAATGTATCCCATGTGCCTGTATTTCCTCGACTTATTACAATATGAGCATTTTCGTCGAGAAATTGTCAATTCGCAGTGTTGCAAGTTCATTGACGACCAGGCCATACTGCAGTGGCAACATTATACACGTAAACGTATTAAAATGTTCAATTCGGTGAATGGTAATACTCAAAATCAACTTAATGCTCCGCCAAACAATGATAATATGACTGAGGCTCAACAGCCTCAAATGAGTGCCCAACAACCACAACAACAGCAACAGGGTCAAACAAATATTGCTGCATGTAATATGCAAAATGGAACAATGGTTAATGCAGGCAATACTCAGCCACAAACACAACTTGCTGGCCAACAACAAACCCAACAGCTGAATGGAAATTCGTCTGCGACAATTAATCAAACTAATGCTGGAAGTACTCCATTAATGCAGAAAATGTAATGTAATGAGTTTTATATCATAAATGATAATTGAGAGGAATAAAGAAAACTAATTAGCATTTAAAGAACTTATAATTAATATGTAATAATATGTAATTAGTTTATAAAACAAATTGTAATATTTAAGTTTAATTTAAATTTTGAATAATGTTTGTAAAAATAAATTTAGAATTATTTTTTTTTAAATATAGATTTTCTAAATAATGTTTAAAAATTGTGTGTTTCTTGTTTTATTTGCAAAATTGTAGTTTGATTTATGTTATCCAAAATATTGGTTGAGTTATAGGTGCTAAATATAGTAAAGCGCTTGTAACAAATGTGTTTCTTATTACAGGACATGTCTTCTCAACAGATAAGTGATGCTGCTAACGTTGAGCAAATAAAATCTCATTTTTATGGCGTTTATCTATTATGCAGTCAAAGCCCTGAAAAGCGTTATAATGGTAAGTGTTACATAGGCTTTACTGTTAATCCCATGCGAAGAATAAAGCAACATAATCGTGGCAAGGATTTTGGAGGAGCTAAGAAAACCAGTAACAAAGGTCCCTGGAAAATGGTCATGATAGTGCATGGTTTTCCCAACAATATTGCTGCCCTCCAATTTGAGTGGGCTTGGCAACAGCCCACACTATCCTCACGCTTAAAAAGCTATCCCGAGTTAAAAAGAAAACTACCAAAAGAAACATATTTTCAATATAATTTTCGTATTCTAAGTCGCATGTTAAATGTGGGTCCTTGGCAAAGATTACCTCTCGTTGTACGTTGGCTAGAACATGATTATGAATGTGAATTTGATGTGAGTGCTAAATTTCCTTTCCTTTCTTATACCATTTTCACACATATTATGGTATTGCAGCCTTTATTTTCCCCACCGAAACACATGAAAATAGTAAGTGGATCTGTGGCGCTTGAAAAACCTACGAAAAAGAAACATCAAACTATATTTCCTCGTGCGATTTGGGCGCCAGAATGCCATCTTTGTATGCAACCAATACAGAATGCTGAGCAGTCACGTATTGGTTGCCTCAATAGTTTGTGTAAATTAACTTGTCATATAATATGTTTAGCTAACCATATGTTGTCGTCTGATCCATCACAAAGAGGTCATTACATACCCATAGCCGGTGAATGTCCATTGTGTGAAACGCCCTTATTGTGGATAGAATTATTGCAGCGGAAACTTAAAATGCAGGGTATATTAACTGAAGAGGATGGAGACGTTGATGAAGATAATGCCGATTTAGAAAGCGATGAAGATGAGGAACTTAACAATATAGGTTGTAATATAAGTTTTACTCAAGATTTTGAAAATATGGATGAACCCGCTGAATCAGTGGATATTGATGAACTTAGTGATTTAAAATAAATTTTACATAATGAATTCAAAATTAAAATTCATTATTAATTATTATTTGTCAAAATTATAAAAAAAGAACTAACTTGGTAATACATGTTGCTTTTGTAAAGGAATAAATTACTTGTTTTGTTTAAACATATTTCTTTTAAAATCCGAATCAAATATAGAATATTTTAATAGTTCCTTTACATACATGGTAATTTTTCATTGGGTATTGAATTTTAATTACCATTATTTGAAAAAAATGATAATGTAAATAATTTAATTACCATTTGATAGTATTTTTCTTAATTATCATTTTTTAACTAATGGTCAAATACTAATTGTGTAATGAAAAAAGCATTGATTGTATAAAAAACAATTTTTTTATTTTATGATTCTAATATTTCGTATTAATTTAATATAGGTTTAATAACGATTTTTAAATCATTTAAATATAAATTCCCATTACAGCTAGTTTTGAGGAAGCTAAAATGTAATATTTTTAACCTATAACTTTGAAAGATGAAAATTTATATTTGGGCATGAAGTTGCACGAATGTTAAAACGTGAAAGTTTTCGCCAAAGTGTTTGCTTTATGCAGCAATTAAGATAGCGCCGCCATTTTTCAGCAAACTCTTACAATCGTCAATTTCCTCTGAGTTTTTTATTCAAAATAATGACAATGAAAAAAAAAAAAAATACAAGTACTATTGTTCAATTTATAATGAATTACTCCCATGTACTGTGAGCGTCAAAAAAAAAGTAAACAGCTGATTCCCTTTTAAACGAAGCCTTGTAAGATGTACATAAATAATGATATAAAAAAAGTAATATGCCAAAATTATTTGGCAATTAGGTAGGAATTGAACTCATAAAAACAATTTGCGAAAATAAATCGAAATAACGATATAATTGAATTTTTAAAAAAATATACCAATTTTTACGCGTCATAAAAAAGTAAACACTTTCACCTTTCTTTTATAAAAAGGTTAGTAAATTGTAAAAGTGAGAGAAGATCTTATATTTTTTTAGTTTAGGTTTCAGGGAAGGACCAAATTATAATCTTAAACGTGTTTCTTGCTTTAAAACGTAGTAAAAAGGTGATTGTTTAACAATTGAAAAACAAACTCCAATTCAAACTCGAGAATAATATCAGATTTATATGAAAAAGGAAAAATCCTTGCGAGAAATTGCAAAAACTTTTTCAAGGAATTATTGCGGAATAATATATAAATATACCAAACATCATACTGCAGATAATTTTCCTCTGCCAAAATGGTCAAATCATTTACAGACACAAAGAAAAAAGTTATAGTTTGCGAAGTCAAAGAAAGTCCTTCTTCTAGTACCTTAAACAAATGTGAAAAAGTAACGTTATTTTGCGCTTATTATTTTAGGGCTAGTACTATTTTAGGAACACTACACAAAAAAGACTTCCATAGAATAACAACACGTAAGAGCACTACACGTCGTAAGACAGACAAACTAAATGTATGAAAATCGCCCAAAAGTATAAAAATAAGAGTTAGACCTTCCAAGAAACCGTTTTACTCAATGACGAAAGTAAATTTAAATATTTGGCGCCAAAAAAGCACGAACAATATTGCAAAGATAGAATGAAGGCGTCAATGTCACATGTGTGGTTGAGATAGTTGAACATGATCGAGACTCGGTAATGGTCTGAGGACGTCTGGAGGCTTCAGGAATCAGTAATTTCATATTTATAAAATCGATAATGAAATAGAAGATCATATAAATAGTTTTAAACATAATATGGATTTTAGTGTGCGTAAATTTAACTTATTGCACACCTGCTTATTACAAAATGATAAAGATTCCAAGCATTTTTCCAAAATTGTGAGGGAATGGTTGCTTTATCGTACTCCCAATCCTATTTGTAATAACCTGAAGTCCCCAAACTTTAATCCACTCGGGCATTTGTTGGATCATATTCGCAAAAAATTAGAAAAATTACCATTATTTGCAGTGATCATATCTAGCTGACATTATAGAAAGAGTAACCCAAAATATCACCGAATTTTGCCACAAAACTTATCGACTAGTTGCCTAGGATATTAAAGGATGTAATAAAGTCAAATGGAAATTATACAAAGTATTAAATACATTTTTTTTGCATTTAATTATAAAACTGTTTACTTTTTTTTTACGCCTAAAAAAAGATATTTATTCACAAAAATTGCATTATTTTTTAATGTGCCGCTGTTTTAAAATTTTTTTCTTATGAAATCCATATTTAATTAGTTACCAAACAAATGTGCGTTAATCTTTTCTACATAGCATTTTTAATCTGAATATAAAATAACTTTATTTTGAAGGATACTTGCTGTTTACTTTTTTTGACGCTCACAGTATGTTCCTGAAACGCTTTTTCGGAAATAATTCTGTAACTTTTAAACCGTTGGAGAGATCTCAATAAAATTTCACATAGTCATAGGTGAGGTGTTTTCGAGTCAGGGGGGTCAAAGTTGTAATTTTTTTGAAAAATCGCCAAAAATTTATTTATGATATGACAGAAAAGTATAAACTTTTTGTACAAGTATTTATTAAGAAGACATTAGAATATAGAGATTGATAATTTATAAAAAAAAGTTGGTGGAATGTAATTTGATTGCAAAATTTCTTATTATTTAGTATCTGGCGAATATTTTAAAAAAATTTTAGGGCAATATTGAGCAATTATTTTTGTAGAGATTCACAAGGACTATCTATATATAAAATTTCTTTTCTTTCGTATCATAAATACATTTTTGACGATTTTTCAAAAAAATACATACCCGAGGTGACCAACTTTAGAGGGCCACCCACTACCCACTGAACGGTTCAAAAGTTACAGAATTATTTCGAAAAAAGGCGTTTTGGAACCACTGTGCAACAGGATATAAAAAAATTTCCCCTGACGTGTCTGTCAAGAATGGTTTATAAATAAGGTAGAATAATACATTCATAAAATTATTCATAGAAATTAATTTAATAAAATTATTAAAAAATGCACATTTACAACTAAATATATAGTTTTGCATTGAAAAATACTATCTTTTTATCATTTAATTTTAAAGCTTCTACTTTAAAAATCTAAAGAATTTAAATGTTGTTTTATGGTCTTTATAGTGTGTTCCATTTTCCGTAATTTTTTTATTAAGTCCATTTTTTCATTAATATAATGATCTTTAGGCATTTGAACATATTCTTCACCCTTAAATATAAAAGTTGTTACATGTTCTGCATCAATAAGATGACCTGGATCTATTTCCTCTTCAATCGTTTCCCTGCCAACTGGATTTGTAGCTGTTGATGTTTGCTGGGCGATAGTTGCACTTATCTTCTCAAAGGATTTCCTTATTGGTTTTTGTAAAGATGATGCTTTTAAGATTTTAGCTTTTGACGAAGATGCTTCGATTTGAATGTTTGTACTGTTGTCCTCAAGTTTTCTTTTGTTGCTACTAGCATTTGTAAGTAATCGTTGTGTATTGTTTTCTTCTGTCAGGATAATACATTCATCAGTCTTTTCTTCACCCAAGTTAATGGAATAATGTTCTTCATGAAATTCATCTTGAAATTCATTTGGCATAGTTGTTGATTCTACATGTAGATCTTGTTCATCTTGTAATTGTTGCTTTTCGGTGATATCATTATCCCTATTCGTATCGTATAGAAAGTAATCCAAATTACTGGATGTGTCTTCTTCATAAGCTTCATTATCAATTTCGCGCTCGACATATGGATATGGTACAGCTTCTCCCACTAATACAGTACGTACGTTGTTTATAGCAAAAAATTTTTTATCGAAATGATCTGAGCAAAAATAGTACATTGAGGCGGGTACATTTGATGGCACTTTTCCATTATCTATCCATTTTTGTCGTCTTTCTGGATTTTTGGGAAAACTAAATAATTTTACATCTTTGTTGAATGATCGATCTTTTAAATTAATATAATTTCCACAATTTTTATATATACAAGCTCTTAAACTCATCTTCGTTTTATTAAAAGATAAACAAAAATGTTAAGCATCAAAAGCGGTTGTGCTAACATTGATCTGTGAATGTTATAAAAAGAATGAAGAAAACCATAGTGAAATAAGAAAGTTAACTCGTAAGTACCACAGTATACATACCAAGGTAGATTAAGAAGCATGGTACAATAATATTAGATAACAGTATCGCTACAACAAATACAACAAGGCAACAACAACAGTAATTTTTGTTGGTTTATTTGTTTTCTTAATGTCAAAAAGAAGAAAACAAAATATATAAAAAACAAAGCACGTGTATATTACACTGGGGCCTCGATTAACCGGTAACGTCGATTTTATAATTGCCTATAATTGTTTTCTTTTTTTTTTTTGCATCTTTTTATTTTTTTGCATCGATTATTCGTGATTACCTCTATTCGGGTTTCTAAGCATAATTTATTTCATTGGTTTTGAACAATCAAACACAATATGAATAAAACAAAAAAAGGGAGTTTCTCCGTTTGAATAAGTCAGAGAAAGGTAAAATCCAAATTTACTTTATTAATGAAAAACTAGTTAAGAAAAAGAAGAAACATTATATGATATTTTTAAGAATCTACGTAAAATTAATCCTTTATGTATTGTCCATGTTCTTAAAAAACTAGTATTATTCCTTATATAATTCAAAAATTTATATTAAATCCTTGAATAACTGAATATAATATAAATAAAAAATGTTACTCAATTAACCGCGAATATTGATTATTTAAATGGATTTCGGTCCCGACCATTACGGATAATCGAGGCCTCAGTGTAGTTAATATAAACAAACTGTAACGTAAACAAAACATAAATATAAACAAAGCGTAAATTTAAACAAATTTTGACAGAAATATTACAAAATTGAAAGCAGCAAAATATTATCAGCTGATTTTATACTGTTACCTGATATTATTGTACCATGATTAAAAAGGTAACGACATTAAAACAGCTGAGAATTTTTTTTCTTTTTGCCTGTATTTTGTAATTTGAAGTGTCAAATTTTTGTTTATGTTTACATTTTTTTGCTTGCTTTTGTGTTATTGCGTCTTTCTACTCTCTTTTTACTACATGAATTGTTTTTGTTTTTTGTGAAGAAACATGTGAAATGACAAAATTAAAGATGATAATGCAAAAACAAAATACATGGGTTTTTTTTGGTGTTGTAGTTGTTGTAGAGTTGTCGTTACCTTCTTAATCTACCTTGATACATACATTAGTGTAAGAAAACAGAGACAGAAAATGTATACTATTGCCTTTCATTCACACTAAATTCTCTAACGGCGTTTTTGTTTTGATCATACAATCTCGATTTATTATTTTTTTTACTTTTTAAATCGTTTAAATAACAATAAAACTCAATTTTAAAATATTAGAAATGCCAAATTTATTTTATTATATTTTATAGTTAGTTTTAAAAAAATGTAAATGATTTAAAATTTTCTTGTTAAATTTTTTTGTTAAGTATAATGTGATTTTTGTTTGTTTTGGTTTTTTGCTTCGCTTCAAAATTGCAACACACATAGCGTATCACTTTGACATTCGTAAATTTTTTATTCATATAATATTTCTATCTCCTTCTCCCGCCATATTCTAACCAACTGATTTTGGCAAATTTGAAGCCTCGATATGACGACTCTGGTCTACTTTGTGGTAAGTACTAGGGTTCATCAAACCGACTTTCGAATAATCGACTTTTTGTTATAAAAAGTCGAAAAGTGGAAATCGACTTTTTGATTTGAAAAATTAATAAATTATATTTATTAAGTTTTTGTAAGACAAATAACAAAAAATAGTCAAAAAAATGGAATAATCGGAAAAAATCGAAAATGATGGAAAAGTTGAAAATAGTACGAAAAAGTCGAAAATAGTCGGAAAAAGTCACCATCTTACCGACAAATAATAAATTTTTTTTTTTCAAACTACGAAAATTTGAATACGAAACCAAAAATAAATAATCATAGCAAGCTTTAAAAAATAAACAACAATAATTCCTGCATATACAAACAACAACAACACTGTTAATCATTATATTGCTACTACATTGCTACTTGTCTATACAAAAAAAAAAAAAAAAAACAAGCGCAAATATTCGGCCCGGCCGAATCTAAATACCCACCATCAACTTTTTCAAATTTTGCGTTATAATGAAGAGGTTGGTAAAGTGGGAAGTAAAGTGGGCGGACCACGCCCATTTTTTGTTTCCGAGTTTACATTGGTCTTTGAACTATTTGAAAACAATTTTGTTGATTTTCACCTTATATGGGAGGTGGGCGGTAAAGTGGGCGGACCACGCCCATTTTTTATTTTCGAATTTACATCGATCCCCAAACTATACATACAAAATTTCGCTGTCGTACATGCTTTTGTTGCAGAAATATCGGCAGAAAAGTGTAAAATTGACACCCGGTGTTTCTAGTTTTAAGCTCATAACTTTTTTGTTTATTAACCGATTTTGCCCATTTTCAATCCCAAACAAACCTTATATAAGACAAAAATTTGTGCCAAATTTCGTCCCCCTACGTTGCTCCGTTCGAGCCCTATCCTGCTTTCAACATACGGACAGACGGACGGACATAGCTAGATCGACTCAGAATCTAACCAGGACCCAGAATATATATACTTTGTGGGGTCTTAGATGATTCCTTCGACATGTAACACAAGGAATGACAAAATCAATATACCCCCCATCTTTTTGATGGTGGGTATAAAAACACTAATAGCAAAGAATATACAATACAATATACAATGAATATTCTTTGCTAATAGTCATTACAATGCTTAATATACATGTTTGTATGTGTATTCATATTCTTAACAGTTTTTGACCCATAATTCTGTTGATTATGAACGAACTTGGTTGATTCAAAAAACCAAATTTTATAAAAATATTTATGACCGATCTATATAAAAATAAAAATCTGTAGCTTGAAGGGCTTCAAAAATAAAAAATGTGTTTTCCCGATATCTCAGTTATTACTGAACCGATTTATTTCATTTTTTCAGAACAGAAATTCAGAAAATAATTTCCGAGCCCCCTTTAAAAAAACGAAGTCCCTGGTATATGCAGAGGCTTCAGAAACTGGAAAACCGGTTCTAAAAGCCGGTTTTTAAAGCATATCTCCGCCATTTATAAACCAATCTTGCTGATTCAAAAAACCGAAATTTTATAAAAATATTTATGACCGATCTGTATAAAAATAAAAAGTAGCTTTAACATGAGCTTGAAAAAATCAAAAATGTGATTTGTCCGATATCTCAGTAACTATTGAACCGATTTATTAAATTCAGAAAAAAATGTCCTAGCCTTTTTTGCAAAAACGAAGTCCCTAGTATATACAGAGACTTCAAAAACTAGAAACCCGTTTCTAAAAATCGGTTTTTAAGCATATCTTCGCAATGTATGAACCGATCTTGCTGAATTTCAATAGCAAAATTCTTGGAAGGATTTCCGATCGTTTGATATATATATATATACATTGTATATGCCAGTTAACGGTGGGCTTCATAAACCCCATTTCAACCGACACACGGACGGACGAAAGGAGATGGTCCTATCGTCATCATTTCTTACAAGGATCCCGAAAATATAAACTTTTTTGGTCTCCGACGAAAATCGTGGAAATTACAAACGGAATGACAAACTTATATATACCATTTACACCTGTGGTGAAGGGTATTAAAAAGTCGACGAAAATTGTGGAAATTACAAACGGAATGACAAACTTATATATACCCTTTACACCTGTGGTGAAGGGTATTAAAAAGTCGAAAAATCGACTATTTAAAAATTAAACAAGTAAAAGCGCTAAATTCGGCTGTGCCGAATCTATATACCCTTCACCATCGTTGAGATGGAATTAGATTTGATTTTATCTATATACATACATATATAAAAGAGTAATGACTGAGTGATTGACTGACTGATTTACTTGGTGATTCACCATCGCAAACGGTTAAGGCTAGAAATATGGACTGTGGATTGGTCTCCTACCGAATAGATCCACTAAGACAGGATTTTTGGAAATTTTAGGGGGGTAAAAACGGGTAAAATCGGTAACCTTATATCTCCTAAACTAATAGAGATACATACAATAAATAATAAATTAAATAGTTTGAATGTTTAATAATAATTCTAAGACAATATTATATTAAATAATAATTCGAAGGCAATATTAAATTAAATGAAATTAAAATGAAATTGAAAAAAGATTCGGCTGTGCCGAATCTTTGATACCCTTCACCATCTTACCGACAAATACTTAAATGTTCGCCTTAACGTATGCTTTCAATATTTCACATTTATAAATCTACATTTTTTTCAAACTACGAAAATTTGAAAATGAAAAAAAAAAAAAATAATCATAACAAACTTTGCTTTTAAAAAATAAACAATACAATTCCATATTTATTTATTTTTTTATGTATGTAGAAACTGACTGCATATACAAAGAACAACAACAACACTGTTATTCATTATATTACTTCTGTTGCTAACTAAACTACTTGCTTATACAAAAAACGTCACAAATAGTCATTACAATGCTTTGTGTGTGTATTTCTTTCTTAACAGATTTGTTTTTGGGCTATAACTCTGTTGATTAGGCTGCTTAACTTGGAGTCTACATTAGACAAATTTTTATCAAGACAAACGTCAAAATGAACTCGAATTTATGGAAGGTGGCAACAATTGTGCAAAAACAACAATATGGCGAATTCATTAATGTTTTTTATGTATGCAGTTTTACAGCTGTAACAACCAAAAATAATAATCAGCTGTTTAACTGAGGCTACCTTGTATAGATTTGCACCGATTTTGACGTTTGTCTTGATAAAAATTTGTCTAATGTAGACTCAAAGTTATGAACAAATTTGGTTTATTACATAGTATAATTATAAAGTATACTCGTAAGAACAGCTGTTTTACAATTTTTTCATTGGCAAACCTCGCGGTACTGTCAAATTGTTTTTGTATTCATATGTAAAATTTTTTTCAAGTTTTTTTGCTCTTGCTCTCCTTCATTCTCTCATTTTTCCGTTCAAAACATTTTGACATTGTGGGCAGTAGTTTTACACTAACAAAATACAAGCAATTTTTTTTTTTTTTTTGTAGATGTGCGAGTACTTTATTATTATACTATGGTTTATTAAAATAACCGAAATTTTATAAAAATATTTATGACTGATCTATATGAAGATAAAAATATGTAGCTTGAAGGGCTTCAAAAATAAAAAATGTGTTTTTCCCGATATCTCAGTTATTACTGAACCAATTTATTTCATTTTTTCAGAACAGAAATTCAGAAAATAATTTCCGAGCCGCCTTTAAAAAAACGAAGTCCGTAGTATATACAGAGGCTTCAGAAACTGGAAAACCGGTTTTTAAAGCATATCTCCGCAATGTATGAACCGATCTTGCTGAATTTCAATACCAAAATTCTCGAAAGGATTTCCGATCGTTTGATATATATGTATATTATATATGCCAGTTATCGGTGGGCTTCAACCAACACACGGACGGACGGACGGAATTACACCTGTGGTGAAGGGTATAAAAAAAGGTATCGTGAAAATTTATCGACCGATTTGACTGATTTAAAAAACTGAAATTCGAAAAAAATATTTATGATCGATCTGTGCAAGAAATCATAATAACGCTTGAAAAGTTCCTTCAAAAAGTTAAAAAAAAGATACTATATGCCATAGTTCAATGTTGTTGTTGTGTTTCAGCACCCATGAAAACAACAACTATAAGGGAAACTCGCATTAAATAAATAAAATAAGATTTGCCAATAACTCGGTTGTTTATTAACCGATTTGGTTGATTTAAAAACCAAAAATTCAAGAAAAATGTCCGTAACTTATATAAGACTTATATTTTGGGCAATATCTCGGTTAATAATGGACCGATTGAGTTCATTTCTTCTACACTAATATTCAGAAAAAAATTTCTGATCTTTTGTCCTAAAAACCAAGTCAATAGCTTATATCATAGTATAATAATAAAGTACTCGCACATCTACAAAAACAAAAATTGATTGTATTTTGTTAGTGTAAAACTACTGCCCACAAAATGCTTTGAACGGAAAAATGAGAGAATGAAGGAGTCATAGAGTAACATGTAGAGACGAAATTCTCAATTGACAATTAAACAAAATTGTTGTTTTGTAAACAAAAATGTGTTTTTATTTTCTTTTAGCAACAACAAAATGTATTTGATTACATGTATTTTGTTGTTGCATGAGTTAGGTTTTTGACAACCGACTTAGGTTTTTGACAATTAGTTTCGTCTCTTGTTACTCTTTGGAAGGAGTGCAAGAGTAAAAAAACTCGAAAAAATTTTTACAAATAAATACAAAAACAATTTGACAGTATCGCGAGGTTTGCCAATGAAAAAATTGTAAAACAGCTGTTCTTACGAGTATACTTTATTATTATACTATGAGCTTATATATAGCTTCAATAGCCTCAGAAAATCGAAAACCGGTTTTTATACCCACCATCAAAAAGATGGGGGGTATATTGATTTTGTCATTCCGTGTGTAACATGTCGAAGGAATCATCTAAGACCCCACAAAGTATTTATTTTCTGGGTCCTGGTTAGATTCTGAGTCGATCTAGCAATGTGCATCCGTCTGTCCGTCTGTTGAAAGCAGGATAGAGCTCGAACGGGGCAACGTAGGGAGACGAAATTTGGCACAAATATTTATCTTATATAAGGTTTGTTTGGTATTGAAATTGGGCAAAAGCGGTTAATAAAAAAAGTTATGGGCTAAAAACTAGAAACACAGCGTTTCCGTTAAATACTTTTCTGCTGATATTTCTTCAATAAAAGCACGTACGACAACGAAATTTTGTACGTATAGTTCGGGGGTCGATATAAACTCGGAAACCAAAAATGGGCGTGTTCCTATCACTTTACCGCCCACCTCCCATATAAGGTGAAAATCAACGAAATTGTTTTCAAATAGTTCAAGTAAAGTCGGAAACAAAAAATGGGCGTGGTCCGCCCACTTTACCGCCCCCTTCCATATAACGTAAAATTTGAAAAAGTTGATGGTGGGTATATAGTTTCGGCTGGGCTGAATATATTCGCGCTTGGTTTAAATATCTCGGCTATCTTTGAACCTATTTTTTTTTAATTCAATAGAAAAATTTTAGAAGAAATTTCTGATCTTTTGATACATATATCATGTATCTATGTTATCAGAAGGCTTTTAAATGCCATTTACAGCATTTTTAAGGAAAAAAACCGGTTATTTATACATATCTCCTCCATTTATGAATCGATCTTGCTGAATTTCAATAGCAAAATTTTCGAAAGAATTTCCGATCGTTTCATATAAATATATATTATATATGGCAGTTGTTGGTGGGCTTCATAAACGCCATTTCAACCGATGGACGCACGGACGGATAGACGGACATCGTCCTATCGCTATCATTTCTTATATGGATCAAGAAAATGTAAAAATTTCTCTCCGACGAAAATCGTGGAAATTACAAACGGAATGACAAACTTATATATAAGCAAAAGTTTACACCATGCTTTAAGCCCCAACCACTCAACTAAAAATCATCGTATCGCAATCAGCTGTTTCAACCTGCTTTATGCAGATGTGTGTATATTATATAGCTATTGACACAAAAAATCCCAAATTACAATAGCGCGTAGTCAGCAACAGTATCAGCAAAAATTATTAGCTGATCACTGTCAGCACAACATGTTGCTGCCGTTATAATTACAATTCAGCGTAGGCAGCCACAATTTACAACCACCATCTAGCTTTGTTCTACTTGTGTATTTTAGCCTCTCATTTATTTGCTCACTCTTTTTGTCTCGCTCTCAATCTGACTGCAGCGCAGTGAATTTAGAAACAGGGCTAAATGAAACAGCACTACAAACTGCCGCTGACCAAATGTAATCAACACCATTACAAACAGTGCATTCTAAATGATAAGCTGATTATAGCAGCAAACACTGCTGCTGACTACGCGCTATTGTAATTTGGGCTAAATTCTAGGTAGCGTATCGCAGAAATCTACAGAAAATAGATTTTTACGTAGCTGCGTAAATCCCAAATTACAATTGCGCGTAGTCAGCAGCAGTGTGTGCTGACATAATCAGCTGATAATTTAGAAAGCATTGTTTGTTATGGTGTTGATTACATTTGGTCAGCAATAGTTTGCAGTGCTGTTTCATTTAGCCCTGTTTCTAAATTCACTGCGCTGCTTTCAGATTGAGAGCGAGACACAAGTAGAATAAAGCAAGATGGTGGTTGTAAATTGTGGCTGCATACGCTGAATTGTAATTATAACGGCAGCAACATGTTGCACTGACAGTTAACAGCTGATAATTTTTGCTGATACTGTTGCTGACTACGCGCTATTGTAATTTGGGCTTAAGTTTTTAATAACCCTGTAGTTTATTTTGTTCACAAAATAACCGAAAAACAGCGTTGTTTACACAATGAATGTTCAAAAACATATGATACGTTTACTTTTGTTGACTGGTTGTACAAAATGTTTCACGCTACTTTTCTTCATTCTGCGTTGCGTTGCAAAGTTGACTGGTTGGGCCTTTAAGCCCAAATTACAATTGCGCGTAGTGAGCAGCAGTGTGTGCTGACATAATCAGCTGATAATTTAGAAAGCACTGTTTGTTATGGTGTTGATTACATTTGGTCAGCAGCAGTTTGCAGTGCTGTTTCATTTAGCCCTGTTTCTAAATTCACTGCGCTGCATTCAGTTTGAGGGCGAGACAAGAAGAGTGAGCAAATAAATGAGAGGCTAAAATACACAAGTAGAACAAAGCTAGATGGTGGTTGTAAATTGTGGCTGCCTACGCTGAATTGTAATTATAACGGCAGCAACATGTTGTGCTGACAGTGATCAGCTGATAATTTTTGCTGATACTGTTGCTGACTACGAGCTATTGTAATTTGGGCTTAATCAACACCATAACAAACAGTGCTTTCTAAATTATCAGCTGATTATGGCAGCACACACTGCTGCTGAATACGCGCAATTGTAATTTGGGCTTTACATACAATTGAGTGGAAATACAGTGGTGGGAATTTTATTTTTTTTTTTTTTCTTGAAACAAAAATAGGTGGACTAGGTGAATTTTGACGAGTTAAACAAGAATCTGCATTCACTTTTTTTCTATCACGTACTGATTTTTTTATGGGCAATGACTAATATCATCACCGCACAGTGTCACATTTGTTCAAATTAGAACGACAAAAATACGAAAATAGAAGCTTATTAATTGAAGTAATTTTTTCGCATTTATTAGTAAACATATCATATATTATGGAAAAAATACTTAAAGTAATGGAAAGTGTCTATAGCGCGAATTATGGATTTTCAAAGTTACAACTTTTAAAAATATTTTAATTTTATTTATAATTTTTTTAAAGAATTATATTAATTTTAACTTCATATATCTCAGTAAATACTGCAGATATTGATATTATTATTTTTTTTTTTGGTATGTAATAATAAATGTATCCAAATTATTCTATTATAATTTACTAGGTTAAGAAATCAATAATGAGAATATTGATTCTTATTTAAAAGAAGTCAAAATAACAAAAAATATATTTTTTGGGAAATTAAATTTTTAAAGGACTGGAACAAAATGAGTTCCAATGAGTTCCAATTTAAAAATATGATTGTTATATAAAACAATATCTATAAAATTATATTTGAGAATTTTGGCTGCGACTTTTTGCGATGTTTTAAAATATTAGCCAATAGGCTAGGTTACTGATGTTAAAAAAAAATAAATAAATAAATAAATAAATAAATAAATAAATAAATAAATAAATAAATAAATAAATAAATGAATAAATAAATAAATAAATAAATAAATAAATAAATAATTAAAAAAATTATGTAAACTCAGCTCAGACAATTTATGTTGCTATAAGTATATTGGAGATTAATATATCTGAATAGGACAAACCGTTCTCGAGTAATACAAACAATTTTTCGCTACTAATTACAAAATAACTACGGAAATATTAACTGAACAAAAAAATTATGTAAACTCAGCTCAAACAATTTATGTTGCTATAAGTATATTGGAGATTAATATATCTGAATAGGACAAACCGTTCTCGAGTAATACAAGTGTGACTGCCTAAAGGCAGGGTCATAGTAGTCATGCCCATAAAAAAAATCAATACGTGATAGAAAAAAAGTAAAAGCTGATTCTTATTTAGCACGTTAAATTCCATCGAAACCACCTATTTTTTATTTAAGACGAAAAAAAAAAATTTTTTTTTTGCCCACTAGTGTACTTCCACTTAACTGTAGGTATGCATGGGTATCCTAACTTAACTGTGAATGCAATCAACATTTGTGCATCAATTTTGATGATACGGCGCTTTATTTCATCGTACTTTTGCCAGATTTGAGGTAAAGATGATAATGAAACATTTTTGAGGTTTTCACTTTTAAAAAGAAGTTTTAGAAAAAAATAAATCTTGAATTAAGCATGAAAAAATTTTTTCGGACACTTATTTCGAAATATCTCCTAAACTATTGAGAAGATAAAAATTTGTTAATATAACGACTTAAAGCCAATTAAAATTAAAAAGTCTGAAAATTGTCGGAAAAACTCGTAAATTTTACTTTATATATTATACTATTACCGAAATAATCCAAAATAAAAATAACGTTTCCTTTTCACCGTTTTGAAACAGTTGCCAACCTTAAAATAAACTTATTATTTTTTGTATATTGTTTAAAACGGATATTTTCCAAAATAATATACTGTTAACTACGAAAATAAAAAAAAAAAAAAAAAATTAATTGAATAACTTTTTAATGTTTAATTTCCGCCGGCTGACACCCGATTTGGAGCCGCAGCCTACAATTTTCACAAAAGCCGCCGTTGTTATTGTTCGGCGCAGGTTTCTATTGTGTGAAGTTTTTTATAACAAAAAAAAAAAAAAAATGAAAATTCTATAAAACTGATTTATAACTACATTTTATAATAGGAAAATAATTGTAATATAACAATTTTAAATATTAAAAATTGAGAAGTTCTAAAAAAACTAGCAAAAGATGTTCAATGGTATGGTACAGACCATACGAAATAGTGTTGTAGGCACGTATCCTTCTTGTCACGTAAACTCACGTCTGGACGAGCGTAGGGCTAAGGCAAGAGCTTTGAGGGCTGAGCGAAGACGTAAGCCAGATAAACCAGATGATTTTGTTACATATGAAGATTCCGGTAGTGATGAAGAGACGCCACAACAACAGGAAGAAGTATTGAATACTTCATACAATATATTTGACTTTATTAGAAGTAGGGAAAATGGATTAAGTGAGGTAATTCAAAAACTAAAGGTATTAGAGTTGGAAATCGCAATAATAGTTTTAAACATAAATTACAGAGACGTAATTTCAATTTCGAGCAAACGAGTCGATATGTTTTGACCCATGACATGTTAAGAGAGACCCAAATAAATTTGGGCTATATAAATAAGGTGTTTTGCTCCAAATGGCTAAGTAATCGTCAAGTTATATTTGGAACCAAATGTAATAAGGTTTGTTTTCAGTGACCTTTAAAAAAAATTTTGAGTTTATCTTAAATATTTTTGAACAAAAATTAAAATAGCTTCTGGTATATGATGTTAACATGCGTCGTGTAGACGCAATTCCTACTTTATCAACGAATCGTGCCAATCATGCTGAAGTTCAGGGTGGTTTGCATGCGATAGAAATTAATCCAAGTCGTACGTATTTAGCGACAGGAGCTCGCAATTCGGCTGATATAGCCATCTATCGTTTGCCCACTTTGGATCCAGTATGTGTGGGTGAAAATGGTCATCGTGACCTGATAATGGGTATGTGTTGGTTAGATGATCAATTTTTGGTATCGGGTTCCAAGGATTCACGCATGGCATTATGGCGCATAAACGAAGATCACATGGAATTTCCTGATGGTGGCAAGGAATCCTGTCCTACATTTGCTACGATAAATCCATTGTGTGTTCGAGATTGTCGTACAGCTCAAAGGGTAAGTTTGATTTTTTTCTTGATCTAACAAGGAGATTCATAAATTTTTTTAATCTAAAAAAGGTTTACAAAAGGGTTTTTTTCATTTCATTTATTTATCTATTTGTAATACATTAAATAATATAATAATTTTACATAAACTTTTGTTAGACAGACTAATACCTGTAGCTGGGTGGGCATTCTTTGGCCGACTATCATGGGTTACCTCTGTATTTAATATCGAATAAAGCATTAAAGATACCGAGTAAATATTTCTGAATTAGTACATAAAGTAATATTTTAAGAAGACATATTTTTAAAATGAGAAATTATTATTTGCATTCTTAGCAATTTACGATTTAAAAATTAATGTGCTTGTGAACACTATATTTCCATGAAAATCTTTGAAGGTATACACGGGCCACCCCCGTTTGTATTGAAAGAAAATATGAAAATTGACTTCTATCTAAGATACCGTTTCTCAAAATTTTCCTACTGCCATTATCCTTTCGTGAGCTAGATCAAAATGAAAGGGTCCTTTTTTTAGATTTTTCGGATTTTTTTATATATCTGGCAAAGGAACAATATGAAAAATTGAAATCGCAAGAAAGGCCCTTAAATCGAAACAAAAATGTAGGTGCGGGTCCAAATAAGTCGAAAATTTTTTAATTTTTCACAAAAAATTTGGATATTGAAATTGGAAACTAGCGAGCAGATTAAAAAATGATGTGAAGTTGACTTATAGATAATCTGAATTAGAATTTCTTGGTATTTCATTAAACCAACTCTATATTACTGTTTATCTCGAAAACTAGAGTCAATTCAAAAATAGTAATTTGTGGACTTAGAACTCCATGATCACATGTATCAAAATTGACAGATAAATCTTGTACGCAGTCTATGTTGCACTATGTTGAGTTATTGGTACACCGAAAAAAGTCTATGACACATTTTACAAAAAAATATTTCGTAGCCAATTCATTCGTAAAATATAAGAATATTTCATATATTAAGAATATTTCTTATATTTTACGCAAATAAATTTTATAAAGCATTTAACATTGACTATTTTTGGAGGTATTGTTGACAAAAAATTAAAATTTTTTATAGAAATTGTTGATTTTTTTTTTTTTAACAAAAAGTGGAAGCCTGAGTTAAATTGTTTTGTCAAAAGTCCATGCCACAAATTCACATAGAACCTTACCTTATCAAGAGCACTTTCAAAGTCGCAAAGGACCAAACTTAAAATAGGTTTATTTGAAAAATCTTATATTAAAAAACTAATGAACGACGGAATTTTTAAAAAATATTTTACGTAAAACAGGCCGCCAACGGATATTACAAAATTGGATATCGAATATGTTTTCAACAAAATTTTCTTTGTTCGATATTTTGATTATTTTTGTCGATTGTTTGTTTTGTTTTTTTGTCGATCTTATAAGCTAATTTTGAAAAAAACGAGTGAAGATTCCAATTCACCATTTTTAACTGATCAGGTCCAAAAACTTGTATACCTTTATTATTATTTTTAATAAAAATGAATTTCAGAATTTTTCTTTTATTTAAAAAAATATATATAAATTTTTTGTAAATAATAAGAAATATATTCGTAAGCATTCACTTATATTACACGATCCTTTAGCTTTCGTTTATATAAGGCATGGATTTTTTCGGTATATCGAATATATCATTAATCAACAAATTTTTAAGTTATTTTAATTAATTGGTGCTTATGATGAATACTTGATATGAGATTTTTGATTTCTTCATAGAGGATTATAACGACTCACAGGTGCCCACAAATTTGTAGATAGATAGGTATATTAGTGGGTCAGAAGAAACTATTTTCTTTCTCCGATTTAGAAGAAATAATATCATTAAAACGTTTTAATGATGTGAACACAGAAACAACATTTAACAAGTTTTATAACAAATAAAATAAAGCTTCGAGTTTGTCCCATTTATTATATAAAAAAAACAAAAATTACATTTTTCGTAGACTTTTTTGATTTAAAAGTGGGATTTTTAATCGATCCTGTGTAATTTTTGAAAGTACTAAAATAAAACAAAAAAAAAAAAAAAATATATATATATCGACCATTCCATGAAAGAACGCCCGAAAAAGGGTATTTTTTTACTTGATGGCTTTCAATTTCGATAAAAATTTGTATACATAAACTCCATTAAGCCTTTTATCAATTTCAGTTTTCAGTTTCGCGAAATTGCAAAAACTCGCGATTTTATTTTAATGCAATTGCATTTTTCTTTAAATATGCTATTAAAATGTTTAATTTTTTTAACATAAATGAAAAGTTTGGAATCTTTACATTAAAATAAAAGTGTCAAATTTTTGGGACGCGAATATCTTATATGCATAATCCAATTTTTATAAAAACATGTTCCAAACTTTTCATATAAAAATTAATTATTTTCTTGTTTTTTGGAATTTTCTTTAAAATTTGTATAAAATTTAACGAAACATAAAAACTATGAAATTTTAAATATTCATATCTCTTGAAGTTATTACCGGATTTTTTTAATTTAAAAAGTATTTAAAAGGCATTATATTTATTTTGTGTAATTTAGTCAGCATTTCGAAAACCACCTCTTCGATCCATAATATTTTAAAAATATAAATGCAGTTTTTAGATGCATTTTTGTTAGTTGTGAATTTATTAAATTTTAATTTTTCAAAAGTGTATTTAAAAATGCTTTGTTTATTATAATTTAAAACAATGATTAGTCTGATACATAAAGATTTACTATTTTTAACGAATTTTTAAAAATAACACAATACATTTTTTTAAACAAAATACGTAAAGCTACTCATAATACCGGAAAAATATAAGTTTTATATGAAAAAATTTAAATGAGTTAAAGAAAAGGGGAAATTATGCACAGTACATATGTGCGTCCCAAAAATTTGAGATTTTTATTTTAATGTAAAGATTCCATGCTTTCCAAATACGTAAAAAACTTAAAAAAATTTAATACCATATTTAAAGAAAAATGCATTTAAAAAATGCAATTGCATTAAAATGCATTTTTAAAAAGTATTTTTTATTTGTAAAATGTTCATGTTAAAGCTGATAAAATTACAATTCAAACGCCGTTTAAATCATAAATTTCCGCAAAGCCTTCCCAGAAATATTTGTATTTATTTACTTTCGAGATTTTTTAGATTTTTTCGAAAGTGAAAATACGAAATAAAATCACTTTTCTGAATTTATCGAATCTGAAAACGGAATTATTTATAGACACTCATAGACTTTATACGTGTGAAATTTTATAAAAATCGGAGAACACTCGTTATATTTTTGGGCGTTCTTTCATGGAATGGACGATATATATTTTTTTTAACTTTACTCACAAAATGTTCATAAGAGTATTTTTAAACCTTTTTGTTAACAAATTCTAAACTTTTCACCTATGATGTATCAAAAAGCCATTTATGATTTGATGATTATTTTGAGACTTATTTTGAAAAAAAAAAAAAAAACTAGAAACACGTCCTACATTTGTTTTCAATGGGACATTTTAATGTATACTTAAGATTTAAAAGATTATTAAATTTACTTTTATAGGGATTTTTGTACTTTTTAAAGATAATGTAAAATAATTCGAAATTATCTTTAAAAAGTGAAATATATTATTTGTTTTCAATTCAATTTATTACTATGGATAACAATTAAATAAATCACCTAAATAATAGAAACGTCCAACAGTTAAACAAAATAATGTCGATAAGTTTCTACGAGGATTTTCCAAACACTTTTATATTTAAACAATTTGAAAACAAAATGGGAAGATAATGTTGAAATACTTAATTAGGTATCTTACGTCAAATACAATGATCTAAAAAATTAAATAATCTCCTATAAAAATATCAAGGAATCTATAATTTCCCCTTAATAATAATAATAATAATAATAATAATAAAAACAACACTTAGAATTACGGTTTAAATCACAAAGTTGTATTTTTCGTTGTATGTGGATTGATCGTAAAAATAGAAGTGTTTGTTGTTGTAACAGCTAGAACATCTTAACAATTTTCAGTCAGGGTGTTCTGCATCGAGGTCAAGTCCGAGGAATTGTGCTACTTCCACTGGTTGTGTGCATAAATCCGTTGGACAAAGAGAAGTAGGGTTCGCAGGACAGTTGAAAATGTGGTGGGTATCATGTGGGCCCTCACCACATGCTGGGCATAAGTTGGGGACGGCACGGTCTATGCGGGACCAGTAAGCATTGAGACTGTTGTTCCATCCCGACCTCAGTTGAGCCAGAACTACTCTTGTTTTCCGCGGCAGATTCTTCTCGTTATCTGCAATAGGCGGTGGGCGGCCTCCTAAAACGACATTCAAACGGTAACTTGCAACCGCGGAATCGATGGCGTCTCTGTGAATGTCGTTCAAAACTGTCAAGTACGAGTTGCGGTCCAAGGGATCCTGAACATATCTTAGTATGCTCTCCTCGTACTTATGAAGGTCATGCCTGACATGCCTCGGGGGGAATCCAACTGTGTGACCACACTGGAGCAGCATAATTGACTACTGACCGACCAATCGTTTTGTATGTAGCTTACAAGGTTTCTTTCTCCATACCCCAAGTGCTGCCGGCTAGCGCTTTGAGGACCTTTTTTCTACTTCGCAATTTGTGCGAGATTGCAGTAGCATGAGCTGAGGAGGTAAAGAGGCTGTCAAAGGTGACCCCCAGGATTTTTGGGTGGTTCACTGTCGGAATTTGAACTCCATCGACAAAGACGCCAAGCTCAAGTTTTACCTCCTTAGTCCATGTGGTGAAGAGTGTTGCTGAAGACTTCGTTGGTGATAACTGCAGGTAACGCGCAGTGAAGAAATTATGGATTTGGTTGAGATAACCATTCACCGTACCGCATAAGTCGTCAACATTGTGGCCCGTTGCCATTATTGTACAGTCGTCCGCATACGTAATCACCTCTACTCCTTGAAGAGGTGTGGGGCGTTTAGAGAGGTAGAAGTAAAACAGGAGTGGTGACAAGACTCCGCCTTATGGCACTCCCTGCTTAACTCTACGGGGTTTTGATATCTTGTCTCTAAACTGCACGAACGACTGTCGACCACTCAGATAGTTCACAATCCATCTCTTCATGTTGTTGGTCATTGTGGACTGCAGGATGTCCTGGAAGAGTGTAGCATGGCTAACTGTGTCAAATGCCTATGACAGGTCAAGCGCTACTAGGATGGTTCTTTCACAAGGCCTCTGCTGGTTTAAGCCCTGTGAAGTCCGAGTGGTGATGGCGGTTAATGCTGTGCATTTTCCGGAATCCATGCTGGTGATGAGCTGCTGGTAGTTGGCGGGTCAGCTGGGGGAGGAGAAGAGCTTCGAGTGTTTTCGCTACTGGTGATAGGAGGGATATCGGCCTGTACGATGATCCCTCGCTCGCGGGATCACTCGACCCATTTTCCAGGCATCGGGTATATTTAAGCTCCTGAGCGACAGGTTAAAACTCAGGTACTCGACTCCCCACTCACCAAGATGTTTTAACATCAGCATGGATATACTGTCTGGGCCAATCGTCTTGGATGGTTTGGCGGCGTTGATGGCTTCTGCAACTTCCGCTGGTGTAATGTGCTGTGGCGTGTCCGTGGCTAGAAGATTGTGAAGTTTGCGAATAATTCTTCTTTTCGCCTTGTCTCTCTCAGGGTGCTCAATATGATGTTATTTGTAAACTTAATCGCGACCCTATCATCCTTCTTCGTGGGGTTGGAGAGAGACCGGACAGTTGACCACAACTTACCTACTCCTGAACTTAAGTTGCAGTTCTTCAGGTGATCTAACCATCTCTTCCGCTTATCCTCCTTAACCAACCTGCTGATGTCTCTTCTCAGCTGTCCGATCCTTGGATCGTCAGGGTTGGTGTTTCGGATCTCATCACGTTCGTCCACGAATGTTTGTGAATTGCGGTTGTTACATTTGACCTCTTAGTTTTTGGTGCTTATAGTGTACTCCAAATTAATGATCTGATCATATTAATCTTACAAAATGTCCGCAAAAGTTTGAACAATCCTAATTATCGAGGCTTAATGACGAAAATCTAAAACTTAAAATCGCCAATATTACATCAATATATTTATAGCTTAAGCAATTTTATCGTAAGTAATATTCTTTTCGCTTAGATCCATTTTGAATATTATTAACTATTTTGTTTAAAAATGATTTTATTGATTCAAAATCAACATTTTTAATTCAAAAGTACTAATATTTTCAGAAATAAACTCAAATACGCAAACTTTTCATGTTCTTTGATGCAAGAAATACGTTGACATATGACGAGAAATACGTTGACATATGATCAGTAATTGCTTTGTGAATTGAAAAGGAGCAAACTGGAGCAAAAGTTGATTACTGATTTTGGAAGACCACCTATCAGTATTTACAAAAGTGTCATTTAGATAAATGGACTTTGTGGGACTTTTTAGTTTTTGTCCAATAAAAATTAACATAATTACAAAAAAAAATGGCAAAAAAAAGTTGAAGACGGATAAATCAAGATTTTTTTGTTGATAACTTTTTTCAAATTATTTTATTTTCTGCGATAGATAACACATCAATATTTAAAATAAAAAAGATTCATAAAGATCTTGTTAAAAACAAAAAGTTACAACTATTCAAAATTCAACTTCTCACCAAGAAAAGAAAAAAATTTAGTTTTGCACGAAAATAATTTTTTCAACACTAATTTCTAAATAACTCAGAAAATACTAAACATATAAAAAATTATTTTTATTTCGCATCTTTTGGTATATCATTAATATAAATCGTACACACCGTTCTTGAGTTATCGTGCAATATACAAGTGTAATGACCTAAAAAAATCCTAAAGAATACCTGATGGAAAAAAATGAAAGAAGATTTGTCTTTAGCACATCAAAATCCATGTAGTCGTCTTTAAGGGAGAAGTTTTTTCTCCAACCAATATTATTTCAATATATCAGTTAAACTCCCCAGCTTTAGAACGAAAATTTAAGCAAATGACAAGCGACATTCTGAATCAAAAAACGATTTCTTTTGTATAAATATCATAAAATGAAATGTCGAATGGCGTCGTTATATTATAAAAATAAAATAGAACACTGTGTATGTTAGGAGCTAACAGGAAATAATTTCAATCCTAATTTTGCAAATTTGTATCATCTAGAGCAACGATCGCCAACTTAGCCCCAGGGCCCGAAGATAATCGGGTTTTTACACAGACATTACACGAACGTCAACAAAATACTCAACTTAGAAAACAAAACAAAAAAAATGTTCATTCAGTATCATGATAGCATTCAACAAAGCAGGTTTATGTCGCTTGCTTTTGTATTTTTTTGTTTTTTTGTCGCTTGTTTTTGTAATTTTTTTTGGGTACACTGCAAATATTGAAATAAATACAAGTAGGCATATTTGTTTGTTGATATTAAATAATACATAATTTTTCTTTGTATATATTACTTTTATTTAAATTTTAAAATGAAGTATTTTATTTTGTTAAAACTCATTTTATTTTAATTATAGTTCTTAATTTTTGAAAGAATACTTTTTTTACTACTACCCAACAAACCAAATAGTAATGATATCATTACGATATCATTTCGGTGATATAGAAGCCCGAGAATGATATCATTTATAATTCTAAAATGATATAGGTTGCTTTCTAAAAGGTACACTCGAAAATGATATCATAATTTTTGAAAATAACGATATTAGTAATGATATCATTAAATTTAAGCAGCGCGATAGTTTAGCAATATATTGCAAAATATATACACAAATATATGCTAAGATTGGATCAATATATAATATTATAAATATGTTTTCAAAAATTAATAAAATAGCCATAATAAACCAATGTTCATACAGCTCCAAATCATTTTGCATGTAATACGAAACTTTTGCAATCCGAATACAAGTCCCCCTTTAAATCCGGGCTGATATTGGTTTCTTCATCTTATACGCGTTAATTTTTTGCAATTACACTAATTTTAGCTGTAAAAATTCAATTCGCATATAAAACATAACATAAAATATTTTTTTGATACAAAAATTTTCAATTTAATTTAATTTTCCTGAAAATGTTTGAAGTTTTTTTCTAAGGAAAATATAATTTCGATATTTTATCATATAATTTTAAAATTATGATATCATAAATGATACTGTATCGTTTCTTGGTTTGTTGGGTACTGCTTTTTTTTAGCATATTTGTTTGTTGATATTAAATAATACATAATTTTTCTTTGTATATATTACTTTTATTTAAAACAACGACACGCAAAATAGTGCACACGGGCAAATTATCTCTTAATTTTGTCACATCTATATGCTCTTACAATTACTTTTAAAATATATATTTAATGTATTGACATATTTACAGATAAATATAAAAAAAAAACCATAGTATAATAATAAAGTACTCGCATATCTACAAAAACAAAAATTGCTTGTATTTTGTTAGTGTAAAACTACTGCCCACAATGTCAAAATGCTTTGAACGAAAAACTGAGAGAACGAAAGAGAGCAAGAGAAAAAAAACTAAAAAAAAATTTTACATGTGAATACAAAAACAATTTGACAGTACTGCGAGCTTTGCCAATGAAAAAATTGTAAAACAGCTGGGTTTACGAGTATACTTTATTATTATACTATGAAAAAAACGTAACAAATTTCGTTCAGTGCAAGGCAGGGACCGGCGCTCTTAAATTTCATATTCTATATGCTCTTGTTTCCGTGCTCTTATATTGCGCACGGAAACAATTTTTAAACTTATAATTTAATAATATCTTTTGCTTTTAAGCAATTTATGGTCTGTAATAAAAACTATAATTGAATATTAAAACAATTAGCTTAAAAAAGTATTAAAAATATATAAAATTAATAAATAATTATTCTCTCTTCACATGTAAGAGCATATAGATGTGACAAAATTAAGAGATAATTTGCCCGTGTGCACTATTTTGCGTGTCGTTGGTGCAAGGTAAAAAAAACATTCAATTTTCAAGAGTATAAGACACTAACACCGTCTCATAATAAGTGCCTCTCTTTTTGGTTATCGTTGATCTAGAGCAGTGATCCCCACACTTATACATTCACATTTTGTTAATGTGTGTTAATGTGCACTCCCGCTCTGAAATTATACACCAAAAAAATATCTTCCTTTTTATAGTAAAATTATTTATAATAAAATGGAAATGAAAATAAAAGATATTGTTTTTTGTATAAAAAATAAAAATTTATAAATGAAAAATAAAAATGGAAATGAAAATAAAAGATATTGTTTTTTGTATAAAAAATAAAAATTTATAATTCTTTCAAATTAACCATAAAATTTTGATTAATAAATGATATTATTTTTAGTAAAAATTAAAAATATTCATATTTTGATTCTTATGTACCTCACTACCACATAACATTAAACATTTTTTACGAGTGTATATCAAGCAACAAGCGATAACACAACCTACTTCGTTGAATGCTAGTGCTAGACTGAATTGATATGTGTGTGTTTTATTCATATCAAGAGAATAACACAAGAGACAAAACGTATTAACCATTTGAAAGAATTTATAATTCTTTCAAAGAACGAATTAACCATTTGAAAGAATTTATAATTCTTTCAAAGAATTATAAATTCTTTCAAATGGTTAATTCGTTTTGTCTCTTGTGTTATTCTCTTGATATGAATAAAAAACACACATATCAATTGAGTCTAGCACTAGCATTCAACGAATTAGGTTGTGTTATCGCTTGTTGCTTGATATACACTCGTAAAAAATGTTTAATGTTATGTGGTAGTGAGGTACATAAGAATCAAAATATGAATATTTTTAATTTTTACTAAAAATAATATCATTTATTAATCAAAATTTTATGGTTAATTTGAAAGAATTATAAATTTTTATTTTTTATACAAAAAACAATATCTTTTATTTTCATTTCCATTTTATTATAAATAATTTTACTATAAAAAGGAAGATATTTTTTTGGTGTATAATTTCAGAGCGGGAGAGCACATTAACACACATTAACAAAATGTGAATGTATAAGTGTGGGGATCACTGATCTAGAGCATTGATAGGGACAAAGAGAGGACATACAAATCCATTGGTCGATCTGTACAGAACTGAAATTGAAAATTTTAATTTTCTTAAGATGTTTGTTGTGCAATTTATCGAATTTTTATGTTTTTTGTTGACGTTCATGTTGTGTATGTGAAAAGAGCGAATACTCTCTGCACCTGGGTGCTATGAGTGCCGACCAATGATCTAGAGTATCTATTTATAAAGTAACGTGCAAAACACTCAGTATCTTGAAATTTAGCTTATGATTCTAGGGTTAAGATTATAAAATTTGGATCTATGTATATTGGGGTGTCCCCAAAATGAAAAGTATCGATGTTTCCAGCTCAAATAAAAATTTACTTCAATCTAAGATACCTTTTCTCAAAAATTTCGTCCTGACATTATCCTTTCGTGAGCTAGATCACGGATTTCGGATTTTTTTCATATTTTTACCAAAGAAGGTAGGTAAGTGTTGTACAAGGTACATTAGAGTCTCTTCAGAAGAATGACAGGGATAGAAAAATGAGAAAACAAAGAGTTCGTAAAAAGAAAAGTAAAAAACAAATTGATACTAAGAAAATGAAGACTGATAGATATAAAATAAGATAGTAAAGAAAAGTTTAATGCTCCACTACGATCGCGCCAAGCCATCGACATTCCCTTAGCAAGCCTATTCCTAAGACGAATTTCATCAAGTTTCCCAAATCAATGCCGATATGAAATCTAAAGGAACGATATGAAAATTAACAACGTAACAAAAATTGATAAATTTTTATATGGTAAACTGTAGTAGCACAAAATAATATTTAAAAATAAATCATAAATTTAATCCAAATAAATTATTGTAACAGTTTTTGGGAGAAAATTATAGATTCCTTGATATTTTTATAGATTATTTAATTTTTTAGGTCAAATACAATGACTTAAAAAATCTATTTTAAATTTTGTTGTTTGTCCTATCGATAAGTTTTTATTGGCTAAACTGTAGTAATATCGTGTACAAAAACGTGTATATATAAGAGTTAAAAATCAGAGACCGGATTTTAATACTAAAAAAACAATCTTTTTATTTTTATTTCAATCGAAAAACAATCTTTAATGTTCAAAAAATAATAAAAATCCATAATGATTTTTATTATTTTCATCAATATTTTAATTTTTTTCATCATGATGAAAATAAAAATATAAATATCTTTTGTGATATTTATTTCAAAAGTTGAAAATTATTTAGAACTTTTTTCATCGGATGGAAAAAATTCTAAACAACAATTTCATTTGAATAAAAAAATATTTTGAAAACAAAACTAAGTATGAATAAAAAAAACAATCATTTTAAATTTTTTTCGAACTGATATTTATCGTTAAAGATATTTATCGTTAAGGATATTTATTTTTTTCATCATTGATGGATATTTATTTTAAAAATAAAAATCCCTCACATATTTTTTTCAACAAATGAAAAAATATTTTGAACATTAAAGATATTTATTTTGATTGAAAAATAAAAATAAAACGTTTTCGGGTGCTTGTTAAAAATACCGTTATTGGTGTATTAAAAATACCGTTATTGGTGCATTTGATATAAATTAAGTTTATACATATCTAGAGTGTCAAAACCGAAAACCGATTAACCTGTTTCTAACAAACGCTGTCGGTTTCGGTAATTTTCTAATTTTGTTTTTTTTAGAGGTTTTATAACAGCATTTTTATGTGATTTTACACAGAAAGAGTTAAAAAAATTATAACTATATTATGTTATAAAAATAAGAAGTTTTATGTAACTTGTTAAATACAATAAAATTGACAGATAGCTTATTTAACTTGGACAATTCTCTTTAAATAGTAAAACCGGTTTTCTAAAAAAAGTCGGGTTTTGGATACTCTATACGTATCGCTATAAAAGTAGTATCTTTGTCCTTAATATGAGACTAAAATCACAGATTTACTGCGTATAGTTGAATAGAGTTTTTGGCAAGAACACCATTGCGACATTTTTAGCTTTTTTCGTTTTTCAAAACGTCATAATTTTTGACATGAGTCTATAAGATTATAATATTAGAAACACTTCCAATAGCCAATGTTTTTAGTGAATTTCATTGAAATCGGAAATGTTAAATGCAAAAATAGTGGTTTTCTGTCCGTTTTGATATGGAATAATTCATATGTTTTGTGTTTAATAATATAAATTATTTTTTTTTTTAGGGTTTTTTTAAGGTTTTAAAACAAAAAGTAATTGACTTGTTTTTTCATATATTTAAAAGCCAGAAAACATCTCGATTCCAGTTGTTTAATTATTTAACACAATAAAAACATACTAAATTTCCATACAGGGAAGAAATTTATAGTATTTTTAGTACATAGAAAATTGTTGAAAAAAAATTTGTAAAAATTGTCAAACAGTTTAAAAACAAAAAATTAAAAATTATGAATGAAATTTATATTTGTTCATAAATTTTATTTGTTTGAACCAAAGTATACAAAGTAGTTCGACTCTCTATTCTTAATATTGCTCTATCACATGTATAGGTTCCGTGTGAATTGAGAGAACTGTAAACGAAAACACAAAAACACAAAACTTTTACATGGAAATTTTCAAATTATTATTTTACGCGTTTTTACTCTTACTCATATAATTTTACAATTTTTTAAAACAATATATAAACACTTTTATATTTTATTTCGATCTATTTTGCACAAATCACAAAAAAATTATTTTATTTATTTTTGACATTTTATTTTGTTCAATTTAGAAATTATTTTGTAGGACATAGTTTCTATTTTTGGTATTGATAATTCAAACAAAATTTTATTTAAGCCATTTTTATAAAACTCTGTATATAAAATAGCACCAATACATTAAACTTTTTATTACTAATACATACTTAGAGTTAGGTACTTTTTTACTAACACACTCTTAGAGTTATGTACTCCTGCCAAAGAGTCGGACTATTGTATATACTTTGGTTTGAACATTTTATTTTGATAATTAAAAAGTGTCTGTGTGTGTAATTTTTATTTAAATTTAAAATTTGTGAAAATATTTTGACAAAAGAAAAACAGGCCAAAAGGAAAAACACAATAAAATAATATATGAACAGTGATGTTTAAACTCTTTGTGTTTTTTAAAAAACAAGACGAAAACTAGTGTATGTGAACATAATATAAGATTTGTTCTCTATATGAAAAATTTAATTCGAAGATTGCTTTAAGCTTTATCTATTTATGCTTTAAGTGAACGATTAACAAATTTTATTTAATTGATTAATTTTTAAGCAAACAATTTAATATTGTGGTTACGGCCTTTTGCATTTCCATAATTTTTTTGTTTCCAGTGTAAAAAGTTAAAGTGTGGTTACGGACTTTTGTATTTTAGGTGACGATATGTATTTGTTTCAATAGTTTTAATTTTTCTAACAAATTTTGTCCATTTTTAAAGTTCCCAATACGTGTTATGATGTTTTGTACATCATCAGTCTTTTTAGGGATTTTTATTATTTATTTAACAAAAGAAAAATATTGAAATTTTATTTAATAAAATAATATATTTATCCCAGATACGTTCACTTTGCTTTAACAAAGAATTTAGAGAGATTGCCGCATTATCTCTAAATGGATACATTCATGTCTTCAATGCTGAAACATTTAAACAAAAATTATCACGTAAACTGCCAAATTGTCAAGATAATGTTAGTATAGCATACCATAGTGATGGCCTTTACGCTATAGGTTGTCGTTCATATACAATTCTACTGGATACAAGAACATTACAGGTATTACAAACATTTAAATATTCAATTAAAATAATAATATTTTTCAATTTGATAATAACTTTTGTAGACAATTAAAAAGATTACCTCGCGTTATAGTGGTTGTGGCATTAGAGCCACATCTTTTGAGGGTAACCTTTTAACGGTGGGTACTGGTCTGGGTATGCTTTTATTCTACGATATACGTGCTGGTAAATATTTAGAAAGTAGTGTTAATGCTTCACGTACGGTAACTTTAAAATGCAGTAAAGGTATTGTGGTAAGTTATTTATTACTTTTTTTCTGAAAAAAAAAAAAAATTAAATGATTTTATTTTTTTATTTCATAAAAAAAATTTAATATTTTAACTTGTTAGTATCCGGAAGATGAAATGGATGGATTTAATGTTAAATATGTACCCGCTATTTATACACATTGTTATGATAGCACTGGTATGCGTTTATTTGCGGCTGGTGGTCCTTTACCAGCCACTTTAGTTGGAAATTATGCGGGTGTTTGGCAATAGTGTTAAGTTTTGTAGCTACTTAGAATAAATAAAAAATATATAACAAATTAAACAAATGTGAGAAATTAAAACTGATTAATTATTAAGTTAAACTTTAGCAATATTTATTAAACATAATTTAAAACAAATAATAATGCAGCTATATAAAAATATATTAGGATTATAACATAAAAAGAACATAGATGTGGTACGACTTGTTTGCAAAATTTTACGCACCAGGTGGTGAACATTTAAAGATTAATTCCAAATTGCTTAATTTATAATCTTTCATTTTAATAACAGTTTAAATCATTGGTTTAAGTTATAATTTTATTTACTTTTTTTATTTTTATGTTTATCTCATCATAAAATTGATGAATCTACCATTATTATTTTATTGAATTAAAAAAACAAGATTATGGGTGCCGTAATGTTTTGTCAAACAGTACAGAAAACTATCTTAAAATAAAATTTTTGAATTTTCAGTTTTTTTTTTTTTCAATGTTCATACAATAAAAAAATTGAACAGACAAGACCCTCTTCGATATAAAAATAGTAAAAATATCCCAAAATTCCACGAATTTCCATTCTTACAATACAATTTTTCGTAAATCTGTTCCCTTTCAAAATAAAGTGGAATGAAACATACACATTAGAGTGTCCCGAGGAAAGCCTTTTTCGAGACTTCGATGTAGGAAAACCCCTCAAATGATGCGTACAAATTTGCTTAATACGAAAAAATTATTTACAAAATTTTTAAAATTGGTCTTCAGTTCCCTACCAGCGATTGAAAAATCATTTTTTCCCATACATTTTGGTAAAAAAAAAGTTTCGATTTTTTAATCGAAGTGGATATCAAGAAATTCGTAATTTTATGCTGGTTATGGAAGAAATATTTTAAAAATTTTTCTCACGGGATTTTTTTTCGCTAGAAGACTTTTTATGGCATTTTGATGAAAAATTTTTTGTAAAAATTTGAAAATTATATATTATCAACAGTACTTACAACTATGCAAATTTTTCATATTTTAGCCGTAAATGGAACAAAATTATAAAATTTTTCAAAAAAAAATCTAAATTTTGTTTTGCATGATGTACTAAAATGACGATTTATGGACCAAAATTTTTTCGAAATTTTTTTTTTTATAATTGGCTTAAAATTACGAAATTGTTGATACCCATTTCAAGACAAAACTCAATTCTATTTTTGGACGAAATGTTCTAGACCCGTGAATTTCAATCGCTGGTAGGGAATTGAAGATCAATTTAATTTTTTTTTAAATGTTTTTCCTATATTAAGCTAATTTTTACGCATTGTTTGAGGGGTATTCCTACATAATTTTTGTCTACGGGACACTCTAATACACATCCAAAAAATTCCATGACAAATGTGTTTGAAATTCAATAACAAATGCGTTGAAATACAGTATCATTAGTAGAACAAATAAGAACTTTAATGCAATTTTATACATTTGTTTGGACTCCAAACTTTGGAGGAAAAAAGTACACTTTTTTTTTTTTTTTTTTTTTTTTTTTTGTAATTTCAAGATACCCTTTCCTCCTTTTTAATGATTTTTGTAATTTTCTCCTAAGTGTAATTATGGTTCATATTATATGGAAGGTCGTTCAGGCATAACAGAAAGTTCCGAGCAGGTCCGAATATATTTAAAACTTCCTAATTTTTTACAAAAACTTTTACATAAAAATATTTTGAATGAGAATTTTATTCGACCTTGTTGAAATAAACATAATATTGGTATTAAAATATGCCTACTTTTAGAAGACTTACAAACATATAAAATTTTGTAAGCTTGAAAAGTTTTATGTTTTGCTCAAAGTATAACAATTATTTTTTGCACAAAATATAATAATTACGCTGTTTAAAAAACAATTTTTTTTTTCGTGCTCCTTCAAAAAAAAAAAAAAAAAAAAAATATGTGGACTAGATGGAATTCCGCATGCTAAACTCGAATCTGCTTTCAGTTTTTTCCCATCAGGTCGAGATTTTTTTATGGGCGTGTCTAATATTGCGCCCTAAATAAGCCGATTACTCGAGTATATTTCACTATAACTCGAGAACGGTATGCACGATTTATATAAATAAAATATGTGGAATAAAATTGTTCAACTAACAAATTTTCATCCGCTCAATAGTTTTGGAGATATTTCAAAATAAGTGTCCGAAAAAAATTTGTTCATGCTAAATTCAAAATTTCTTTTTTTTTACTAAAACTTCTTAAAAGTGAAAACATCAAAAATGTTTCGGTTTATCATCTTTATCTCAAAGCTGGCAAAACTACTAGTAAATAAAGCTACGTATCATAACAAATATTGATTGCATTCACAGTTAAGTTAGGATACCCATGCATACCTACAATTAAGTGGAATTACACTAGGGGCAAAAAAAATTGTTTTTGTCTTAAATAAAAAAATAGGTAAATTAGATGGAATTTAACGTGCTAAATAAGAATCAGCTTTTGTTTTTTTTCTATCACGTATTGATTTTTTTCATGGGCATGACTACTATGAACCCCCCTTTTAGGCAGTCACACTTGTATAACTAGAGAACTGTTTGTCCAATTAAGATAAATTAAACTCCAGTAGATAGTGATCTAAATTGTCTTTGAGCTTAATTTAGATATTTTTTTTTATCCAATTAATATTTCCGTAGTTATTCGGTAATTAGTAAGGAAAATTTAATTTTTTTTTTTTTTAAATCGTGAAAATTTTGATCCATTACTCTGAAATTCTTGAACGAATAAAAAATATTGTTGACATGCCCTGAAGACAATTTTGATGTATCATTTATCAAAATCGTGTAAACGGTTCTTGAGTTATAGTCTAAATTGGACAAACCATTCTCGAGTTTTATAGTGTGACCGCTGAATAAAGTGATGATATTAGTCATGCACCTAAAAAAAATCAGTACGAGATAGAAAAAAAGTGAATGCAGATTCTTGTTTAACTCGTCAATATCCATCTAGTCCATCTATTTTTGTTTCAAGAAAAAATAAATTTTTTATTTTTTGCCCATCACTATATTTCTACGAAATTGTATGTAACATGGGTATTTTTACTTAACTGTGAAAAAAATCACGATTTTTGCATTAATTTCGAAGATACATACCTTATTTTGTTCGCAGCATTACCATCTTTAAAATAAAGATGACAAACTGTAACATTTTTGATGTTTTCATTTACTAAAATAAATTTTAGTAACAAAAAAATCTAAAATTTTGAATGAAAATGATTTTTTCGGACACTTATTTCAAAATAACTCCAAAACTATTGAGCACATAAAAAAAATTGAAGATATTTTTAGTACGCATCTTTTGGTGTATCACTTATGTCAATCGTACACACCGTTCTTGATTTATGAGGAAATATACTAAAGTAATGGCCTTACTATTGGCGAAATATTAGACACGTCCATACAAAAAATCTAGACCTGATGGAAAAAAAACTAAAAGCAGATTTGTGTTTAGTACATCAAAATACATCAAGTCCAACTATTAGTTTTTTGTTGACCAGTGTTATTTGATTTTGATTTTCAGACATGAAAAAATCGATATACCCATGAAACTAGAGATTATACGTAATAAAACATTGTACTTAGTTTTTCCCCAGGATGAACAATTTTTTCTAAAAGGGATTTCAAAGCTTCGAAGGATACATACATATTTTTAAAAAAATTATAAAATATTTATGAATATTATATCAGCTTAATATTGGTTTCAAATGAAAGCTAAGGATCCCTGCAATATAATATTTTTTATTTGCATGTTGCTGCAAAAAAAAAAAAGCTTAAGAAAATATACTTTTGAAATACTTTTGAAATAAAAAATGCATACGAATTTTTCTTTTAATATCTGAAATAAATACCGCGATTTTTTTAGAAATTACCACAATCTACTCTACACATTTCAGGCTTTACAACAACAAAACAATCATTTCAAAATATATTAAAACAACAAAACTATTTTACTTCTTTTCCAAATTTTCGAAAAATTTAAAAATTCATTTATATGTTTTATAATTTCCTAAATCATTTTCCTCTATCCAGAGCTTGCAGAAATTCCCATATGACGTAGAAAATTATAATTCATACAAATCCTAACGGAGCAAGATTTAGCAGTTTCTATCAGGGAGCAGAAATACGAGGATTTTTTTTATTTAATGTAATATATTTTAAAATTTCTTTAGGGCTTTAAATAGTTCAAACTTGCTTTACTCATCTTTAAATCCTATTGGAAAAAGATTTTATATTACGATAAGGGAGCGGAGAATGTTTTTAAGATTTTTTTTTTCATATTTTTTTTATTATTTAATATTATAGTTTTGCCATCGAATATTTATATTTATTTTTTTTTGTAACAGAATAATATAAAAAAATTCAGGCTTATAATAGAAATCTTATAAAAGTATGTGTATTTGAATATGAATATTTTCAAAGTTCTGGTTAAATTGAATAAATATTATAATATTAAATTTGAATTAGTTCGAATTTTTAAAAACGAAAAAATGGTTTCCGCATTTTAACTGTTTGGATAATATGTTTTATTATCTTCAAATATTTTTATGTAAATATATATACATTTTTGAAAAATTAAAAAAAAAGAAATCCGACCTAGCTTGATATATATATTTTGTATTTTGTCCGAAAAAGAGCATTTTACTCCCTTTCTCAGGAGAACGCCAGAAGAACAAATATGTTGAGAAATAAAATTTTAAAATGAAGTAAATTTTTAATTAAATTTTAGCAACCCTGAATGCTTAAAACAAAGACTAATGGGACTGGGTTGCTCTCTTTTCAGCAACCACAAAATTTCTTTATTTTCACACTTAAGATAATGTGTAAATTCAATACACTTTTGAGTGAATTAAACAATACAAAATTATCAATACCAATTCATTTTTTAAAAGTAGATTTTTTACATATCTTATTAGTATTTTTTTCATAATTTTAAAATAAGATCAAGGAAATGAAATGAATGATGATGGAATTTATAAAAAAGTTAATTTTTGTCTTTGAAAATAGAATACATAATTGTATAAATTAGGGAGGAATTTGTAGGTAAGAACTGTTATCCGTTAACGTTGCGTCTTTTAGCATTGGGAATTTCAAGAGGTACAAAAGGCCATGTTTTAAAGAAAATATAAATTTAGAATATTTTGTTAAGCAATCTGATCACTACAGTCTTAAACATTTGAATTTTTCATATGTCTATAATTTTTTTTTGTTTCTCTATCACATGCTTTATTAAAACAATTGAGGTATATTTTTTAACTTTCTGAAATTCTCTAATTGTCGCTTAAAAACTTCAATATGTATAACGTATTAAAGTACATATGAAGAAAACAATCATCTTAATCAAATTACATATTTTCTTAATATATTTTTATTTAGTAATGTTAATTAAAGCCTTATTCCTAACGAAAAAAAAAAAAAAAAAAAAAACAATATAAGTTTAACAGTGTTTGTAAACTTTTATATTTTCGTTATCAATAAGGCTGTAAATATTTAAGATATTTTTTAAGCCTCATAAAGTTATAAATTTATAATTTAAAAATTTGTTGAAATTTTTATTTAAAAACTGCTGTTTTGCTGTACTATTGAATTTTGCAAAATTTATTCAATATAACTTGTTTAATTACATAATTCACATTAAACTTGCTAAAGTTTAGTACGAAAAAACTCAACAAATATTTGTGATTTTATATAATTGTAATTTAATTTTTTTTATATATATTTGACTTGTAGTTTTATTTTTGTATATTCATCTCCTATTTAACATCATAGAAAACAACTAGAACTCCAACTTGCTCACAAAAAAACTTATTCAATTGTCAAAAAAACATAACTCTTTGTATGTTAGTAAAATTTTCTACAGAACAAATTTATACGTGTGAAGAGAGTAATTTTTTTGTTTCTGAGCGAATGAAAAGAGTTTAACTTCTAGTTGTTTTCTATGTTTAACATTATCTTTATTATTGTTAAAAAATTAAAACACAACAACTATTTTATTTTGTAATTGAGTAGTTTTATATTTTATTACATTTTATACTCATATAATATAAAAAAATTGTATAAATTATTTGAATTTAATTTGAAAAAAGATATAAAATAATACAATATACATACATCATACATATATAATAAACATAAATAAATAAATTATATATCATTAAAAATTCACAAAAAAAAAAAAAAAAAAAAAAAAATACAAATAATAATAACTAAAGAAATTGGAATTTATTTTATTGCTACTAGGTAGGTATAATTTTTTATATTATAGTAGTTTTCTATAATGTTTTTGGAATAATAAATTAGAAAAAAATTAATAATAAAGACTAATTGAAATTTTAGTGACAAGAATTTACATTATATTGGGCAGTTGTTTCTTCAATTTAAAAGTCGCTTTCATTTTATTACTAATTATTATTACTATTATTGCCCCAAGGCAAGAAATTGCCCCAACCTCCTGTACGATGTGTAGTTTCAGTAACTGTTTATAACAAAAAATAATTTAGGTTGATTTAAAAATAAATTACATATATATTACTTTATGTTTTACAATACCTTTTTGTCCTTTAGCCACACAATTAAGCATTTCAGCTTCGGATCGACTTAATTTAAGTATCGTATTTAAAACAGGTACCAAACGGGTTTTTTCATCTACATTATTTAGTGTTAAAAACTGAAAAATAAGAAGTGTCAAGTAAATAAATTGGCATATATGAGTAAATGTAATTTTAAAGCACTGAAAATTACAATTACAATTAATTATGTATTTATTTCTTTATTTATTTATTTTGGCCGCAGCCAAAAGGATTAATTAAAAAATTGAAGTTTGTATTTTATTAAAAAATAAATATGTCAGGTAATCTATATATATATATATATATATATATATATATATATATATATATATATATATATATATATATATATATATATATATATATATATATATATATATATATATATATATATATATATATATATATATATATATATATATATATATATATATATATATATATATATATATATATATATATATATATATATATATATATATATATATATATATATATATATATATATATATATATATATATATATATATATAAAAGAGTAATGACCAGGGAAACCACAAATATGTAATTGCATGTTTTTTCCTGGACGTTGAATGAAGCAATCGATTAAATATTTATCCGTTTCAGAACAAATAAATCATTTTGGCATCGATTTGTTAGCTTACTTTGACATATTTTACTCTTAACGGCATATTTTTGCATTTGGCGATTTTTAGTGCATATTTATAGCATATCTTGTTATTTTTAGGTCATATTTAACCCTTTTAGAGCATATTTTGACATTTTAAGGGTAATTTTTTTATACCTCATGAAATGTTTTTCAAATTTGATTTAATTAAAAAATGAGAAAACAAAAAAAAAAAAAAAAAAAAAATCATTTTAAAATTAAATTTAATAGATACCATTTTATCGTTAAGAAGCTTTTCTTGTAGCAACAATATTGAATATTATGATTGAAGTTTAAGTTGTAAAAACAATATTTTTTATGAAAGCATATCGAGCCCTAACTGAGAAAATGTCGTAAGTGCAGAAAACTAAACTTTACAGGAGAAGCATTTATATGTATGCAAAATGTCACTTGCGATAAAACTATTTTCGCTATAAATCAGAAATGACACTTGATACATCGATGAAATTTTGACAAATGATGTAAATGATTCTAAATTATATTTTTATCAAAACACGAATTTCGAAAATGTCGGTTACGATATTTTGGAGGTCAGTGATCGATATGATAATCTTGATAATTTCTGAACTAATAATAGTATTTAGAATTAGATCGGTAGGAAAATATAAGATCAATAACGTTTTTATGAGATACAGAAAAAAATGGGGAATCAAATTTCGACGCGATTAATAAATTTCAGTTTAGCCTTATTTTATAACATTGAAATATTAATAAAACCCTTTGTTTTAATGAAAAACATAATTTTGTTAAAAAATTATACAAAATCTTTGTTTTTTAAGTGCATATTTTCTAGTTTTTTACTGCATACTTAATGCGCATAAAACCCATTTTTTAGAGCATATTGTGGTTTCCCTGTTTTTACATTACTTTGAAAATCAAACAAAAACTTGCAGATAACCCGTTTTTTCTTTCAAAAAAATATATTGTTTGTGATAACTCAAAAAAAAGTGAAAAACACAGTGTTAGAATTAACTTTTGGCTCCAAAATTAACACAATTTTTTTGGAAATCTGCATGAGGCCCATTTTGAATATAAGCCCTCGATATATAGTTTTCAAATAAAAATCACAAAAATTTGTTGAACTCTTTTTATTTAAATAAAATACAGTCAGTCATAGTCATATTCATTTACACATTTTCAAATTTTTCGAAAATTTGGAAAATTTGGAAAATAAGTCAAATATTTTTGTTGTTATAAAATATTTTGAAAAAGTTTTTTTGTTGTTGTAAAGCCTGAAATGTGTAGAGTAAATTGCGCTAATTTCTAAAAAAGTCGCGGTATTTATTTCTGATATTCATTTTTTTAATTTAAAAAGTCAATTATTTACGCTTAAGTTTGCTAAAGATGATCCCAAATCTTGTCTATAAGATAGTGAAAAATCTTTTGATACAAACTCAACTTTAATAAGTTGCAAAAATCTAAAAATAGTGACGAAAATTATGAAAAAAATCATTAAGAGCCAAGATGACATTTAAATGAAGGTACAAGGTACATCGTCATCATAGTTTTGAAAAAGGAATGGGAATTGTTAAAGGATGGTATAGTCCTTAGTTAAAAGATATAATTACATTGAAATAAACACAATTTAAAGAGAATTTAGGAAAAATCTTTCCGAAAAAGTTAACATCACTTAGAAAATGTTCAAAAATTTTCTGCAATCGTTGGTATGTTTGGCGAGAATTTATGATTTCTATAAAGGTTATTATGTTCTCATTACAGAAAGTGAAATTAAATATTTGCACAATCGTTTTTCTGTGATATAATATGCGATTTCTAAATATTACTAGACTACATTATTATTGATTTTACTTTTGTATTGAATTTTCTATGTAATTTTTACACTTAAAATTTTTCTAAAATCGCGAGTTTTACTGTAGAAAAACAACTGTGGAACCAATGAATTACACTTTTTATAATGCGAACATCATAACTTATCTAAATATCATACTTTCTCGCCAAATATAGCAACGATTGCAGAAATTTTTGAACATTTTCTAAGTGATGTTAAATTTTTTTCACAGATTTTTCTAATTTCTCTTTAACTTATTTTTATTTTCATGTAATGATATCTTTTAATTAATGACTATACTATTCTTCAACTATTCCCATTCCTTTTTCAAAACCATAATGACGATGTACCATTTTAAATCTTCATTTAAATGTCATCGTGGCTCTTAATGATTTTTTCATAATTTTTGCCACTATTTTTAGATTTTTACAACTTATTAAAGTTGAGCTTGTATCAAAAGATTTTTCACTATCTCATAGACAAGATTTGGAATCATCTTTAGCAAAGTTAAGCGTAAATAATTAACTTTTTTAAAACTGTGTAAATAATTATGAAGTATAAAAAATGTGTGTAAATACATTTGAATTAAAAAATGCGTATGAATTTTTCTTTCAATATCAGAAATAAATACCGCGACTTTTTCAGAAATTAGCACAATCTACTCTACACATTCAGGCTTTACAACAACAAAATAACTCTTTCAAAATATTTTAGACTTTTTCAGAAATTAGCACAATTAATTTTTTGTCAAAAAAATTACAACATATGATAGAAAAACGATGTCTACTATATATTGAACAAAAAATAATTTAAAATTTGTTTTCATTCTCGCGAAGTTAAAATTTTAGTAAAATTTTCAATGATTTTATTTTAAATACTATTTTATATAAGTTTGAATATTTTGGAAATTTTTCATAGTAAATTATATTTTAGCGCATCATTGAAAAGCTCTCATTAAATACTATTGATACGTGCATTCATTTAACCCTTAAGTTGCACAAATAATATTTTGGAATTTCCGGTCCATAATTGGTTAAGTTAATTTTAACGGTAAATAAATGATAAGTTAAGGATAAAAATGTCCCCAAAAACATAATTGATCAAAAAAGCTATAAATTCGTGTAAAATAGAGGCTTAATTTCGAAAAATCATTTTTATTCGATTATTTTCGCGGTTTTAAATAAACTTGTTATGTATTTTATAATTTTATCAATATTAAACCGTAATAAGTACATCTATGCGATTTATTTGCAAAAATTCCAAATTTAACCTTTTAGGAACAAAGTTTATAAAATTGGCCCTCTAGCTCTTAATGGTTTAATTACATCTAATCTTCAATAGTAACAGGATAGACCATTTCTATGGTACATAAAAACCTAATATATTTTGAAAAATGTCTGAAATTTATAAAATTACAAGTTTGATCGAAGTAATATTTCGCGACTGAAAAGAAACATAATAATTATTTTAATGAATACTCATGATCATAGTATGCCTCTTTTATAATTTGAAGTAAATTTTCTTATAACTACAATTTTGATAATGATATGAAAAAAAAAAATATAGTTAATTTTCGAGATGTTTTGAAAATGGTCCAGCTACGTAAATTTAAAGATTGAGACGTAATATTTTGGGAATCATATAAGAACATACTAATCTTCATTTCTAGAGGGGTACATTTGCACTTTTTTTCGTAAGGCACTTTACTGTACATATGAATATTATTCAAGGTTAGAATAATCAAATAAAAAACTTTTGATTATCTTCTTAAAAAAAAAATATTTGTTTTACTTTCGATTAAATAAAATATTTTCTTTTTTAATTTATTTTGTTCAATCAGATACAAAATTATAATAAATTCAATTGATTTGGTATAAATAGAAATCCTTAAAATTTTTATTTTAAAATTAATAAATTGATTAACATAATTTAAATTAGAAATAAGAAATGGAAATGAAATTAAAAGTATTTCCATTTTTTATTTTATTCACAAGTAACAGTTATGATAGTAACTAGGGAAACACCGCAAGGTGAGTACTCTCACTCCTGTGTTGGCTATTGGCTGTCAACGTCATTTTGCGTCAGTTTGACAGCAGAGGACGGAAGATCGTGACATGTAACTGAAATTGTCCGAGTCGGAGAAATATCTTGAAGTATTTCTTGATAGAAGCTGACTTGGAAAAGGAATGTTCAAGAGAGACCCAAACGTAGTCTTAGGACTATTAGGTTCATCAGTAACAGGTCACTCCAGTGTCGTTTACGAAGTCAGTTATGGTGAGTATAATCTATGCTCCACGAGGGCATCAGATTACATGGCCACTGAATTGGACTTTGGTAGTTTTTAGACGGATCAAAGATGGTTATTGGCACTGGCACAGATGTCTATATTATGGGTACGGATATGTAGCATTTTTCAGGCAGAGATTCTTGGCATTTTAAAGGCCGCGGAATTAGTCAGAATTAACGTTGTGGAGTGTTCTGAGGTTACTATGTGGATAGCCAGGCTGCTCTAAAGGCCTTGGATACACATTTCGTAAAATCCAGGCTAGTGGACACCTGCAGGAGGGTACTGAGGAACACTACGTAGTGAGACTCTGTTGGGTACCAGGCCATTGCAGCATATCTGGCAATGAAATAGCCGATGAATTGGCGAGGGATGTTTCGGAAAGTGAATCTTACGTGAAACCCCCACTGGGAAGATCAATGATTGGATATTGACCAGAACCGATCAGGCTAAAGGGAGTAGAGTGGACTGTAAGGTATCGAGGACGATATGGCCGTCGTTCGACTGGGCAGCCACAAGTACTCTTCGGAGTTTAAGTAGGGAAAGTCTAAGGACCATGGTATGTGTCATAACGGGACACTGCATGAGAGGGAAGATGAGGTCTAAATGAGACGATTTTTTCGATTTTTTGTAGAATATGTGAGGACGTTGATGAGACCGTGACTATTGAACATATTGTGTGTCGGTGTCCAAGATTACAACATCGTAGGATGAAATGGTTAGATAGTCAATTTTTCGACGGGTTTTGTGACATTCGGACTAGGAAACTTGTAGACGTCATAGGCTTCGTTATGGGAATTGTTTGACTCAGTGGGCGCTAGTGGTGTACCTCTAGAAACTTCTTATTATCTTTCTTCTCAATCTCTGTATCTATCGTCTTTGAAGAGACTCAAAATGGACCGGCATTGATCTCTGGGTGAAAATGTGATACAACAGAGTATCGCATCAACTTCTATCTATCTATCTATCTATCTATCTATCTATGTATCTATATATATATATATATATATATATATATATATATATATATATATATATATATATATATATATATATATATATATATATATCTAGATAAATAGGCACTTAATACGTTGACAAAATTTATCTATCTATCTATCTATATATCTAGATAAATAGGCACTTAATACGTTGACAAAATTTTGGCAGATCATGTTAATGATTCTAAATTATCAAAAAACGAATTTCGAATATGTTGTCGGTTACGATATTTTGGCGGTCAGGGCTCGATATGTACTTGAATTGGTACATTTTCTTGTTATAATTTAAAAATCTTTTAAAGTATTCGCCCTAACTTTTTATAAGAATTTAAAAAACATCAAAATTCTGAAAAACTTACCTTCATTATTACATTCTTAACATATTCAGAATTATGCATATGTTGTTCTCTTTCCACCGAACGTTCCTGCCTTCTCAACTCTTCTTTCAACATATCGTTCATTTGTGTTAGCTTAGCTAGATCTTGTTCATTTTCAGCCAACAGAGCGGTTAAATGACGCACTCTGCTCTCTTGTTTTTGTAGACGTTCTTTTGTTGAATTTAATTCTAATTGTAGGAAATCTGAAGCATTGTCTGTCTGACTTAAAGCATTTTCGTCTGCATAATGTTGGTGTTGTTGTGAGTTTGTTATTAAAGTTTCACTGTTGATGGCATTTAGGGGAGTGTTTAAGAGTTCATCGAGTGGCATAAAATCGTGTAGAGAACGTTTGGCAGATGATGAATCATTAGAAATTTTACGAGAGGCTGCCAAATTCGCCAATGTTTCGGCTGCTTCTTCCGAACCTTCGGCATCTTCACGTTCCATAAGCAGGAAATCAAGTTTACTATGGTCAATGGGATGATCGTTGTGTACAGCAAGAGGAGGCAGACTTGCAGATTTCGTAGCTCCAACTGTGGTTGGCAGACGAATGTGCTGTGACAGTTCTTTGCGTAATTGTTCTAATTGTCTTTGATGGGATGCGTTCAATGATTGTATTTGTTCCTTATGACAATTATCCATAGATTCAATTTGTTGGCGATGTTGTTTCAAAGTTTCATGTTGCTGCTGGATATGTTGTTGCATTTCTTGATTTAGTGCATCGTTTTGTGTACGCATATCTTCGATAAGTTCCATTAATTCTTTAGAACGTTTTTGTAAACTGATGTTGTCATCGTTTAAGAGATCTTTTTGTTTTTCTAACGTTTCTATTTTTGTTGTTAATGTTTGTATAGTGGTGTTTAGACGTGTCTCTGTTGCTCTCATATTAACCAACTCCTCCTCCAGTTCTCTTTCTTTAGAAGAATCACGGTTTTGATTTTTTCTTAATACTGCTTGGGCCTTAACTTTGTAATCCAAATATTCAACACGTAAATCTTCTGTGGCTCTTTCTGCTTGCTTAAGTTTTTGTTCGCAATCTGAGAGAGCAGCTTGTGTGGAGGATAGTTGTAATGAAAGCTGTTCCCTTTCGTTAATAAGAGATTTTAAGGCGGTCTCTTGATTACTGGTGGCTTGCGCCAATTCTACTTTAACATTTTCTAATTCAAGTTTTAGGTTTTCTACATCATTTTCCAAAATCTTTGTTTTATCATAAGCTTGCTGTTTACTATGCATTTCATCTCTGAGTGTCTTGTGTAGATGATCAATTTGTTGTTTTAATTCTTGGGAATGTTTGATTTCAGCTGCTTTTGAAGTTTCCAATAAATCAATTTCTTTTTTTAGTTGTATTATTGTTGAATCTTTACTTTTTATAGATTCTTGTGCAGCATCCAGTTCCGAGGTACGACTAGCTAGTTTATTAGTTACTTCGGTTAAAGATTTTTCTGCAGCTTCTATTTCTAAATTTAAAACATTAGCTTGTTTGCGTGATGATTTTAACTTTTGATTTTCTGCTTTGAGGGAGTCTATGTGTTTTTGTTTTTCGTTCAATTGTTTTTGCAAGGAGTCCATTTCGGAGATTTTGTTTTTATACTCCATTAACTGGGCGTTTAATTCATTTTCATGCACTTTAAATTCTTGCATTTCTTTTTCAAGTCTTTGCTTTACTACTGTTTCTTCTTGTAGTTTTTTCTTTAATTTTGCTGCTAATCCTCGCAATTTATTATATTTATCTTCAAAAGAATCCTCAACATCTTTAAGTCTTTGTAATTCATCAGTCCTGGAAATTGTAGATGTCGAAAGTACATCACTTTGATTGTCCAAATCATTAGAAGTGGCAACAGGATTGGTTTTCATATTTTCTAATTCGCTGCTGAGAATTCGAACTTTTTCTTCATTCAAAGAGCTGGTATGCTCTAAAGTTTCTAATTTTTGTTTATTCATCTCTATTTCTTTTGTAATCGATTTTAATTGGCTTTCTTTTTCATTCAATTGATCATCCTTTTGATCAATTTCTTGTTGAATTTTAACCAATTTTTCAGAATTTGCTTTTAGCTCATTTTTCAGAATTTGGTATTCTTCTTGTTGGCGTGATATTAGATCGCCGCGTGCTTTAAGTGCTTCATTTAATTCCCGCATTTCATCGAGCAATTCACCATGTTCCATTTCTTTATTTTTATACATTTGTTGGTATTCTTCCAACGATTGTTGGGCTGCTAACAATTGTTCTTTTAAGTTTGTTATGGATTCAGTTTCACAAGCAATTTTTTCTAGTTCTTGTAATTTGTTATATAGTGCATGTTTTTCTTTAGAAACTTTTTGAAACTCAAGAGAAAGATTAGCAGAACATTCTTTTTCTCTAATGAGTTCTTCTTTCAAAGACTGAAGGTTTTCCTTGAGTACTTCGCAATCACTTTGTGATTTGTTTACGATTCCTTCCAAAGAGTCTTGCAGTTTAGTTGCTAAAATTTGTTTCTCCTTATTAATTTTTAACCATTCGACTTTCATGTTTTCTAATTCAAGGGATTGTTTATTAAAGGCATGATTTTCTTGTTCTAATAACTTAATTTTCTCCAAAAGTTGCACTCGCTCCATTTGAGAATATTGTATATCAGTTTCATTTTTTAGCTTTTCATATTCTTTTTTAAGTTTTGCAAATTCTATAGATTGAATTCGATACTCTTCATTGGCTTTTGTGGCGAGGGCTTGTAGTTCTTCCAATTTGTTAGCAATTTTATAATATTTTTCAAAATCGTTATTTGAGTTCAATTGATTATGATTTTGTTTGAATTGTTTTTCGTTGTCTTTTAACATATCATTCTCTTCTTTTATTGCGTGATACTCTTGGAAAGCAGTTTTACTTAGCTGCCACATTTCGTCAAGTCTCTTAACGGAACTTTCCAAAGATAAAGCCGATGTTTCTATAGTTTTAACACCTAGATTTTGTTTTAATTTAACATTTTCTTCTTGTAAATTGTGATAATCGTGTTTAGCTTTTTCTGACAACTGTAACAACTCATTTAGTTTGTCCACTGAAACAAATTTAACATTACCACATTCTTGAACTTGCTCTTGACCCAACTTTTGTAATAGTCTTATATTTTCTTCCTTCAAATCGTTCAATTCTTTGCACAGCACCTTCGAAGCTCTAATAATTTCATTTTGCCATTGCGACACAGAATCTGCATACTCATGTTGTGTTTCCAACAATATGCGCTTGCATTCTTTAAGTTTCTTCAATTTTTTATGTACCTCTATAAATCTGTCCTTAAGGGAATTAAATTTATGCCTTTGTTCTGTATTGATATCCTTAATAAATTTATACTTTTCTTTCAGCTCTTGCAATTCGTTGCATAATTCTTCATTTTTCAATTGTAGTGTATTATTTTTAACTTCAGTTTCTTTTAGTTGGACGATTTGTTTTTCCAGCGAGACTAAATGCTGTTTTTGCTCTTTTCCAAAACCACTAACTTGTTTAAGCTGTGTTTCCATATTTTCAATGTCGGTCAAAAGAGATTCGTTATCTTCAGTTAGACGCTGTAGTTGCCGTTTTAAACTTTCATTTTCTATTGAAAGTTTTTCTAAATTTTCAACATCTAATTTGCGCTGTTTTTGCAACTCGGAAACTTGTGTTGTAAGCTGAAGTTTATTTTCGGTGTAAGCTTCAAGCATTTCCTTCATTGTCAGTAAGGCCTTTTTATCGGCTTCTTTTTGTGTTTCATTTTGTTGTAGTTGTTCCTTTAATTTACGATTTTCTTCGAAAATTTCTAAAAACAAAAAAATAATTGATATAAACATTAACTAACTAACATCACATTTGTTAAAAAAATTAAAAAAAGAAAAATTTTAAAATTAAATGAATTTAGATTGCAAATTATTAAAAATATAATAGCTATTTAAATTTTGGAGTAAATGTTATAAAAAATCTTTTTAATTATAATTTTTATTAAAATTTGTATTTCTTTTGGTTTCAGAAAACAATCATCCAAAAAAAGTAACTAACATAACTTCAAAAATATTTAAAACAAATAGTTATTCATCACCAATATATTAGGCGATATTTATTTATAAATCTTTTTTGTAGGACAATTCATTTTGATTTTAGAAAGTTATGAAAAGTGATGTTGCATTGTTTTCTATTTTCGGTGACGATATATAGATTTAGTCAGAACTGAGTTGTAAAAACAGACGATTAGAAAAAATACTCATAATGAAAAATAATAAAGGTATTAACCTTAAAATTTTGCAACCCATGCAATTTTGCATTGTTTTAACTTGACGTGAGCAACCAATTTTAAAAAAAATTAGATAAAGTTGCGTTGAATTACTTTTTCAATGTTTTTTTTTAGTTTAGAGTTGATATTTAGTACTATTTACACATTTTTACAGAGTGGCAACATTATAAAAATTGTTGCAACATTACTACTTTTCATTCTGATAATTTTGCAATTGGTTCTACTCTGACAATTTTGCAAAAGTTGTGTAAAATATTGTTCTATGTGGTTGTTTTTGTATTTACAGAAATCGATGCAACTACTTTTTTGCAAGGGTCTAGCAAAGTTGCAATTTCAGAAGTGAATACCTTTAATCAAATTAATAAATTAAAAAAAATAAATAAATCTAACAATTTTAGAAAGATTTTTTCATTTAAAAATTTAAATTTAAAGTAAAAGATTATTCAGAAACTTAAAATACTTGTTGCAGTTATTTTGTTTGTTTGTTTGTTCTTTAAGTTACCCCTTCAACAGAATTGTACCATTGAAGAGGAATTATTTGGCCTCGGAATTATCCATAACGCCATCACTAATTACGGCAAACGCCTGAGGAGCCTCCTCCGAAAAAACTACCTTCGACCCACACCTTCGCGCAGGAAGCCGGAGTCCTCGAATTCAACTCCTATTCGTATTCAAAATTGAGTTTTGTTTGGTACTCCACCACTTTAAACCATAGAAATTTCCAGAATTCAAAATAATTGCATATGGTTAATGCAAAGCCTCGAAGAACCGTAACTCGGTACAGTTATACGACGCGTATAACATTAACCAAATGCGAGATTGAGACGCAACTCTCGAAGGCAAAAAACAAAGTACAGCATGATCGCCCTTAAGCGATAATGACGATGACGCGGTAGATGTTTATCCACCCAGAGCTGCTTTGCGACATTGCAATTATTTTTTTCTTAATGTATCAATTGCTTGGATGCTCAGAAGCAGTGTTGCCAATTTAGCCATTTTTCGGCTAGATCTAGCGATTTTTTTTCCATCTAGCTATAAATGGCTAGATTTGATCTAGCCGGAAGATTTAGCCATTTCATTTTTACTTTAGCCGGTTTTTGTTTCATATTTTTAATTTTTTTACTTTTACTTTATTAATAACATTTATACATTAAAATACAAGTATTTCTTCATTGTTGTATGTTTACCAAATTTTACAACTATGATATATAACGGTACTTAGAATGCGAATATAGAAAAGCGCAAAAAGACATTGAAAAGAAGTGTAAGTTAATAGCATAGCGTAATTAGAAAGTGCTCGCACATCTACAAAAATAAAAATTGCTTGTATTTTGTTAGTGTGAAACTACTGCACATAATGTCAAAATGCTATGAACAGCAAATGAGAGAATGAAGGAGAGGAAGAGTAATGAAAACTCGAAAAAAATTTTGCATAGGAATACAAAAAAAAAAAAAAATAAAAATTTGACAGTTCCGCGAGGTTTGTCAATGAAAAAATTGTAAAACTGGGTTGATTTACCATTTTTATAGACATGTACATATTTTTTTTAAATTTCTTTACGCATAATTATATGTTTATAATTGATAAACGATATATAAATATGAAAATAAAATAGCAATTTCAAATTAAAGTTTAAATAAAAATACACATATTAATTAAAGATTTCTTAAATTTATAGGTAAATAATGTATATGACTATTTAATAATTGTTTTTAAGAGTTAGCCATTTCTAGCTATTTTATTTGCCTAATGTAGCCATTTCATAAGCGCCAGAGTTGGCAACACTGCTCAGAAGTATTTTTTTAAATATTTTTACTAAGAATTGAGTGATTGAATATGTTTTCTTCACAGGTTGAATTTGAATAAATATAAGATTTAGTTGGATTTGAGTTTTTCTGTGTATGGTGTTGTGATTTTTACTTAACATTTGATACAAACTCATCAAAAACTTAGCAATGGCATGTAGTTACGGATGTTGTTACTTTGTAATCACAACTACATACTGTCTGCATTACATAGAAGCACAGGGTGTCCGTTTCATACTTTTCTGCTGATATTTCTTCAACAAAAGCATGTACGACAACGAAATTTTGTATGTATAGTTCGGGGGTCGATGTAAAGAAGTATGAAGTAAAGACGTGCAAGAGTAGAACTGAAAGTACACTCAAAACAGATATAACAAATAAATACTTGTACGTATTGTTATAAATGAGAGAATGAGTGTAACAGATATTGTATGATCTTGTTTTGCACACTCACTCTATTCATAAAAAAAAATTCTTAAATAAAAGGTACATTTTTACTGTGTGACTGAATGAAAATAATGAAATATTATGAGATTTATTAGAATACATTTACCCCTTGTCTAAGATTTAACATAATATAAACAAAATTTTTACTCTCTTCTGAGAGCGAATTTGACACTCTCTGTTACATATTATGATAGAAAAAAATCATGTGTAGATCCAATGTAAATAAAAGCCACATAATATATTGCATGTATAAAAGTGATTTTTGTAGAATAGAAATTTGTTTCTAATAGCAAATAAAAAATATAAATAAATAAAATTTATTTGTTTATTTATTTATTTATTACCATTAATAATGGTAAATAAATAAATAAATTTTTTTTTTATTATCAGTAATTTTATTTATTGAATCTTCACAAAAGTTAAGTGAACTAACAATAATTAATCAAATCTTAAATCTAAATCTTAATATCTATTTAGTCCAACCAACGTCTGACTAAAAGCGATTTTAATGCATATGGTTTAACTTCGGCTCAGTTCTGCGGTGTTTCTTCTTCTCAATCGGATGTGTCCATTACTTCTTAGTATATTTCGTGCTAGTGGGTTAGGGTGTATTTCCAATCTCTTCAAGTATGCTTCTGCATGTTCTTTTATTACATCTCTTACCAAAGGAACGTTTAGATCCTTATGTATGTTAGTATTTCTTACATACCAAGGGGCTGCGGTTATAGTTCGCAATATTTTGTTTTGGCGTCTCTGTATTTTCTCAATATTTGATGCTGAGGCCGTACCCCATAACTGGATCCCATAAGTCCATATTGGCTTTAAAACTGAATTATAGAGGAGTAGTTTACAATCTAGACTGAGCATAGAATTTCTGCCAATTAGCCAATTTATTTGGAGTGCTTTCAGTTTCATTTGGGTCAACTTTGCATCAATATGGAATTTCCAAGTAAGGCGTCGATCGAGATGTATTCCGAGGTATTTAACCTCCGATTTCTGGGGTATTACTTGGTTATTTATTAGGATAGGTGGGCATGATTCCCTACGCAAGGTAAATGTTATATGTGTGCATTTTTGTTCATTTATTTTTATTTTCCATTTTTTTAGCCATCTCTCAATATCAAATATATGGTCCTGCAAAATTCGAGATGCCTCCTGTGGGCATTCATGGGAGCTTAAAATAGCTGTATCATCTGCAAATGTTGATGTATGGGTTTGACTATTAGTTGGCATATCGGAGGTATATGTCAGGTACAACACAGGGCCCAGTACACTACCTTGGGGCACACCTGCTTCAATAGGCTGAGGTGTACTAAAAAAGTCACCTTCTTTAAGAATAAATTTACGACCAGTTATATAGCTTTTCAATAATTTATGTATATTTATGGGTAAATTTTGTTCTATTTTATATAGCAAGCCATCATGCCACACTTTGTCAAAGGCTTGGGATACGTCAATGAAGAGAGCGAAACAATATTTCTTTTCTTCAAACGTTTTGTTTATAACATTTACAAGTCTGTGTGTTTGTTGGATAGTACTGTGTTTTCTTCTAAATCCGAATTGGTGATTGGGTATACATTGGCTTATTAGTGGGTATAGCTTGTTAATTAGGAGCTTCTCAAATAGCTTAGACATATTAGATAATAGACTTATGGGTCTATACGATTCTACTTTTGTGTGATCTTTTCCTGGCTTCCATTCTAGTGGATAATATTCAAGGCGTAATATAGCGTTAAAAATATATAGTATTATTTTTAATGCTATCCGGGGTAGCTCTAAAAGCATCTGGTTACTGATTTTATCAATACCAGGTGCCTTTTTGGAGTTTAAATCAACAATAGCCTTATCGATCTCTCGAATCTCAAAGTAAAGGGGTTCAACTGCTCTGAAATGGGGCACAACAGGTGGCAACTCAATTATGTCATTTGATTCGTTCGGGGTGAATACATTATTTAAATGACTAACAAACAGATTTCCTTTTTCAGTATCGTTTCTTACATAGAGATGAATTTTTTCGATACTCCAAAAGTTTAGAAAGCCTTTTTTGGAATTCTTTTAGCTTCGATTTCAGTTGAGGGGATCAGTCAAGAGCCGTTCGACATCTGCAGAATAAATTCTATTATATCTGTTTTGTCGGGGTGGTTGGGTAGCATGTTCAGCAGCAAGTTTTAGATTTCTATCAAAATTTTTGAGAGAGAGATCGATTTCTTCTGGTGAACCTAGCGATATGTTCTCTGTGCAGTGAGTACTAAGGTATTTCTTATATTTTAGCCAATTTATCCTTTTTCCTGATATCGCTAGGTTACCAGTCGGGGATACAATTTCTTGGGGGCTCAATAGCATAACAATAGTGGGTGTGTGATCTGATGATAATTCTAGAGATGATTCAGCTTTAATTAGTTCCATTGGGATATTTTTTATAACACCAAAATCGATGACATCCGGTATTTTGTGTGGATCAGTGGTCCAATATGTGGGGTTTCCGCTCGAAATCACATTCAAACCCATTTTAGAAATTGTATCAAACAAAACACGACCTTTCGGGGTAATCAGTCGTGATCCCCAGAATGTATGCTTAGCGTTATAATCGCCAGCTGCCAGGAAACGGGGACCTAGTGATTTATAAAAACTGTTGTATTGATTTTCTGTAATTGAAAATCTGGGGGGTGAGTATATCGAAGAAATCACTAAGTTTCTATAACAATCATCAATACAGATTGTTGTAGCTTGAAGATAATCTTCACAAAGATCACACATTAGGTAGTGTTTAATGCGAGCTTTTATGAGAATAGCTGAACCTCCACATGCTCTTCCTCTGGGGTCTTTTGTATCATAAAATACATATCCATTTATTTGGAATATGCTTCTGGACGTCAAATGTGTTTCGGAAACTAGCATTATATCTACTTGTTGTTTTTTTAGAAAATATTCGAGTTCGTTCTTATGTTGGCGTATGCCGTTTGCATTCCAAAAACATATTTTCATTATTTAGTATTGCTTGCAACAATATTGATTGCATCTTAAGCATTTCCTGCATCATATTGCTCATAGAGTTTGTAAAATTATTTACCGATTGTACAAGCGTCTCTATTGTAGCTTCTAGCCTGGTAAAATTGAAAGCGGGGCTTTGTTCCGCTACCTGTGGGTTTGAGTTAGATTTAGGCAGAGAATTTTGGGTTCGATTTGTTCTGAGAACGTTTGCGTATGATTCTTTGTTCACAGAAGGCTCTATTAAATGAGGATAATTTGTATTCAAAGTATCTGGTGGTTGAGTGGGGGGAATTCCAGATTTCTGGCCTAAGGATCGTTTGACAAATGACTATATTGGGCAACCTCTGTAATTGGCGGTATGGTTTCCACCACAATTACTACATTTCTTAATCGTAGAATCAGCTTTAGATTTGTCGCATTTGGACGAATTGTGCAGTTCGCCACAAACAACACAAACTGGTGGTAACCTACAGTAGGCATGAGTATGTCCATACTCCTGACAGTTTAAACATTGGACGGGCCCCGATTGTTTATGTGGCTCTTCTATAGTGATTTTACGATGCAATAAGTATCTAAGATTATATATGGGGTGGGTTTCGCCTTTTTTCAGTTTTATATCGCCGGGTTCCAATTTCACTCGAAAGAGTGGCTGAGGAATTTTATTACGATTTCGAATGTTCATTACATTTTTTATTTTGTACACCTTATCTTCTAAGCTTTGTTTTATTTCTATTGGATCCACGTTAGAGTCAATTCCCTTAATAACAACTTGGAGACCCTTGCTACACTTTAATTGATACGTATAAAAATTCTTTTTACGAGCTTCAAAGTCTGACACAACTTTGCGGTAATCGTTCTCTTCACTTACTTGTATTTTTGTCTCATTTATATTACCACGCTTTATGGAGATCACATAAAAATGATTCTCACCGATCAACGAGATCAAATGTTGAATCAATTCATTTTTGTTTTGTTCTCTTAAATAAATTGGGGGAGGTTTAGACGACTTGGGTACAATTGGGGGCTCAATCGATTCATTCTGTAAAATAGCGAAGCGATTTTCGGAAATTGGCTTATGGTCTTCTCTAGATAATTTTGCCGCAGGTGCGAATTTGGAGGATTTAGGGCTTCTTCCTCGTTTTAAAACAGTAATATAGCGGTCCATTCCAACCTGGATTTGGGGTTTCTGTTTAATATTTAACAGTTGGCCAGACTTGGGTATAGCTCCAGTTGTAGGGTTAATTAAATCTGTACTTACTGTGAATGTTGTTATTTTTGAAGGTGAATTATGTAGCATAGCTTCAGGCGGAATTAAAACTTGTTTATTATCTATCAGCTGTTTTGTTTTCTTTTGTTGAACAATCATCAATTGACAATAGAGCAGGGGAGCAAGAACGAGCGCGATTGCTTGGTTTGGCGGTCAAATACAAGCTGTCATTAATTCTTTTATTTGTTTTGGTAATATTATTATCTTCAACACTCACAGTAACATAAGCATTTCTGCCATTTACACTGAGTCTTCGCTCACTTGAATTTGCACTAAAGAGACTCATAAAAGAGTAATCTTATTATTTTTTTTTTTCTCATACACTTGTGCACTTATTTTCTTTATAAAACAAACACACAGAGTAATATATATAAATAAAAAAACACAGATTTTAATTGTTTTATTATTTATTTGGGAGAATTTTTTTTTATTATTATAAGAAAATAATCGCGTCCATTCGCGTATAATTTTTTAATGATTTATATTATTTTTTTTATCCGGAATAAACATAAAAAACTATGAATTATGCGGAGAAAAAATAAAACACGTCTGATAAAAATAAAAAATTTATTTTTTTTTAATGTTTTAATTTTGAAGTTACATTTTTAAAAAATCAAATACAAATGTACACATTTATTTGATGCCTGTAATACAGACATTATATTAATATGTGATCATATATTTTTTCTCAACATACAATGAGTACTACTGGTATAAGCTAAAATACCTACTTTATCTGTTTTGTTAAAACAAAGTAAAGTAAGTATGTTACTCTCTTTTCCAAATTATTCATTATCATCCAATCTTCTCAAAAGAATAACAATACCAACTTATAACAGAAACACAAAAATACTCATCAATACGCACTCAAACTGAAAAATTAAGAAATTGGTGTGGTTTGAGTGTAACTATGCAAGTGTTTAGTATGAAGCCATGCTTAATACTACTATTGTGGAGGTCAGGCAATCCCAGACAACGACTGATAATAACCAGAGTATAGTTTTACTCTGGTTATTATCACAGGCAAACCTGTGCCCCATGCTGACTCTGGACCGAACACGATCACCGGCTCTGAAAAATCTGCTGTTCGCCCTTCCATTTCCAAGGAAGCCGCATAATGTTCAAGGAGAGGTGATGATCGATTTGGCATGACAAGGTCTGTCAACAATACACACAAAGTACGGTCTACACAAACCTCCAGTCGAGGTCCAGAAGCCGTTACCAAAGGTAATGACGGCAAACACTGTATAAAACGGCAAAGATCAGGTGAGACGCAGGTACCTGAGGGCAAGCGTTTGAAGCCCTCAACTAGCTTGTCATCAGCTCCTGAGCTACAAGTAGCCATCATAGACCGTAGTCAGCTCGAGGGCAAAATGACTACGGACTACTGGAGGAGAAGATTTTGCGGGCACTAGTTGACGAACTCGGACGCAGTGAGGATGACTCCTTCACTGCATTCGATGGCGCCAAATAATTAAAGGGTGTCAAGATCATCGGATGTGGCAACGAGAAAGCACTCGAATTTTAAAAACTGCATCCGAGGACTTGGCGAACTCTGGCCCAATGCTAAGATCGAGATCGCCCCCTGGATCAAGTCCCTTTTCGAACGACGGTGAGAGTATGGGTTCCTCCTCCTATTCTGGAGGACAAAGCCATACTTACTCTCATTAAGCGTAAGTATGGCTTTGACGAAGAAGAAACAACAATGATCCCAAGCGTCCTGAAAGATTAACCTGCATCACTCCGAAGCAGCGACGGATGATTTGCTGTGTTTTATGGAGAAGGAGGTTATCCACGTGGATAATCCAAGAACCCTGGCTTTTAGCCGGTAAAGATTGAGGCGTCCGGTCACGCTCCTATTTCCCAACACAGAAGGTAAAACTAGAAGTTGTATTTTGGTCAGGAAAGATATAAACCTCATACCCAATTACAGCACGAGTGATTTAACGGTGGCGGCCCTAGAGCGACAAGGGATAAGACCCTGATAATTTCATCGGCCTACACTTGTAAATTGGTGTATTACACGTAGCCACGATCTCGACATGGGATGCGATGCCAATGTCCATCATACTCTGTGGGGGAGTACGTATATTTTTGTAATAAGGGTACTAGACCAACGTTTTTCAATAGGATCAGGGAACAGGTCATTGATATTACTTTGGTAGGTAACACAGATTCGGTTAGGATTTTTGATTGGAAAGTATCTCCGGAATGCTCATTCTCCGATCATATGCGGATTATCTTTACGATAGAACTTACATTGGGTATGGCAAAACCTAAGAAAACTGACTGGGATAAATTAGGCAAACTTGTTGAGGCCATTTAACCACCTAAAACGCGAGTTTTTTTGACTAGCACATTAAGGGTTGCTTACTATTCTTCATGTAGTGTTCGGCATGGTCTTAGGAAACCTCGACAATCGTGGTGGTGTCCAAGACTTAGGCACTTAAGGAATGAAAGTAGAAAACTTTTTCATAGGGCGAAAAGGTCGAAATTCAGTGAACTGGGCAGCTTCAATACTTTCAAAAGGGAGACCAGGAGGGGTAAGAGGGAATCCTGGGAAAGATTCTGTGGAGACTTGGAGAGTACTACGGATACATCTAGGCTACGTAAGGTACTATCCAAGGATCTTGGCACGCCCGGCTACCTCATGAACCCTGATGGTACCTTTACCGAGAGAAGTAAGGAGAATCTGGAACTACTGATGAGTACTCACTTTCCGGGCTGCAGGGACGATATGAAAGAAGAGTCCGTAATTGGAAACCTCCCGGTTAGTCTGTCATCGTTTTTGTTGAAAACTCTGGAAAGACTAGCTGATGTCCATGTCAGGGGCATTCTCTCGTCGACGAATTTTTGCAAGGCACAACATGCCTACCTAAAGGGCAGGTCAGTGGAAACGGCACTGCATGACGTGGTCGGTACGATAGAAGATACTCTCGACAGGAAAGAGTATGTGATGGCTACCTTTCAAGATATAGAGGGCGCCTTCAATAACGTGAACATATTGTCGACAATATGTCGATTCTTATGGCACTAGATGACCTGGGAGTCGATCGGCGAATAAGGAACTGGACGGGGAACATGCTGAAAAGCAGGGCTATCAATTCCAGTTTAGGTCTGAGTAGTTCGAAGAAAGTCGTGACAAGAGGCACTCCACATGGAGGAGTACTATCTCCACTCTTGTAGAACCTTCTTGTGAATTGGATGTATACATGCAGTTATTAGACTCATTCTTACCTACGGAGCTCTTGTATGGTGGAGTGCAGTAGGCACGAAGACACATATCTCTACTCTCTCTGGGTCTCTCAGATTACCCAATTCGTGAACAGTCTTCCAGGCCGAAATATATGCCATTAATGTGGCAGCGAAGCTAATTCAGGAATTTAATTTCTGCGCTTCGAACATTGATATATATGTAGACAACCTTGCCGAAATTAAGGCTCTGAATTCTCCCATTATAAGATCGAGATGTGTTGACAACTGAATACGCTCTTTAACTCAGCTAAGACACTTTCGGATGTCTTGATAAATGAATGGAATGGAACTCAGGTGGTCCTCAATCACCACTTGTAGACTATCAAGGACTTTCTGGCCACTCCGGTCCCGGAGCAGACCTAGAGCATTACTATCTCTTGATCGGGCATATGTCGGAACATATGGGTTACCCAGGAAATAGCTTTTGTAGAAGTTGTTTAGATGAGGAAGGGGAAGAATCGGTAGACAACTCTTCCATGATCTGGATTGTCTCAATGACATGCCACTATCAAACCTGATTAGGTTTGTTAGTAGTACGGGTTAGTTTCAAGGTGGACCAACGGAACGTTAATTTTTGTTTAAGGAAAGGGAGAGGAGCTTTCTTCCTGTATTGGAGCTTTTCTTCCTGGATCTGGATTGTCTCAATGACATGCCACTGTCAAACCTGATTAGGTTTGTTAGGAGTACGGGTTGGTTTCAAGGTGGACCAACGGAACGTTAATTTAGTTTATAGAAAGGGAAAGGAGCTTTCTTCCCATATAGGGTATCACAATGGGCCTAAGGGCCTCCGAGTACATTCGCAATAGCGGACGACCCATATAACCTAACCTATCATAATGTAAACCCCTGATCCAACTCCATCTTTGTCATATAATTTTTTTCTGGAAAAACATTGTAAATTCAATGCAATTATCAGTTATTTTGATTATCCACTGCTATTCAATGAAAAAGGATTAACATTAACTCTGTTCTGACTTAAACCATAAACTTTGGCAAGTACTGGAACAGAGCAATTGTTAAAAAATAAATATAAATAAGAAACACGAAGATTATCTTTTAATTAAAAGCATTGGCAAAATATTTTACCAATTGTTGTAAATTCAATCATTGTACGGTTGGCATTTTCTGCCTGGTACCCAGCACAGTTTTTTACAGTGCTGTTCGATGAAAACCCTTAGATCTCTCCGACAAGTGCCGCTTCTAAATATCGGCATCATAGTTACTAGTCTTGCTACTTCTGATACTGCAGATATCAGCTTGGAAAATAATATAAGCGATTTTTAGACTCTAGTTGTGTTTAATAACTAATTTTTCACAAAAAAATCCACTTTAAGTTCCATTCTCTTTCCTAGAGCAAATTAAGCATGGTTAAGAACCCAACTTGTACCAATAAGAATCTGACACGAATACAAAGCGACTGGTGCGTGGAGCTTCCTATTTGTTTTGTGTTCATAAAAATTAACTCAAATATGAACAACGAACTTCTAAAAGACGGTTTGTTAACTCAGCTTGATGAATATCAGAATAAAGAATAATGATGTCTTACAAGTATCTTAGTACAGAAAGTACTAATTTTCAGAAAAAATATTAACTTACTGTTATAAATTAATTAGTACTACGTTAGGATTTTCTTTACTTCTTATTTTTAATCGTTGGTGGAAGTTTTCCAATAAAATGGTACTCATTGAACACCCTAACTCACATAAAATCGTAATATATTATCCGATTGCAAAGATTAAGATATCAATTAAAAGTTCTTAATGGTGCATTTATAAAAACAAAATAAAAAATATATGAAAGTCATTAACTCATTTTTTTTTTAATATGAAATGAAAGGTACTTATAATTTTATTTAAAAATATTTTTCTTAATATAATTTTTGGTATTTAAAATTTGTTTTCTGAAACAATTTCCAAATAAAACTAAGGGACAGTATTAACAAAAACAAACAAAAAAAAAAAAAAAGATACATCTACTGGGCGCTCCTTAATATCAAGTTTTTAATAATCATTTTTTTGAATTTGAAATTAATTTTTTTACATTAATTTTAATTTATTTATTTATTAATGTGTATTTATTTAGTTTTGTTAGAAATACTTTAAATGAATTATACTTTGCATTCAATGTAAATTCTTTATCATAGTAATTTTCTTGTATGTTTTCAATATAAAAAGAAAATATTGTCAGTTCGAAGAAAATATTCAAGCTGAAATAAATTAAGTTTTTATATTAAAATATAAAATATCAAGACTTATTTATCTAACATTGGTTATGGGCCCAGGATTGCTATAAGGATTCTAAAGAATAGAATATATAAAGCTGTGTATTCTGTTAATAAAGATAACCGAAGAAATTAATTAAAGATGTCGAACTCAAGTTTTCAAATTGATAAATTGAATGGTGATAATTATGCATCTTGGTCAATACAGATGCGAAGTTTATTGATAACGAAAGATTATTGGGATGTAATTGATATTCCATTAAGGGAATCGGTAACCCCACAAGAAAAAATTGCATCAATAACTTTGGCAGTGAGAACTTCTGAACTGATTCACCTGAAAGATTGCAAGAGTTCAAAAGAGGCTTGGTGTAAATTGGAAAATATTTACAGAGCAAAAGATCCTGCAAGAAAAGTCCATTTATTTAAAAAGTTTGTGCGATTTAAGTTTGTTCCTGAAGAGAAGTATAGTGTTCAAATCAATAAATTTTGTTCAATTGCGGATGATTTGAAGGATGCTGATATAAGTATTCCAAATGATTTACTTTCTATATTTTTACTATGTAGTTTGCTTCCTAAATTGGAAAATTTTGTAATTGCAATTGAGAGTAGTGATTCATTGCCGAATTTTGAACAATTGAAGAATAAAATATTAGAAAAAGAACAACGTAGAAGTGAAAATAGCTCTGAAAGTAAAGATCAAGTTTTCTCCATAAAAAATCGAAATAGGAATTTCAACAATAAGAATACAAACGCAGGTAATGAAAATAAATTTAAAAATTTGAAGTGCTTTGGTTGTGGTAAGAAAGGTCACTTGAGGTCACAATGTAAATTTAAGAATAAGGCTGGCGGAAATCAAGAAAGTGCAATGTTTATAATCAATTCTTGTATCAATGATGATAATTTAAATGAATGGTTATTGGACAGTGGAGCATCTTCACACGTATGTCGAGAAAAACATTTATTCTCAGGAGTAGTATATTTGGGTAGCTTCTGGGACAATTTAGCGTAGCTCCAAAAACATTTGAGGGGGGGGGGGCTGATTTTTTTTATCGTTTATGGAAAAAATGTATTTGGGTCGGTTCTGGGACAACTGAGCGTAGCCTCCAAAACATTTGAGGGGGGAGGGGGGTTTTTTTTTCAAGAATTTTTTTTGTCATTACTGAAAATTTTTTTAAGTTAGGGTTCGCAGATGGCAAATTTTATTTATTGATCCATCAGAAGAAATATAAAGGGGGAGATCCCGCCCCCCTTTGTGTGTTTAATATATTGTAATAATATATGTATGTATGTTTGTTTATTGTGTGCTTTTTTAATAAATGCTACAATATTTGTTTGTATACACTGAATTTATTTGTGTATTTTTGTATTTTTTGTTTTTTTGTATAATAATATGTATGTAATTATGTTAAAGTAAATGGAAAAAATGTGTTTGTGTAGGTTCTCGACCACATTAGGTGTGTTCGCGTTCTTGGTCAGCTAAAAAAGTATAAAGTGGAATTTTTTATTAAATACTACAATATTTGTTTGTGTAAACGGTGTAATTGGAAACCAATGAATTTATTTGTATATTTTTGTGTTTTTTGTTTTTTGTTTTTTTTTTTTGTATAATAATATGTATGTAATTATGTTAAAGTAAATGGAAAAAATGTGTTTGGGTCGGTTCTGGCTCACAGTGGGTCGGTTCGCGTACTTTTTCAGTCAAAAAAATATAAAGGGGAATTTTTTTATTAAATACAACAATATTTGTTTGTGTAAACGGTGAAATTGGAAACCAATGAATTTATTTTTGTCAAATTTTTTTTTTTTACTTTTGTATAATAATATGTATGTAATTATGTTAAAGTACATACAAACGAATTAATATGGAGACAATTTTTTTTTACACTTTTAATTGTGATGAAATTAAAAACTGATGACTTGGATAAATAGAGTTTGAGTATGTTTGGTTTATTCATATGGTTGTTTTTGTTTTTGTAAAGTGTAAAATTTAACTTGAGAATTGTTTTTGTTTTTTTTTTTCATATGCATAAAATAACCTTGTAAAAGGTTTTTGACTTTAATTAAAAAATATGTTTGATTTTGTTGGGTAAGGTTATGTATAATTTGTTCTAATGTGATATTAGGAAATTATTGTGAAATTTATGTTAAGAGAATTGTGAAATTTATGTTAAGAGAATTGTGAAATTTATGTTATGATTTCAAAATGAGAGTAAATTTGAATTTTATAAAAAAAACACTCAATTTTTATAAAAACTTTTGGAGTAAAAACAAGTGAATCGGTTTTATACTTATTTGAAGATGAGGGAGTATTTTCTTAATTTTTGACTTTAATGAAAAAATATGTTTGATTTTATTGGATAAGGTTATGTATAATTTGTTCTTAATATTATATTAGATGAAAGTGTTATAGACATTTGGGTTTGAAAGAATTGTTTAATTAACTTTTGGTAAGCAAATGTTCAGTGAAATATTTTTATAAAGTTGAAACCCAACATCTTTACAAATATTTTAAAAATAAGTTCAAAAATCGAACGTTTGAATTCATGTTACATTTCATTGCCTAGTTTAAGGCGTTTATATGTATAAGAAATTTAGGAAAAATTATCAATTCTCATAATTTTTTAATGATTTCAACAAAACTTTTGAATCCATGTTACATTTCATTGCCTAGTTTAAGGCGTTTATATGTATAAGAAGTGTAGGGAAATTAATAATTCTCATAATTTTTTAATGATTTCATCCAAACTTTTGAATTCATGTTACATTTCATTGCGTTTACATTTATAAGATATGTAGGAAAATTTTATAATTCTATTCTTTAGGAACATATCATAAATTGCATGATTTTTTTACATTTGGTGACAGATAGAAGTGGATTGAAGCTTCTTAATAAATACAACAATATTTTTGTGTAAATGGCCAAATGTATTTTATGAAATTATAAACCAATGTATTTATTTTTTATAATAATATGTAGCAATTATGTTAAAAGTATATAAAAACAATTTAACAGGGAGGCAAATAGGAAGGCAATAGTTGTTTTTTGTTTTTAATGATAATTTTTGCATGGATATTTATTTTTAGTTCCATACAAAAAGATGTTCTATCGGGGGTAACTTTGTTTCTTATAAAAGTCAGGGATGGGAAATAGCAAAATTTGTATTTGCATCAATCAGAATAGATAGTTCTGTTAGATAATTACTAGGTAGATAAAGTGAGGAAAGTGTGTGTTTCATATATTGTAATAGGATGTTTGTTTATCTTGTTTCCAGGTAAGTGGTTAGGTAAGCAGTTCATGAGAATAAGTTACGTTAGTAGCCAAATTGCTGAATCTCGTTTCCACTAGTTGTGAGAACGTGTGTTGTGCCAGCGAAAAAATTTCAAATGAAATTTAATATTTTTGTTTATAGTTTTGTTGGAGTTGTAGATTATGTGAATCATCATGTAATTGTTCTTATGTTTTAATATTGTTAATTATGAAGATGCAAATGAGGTTTTTTAAGGTATTTTAGTTTTTTTGTGTTTTAATATGCATAAAATAACATTGTATAAGGTTTTTACTTTAATGAAAAATATTTTTGATTTTTGTATGTATGGTCATGGATAATTTGTTCTTAATGTTATATTAGATGAAAATTATGTAGACATTTACGTTTAAAGGATTAATTCTTTAATTAACTTTTTTGAATGAAAATGTTCAGTGGGATATTTTTTATATTTTTACGAATGTATTTACAAATATTACAAAATTCGATAATCTTAAAAAAAAATATACGTGTCGTATACATATATATATGATTGGTTGTATATTTGTATTTTATGTTTTAATATTAAGTAGGAAAATGTGTAAGGTTTTTGCCTTTAATGATGAATACATTGTCCGATTTTGTTAGATATGCTCATACATACATAGTTATTTAAAATTATTGAAGTCAATGCGTCAATATTCTAATATCAAAGTATTTTGATTTATTGGTGCTTAATAATTTAATAAATTTTGTGAAATTTATTTTATATATCATGAATTTTATGAAAGATAGATTTTTTAATAATATTCTTATTGTATATAAATAATTGAAGTTTTTATTTGTATATGTGTAAATATCTATATTTTATTGTTGTTTTACTATTGTTAAGTAAGAAAATGAAATGAGATTTTTTTTAACAATTTTGTATAAATAATGAAAAAATGTCTAGCAGCTATTTTTTTCATAATTTTTATCAAGAAATTGGACAAAATTAATTTACAGTATAAATTATTGTGGTTTGAAGGGGACTTTGTTTAAGGGGTTATAGTCTACGAATAATACGAAAATATCCCATTTAAAACTTTTTGTTTTGGGGAAAAGTAATATATATTTACATAGTAGCCTTATAATATCATGATTTTTTTTATTTTATTTAATATTTAATAACCTGAGACCATTTAGAATACCTTTTATCTATTTGTTTATTTAATAATCAATAAAACAATTCAATGAAATATGAAATTTTGACTTTAACTTCTTGCTATTTATATTAAAATTTATAGAAAAACATTTAAAGTCTCTAGATTACAAATATATAAATTTTCCCTACATCAAAATTAGACTTTTTACCAAAAAATATCCCATGTTTTCGCGCTTTCGAACCACATACTATAATTTTCCTTTTCGTGTTTATTTAAGCTTTTACTGGTAATAAGATATAATTTTTTTTTTTTATACTTTTTCATAAATACAGAAATATATTTTTATATGGACAGTGGTACCATTTCCGGACTTTCAGTGGTAGATTTAACATATGAAAAGGTTAAAATTAATTGAAATTTACTAAAAATGCTAAATTCGTTTCAACACATTTTTACAGTATTTTATAATATAATAAAATTGCAATTTTTAAAGAATTCCATAGTAATTATAACGGTTTTAGTTGTAATTTTTCAAATATTATCACTATTTTTACTATAATTTCCAACATTAAAAATAATTCTGAAGAAATATTTTTCTATTATTATTTTTCTATTTACATCTACCGGCAACACTGTTAATGACAATGGGAATTTTTTTTATTTTGGCTTTAATAATAAAAAATTATTGTATGATTTGAAAAGGATTGAAGTATTTAATATTGTAATAATATAAATATTTGTCTTTTTTTCGTTAGTATGAATATTAAACTAAATTAAAAGTTTTTTTTATTTTTAGAGTATAATGAGTATAATTTTAAAGAACCTATATATATGTTTATGTTTGTATACTTTTTTATGTATAATTCAAAACCAGAATTTGTTGACTATTTTTTGTTATCTATAGCTATATTTATATTGTTTTTTCTTATATTTGGAGTATTAAGAAGGAAAATAAAAAATAGAATTTTTTATTTTATTGGTAAATTATGATATATTATTTGATTAGGTATGGTTATAATTTATTAAAAAAAATATATTGAATTAAATTTTTTTGAATGTTATATAAGAAAATTTTTTTTATTTTAGAGAACAATGAAAATTATATTGCTAACTATAATTAAGTTAAAGTTTAAATCCTTGTATGATATATTTTAAATTAATGTTTGCAATAGTAAAAATTATATTAACAAAATATTTTTCGTGACACCTGTCAGATTGAGATTTATCATAATTTTATCAATTTTTTAGTAGCCTGTTGACGATTTTTGAAGGTTTCCTCTCAAAATTTTAAGATTTTTAATAAAATTTATCTAACAACTATATTTTGTAAACATATAACCTTGGTTGAAGACCTTTTAAAATGATGAACTCACAACTTATATTGATAATTAAAAAAAAGAAAAAATAGTATATACAACTAAAGTGGCTATATAACTTTAAATGATTTTTGTAATTTCTTTAAACAATTTGTATGGTATAAGATTTAAGATTTTGTATCTAATAAGGTTAAAAACATCTTATTCTTTAAATATTAGTTTCTACATTTTTAATGGTTTTATTAAAATCTATTTGTTTATTTTGTTCAATTTAATGATTTTAAATAATTCAAATATCCTAAATATTTGTGATTATATCTTTAAATATATATTCAAAGGCTATAAAAATCTATATAATCTGATTTCAATACGACTACAACGAATACAATGATAAAATAATAAAGGAATTAATTGATTTAAGAGCTAATATGTACTCGGTTAAGCCTGACAGATATGAAAAAGAAATTGAAAAAATAAAGGGAAAATTATAGATAATAAAAACTAAACTATCAATAAGTAACTACAAAAAATAATTATATTATAATTCTTTGTATATATTTAAATCAAATATTCCAGAAATTTATATGGAAATGGTAACCAAACATTGCTTATGCTTTCGATACAGAAGAATTTTTGTATCCTATATACTCGAAGAAAATTTTTACTTGTAACAAAATATGTATGTATTTACTTTTTATATATATTTAGGTGAATAGTGTCAAAAAAATATATGTATATTTTTTTGGTTTATGCTGTCTATGTGAGAAAATTTATGTTGTTTACATCATTCATATATATGTATGTATATGAAAACCTTGTGGAAGTTATTTGACCATATAATTTTTGTGAAAAAATTAAAAAAATAATAAAAAAATTATATTTTTTAAAAAAAATTTTGTAAAAAAATATAATTTTTGTGAAAAAAATTAAAAAAATAATAAAAAAATTATATTTTTTAAAAAAGTTTTGTAAAAAAATATAATTTTTGTAAAAAAAATTAAAAAAATAATAAAAAAATTATATTTTTTTAAAAAATTTTGTAAAAAAATATAATTTTTGTGAAAGAAATTAAAAAAATAATAAAAAAATTATATTTTTTTTAAAAGTTTTGTAAAAAAATATAATTTTTGTGAAAAAAATTATATTTTTTTAAAAAATTTTGTAAAAAAATATAATTTTTTTAATTTTTTTCACAAAAATTATATTTTTTTAAAAAATTTTGTAAAAAAATATAATTTTTGTGAAAGAAATTAAAAAAATAATAAAAAAATTATATTTTTTTTAAAAGTTTTGTAAAAAAATATAATTTTTGTGAAAAAAATTAAAAAAATTATATTTTTTTAAAAAATTTTGTAAAAAAATATAATTTTTGTGAAAGAAATTAAAAAAATAATAAAAAAATATAATAAAAAAATATAATTTTTTTATTATTTTTTTAATTTCTTTCACAAAAATTATATTTTTTTACAAAATTTTTTAAAAAAATATAATTTTTTTATTATTTTTTTAATTTTTTTCACAAAAATTATATTTTTTTACAAAACTTTTTTAAAAAATATAATTTTTTTATTATTTTTTTAATTTTTTTCACAAAAATTATATTTTTTTACAAAATTTTTTTTAAAAAATATAATTTTTTTATTATTTTTTTAATTTTTTCACAAAAATTATATGGTCAAATAACTTCCACAAGGTTTTCATATACATACATATATATGAATGATGTAAACAACATAAATTTTCTCACATAGACAGCATAAACCAAAAAAATATACATATATTTTTTTGACACTATTCACCTAAATATATATAAAAAGTAAATACATACATATTTTGTTACAAGTAAAAATTTTCTTCGAGTATATAGGATACAAAAATTCTTCTGTATCGAAAGCATAAGCAATGTTTGGTTACCATTTCCATATAAATTTCTGGAATATTTGATTTAAATATATACAAAGAATTATAATATAATTATTTTTTGTAGTTACTTATTGATAGTTTAGTTTTTATTATCTATAATTTTCCCTTTATTTTTTCAATTTCTTTTTCATATCTGTCAGGCTTAACCGAGTACATATTAGCTCTTAAATCAATTAATTCCTTTATTATTTTATCATTGTATTCGTTGTAGTCGTATTGAAATCAGATTATATAGATTTTTATAGCCTTTGAATATATATTTAAAGATATAATCACAAATATTTAGGATATTTGAATTATTTAAAATCATTAAATTGAACAAAATAAACAAATAGATTTTAATAAAACCATTAAAAATGTAGAAACTAATATTTAAAGAATAAGATGTTTTTAACCTTATTAGATACAAAATCTTAAATCTTATACCATACAAATTGTTTAAAGAAATTACAAAAATCATTTAAAGTTATATAGCCACTTTAGTTGTATATACTATTTTTTCTTTTTTTTAATTATCAATATAAGTTGTGAGTTCATCATTTTAAAAGGTCTTCAACCAAGGTTATATGTTTACAAAATATAGTTGTTAGATAAATTTTATTAAAAATCTTAAAATTTTGAGAGGAAACCTTCAAAAATCGTCAACAGGCTACTAAAAAATTGATAAAATTATGATAAATCTCAATCTGACAGGTGTCACGAAAAATATTTTGTTAATATAATTTTTACTATTGCAAACATTAATTTAAAATATATCATACAAGGATTTAAACTTTAACTTAATTATAGTTAGCAATATAATTTTCATTGTTCTCTAAAATAAAAAAAATTTTCTTATATAACATTCAAAAAAATTTAATTCAATATATTTTTTTTAATAAATTATAACCATACCTAATCAAATAATATATCATAATTTACCAATAAAATAAAAAATTCTATTTTTTATTTTCCTTCTTAATACTCCAAATATAAGAAAAAACAATATAAATATAGCTATAGATAACAAAAAATAGTCAACAAATTCTGGTTTTGAATTATACATAAAAAAGTATACAAACATAAACATATATATAGGTTCTTTAAAATTATACTCATTATACTCTAAAAATAAAAAAAACTTTTAATTTAGTTTAATATTCATACTAACGAAAAAAAGACAAATATTTATATTATTACAATATTAAATACTTCAATCCTTTTCAAATCATACAATAATTTTTTATTATTAAAGCCAAAATAAAAAAAATTCCCATTGTCATTAACAGTGTTGCCGGTAGATGTAAATAGAAAAATAATAATAGAAAAATATTTCTTCAGAATTATTTTTAATGTTGGAAATTATAGTAAAAATAGTGATAATATTTGAAAAATTACAACTAAAACCGTTATAATTACTATGGAATTCTTTAAAAATTGCAATTTTATTATATTATAAAATACTGTAAAAATGTGTTGAAACGAATTTAGCATTTTTAGTAAATTTCAATTAATTTTAACCTTTTCATATGTTAAATCTACCACTGAAAGTCCGGAAATGGTACCACTGTCCATATAAAAATATATTTCTGTATTTATGAAAAAGTATAAAAAAAAAAAATTATATCTTATTACCAGTAAAAGCTTAAATAAACACGAAAAGGAAAATTATAGTATGTGGTTCGAAAGCGCGAAAACATGGGATATTTTTTGGTAAAAAGTCTAATTTTGATGTAGGGAAAATTTATATATTTGTAATCTAGAGACTTTAAATGTTTTTCTATAAATTTTAATATAAATAGCAAGAAGTTAAAGTCAAAATTTCATATTTCATTGAATTGTTTTATTGATTATTAAATAAACAAATAGATAAAAGGTATTCTAAATGGTCTCAGGTTATTAAATATTAAATAAAATAAAAAAAATCATGATATTATAAGGCTACTATGTAAATATATATTACTTTTCCCCAAAACAAAAAGTTTTAAATGGGATATTTTCGTATTATTCGTAGACTATAACCCCTTAAACAAAGTCCCCTTCAAACCACAATAATTTATACTGTAAATTAATTTTGTCCAATTTCTTGATAAAAATTATGAAAAAAATAGCTGCTAGACATTTTTTCATTATTTATACAAAATTGTTAAAAAAAATCTCATTTCATTTTCTTACTTAACAATAGTAAAACAACAATAAAATATAGATATTTACACATATACAAATAAAAACTTCAATTATTTATATACAATAAGAATATTATTAAAAAATCTATCTTTCATAAAATTCATGATATATAAAATAAATTTCACAAAATTTATTAAATTATTAAGCACCAATAAATCAAAATACTTTGATATTAGAATATTGACGCATTGACTTCAATAATTTTAAATAACTATGTATGTATGAGCATATCTAACAAAATCGGACAATGTATTCATCATTAAAGGCAAAAACCTTACACATTTTCCTACTTAATATTAAAACATAAAATACAAATATACAACCAATCATATATATATGTATACGACACGTATATTTTTTTTTAAGATTATCGAATTTTGTAATATTTGTAAATACATTCGTAAAAATATAAAAAATATCCCACTGAACATTTTCATTCAAAAAAGTTAATTAAAGAATTAATCCTTTAAACGTAAATGTCTACATAATTTTCATCTAATATAACATTAAGAACAAATTATCCATGACCATACATACAAAAATCAAAAATATTTTTCATTAAAGTAAAAACCTTATACAATGTTATTTTATGCATATTAAAACACAAAAAAACTAAAATACCTTAAAAAACCTCATTTGCATCTTCATAATTAACAATATTAAAACATAAGAACAATTACATGATGATTCACATAATCTACAACTCCAACAAAACTATAAACAAAAATATTAAATTTCATTTGAAATTTTTTCGCTGGCACAACACACGTTCTCACAACTAGTGGAAACGAGATTCAGCAATTTGGCTACTAACGTAACTTATTCTCATGAACTGCTTACCTAACCACTTACCTGGAAACAAGATAAACAAACATCCTATTACAATATATGAAACACACACTTTCCTCACTTTATCTACCTAGTAATTATCTAACAGAACTATCTATTCTGATTGATGCAAATACAAATTTTGCTATTTCCCATCCCTGACTTTTATAAGAAACAAAGTTACCCCCGATAGAACATCTTTTTGTATGGAACTAAAAATAAATATCCATGCAAAAATTATCATTAAAAACAAAAAACAACTATTGCCTTCCTATTTGCCTCCCTGTTAAATTGTTTTTATATACTTTTAACATAATTGCTACATATTATTATAAAAAATAAATACATTGGTTTATAATTTCATAAAATACATTTGGCCATTTACACAAAAATATTGTTGTATTTATTAAGAAGCTTCAATCCACTTCTATCTGTCACCAAATGTAAAAAAATCATGCAATTTATGATATGTTCCTAAAGAATAGAATTATAAAATTTTCCTACATATCTTATAAATGTAAACGCAATGAAATGTAACATGAATTCAAAAGTTTGGATGAAATCATTAAAAAATTATGAGAATTATTAATTTCCCTACACTTCTTATACATATAAACGCCTTAAACTAGGCAATGAAATGTAACATGGATTCAAAAGTTTTGTTGAAATCATTAAAAAATTATGAGAATTGATAATTTTTCCTAAATTTCTTATACATATAAACGCCTTAAACTAGGCAATGAAATGTAACATGAATTCAAACGTTCGATTTTTGAACTTATTTTTAAAATATTTGTAAAGATGTTGGTTTTCAACTTTATAAAAATATTTCACTGAACATTTGCTTACCAAAAGTTAATTAAACAATTCTTTCAAACCCAAATGTCTATAACACTTTCATCTAATATAATATTAAGAACAAATTATACATAACCTTATCCAATAAAATCAAACATATTTTTTCATTAAAGTCAAAAATTAAGAAAATACTCCCTCATCTTCAAATAAGTATAAAACCGATTCACTTGTTTTTACTCCAAAAGTTTTTATAAAAATTGAGTGTTTTTTTTATAAAATTCAAATTTACTCTCATTTTGAAATCATAACATAAATTTCACAATTCTCTTAACATAAATTTCACAATTCTCTTAACATAAATTTCATAATTCTCTTAACATAAATTTCACAATTCTCTTAACATAAATTTCACAATAATTTCCTAATATCACATTAGAACAAATTATACATAACCTTACCCAACAAAATCAAACATATTTTTTAATTAAAGTCAAAAACCTTTTACAAGGTTATTTTATGCATATGAAAAAAAAAAACAAAAACAATTCTCAAGTTAAATTTTACACTTTACAAAAACAAAAACAACCATATGAATAAACCAAACATACTCAAACTCTATTTATCCAAGTCATCAGTTTTTAATTTCATCACAATTAAAAGTGTAAAAAAAAATTGTCTCCATATTAATTCGTTTGTATGTACTTTAACATAATTACATACATATTATTATACAAAAGTAAAAAAAAAAAATTTGACAAAAATAAATTCATTGGTTTCCAATTTCACCGTTTACACAAACAAATATTGTTGTATTTAATAAAAAAATTCCCCTTTATATTTTTTTGACTGAAAAAGTACGCGAACCGACCCACTGTGAGCCAGAACCGACCCAAACACATTTTTTCCATTTACTTTAACATAATTACATACATATTATTATACAAAAAAAAAAAAAAAAAAAAAAAAACAAAAAACAAAAAACACAAAAATATACAAATAAATTCATTGGTTTCCAATTACACCGTTTACACAAACAAATATTGTAGTATTTAATAAAAAATTCCACTTTATACTTTTTTATCTGACCAAGAACGCGAACACACCTAATGTGGTCGAGAACCTACACAAACACATTTTTTCCATTTACTTTAACATAATTACATACATATTATTATACAAAAAAACAAAAAATACAAAAATACACAAATAAATTCATTGGTTTCCAATTTCATAAAATGCATTTGTCAGTGTATACAAACAAATATTGTAGCATTTATTAAAAAAGCAACCAATAAACAAACATACATACATATATTATTACAATATATTAAACACACAAAGGGGGGCGGGATCTCCCCCTTTATATTTCTTCTGATGGATCAATAAAAAAAATTTGCCATCTGCGAACCCTAACTTAAAAAAATTTTCAGTAATGACAAAAAAAATTCTTGAAAAAAAAACCCCCCTCCCCCCTCAAATGTTTTGGAGGCTACGCTCAGTTGTCCCAGAACCGACCCAAATACATTTTTTCCATAAACGATAAAAAAAATCAGCCCCCCTCAAATGTTTTTGGAGCTACGCTAAATTGTCCCAGAAGCTACCCAAATATACTACTCTCAGGTATGAAAGATTATGATAGTGATGTAATACTAGCTTCTGGTGATAAATTTAGTGTTAAAGGAATTGGCGAAGTAAAAGTCAAATTTAACAACAAATGCTATGATTTGAAAGATGTATTATATATTCCTAATATGAAATCAAATTTCTTGTCTATTAGTAAAATGGCTGAAAAGGGTTATGCTGTACAATTTCAAAAGAATAACGTGGAAATATTCAAGAATAATGAATTTCAGTTCAAGACACAAGTATATAATAGAATTTACAAAATAAAATCAACATTAGAAGCATCATACAATTAATAACGCTGAAGATACTGGAAATAATATTTGGCACAGACGGTTTGGTCATCTTAACTATAGTGATTTAAAGAAACTGGCAAGTAAGGATATGGTTCGTGGATTAAAAGGTAATGTAAATGAATTTAATTGTATTACATGTTCGTTGTGTAAAATGTCATCGAAACCTTTTAAATCAATCGGTGCAACCGCAACTAATAATTTGCTTGAACTAGTCCATACCGACATTTGTGGACCTATGAGGGTTAAATCTTATGGTGGTGCTTTATATTTTATTACTTTTATTGACGATTTCTCTCGATATATAACTGTTTACGTTTTAAAAAATAAATCCGATACGTTTAATGTATTTAAAGAATATATTAATATGGCAGAGAAACAAACGGGTTGTAAATTACCTATGAGAGTTAAATCTTATGGTGGTGCTTTATATTTTATTACTTTTATTGACAATTTCTCTCGATATATAACTGTTTACGATTTAAAAAATAAATCCTATGCGTTTAATGTATTTAAAGAATATATTAATATGGCAGAGAAACAAACGGGTTGTAAATTAAAGCGATTAAGAAGTGACAATGGCCGAGAGTACATAAATACAAATTTTAATAATTTTTTAAAGGAACGTGGTATAGTTCATGAGACAACTGTTAGCTACACACCTCAAGAAAATGGTATTTCAGAAAGGGCTAACAGAACGTTAGTAGAAATAACCAGGTGTATGCTGGAAGAATCAAAGGTGCCTAAATCATTATGGGCTGAAGCTATTAATACAAGCGTGTATATCAAAAATAGATCACCTACAAAAGTTTTGAAAAATATAACCCCATACGAACGGTGGACCGGAAGAAAACCAAGTGTTTCATACTTCAAAACTTTTGGTTGTTAAGCTATTAGAAAAGAAACCAGGTCGGTCTAAATTGGAGCCAAAAAGTAATATTTTTACATTTGTTGGATATCAATCAAATACAAAAGGTTACAGATTGTTTAATCTAAAGACAAATAAAATTATTATTGCTAGAGATGTGAAATTTTTTTAAAATGAATTTGAAATTAATAAACCTGAAAACGAAGAAGATTTTTGTGATTATTTCGATTGTACAGGCATAGTAGTTCATCAAAATGGAAATCTAGAAAACAATGTTGAATGTTGTAATAATACTACTGTAGATGATATGGAAACTGAAAATTTGGAAAATGACATGGGAAACTACCGAGATGTAAATGAATGTGAATCTTCGTATTCAAGTGAAGGATCAGATTTCTCTGGATTTGAAGTTCAAAATTCGGAGCTTAGTGAAACTTATCAAGGTAATACTAATTTTAATGGAAAACGAAAGAGAGGTAGACTCAGTATAATAAGAAATGGAAATCCCGATAGACCACGAAAAATTTATAAAATGGATACTAATGAATTAAATCTTGTAAATGATTTTAGTTTTGACCCTGAAACAGTAAAGCAAGCTTTGAACAGCAGAGAATCAGAAAAATGGCAAGAGGCAATGAGCAAAAAATATTCTTCATTAATTAAAAATAAAACATGGGAGTTGGTGGAGAAACCTTTTGACAAAAATGTCATTGGATGCAAATGGATTTTTACGAAAAAACGATTTGCAGATGGTACAGTAGAAAAATACAAAGCCCGATTGGTAGCACAAGGATGTTTCCAAAAGTATAAAGAAGACTATTGTGAAACATATGCACCTGTTATTCGCCATCCAACGATTCGATTAATTTTGTCATTGGCTGTAAAATATAAATTGTTAATTAAACATGTTGATGTTGTAGCAGCGTATCTAAATGGAGATTTAAAAGAAGAAGTATACATGAAGCAGCCTGAAATGTTTATCAAGAAAGGTCAAGAAAATTTAGTTTGCAAATTGAAGAAATCATTATATGGACTTAAACAAGCCGGAAGAGAGTGGAACCATAAAATAAACGAAATTTTGTTAAAAATTGGGTTTGTACAGTGCAAAACTGATAGTTGTGTTTTTATAAATCATAATAGAAATGAAATCAATATTATTGCTTGATATGTTCATGACATATTGCTAGCTTGTACTTCTAGTAAATCAATTGAAAATATTTTGGAAATGTTGAAGGAACATGTCGAAATCGTTGATCGAGGACAAGCAAACTATTATCTGGGAATGGAAATTGTTAGAAATGATCCAAGAGGTAATATTGAAATTCATCAAAAGAATTTTGTGAATGAACTTTTGAAGCAATGGAATATGGATGATTGCAAGCCCGCTAAGACGCCGTTTGCTGCTGGAACAGTTCTTTTAAAATGTGAGTAAGAAAACTGCAATGATTTGGTGGAGATTAAGAAGTATCAATCATTAATTGGAAGTCTTATGTATTTATCAACAATTTCGAGACCCGATATCGCACACACTATATCAAGCTTAGGACAGTTCAGTTCTCATCCGCACAAAGAACATCTAGTTGCTGCCAAACACGTCTTACGATACTTAAAGTATCAACAATGTTCACTAAATTATACGACAGATGGAAATGAGTTAATATGTTATTCCGATGCTGATTGGGGATCAAATATAATAGATCGTAAGTACTACAGTGGATATGTTTTATTTTTCGCAGGTGGGCCGATTTCATGGGAGTCGAAAAAGCAAAACATAGTTGCTTTGAGTTCGATGGAGGCTGAATATATTGCCATGTGTCAAGCCGTAAAAGAGATTACTTTTTACCGAAGTATGCTGAATGAACTTGTATTCAAAAATTTGCTAAGGGAACCAACTGTATTGTGTTGTGACAATCAAGGCGCTCAGTTTTTGACAAAAAGCCGTATGACGATGAAGAGTAGTAAACATATCGACATACGATATCATTATATAAAGGAAAAATACAATGCTAATGAGATTGAGTTGAAGTATGTTCCTACCGAGTCCAACGTTGCAGATATAGTGACGAAAACTTTGCCTAATCCGAATCATACTAGATGTTGTAATTTGTTGAATTTGAAATGTTAAATAATTTTTATTTTTAATTTTTTATGTAAATGAGGAATTTACATTGAGGGGGTGTTTGTTAGAAATACTTTAAATGAATTATACTTTGCATTCAATGTAAATTCTTTATCATAGTAATTTTCTTGTATGTTTTCAATATGAAAAGAAAATATTGTCAGTTCGAAGAAAATATTCAAGCTGAAATAAATTAAGTTTTTATATTAAAATATAAAATATCAAGACTTATTTATCTAACAAGTTTATATTAATATTATATTTAAATATACAGTTAGGGAGGATCTTACATTCAATTCCGTGGGAGTTTTTCTGCTACATTTACTCCTATCGGACGCGTCCCCAGGTGGCGGATCGGGGGGATTGGATATAAGGCACATGATATGAACACTCTATCATATGGTGCATTCTGGCCCATTGCTTGATGGTTCGTATCATGGGTATTATATCCGGTCCTAGGACTTCTTAAGTCTCTCGCGGACCAAATAAATGTAGCGCACTTTAAGGTCAAGGTGGTAGGTAGTAGTGCTGAGGACCTGAATGGTTAGTTGGTGCCTAAACAAACTAACAGTTAACAGCTCCCCTCCAACGCCCATGGCACGGGTTGGTTGTAATCTCTAGCCTAGTCCGCGCACGCCGTCACTGCGCGAGATGGTCTTTCCCTTTACTGGCATACTCGTGGGACGAAAATAGACTCTTTAAATAAAAATACAAATCGGACGGAAGATGACGAACGGTCGCAGGGCGACAGTACGGTAACGGACATGTTAACGGACGACGAAACTGTGATGATGGGGGTTCAACGAGACATTCTGATACAGGAAAGTCAGTTGTTGGACCAGCTATCAGGGACGGATGATCTTCCTGATTATTCGACCGATGCCTTCGCTGGGACCGGTGCCTCGGAAAAACTCGGGGATCTTACCCTTGGCTCTGAAGATGAGCTTGAGATCACTGTAATCTCAACTCGCGCTCAGAGTCAAGAGAAGAACCAGGGTATTGAGGTCAGGTCGGAGCGGAAGGATTGCTCGAGTGATCAGGGGGATCACACGCCCGGCAGTACTTTGGTTCGACAAGATGCGGTAATGCTTAATGCGACAACCGCTGATAATTGCCGAACCAAAGAGGAGAAAGCGCAAAGTGGCGCAAGAGCCTCTCTTATCTATCTGCATAGGATAGCTAAGAGAGACCCTTCGACACTTTCAGGCAAGGATAAGTACCTTACCAAGAAGCACAGAAGGAACGTTAAAAGATTCGAACGGATCTACGGACCTGTCTGCGACTCCTTGGGAATGTCTTATCCTGAAGGATCAGATGTGGATGCAGACCGTACTCCAGAGGTGTCCCGTGAGGACACAGGAGGAAAGTCTACATGCTCATCGATCCCAGCCGGAGCTAGTAGGGACGGTAGAGGCGAACCTGCTAAACCTGCAACCCTTATGGAACAGCGGGTTACAGCAGGCAAACCAAAATCTACCAAAGTTAAGGCTGATCATGTACCATCCAGCAAATCTGGTAAACCACAAAAGGTTATCAGGGGTGCTAGGCCTGGGGATGATCAGCCCTCAACCAGCAGGATGGCGACATGCCAGAAGTCTACCAACTCCACCGGTGTAACCCGTAAGGACAATACTGGTGTAGTTGCCAAAACTTCTGACATGAGGTCATCTTCACCGAAGAGTGTTGGCCAGAATCCATCCGGCACTCTTAAGGGCTCCCAAAAGGGAGTCATTAAGAGGGCCAGGTCTGGGGACGACCAACAAACTTCTGTGGCAAAGAAGGCTGTCCATACGCCCTGTAGCTCGCTTAGGGGCCCCCATAAGGAGGTAACTAATAGAGCTGGTTCGGGTAATGAACAGCCATCCACATCGAAAAAGGCGAGGGAATCAGTGATGCAAGATTGTATTCAAGCTGCTGTCATTGACAAAGCTGATCCAGATGGGAGGATCAGCGTTGAGCAATGGCGACAGATTGAGCACAGGCTCATTGAGGAAATCGCTCTCGTGAAAGGAAGGCCGGATGAGGTAGCATTCAGAGGCGCAGACTGGATGAAGGGTGTCAAAACTATCAACTGCGGAAATAAGAAATCTTTTGAATTTCTTAGAAACGCAGTTGCTAAGTGCGACACACTCTATCCAGAGGCGAAACTCGAGGTGATACTGGCATCCGAGTTGCCCCTTCGTCCAATAGTGACAGCATGGTTCCCACCACCCATTCTAGAGGTTGGAACCATTCTGACAGTATTGGAGAACCAGAACGAAGGTCTTCTTACAGGTCAATGGAAGCTTGTCAACACCTTGATCTGTAAGGAGAACCAAGGTAGGGACTTCAGATTTGCTGTGGATCGGGAGTCTCTAAAGAAACTGGAGTCACTAGGGGGAGTTGTCAATTTCGGGTTTGGGGTTATCAGATTTAGATACTCTAAGTCTGATAAAACCAAAGAGGACAACAGTGGTGCAAATTAATTTGCACCATTGTGAGGCAGCCTCAACCGAATTGACAAAACTCCTTATTGACTCCAATGTGGATGTAGCTCTTATCCAGGAACCTTGGATTAACAACACCAGGGTATGTGGTTTAAGGGCTATAGGCTACAATCTGTTCATACCATCCACATTGGAAAAGGTACGAACATGTATAATGGTTAGGAAAGATTTAAATGTTAATCTTCTTCATTCTTTCAGTAATGGGGACCTAACGGTTGTACAATGGGAAGCTACTGGAAACAGGAAGCTAGTTTTGGCATCAGTGTACATGCCTTATGAGGCGGCCGATCCACCAGGCATCGCTCTGCAGCAATTGGCGGAGCACTGCAGGAGGAGAGGACTGTACATGATCCTAGGATGTGATGCGAACGCTCACCATTATCAATGGGGAAGCAGGGACGTCAATAAAAGGGGTGAGTTAGTTTTTAATTTTATAACTGATTATGATCTTCATATCTGTAATAGGGGGAGTCAACCCACGTTCAGAACGAAAGATAGGGAAACAGTTATAGATATAACGCTAGCAAACCGGAGGGGCGATTTCGTTAGGGACTGGAGGGTAAACATGGACTACTCCTTTTCGGATCATAGCATGATATCCTTCAGTTTGGATCTTGTAGGATCGAAGGGAAAGCCCTATAGGAACTCTAGGAAGACAGATTGGAAGTCTTTTAGTGAGTTAATGAGTAGGGATTTAAGGGATACTGATGGCTGGAAGAATTCGGCTGAGGGTATCGAGGCAGTAGTGAATGATCTCACGAATGTGGTCAGGAATAGTTTTGAGCTCAGCTGTCCGTTAGTATATCCGGGCAAACGTAAACAGCCAAGATGGTGGACCAGGGAACTTAGGGACCAGCGGTCTACAGTTAGAAGGTTGTTTAATAGGGCCAAGCTATCAGGTAACGAAAGTGATTGGGGCAGCTATAGGGATAGTTTTGCAAGGTATAAGAAGGACATAAGGAGAGCGAAACGGACATCATGGGTAAGTTTCTGTGAGTCCGTGGACTCTGTGAACGAGTTGTCTAGATTTAGACGGGTATTATCCAAGGACCCTGTGGCACCTGGATATATACAACGCGCGGACAATTCGTGGACAGAGTCTAGCTCAGAGTCCCTCAGTTTACTTATGGAGATACATTTCCCAGGCTGTACTGATATTGAGTCTGGGCCGCGATCTGGTAGTGTCAGTGAAAACCTACATCTATCCGGCTCGGATGAGAGGGAAAACGACACAATTAGGGAGATGGTTACTAGAGACAAAGTAACATGGGCGGTGAGTACATTTGAGCCTTATAAATCACCGGGCCCAGATGGAATCTTTCCGGCTATGTTGCAGAATGTCAATGACAGGGTCATCTTACTACTCGTGGATATATTTAGGGAGTGCCTTAGGTTAGGATACATTCCCAGGGGGTGGAGAGAGGTTAGAGTCATCTTCATACCCAAAGCGGGTAAACCGACTCACTCGAAACCCAAGGATTACAGGCCAATCAGCCTATCGTCTTTCTTACTGAAGACAATGGAGAGACTGATTGATCTGCATCTTAGAAATAGATTGGGAACTCACTTAATCAGCGACGCTCAACACGCCTACCTAAAGGGTAAGTCTGTAGAGAGTGCTTTACATGATGTAGTGAGTTACATAGAGCGAGGTTTGTTGCATAGGGAGTATACCATGGCAGCTTTCCTCGACATTGAGGGGGCCTTTAATAATATTAGAATTGAGGCGATCAAGGAGGCACTGGTTTCAATCAACGCAAGTGAATTCCTAATTGAGTGGATAACAATAATGCTGAGCACTAGAGTTATCAACTCGAATATGGGAGACACTTGTGTGAGGAAGCTTGTGACAAGGGGCACACCGCAAGGAGGGGTCCTTTCTCCGTTACTATGGCTCTTGGCCGTGAACGTCATCCTGAGACAGTTCGATGCTAGGGGACGGAAAATTGTAGCCTACGCAGATGACGTGGTTATACTGGTCTCTGGTAAATTTCTACCAACGATCAGTGAGGTCATGCAATCAGGTCTACGGGATTTGTCTCTTTGGGCTGATAGTAAAGGATTAGGAGTTAACCCAGGGAAGACCGAGTTAGTCTTGTTCACCAGGAGATATAAGGTTGAGCCTTTTAGCTTACCAGTATTGAATGGTTTGGAGCTTGAATTGTCAAGTGAGGCCAAATACCTGGGTGTTTACCTGGACAGCAAATTGTCTTGGAGAAGGAACACTCAGGAGAGGGTCAAAAGGGGACTTAATGCCTATTACACCTGCAGGAACTCTATTGGTAAGAATTGGGGACTTAGACCGTTAGTGGTATCTTGAATATACACTTCGGTTGTAAGACCAATTCTTACTTATGGCTGTTCAGTGTGGTGGAAGGTGTTAAGTAAGATAACCTACAGGAACCTTTTATCTAAAGTTCAGAGGTGTGCTTCAACTGGCATCTCTGGCGCTATGAGAAGTACACCTCAGGCGGCACTGGACATCATTCTCCACTTACTTCCAATTGAGGAGTTCGTGAAGGGAATGGCTGTTCGTAGTCTCTTTAGATTGAAGGAGCTAGGATTATTGAGGAACTTCAGAGCGGGGCATGCTAGCATACTCGATATGGTTCAATTTAATGGTCGGACACTATCCGTAACTGAACCTACGGATCATGTCGGAACCATAATTGACTTCGGGGCTACTCCCACTATTGAAATACCTGAAAGGGACTTCTGGGTTGGAGTAGAAAAGCTCCACGGAGGTTGTGCTGTCTTTACAGACGGCTCGAAGATGGATGTAGGCACCGGTGCAGGGGTTTACTTTCTGGGAACTGATATCAGACGGTCATATAAATTGTCTGACAGTTGTAGCGTTTTCCAAGCGGAAATTCTGGGCATCTATAAAGCCCTAGGGTTGCTGGAGGAAAATGTAGAAAGGAATTCTGAGGTCACTATATACGTTGACAGTCAGGCAGCATTATTGGCCCTGAAAAGTCACTATGTTAGATCCAGATTGGTCTTTGAGTGTAAGAGGGAATTGAGAAGACTAATGAATGTTTATAAGATAAGACTCTGTTGGGTTCCGGGTCACTGCGACATTCTCGGCAATGAAATAGCTGATGAGCTGGCTCGCATTGGCTCGGGACTGGATAGGTCTTTCGTGGAGACATTCGTTAGAATTCCAATTGGGTCCTACTTTAGGGCCATAAGGGAATGGATTCTTGACAACACGAATCGTGCCTGGAGGAACAGAACGGACTGCAGGATATCTAGAGCATTATGGCCTAGTCTTAAACTGTCAGATTCGAAACAACTTCTGGGTATGAGTCGTAGTAATATAAGAATCATGGTAGGAATTATTACTGGTCACTTCTCACTAGGGAATATGATGAGTAAATGGGACATTGGCACGACAGATTTTTGCAGGTCGTGCGATGATGTAGACGAGCTAGAGACAGTGGAGCACATTCTCTGTCATTGCGTAGGACTTCAGCGGCGTAGGCTGAAGTGGTTTGGAAGCCACACACTGCATGAACTAGATGAGGTTACGAGCAACGGGCTTACTAATCTCATAGGGTTTGTAATGGGGATAGGATGGCTTAGGGGCAATCAGAACTAATTGCTAGGGTTTAGGTTCCACTCCTCTTCTTCTTCTTTATCTAAGTTTTCTATTCTCTTATTCTGTTTTCAACTTCTCTCTATTTCTCAAAGGGATCACAATGGACCTTTTTGGTCTCTGGGTGAAGGCGTGAATACGCCACCCTTTTCAACCTAACCTAACCTATACAGTTAGGGACAAAACTATTTGTACACCCCATGCATTTCGTATATCTTCAATAATTTATAAAGAATAAAAAATTATTATATGTAGTTTTAATTCAGGTCCATTTTTATTGAATTATTTGGTAAAAAATAAATTAATATATAACACATTGTTAAAAAAAAGTACAATTTAAGTAACAATCTTTGGGACAAAAGTATTTGTACATCAGTACTTTGTACAATTATTTGTACGTTGGACTCTTGTATGATGATTTTTTTTAAATACAGTTATATTTTCTTCGTTAATCGAGTTTTATTTTACAAAATAAGAAGTTGGTTTTAACGTTTTGAATAATAAGCACATCAAAAATGGGAAAGCGAAAAGAGTTGAGTTTGGATATTAAAAATTTAATTATTGATGAACATAAAAAAGGAAAATCTCTCCGGAATATAAGTAATTTAGTAAATTTGCAACATTTCACAGTACAATACATTGTAAACAAGTATAAAAACAGCGGATCTGTTGAAAATGTGCCAAGAACTGGACGGCCAAAAAAGGTTTCCAGACGGGAAGCGAACTTGGTGATAAAAGAAGTGGCAAAAAATCCAAGAGTAACTCGGGCAAAATTAGCGGAACAAATCGCAAATACTACCGGAACAATTGTTCATCCAAAAACAGTAGGGAGGATCTTACATTCTGCGGGATATGCAAGTAGAATTCCCCGCAAGAAACTGCTAATTAGCGTTTAGAGTTTGCCAAACGATACATTGATAAGGACGAAGAATTTTGGAATAGGGGTTTGTTTACTGATGAAACCAAAGTCAATCTTTTCGGAAATGATAGCAGGGGAAAAGTGTGGCGCAAAAAAAAATACAGCGTAAGATGTTAACAATTTGACCCCAACAGTGAAACATGGTGGGGGAAGTGTTATGGTATGGGGGGCAATAGCAGCCAGTGGGGTAGGGCGAATGGTATTTATAGATGGTGTAATGGACCAGCATCAATATAAACGTATATTGGAAGACAATTTGATGGATTCCGTAGATGGTTTGGGTCTTGGCCAAAGTTGGATATTCCAACAGGACAATGACCCAAAACATACAGCGCGTTCAGTGAAGGAGTGGTTGCTTTACCATGCACCAAGACAACTTAATTCTCCTCCCCAATCACCTGACTTAAACCCCATCGAGCACTGTTGGGATATTTTGAAACGTAAAGTCGCTACAAAGCACGTCCGAAGCAGGGATGAACTTAAAATTGCTTTGGAGGAAGCCTGGAAGGAAATATCTCCAGATGAAACGAGAAATTTGGTCCGATCGATGCCCAGAAGATTACAGGCCGTGATAGATGCAAAAGGAGGACCCACAAAATATTAAATTTTTTCAATATAAGTATTATAAGTAGGTGTAGATTATATGTACAAATACTTTTGTCCCAATGAATTTTCATTATTTTGTATTTTTTTTTCAGAGACCAGAAATTACGAACAAAAAACATAAAATTTTAAGTTTTCATTGAAAAAATAAAAAACACTTAAGTTCAAAATAGAATATTTTTCTTAACTGTTCAAAAACAAAATAATAAAATTATTAAAACAAACATTTTAAGTAAAGTACAAAGTTATTTTGTACTTTAAAAAAATATTTAAAAAAAAAAAAGTTTTTTTTTTTTTATATACGAAAAAATTTTTTCTTTGTATAATTTAAAAATATCAATTTAGAAATGAATTCATTTTAAACAACTGGAAATTTGGTAGTTGCTTAGTAATCATATTGGACTTTGAATATAATAAATGACCAAAGTCGCTGCGGATTATCGTAAAAAAGCAAAGTTTTAAATGGTATTCATTAGGGTGGCCGCGAAATGAAAAGTATAGATGTTCCTATCTTAAATAAAAATTTTATTCATTCTAAGGTACCGTTTCTCAAAATTTTGGTCCTGAAATTATCGTAAGAAAGGACTTTAGAGCGAGCATTTAATGACATAAGAAAAATTTAGGACCAGATTCAAATAAGATCAAAATTTTGGTTCGTCCTTGTGTTGAAGAAAGCATATGTACCAAATTTCATCAAATTACTTTCAAACTGCTCATAAGCTTTATATGGACAGCCAGCCAGCAAGAAAGCCGACCAGACGGACGGACATTGTTAAATCGACTAAGAAAGTGATTCTGAGTCGAACTGTGTACTTTAAGGTGTGGGTCCGAAGATTCTTCCTCTGCGTTACAATTTCTGCCCAAACAAATAATGCACCAACATACCTATGGTGGTGTAGTGTATAAAAACAGAAAACCTTGTTTTGGTATAACTGCTATAGGATTATATTGTATTATTTTGATCCCAATTTTTTAAATATTTGTGTAAAAAATTCAAATTTTTAAATTTTTTGTGAAAAATTGCAACATTTTGGACTTATTTGGACCTGGTCCTAAATTTTTGTTACGTCATTAAATACCTGCCCCAAAGTCCATTCTTACGATACCAAATTTTCATATTGTTCCTTCGGCAGATATAGGAACCAAACTTTTGAGACGCGGTACCTTAGAATGAAATAAATTTTCATTTGAGATGAGAACATCGTTATCAGATAAAATACTCCACACAAACATTCATATGAATTTATCTTAGTTTGTGATGAAAACTGTTGATAAATATGAACAAAATCATTTAATTTGTTCATTATTTGTCTTAAAAATTTCCATTTATTATCAATATTTTATTTTAAATTTCATAAATATTTGACTTTGAAATCAAAAAGTATTGTACAAAAAGAAAAGTTTTTTTGTGTTTTGTTTTCTTTGGAAAAAATTTTTTTGAGAACTTTATTATTTTGTACTTGAAGAAAAACATTTTTTTTTTAAACTTTTTTTTTATATTTTTTGTTTTAGTATGTTATAAAATAATTTTTAACTTCAATGAAAATATTTTTTTGTAAAAAACAAAATAAAAAATGTTTCCGGTCTTTGATTTTTTTAAATAATGTGTTGGATGTTAATTTTGTTTTTATAACTTAATTAAATAAAAATATATTAAAAATAATACTGCATACGACAATTTTAAATTCTTTATAAACTATTGAAGGTATACGAAATATATGAGGTGTACAAATAGTTTTGTCCCTAACTGTTTTTTTTAATAATAAAGTATTTTTAATTTTTAAAATAAACTTTTACTATTGAAACCATTATGAGAACATTGTAAAAAACCATCATAAGACCATTTAACAGGGTTATCATTTGCGGCGTTTTGATAGTGCTATAACAACCAACATGGGAGCGTTATGAAAGCGTTATAATTACCAACATTATAGCACTATAAACAACCATCATAGCACTAAATCAGAGCGCTCTAATGACACTGTTACCATCATGAAGAGCGCTATCAGAGCGTTTTCATGATAGTATTTTTAGACTGAGATGATTTTCAAAAGTCTAGAACTTCCAAACTATTGGATTGCATTCAAAAATGTTTACATCAGAACATTCAATTCAAGTCACTTTCATTTTATACAATCAATTTCGCTTTACTTATTTCTTTGCAAATGAATCAATAAAAGTCTTAATAAACTTACCATCTTTAGCTAGTTTCGCCTTTTTAGCTATTCCCAAAAGTCCCTTATATTTTTGAATAATTTCTTCTTTACTCAACGATTCTAAAGACATTTTTTGCTGAAAATAATTCAATTGTATTGCATATTTAAAATAACACGTATTCATTTGTTTACTGTATGAAAAAAGTTTGTATCTTACCCCTTGTTGTGCTGTTGTATCCATTTTTTCTTCCTCCATTACTATTTGTCTAATGAAAATAACGACCTTGTCGTGTTTTCTTATCACTTTTTATCTCTTAGTTGGACTTGCAACCAATTTATTATAGTTTTAATTGTTGGTCCAATAAGTACAAATTGATTTGTTTATTTTGTTGTGATGTCGTAATTAATAAAAAAAAAATAGTTTTTATTTATTTATATTTTGCTAATTTCCTTTATATTTTTCATTTCATCTATCCAACACGAAAATTAAAAGAAAATGAAGATGTCAAAACATTAGTATTATAATGAGGTTGCCAGATTAATATAAAAAAGATCACACAGACCACATGCATAGTGTAATTAGAAAGTGTACTCGTGAAAACACCTGTTTTACATTTTTTTCTTGGACCATAGTATAATTAGAAAGTATACTCGTAAGAATAGTTGTTTTACAATTTTTTCATTGATATACCTCACGGAACTGTCAAATTGTTTTTGTATTTCTATGCAAATTTTTTTTGAGTTTTTTACTCTTTCCTTCATTCGCTCATTTTCTGTTCATAGCATTTTGACATTATGTGCAGTAGTTTTACACCAGTGATCCCCACACTTATACATTCACATTTTGTTAATGTGTGTTCTGTATAACTCTCCCGCTCTGAAATTATACACCAAAAAAATATCTTCCTTTTTATAGTAAAATTATTTATAATAAAATGGAAATGAAAATAAAAGATCTTGTTTTTTGTATAAAAAATAAAAATTTATAATTCTTTCAAATTAACCATAAAATTTTGATTAATAAATGATATTATTTTTAGTAAAAATTAAAAATATTCATATTTTGATTCTTATGTACCTCACTACCACATAACATTAAACATTTTTTACGAGTGTATATCAAGCAACAAGCGATAACACAACCTACTTCGTTGAATGCTAGTGCTAGACTGAATTGATATGTGTGTTTTTTATTCATATCAAGAGAATAACACAAGAGACAAAACGCACGCGTGCGTTGGTTTTGGGGAACACTGTTTTACACTAACAAAATACAAGCAATTGAAAAAAAACTTGAAAGAATGTTATGGTGTTCCCAGACCGGCTGTCCTTAAAATACCATTACGAATACCGTTACCGCTAAAATACCGTTACTAAAAAGCTAAAAAACCGTTACCTAAGTAATTGAAAATAACGTTACCGATAAAATACGCTTGCCGAAATAATCCAAAATACAGATACTTGGTTTATACATTAAATTCATAATACATATTTCCTATATTGTACTATTTATTCAATATCAAAGATTTATGTTCCTTTTGAGGGCTCTTGAATGGGCATTTATGTGACAAAGTTTTTTAATTAAAGTTCCATTATGTAATTTTATTAACATTTTTTTCAATTCTAGTATTTATTAAATTATGTTTGCAAATTTTTCTTAATAACTCAATAACTAAGGGCACATTAGTTTTTTTTATCAACAATAAATTGTAAGACGAGTTTCTTTCTTCCTAAGGTTGTGATACATATAAAATAAAATAAAATTTTCGATTTTAATTTCGTGTTATTGCAAAAACGAAATCGATTTCATTTTCAATTTTGTTTTATGAAAATCTCAATAAATTAGGTTGTGATCATGGTTGTGATAAAAACGAAATTGACATGATTTTATTGTTTTCAAATCGAACAAATTTTGGTACTCGTTTTAAAATTGAATTTGATTAAAACTGTTACAAAAGTATTAGAATCATTAAGCATGGGTAAAAAACAAAAGCTATATTCTAGAAAGAAAAATACAAAAAAAAAAAAAAAAAATAATAATAATAATAATACCTTTTAAAGAATATATATTGAGGGAGAGGTTAAGAAAAGTATAGAGATTTGTAAATCCTAAAATTTTTGTAATTTGTGATGGAACTTGTGGTGAAGCGATGTACCTTATTGTTAAAAAACCTATCAGACACTCGAATTAAACTGTAACTTCACATTTGGGTTTTACAAATTACCTTTTAAGGTTTCTGGATATATCTACCGCAAAGGAAAAAACTGATTTTGAATATTCAAAATAATCATTGTGCTAACCCAATTTCAAATCACCAGTAAACATTTAAAACCAATGCAAAGTCCAAACTACATCTGCTAAAAAGCGTTCCTATTAAAATAATGCATTAATTTTTATTTTTGTAGGATTAATTAATTAGTCGCCAAAATTTTAAATTTATTATTCCTCCATAGTGTTATTTTTATGGGCAATGTTTTTTTTTTTTTCAGAAGCAAGAAATATCTCCTTTGTGGCAGCTTCACGCAAAATCTATAAAACTTAACTTTTGATAATTTTTTATTAAAAAATTAACATAAAAACATTAAAATAAAATTAATTTAATCAAAAATGGAAAATGAAAACGTTCGAAATTCATCACAACCTAATCGATTTAAGAATTTACTTTTGAAATCGATCGAATTTCATCACATATCTGAATGTAATTATTGGTCGTAATTTTCAATTTTTTTATGTCATAAGTGGGTGCTTAAAATAAGCTGTGAGATAATAAAAATATTGGATTTTTTGTTTTCATATCTTTAATTTGCTTAAAGGTAAACTTTAACACTAAATAATGATTCTATATAAAACTAGAAATCTTCCTCTTTCTAATGATACCAAATTTTATTTTTAATTCCTATAATTGTATACTGCATAATTTAAGCTATCACAGCTGAGCCACTGTATATTATTGTGTAGCAAAATCTCAAGAGTCTTGTAATTTGTTATTCACTTTAAAAGGAAGAGGAATAACGACACATGTCTTCAAGATTATCACACGTTACGCTATAGAATACATACATACATACATACATACATACATACATACATACATACATACATACATACATACATACAATCTTACATACATTTCTCTCTCTCCGGAGTCAGTAACAACTTTAGCGTGTTCATCATAAATCGTCGATGGTTATATGAATTATTTGTTCATCCATATTATGGACGCATTCACTCAATCTTTTTGTATAATAAAAATTCAACATTAATCTCAAGCCAAGAAGCTACTATAGGAAATTACATATACAGCGAAAGCTTCCATAGGCTGTGATTTTGTCCGTTATCAGGAGATGTCCGTCTATGGGATATGGTTCATCATAGTTTTTAATAAGAGGTAATTCAGTAGCATAGGTACTGGTATCTTTTTATTTCAACATCCAAGATTGATTGTAATGAATTACCTTATAGATAAAAATATTCTTATATATACATATTAAAATGCAAAAGACCGTAACGTGACGTAAAAATCAAATTTCAAATTAATTAATTATTTGATTTATTCAACAATTTGATTAAATATATTTATGATTAATCAATTAATCAGGAATTTAAATAGTTAAAATCGTGAATAATTAAATAATTTTAAATTTATTTGACTTTCTTTTTTATGTTTTTAATTTTCATTATAATATAAAAAACTGCATGCAAAGTCGTTTGAAAATATAAAATGTGGGTCGTTTAATCACCAAATAACATATATTATATATTTAGCATTTTTTGTTTCATTTGTTTAATTGTAAACTAAATTTGAGAACATTGAATAATATTATTCAAATTTGATTAATCAAAATTAAAAATAATTAATCAGAATTTTTTTATTAATTAGAATTGTTGATTAATCGATTAACTGATTAATATGTGTATAGATTAAATAAAGTTTTGTATAACCGATTAATCGCACATCCATAGTATTGACAAAAGTCAAATGATCGTAACATTAATTTCAAAAACAGTCATAAATTTTGTTCCATTTAAAAAAAATTTTTTTTTGAAAAGTGTTTTTCTATTTATCTAGTATTGAAAACAGTATGACAGCGGACATTTAATTCTTCCACCAATTATTTGTAGGACCAATATGTTTTTTTTTTTTTTTTTGAAAATTTGTTATAATTTATAGCACGAACATCATTTTCGTTACTCATTTTGGTCAAACTCACAACAAATCAACAGGTTGACTTCAAGAATAATAACTGACATAATTTCAATGATAAAATAATTTTAAAAATTGCTTCGGAAAAAAGTTATGAAGCAAAACGTGTGTTAATATGAACTAAAATATGAACTAAATACATACTTATTTACCCAATTCACAAAGTATATTATTTGAGTTATTGTGTTATATGTTATTTAATATTATGTTCAGACACATATGTTTTTTACTACACAATTTTTAAGTTAAAATAAGAACTTTCTATATGATATTATGAAAACAGCAATTAAAAATGAGGTTTATGAATTCAGTTTCAGAAAAGAACAGATGAGAATGAGATATTCCAATTCAAAATTTGAAAATATCATTTTAATTCAGAAAGGAACATATTAAAAAAATATTTTTCCTTTAATTTCAGAATATAACAATTGAAATTTACATTTTTCACATAAATTTCAGAATTGATCATTTGAAAGTGAGATTTTTTATTTAGAATTGAGAAAAGATTAATTGAAAATTAGGTTTTCCATTTATATTTTTGAAAATAACAATTTAAATTTGAATTTTTTATTTTAATTTTTGAAAAGAAGAATTTTTATTTAAAAATCAGAAAAATACAATTGAATTTTTGAAAAAACTAAATTAAATTCAAAGCTTCATATATATAGAGTGAAATATGCATAAAGAGTAAAAGTAATTAATACTTTACACTCCAGAAGAATTTTATACAATTTCTAAATATTATTTGTTTAAAGTTAAAAAAAAATTAAGTTGACCTATCATTATGTTATCATTTAAATCTCTCTTATTCAATGTTCTAAGTTTTAATGAATTTTTCTCAATTTCAATTGTTCTTTTCTAAATTTTAAAATAAAAAACTGAATTTCATTTGTGCTCTTCTGAATTTAAAATGTAAAATTTAATTATAAATTGATCTTGCCTAAATTTAAAATATAAAAACTTATTTTAAATTGTTCTTTTCTAAATTTGATATAAAAAACTTCTTTTCTGAATGCAAAATAAATAACTTAATTTTCAATTGATATTTTCCAAATTTTGTATAAAAAATGGTAATTTCAATTAATCTTTTCTGAAATATTAATGAAATATAGAAATTTCAACAGTTCTTTTCTAAAATTTAAATGAAAAATCTCATGTTCAATTGTTATTTTTAAAAATTTTAATGAAAAATCTAATTTTCCAATGATCTTTTTTAAAATTTCAATTTATTTTCAATTGATTTTTAAAAAATACCGTTAAAAGTGGTGTAGTTTTTTAAGAAACACAATAAGTTTAAGCATCACTGTTCACATATAATTTTATTATGTGTATCCTTTTGGCCTGTTTTTCGTTTGAAAAAATATTTTCACAAATTGTTGATTTAAATAAAAATTTTACACACAAATACTTTCTAATTCCAAAAATAAAATTTTTAAACAAATAATAAATGTGAACAAATATAAATTTAATTTATAATTTTTTGTTTGTAAACTTTTCGGCAATTTTTACAAACCCATTTTTAAACAATTTTCTATGTACTAAAAATACTAAAAATTTCTTCCCTGTATGGAAATTTAGATGTTTTCGTTTTGTTAAATAATTAAATAACTCAAATCGAGATGTTTTCTGGCTTTGAAATATATGAAAAAACAAGTCAATTTGTTTTTTGGAATAAACATCTATATTCTGCATTTTTCAATATTACATTAATCATTAAATATAAAATTTAAAATGTAGAATTTGATCCCCTATTATGAAAATATTATAATGAAGAACAATTTTTAAACAAGAAATTAAACAAAATGTTTGGATCATTTTGATCTATCTAACAGGAAAAGCTTAACCCGCTAACTTTAGGATAAATCTTTAGTACTTGGCTCGTTCATCAGATATTTTTTGTTAATAAAATAGTAAAAACGCAATAAATTAAAATATACATATCAGTAGACATAGTAAAATATAATTTTCTAAAGTTTAATTTTTGGAGGTTGATAATTAGCATTTTTATACGATAAGATTAGAAAAAAATCTTAAAGAACTTATTAAAATTTTTTGGACGCTTAGGGAAAAATCGGTTTTTTCATCAGCCGTAGGTATTCTTAAAAATTTCCACTGACAACACTGCTCCAGCTTGAAATTTTACATGTGTAGGGAGAAGATCTGTGTCAAGATCATATATACGTTTTTAATAATTTTAAAAATATAAATAATGTTCAAACAAAAAGTCTTCCGTTTTGACACATTAGAAGTACAAAAATACGGTACTCATTTACCTCTCTAATTCACTTAAAATCGTAAATATTTCCCATACTATTTATCCGATTGCAAAGATTAAGGTATCAATTAAAATCTCTTACTTGCGCATTTATAAAAATAAATAAAAAAATATAAAAACTTTATAAAAACAACTTTTTTAAATATTTTGTAATTTTTAGTACAAAAAAATAATTTTTTTGTGGAAATAATTTTTTCTAAATAGTCGGCCTTCGGCCGGGCGGAAGGACTTTTAACTCTATGGTATGTCCAACAGCGGCTTCGCTAAAGATTATTTTTTTAATGCGAGTTTCTTAGGGAAATTAGATTTTCAAAGCCCTATAACTTCCAAAATATTTAATTGCGCTGACAAATTTTTACATCATTATTTTCACCGATAAAAGTACTATCAATGGCGAAAAAAATCAAATAAATTGGAGCTGAGTTAGGGAGGTCTATTTATGCCAAAAATACAAAAATGTATGATATAAATCTTTTAGGAAATACTTATAAATAATGTTCAAACAAACGGTCTTCGGACCCCCCTATATCTAATGGGACACATTTGTGAACCAATGTTCAGCCGGCTAACAGCCGATTTTGAGCCGCCGCCGACAATTTTTAGCAAAGCCGCCGCCGCCGTTAAAATCGTTCGGCGCAGGTCTCTGCATGTCAATTGAAAAACATCTTTAATCGAGACGAATAATACCCGAAAAAGGACACGCGTTACAACGCAGATAATAATTTATTTTTCATAAAAAAATGAAAATTATCAGTTCATTTTGCGTAATAATTATTTATCCGTAAGAATGTAGCTAAAAATTAAAATGTTTTACCATAAATACACAATGTAAACACGTGAAAATCCACTAGACAAAATAGTGATGGAACAAAATCACGAAATCGACGAATATAAAAGCAAGAACGCAAAAAAACGAATAGAAAAATAAGTGAAGAAAAGAATTAAAAAAAAAAAAAAAAAATGTTTTATTATCGAGCAGCAGACATAGCAGCCGCGTTTATTATCGCTTTTGCTGTATCTTAAATTAATGGAAAACTAATCTGTGCTCGGTCGAAGATAGAAAGATTAAAAGTTCAAAGGATTTTTATAAATTGTATTTTATTATAAAGTTTTAAAAAAGTGATACATACATATACAAATATATAAGTGAGTTTGGGGGGGTTATACCCTAACTAACTCTCCCTCTATTAGTGTAAAGTAGTTTTAAGATAAGAAAGAACAAGTGCTTTTTATTTTTGTTGGAAGCATTGTAGTCGTCGATTTTAAGAAGAAACGAGAAATTGAATTTAGTGATAGTGATCACGGAGCATTATCTGCGTGTACAGTTATTGCTGCACGCGCGCGCTCTCTCAACTTTTTGAATAGCCAACAAACAAACGCGATATGTCCGAGAACAAAAATGGACAAGGAGCGCAGTGGTCGAAAGGTGCAGTAGCAGCAACGGCGGTAGCAGCAGCACATAAACAACAACAGCAGCAGCAAAATTTACATCATACATCTATTTACAATTCAACGGCGCTAAGTTTAACAACTCCAGCTGTTGGCACTCCATCTGCCTTATACGGGGGCACTGGACATTTAGGTACGCATCAGTCATCAGCTGATGTAACAACATATGCAGCTGCTCGTTTTCAAGCTCCGCCAATAGATCATCGTTCTGCATCTTCTTCGTCTTCCCACAGTGTGCCCCCAACTCCAACACCATCTTCCACTACCAATGTACCTGTACCTAGTGGTTTTATACCGCCACCATTTCCACCTGCTGCAGCAGCTGCTACATCTGTACTGACCCCAAATCCGTATGCAGTGGCTTCGCTTACCGCTCCAGGAGCAGCACATACAAGTGCAAATCATCCCCATTCTCATGCGCATTCACATTCGTCTCCGAATCAACAATTTTCGGGACCTCATCCAATGCCTTCGTCTCACCATGCCCACTTTGGAATGGATCAATTTCAACATTTAAATGTCCAACAACAATACGAGCTTAGCAAATTAATGGCAGCTTCTTTTAATACAACACAACAGGCAGTGGGCTCAAGTGGACCAAAAAATCTTTCATCAAACTCCTCATCGTTACCATCAGCCCCATCGACATCAGTAAATGTGCCGCTAGGAGGAACAGCAGGTTCTCAAATATCTACAACAGGTCGTCATCCAACACACCCACCACCACTACCACTTTCGTCTACTGAAAGTTCTACCTCTGGCAGTATAAACACTCAAATGGCCGACCAAGTCATTAGTGCAATAAGCACTGGCAGTTCTGCTTCAAAATTGGCTACCACACCTATACACGGTCGTCTCATGGGTCTCGGAGTGCATGCACCAGATGAAGAGAAACTACGACGTATACAACAAGTCGTAGAGTCCACTATAAGGTGTGTATTCAAGCATAACATAAAATTACTAGGTTTAAATATTTAAATTATTTTCGTTCTCATACACACATATGTATGTACATATTTTGTTTTTAAACTATTTACGTTATATTTCTTTATTGTTTTTATTAGCGATCATGCCAAACAACAAATAGTTCAAATATTGGATCGTATTTCGACTTTGAGACCAGTAGAAAAATTATTGCTTTATTTACGTTTGCCTGGCGAACAACCAGAAACAGGTTATTATATCAATTTGTATAACACAATTAATTGATTTTTAATTTTTGTTTTTTACGGATTAGATCCCCTGCGTCAGCCTCAAAATCCTTTGGGTACTCGTTCAGAGATTAATCACACTATAAATTGGGTTCGTACTCATTTGGAACAAGATCCTCAGGTGTCCATACCAAAACAAGATGTCTATAATGATTATTTGTGAGTAACTTATTATTTTTATATATAGTACAATAGGATGGTAAAATTCCTTTTTGCGAGCTACATTTAAACGTACCTGAAATTATGGAAGGAACAAAGAACAAACCTCAAATTTGTTTCTTACCGTGGGAAGTTGAAATTTGGAAAATATATTCTAAATGATGTACCCTTTCATATTTTTAGGTACGTTTAAATGTACCAAATTGTGCGATGCGATACACTTTGGTTTTTTTCATACAATGTTGAACCACACTAATAGTACATACATACATACATATTATATAAAAACGTAATGAAGTTAACTTCATAGTTAAAAATAATGAAAGTCAATATTTATTTAACGACATCTAGATCACATTAAAACTATGATGAATATTTTCAACTCCTTTTTATAGTAATTTAATTTTGTAATGTAATTTTTTAAGTAGAAATTTGTAATCGATTATGGCCAATAGGCTAGGTTACTGATACATTGGAATAAATAAATAAATAATTTTAAATATTTATTATACATACATATATGTCCTATTAGATTACTTTTTTGATCTAAAACCAAGGAAGGTTTTTAACATTTCTTTAACATTTTGTCAGAAATACAAAAAAAGTCTGGGGAATAGGTGCATGTTAAGTTTTTCTTCCTTTTGCTTTATCTAAAATTCATTTTCTTTTATTGATGATTAAAATAAAAAAATAACCAAAATAAAAATCATTTTAATTATGAAGCATGATACAAAAATAAAAAGGTAGCGACATTCTCTCATTTTGTCGCCATGATAATCATCTGACGTTTAAGCCAATACTAATTTTATTCTCTCAAATCGTACAACCTTAAAAAAATTCGACTTTTTTGTTTATTTTTTTATGCTTAGGTAAATTGAGAAAATTATTAAAAATAATGAAAATTTTATATTTGTATCAGATCTTGAGAAATTTTCTTACCTTTAATAGAACTTTTTTCTAAGGTTAGTGATATACAGTGGTGGCCACGAATTTAAGACACGACATTTCACTTATATATTTCTGATAATTTTTACATCTTATCGAACAAATTTTAGATCCATGTTATTTTTTAAAGATCCTAGTAATGTTATGAAAAAAAATCAACAATAGTTTGTTACCTATATTTAGTTTCCAATTTTTATTTACATATTATACAGATTAATACAAGTTTAAGCCTGGTCATGAATTTAGGACATAGGCAAAATAAAAGTTAATTCACAAAAGTAAAGCTCAGCTTCATAAAACAATATTAGTATTTGGTGGGAAATCCTTTATTTTGAATCACAGCAGCGCATCTCCTGGGTAAACTTTCAACTAAGGCCATACAGCGCTCCTTTGGAATGGCATACCAAGCCTTTTGAATTTCTTCCCATAAATCAGTCAAATTTTTTGGCTTTACTGCTCGTACATGCTCCTCAACATCATTCCACAAGTTCTCAATTGGATTGAGATCCGGGGATTGAGCTGGCCATTTCAGAACTGTGATATTATTTTCCTCTAAGCAACTCTTCACTAGGCGTGAAGTGTGCTTAGGGTCATTATCATGCATAAATTTCCACATTAGAGGCATGTTGTCTTCAGCGAATGGTATCATGATGCTTGTCAGTATGTTTTTGTAAATATGCTGGTCCATTTTATTGATAATCTTCTGAATGGGACCTACACCATGCCAGGAAAATGCTGCCCACACCATGACATTTCCACCACCATGCTTAACCGTTTTAAGGGTGTACTTTGGGTGATGCTCCAGGTTTGGAGGACGCCATACGTACTGTTTTCCATCAGAACCAAAGCGACAAAACTTCGACTCGTCGCTCCAAAGTATATTTTTCCAAAATGTCATCGGCTTATTGAGATTTTCTCTTGAAAACGCTAGTCGGGATTTAATATTTTTTTTTGACACAAGTGGTTTACGTTGTGCAATACACCCACGTAAGTTCTTCTCATTCAGACGTCTTCTTATTGTCCTGGACGATATATTAATACCAAAATCCGATGAAATCTCATTTTTAATTTTACTTGAGCTCTTGAAAGGATCTTTAGCAGCTGATTTATAAATTAAGCTATCCTCCCTGGGTGTAGTTTTTCGGGCTCTAGGGTGCTGTTTGACATTTTTGGTAGTGCCATGTTGCTTGATGTGTTCCAGTGCATTGTAAATCTTGGATCTGGAACATTTTAGTAGCTTGGAAATTTCCATTACTGTTTTTCCATCAGTATTCATTTGTTGGATCAATTTTCGCTCGGCATCCGAACTCCAAGTACCTCTGGCCATTTCTAACTAAATATTTTGATGTATTCTAACATTAAATGGAATAAAACATTCATTACTTACCTTTTAGCTTCAAAAAACACCAAAAAATCACTTAAAAACCAAATATTTCTTATATGTTTTAAATTCGTGACCAGCTTCAAAAGCACGTTTTTACGAAAATATAATAAAAACAGCAACAAAATGTATACACAAACAAAACCAAATAACGGTAATTGATCTTAACATTACAGGGTACACTGAAAAATTAACAAAATCTAATTTTATATTGCAGGGTTGTAATAATTATCACAACTTAGTTCGTTACATGTCGTGTCTTAAATTCGTGGCCACCACTGTATACATTTTTGCTAAGCAACATTTAGTTTAAGAGATATAACTCAAGAGAGAAAAACTCAAAGTTTCGTTATATAATAAACTTATATAAAACCGTTATTTGTAATCCGATCGGAATAATGTGTGATTTAAAATATCTGTTAAATTATATTCGGAATAAACCAAATTATTAATCCGTTAAATGGCAATATCTAACAGTTAGTTTTTTTTTAGAATTTGTTCATAAAAGTATTTGTTATCTCGGAAATATATCAATATAACGGTAATATTCAAGTAATCATATTTTATAGATAAAGTTTCATGCATTCACTTATTGCAAAAATTTTATTTTTAAGCCTTTGAACAAAAAATATATTTTAAGTTGAAAATTATTTAAAAAAATTATTTATTTTAAAATATTAAATGTATGCAAATGCAAAAATGTAGATATATATGTTTTTTTTTTTTCAAGTCACAACAATAACATTTATGCAATAAAAGTGATTATTTATTTTTTTATTTATATAAATTACATATAATGAAAAATATTTACAAAAGAACAAATATGAAATAATTGGCTTAAAAGTCAAAAGAATTATTGTGAGAGCAAAGTGGAACTACAATAACTATATTTATATTATGGTGTTATGTTAATAAAAAAGTTTAGTGTAAATAATATTAATTTTTGGTATTAAATCAAATGCTACTTTTTTCCACTCTAAGAGTACTAAAATTAAAATTTTTAATATTTTTTTATTGCAACCCTGCAGGAATGTGGTTTTTATATCCAAACTGAAGGATTTCAAAAGATTAAATTTAATAACATATTGTTGATGTTGACACGTTATGTTATTGAACTTTCAAATTCGGCTATAGTTGCCAGATAAATTTGGTGAAAAATCGTCAAATTTGGAGAAAAAAAATCGTCAAAATCGTCAAATCAACTATTTGAAATAGTCAACATGAAAAACTAAATATTTTATATGTTAATAAACAGTTTTTATACTTTTTCTGATGAAAAATTAAATTTTAAATTGAAAAGAAATTAATAAAAATGACATTAATTTTATATTGGCGGCATATTATGAAAATCAAGTACACAGTACCTATTAAAGTATGATTATATGCATACTTATTTAAATATACCTATTTTTGGGAATGTTCTTATTGTATTTTTATTAAAGTTTTAGAATCTTGTTACATATTTTACCGTTTTCCCCTTTTTTAATCTTTAAGCAATTATGCAACACTCCGATTATAAATTACACTTCTTTATTTTGTAGCCATTAATTATTTCATTAAATAATAAATTTGTTTAATAAATTTTTTCCAATACAGTACTGTAATTCGCCCAATTCAAAGTTTGTCATTATTGTTTATACGCGTTATACCAAGTTTGCGTTAAATAAAAACTCGTATTTCAAAAAATGTTCAATAAAAGAATAGCGTTGTAAAGAAATTGCGTAAATGAACTAACGCGTGAATTGAGGGTATGTAATTTTGTAAAACTTTCAAACCAAAATAAATTATTTATCTTGCCTTGTTATATATAAAAAAAAAAAAAAAACACATGAGTTCATCAAAAATGTTCTGATTCTTAGTTCGGCTATTTAAGTATTTTTGGTAGAGTTTATAAACATACGTAATGAAAGCATACATAAATGATTCGAATATAATATTATATTGGTTCCTATAAATCATTTCTAATGAATGAACCATTTACATTAGCAGATTTAAGAAGATTTTTATTTAAATTTTATCGCGTGAATTGAGGGTATGTAATTTTGTAAAACTTTCAAACCAAAATAAATTATTTATGTTGCCTTGTTATAAAAAAAAAAAACACATGAGTTCATCAAAAATGTTCGGATTCTTAGTTCGGCTATTTAAGTATTTTTGGTAGAGTTTATAAACATACGTAATGAAAGCATACATAAATGATTCGAATATAATATTATATTGGTTCCTATAAATCATTTCTAATGAATGAACCATTTACATTAGCAGATTTAAGATTTTTATTTAAATTGTTAATATTTTTGAACTAACTTTTAAAGAATAATATATATAAATATGTAAAAATAGTTCTGAATTTACTTTTAGAAAAAATCGTCAAATTGGGGGTAAAAATCGTCAAATCGTCAACAGTCCATTTTTAGACCCAAAAATCGTCAAAATGACGATAAATCGTCAAATCTGGCAACAGTGAATTCGGCTCATATTCAATTCCACTGAAATTCAGTCTTAAGAGCGTAAAAACCTGTTATTTGAAGTGGTGTTAATTTTAAAGAAATTTTGAATGAATTTACGATCGTATCAAGTTTTCCATCCCTGGGCCGAATACAACTCTTGAGTAAATGTAATAACTCCCTTCCGTTATGGGACCTTTTCATAATGAATATTTTTTTCTAGTTTGACAATTTTTTCGTTTTGGCGATATTTTTCATTTTGTTAATTTTTTATATTTTATAAATTTTTTGTCGACTATTATTTATGCGATTTGTTTTATTTTGCCGTTTTAGCGATATTTTTATTTCATTTGCTTTTATTTTGCCGTTTCTTATATCGTTTTGACGATGTTTTTAATTTTTTTCCATCGACTTTTTTTTCATTTTGGCGTAGCTGTCAGTTGTAGTTGAAACGAAAGTATTCTATGTGTTTGAGCCATCAGAAAAAAAATAAAGCAATTCAAAGTATTAATATCTTTTCTATTTTGTTTATCACTCCTCTCTTACAAATCTCTCAACTAAAATTGAAAAAAAAAAACTCTAATTCAATGTTGCAAAAAATAACAACAATGAATTGAGAGACATGAGAACTGAAAAAGAATAGAGTTTAATAATTTGATATGCTCTTTTGTTTAAGGCTTATACACGTACAGCTAGCTGTGTGCAATATAATAGTAGCGCCATATGTAATATTTTTACATTCTATAAAATGAAGATTTCTTGTTGATTTAAAAAATTTTTGTTCTTTGCATTTTTTATATTTTTCCCAAAATTTATATCCTCACTGCATATTTCACGGTTTCTTTTCAAAAACAGCATCTTTGACATCTTCCCAAAGTAGTCAATGGGAATCAGATATGGTGACTGAGCCGGTCACTTCAGAACATCGCTTTTATTTTCGGAAAACCATTTTTTTAAATTTGCTTGTGTGCTTAGGAACATTTTCCTGCTAAAACACCTATTTGAGCGGCATATTATCTTCTGAATAAGACAACATGACTGTTCTTAATATTTTCACATACATTGGGGCATGAATACCTTTTATCCAAAATATAGGCCCTGAGCTATGATATGAAAAGTATCCCCAAACGTTGATTTTCTCAACACTGTATGACGGACTTCGGCACAAATTTGGGTCATATTATTTGTTATTTGGTCCCCTCACATATTTATTTATTTATTGATGTTATATTTTACAAAGTAAATTTATAAAATATAAATATTAAAAGCTCGGGTTACTAGACCATACGCGCACGTATTGACAAACTATGAAAACTAAAACATTTTCAAATCCCCTCACATATATTCTTGTCCCATGTTTTTGTAGGTGTCGAGGAATAATTGAAACCTCAACTTTCAGCTATGAGTCCTGTTTTATCTTAGTATATGTTCACAAATAGGTTTGAGTTCACCATTCGCTTTGTACGCGTACGGTCATTTAGAAGATTTTTATACTTGCGAGTTCGTGTTTCTTGGTTTGGATTATATTTTTTGAAATTTGTAATAACCATAGGAGAACATTCCAAAAATTCCAAAGTATGTGGTAATGCTACTATTATTTTGCACACAGCTGTATATGTGAGTTTTGTATGTGTGTTAGTAGCAACGTGTTCCGCTTATAAAGGTTTGAGAGCTTTCATATTGAAAATTATTATTCAAATTAAATTTTCGAAACTGCAAATCTTCCAAAATACAAATGCAATTGCTTTGAATTGTTTTCATGTTTTAGCACCTACACTAATGGTCTAATTTTAGAATTTCAAAACAAAATATATAACGTTTTTATTTCTCTTATTTATCATCTCTATTTCATACAGAGTTTACTGTGATCGTTTGGATATCAAACCATTGTCTACGGCTGATTTTGGTAAAGTTATGAAGCAAGTATTTCCCGGCATACGCCCTAGACGTTTAGGAACAAGAGGTCACTCACGTTATTGTTATGCTGCTATGCGAAAAACAAGTAAATTGCCAGCACCTCATTTACCCACTTTAACAACAGTGAAGCCAACAAAAGGTGGGAGTGAAAAAGATGGTAGCATAGATTTATCAACGAATATTATTGATACTACTGAAGAACAAGAAGAATCATGGAGTGTTATAAAACAATGGGCAGAGACTATGTTGCATGTTAAAGTAGACAATATGACCGATTTGGCAACTCACATAAAAACAAATGGACCCATGTCATTGGCTGGTGGAACTCACACACCGTATACAGGTGCTGGTAGAGGAGTTAGTAGTGGTGTGACGCACAAGAAACATACGCAAAGAGAACCCAAAGAGAAAAGGGTCATGGCGGTAAGTAGAGTCCTTTTATGTTTTTTTTTTTTTTTTTTTTTACTTTAAAGCATTTATTTGTAAACAATAATATTAATATTAATAAATTAATGGTTGCTTGATTGCTTTTAATATTTTATTAGGATATGGGACCTTTAAAGAAACGTCGTAAAAAGAAACGAAAGGGTTCTTCATCATCGGAATCTAGTTGTCATCAAAATATTAATTCAGGCGATCAACAACAATTGCAACCACAATTATCACCAGCCAACAGCTCGAAAAGTGGTAGTCATCATGCTCTTTTGTCTCCAGTTATGGATGATGGTCAAAAAGTGAAAATTAAGCAAGAATTTATAGATTCTCCCGGCTATCCACCTTCTGTAGGAAGTTTGTCCACACACTCACAGTCGACAGATTCGGCTAATGTAACACAATATCAAACTTCAACTTCAGCAGCAGCAAATACATTACAAATGCCGCAACATCAAGTGATGCCTATGAATTTGGCAGCCGAGACCAGAGGTGGAATATCCAACGTTTTAGCTAGAGCTCCATCGCTAACAACAAGTGCTTTTGAACATGTACGCCCAACAGGTGTAACAACGCCCACAACACCAGTGGCTGCGGCAGTTAAAAATTTGACACCAAAAATCATGGAATTATCTACAGAAAATCAAGCGATTTCTTCGCCACCATCGCAAACTATAATCAAGCAGGAGATTGGAGCCGAAGATTACAATACTGCAAATATTTTCTGCAAGAAAGTTCGCAAAGCCCAACAAACCAAAGGTTATTGGGCCAATTCACCAACATCGAATCGGAGCACTGCAACGGGCACAACGGCAACAACAACAGCAGCAACAAGTTATCCTATTATAACCACAACAGCTTCAACGCCTCCTCCTGTACCGGCTAGTGTTATAACAGCACCACCAAATAATACAGATTCCGTTGTGGTTTATAACATGGGACCACCCACACAAATGGCTCCTTCCACAAGCCCAAATAGTCAAACATTGAATAATGATGATGCTTCAACGCTGGGACAACCAAAGGTACTTTCACGTAATCTACAACAGTTGAAAGCAAAGAAATTAATGGCTGCCGCTGCTGCAGCTGGTTGTGATCCTCCTGATTTAAGTGCATCCAAAGATGCGCCCGATTTGCCGGCAAATTTAGGTTTGCCGAGAGAACGAGTTATCAGCATTTGTAATATGGATAAGCATGAGTTAGATGATTACTTTTTACCCGTAGAGGAGGAAAATTCGGAAGATCAAGAAACTGAGTTGCTTCAATATTTTCAGATGGGAGACGCTGAGGAAAAATTAATCAAAAATTCTTCCTCTGATGCTAAACGGAACAGTAATTCAACAGTAAATCAATTGACGTCAGTCACGACAACACAACCCACAACTAAATTGGCAACAACAACAACGTCAAACACAATAACAACAAATGTAGGATCGTTAGTACTGACATCAAATTCGACAATGACAACAACAAAAACATCAACTGGCATGATGATGACGATGAGCACATATAAATCTAGTAACAATACAACAACCTCAATAAATGATATAATAACAAATAGTCAATTACAAAATGGTAATATAACACAACAATCTTTAACATTGGACTATCAAAGTCCTGCAACAACAACCACTACTTCTTCTTTAATTAAATTGCCATTAACGTCATCATGTTTAACAGCCACAACAACATTATCATCGTCATCTTGTTCAAATACTGTTGGTACTGCCTCAGCGTCTCTAGCACAATTAACACAAAAGCATCAACAACAAATGCAACAACAACAAAAACTTCAGCAACAATCTATTAATCAACAACAACAACAAATTCAACCTCAAGCCTATTCAACAAAGGTTTCTATTAAACGTAAAATTAATTTAAATACCACATCTAATACATCGGACATAACAGCAGCAAGAAAAAACTATAGTTTTCTACCGATATCACCCAATATCAATACGGGCTCCTCATCTTGCAACAACCCCTCACTAGCTCTAACTAACAACAATAATAATAACACCTCAAATACTGGATTTTTTGCCAGCCCTGGTATATCGCGTTTATTGACCAAACAACAATCTTTAGATTGTGATACCTCATCAGATCCCATGATTGGAGCAACACGTCGTCAACGTTCTTACAACTCGATGATGACATCCGCTTCAGCACCACCCAGTCCTTCGGTGTTGAAACAGCAACATGAACAGCAGCAATTGTATGGTCACATGTCACATAACATGTTAATGGATCAGTGGTCTCATTCAACCGGCCCCTTTAATAATCCATCAGCAACTTCGACAAATGTTGCCAACTCGTTAATGGTAGATCAAAACTCTTTGGATTTAGATTTATTTGGTGAAGCGGCTGCTGCAGCAGCATCAACCGCCACCAATACCACATTTGGTAGTCGTAATAATTTCAATATGAATATTAATAACACTTCAGAGGGTATTGCGACGCATGATACTTTAGTCGATGTCACACAGCGATCTCAGTCGGTGCCATTGTCCCAATTGCAACGTTCTCATTCGCCTACATTTAATCGCAGTTTTCATTGTAGTACAAATAATCCTACGGCCATATCGGCCTGTAATTCACTGGCACAAACACCAGTACCATCGGAATTTGTTGATTCTGTTACAATGCTTTCGGAAAACAGTTGCAGTCAACAGAGTGCCTCTATGAAACTCGAAGAAGTGGCAAATGTAGTGGCTTCCGATTCAACAGCCATATTGGATGAGGTGGATGTAAGTGAAATATTGTCATCACCCGATTTTCAAGTTACCCGATTCTCAAGTCTAAACCAGACGGGTACTACGAAAACTACCTGTTCCTCAGCAGGCTCTTCATCGGGCTACAGTAGTGCAGGTCATTTCTCCTTATCCTCCGGTAGCTATAGTGTGGGAGGAAGCGGCCACGGAGGAGGCAATAATGCAATGTCTTCATCAATATCACGTTCTGTACCCTCGACACCGTTGCCACATCAAAATCCTCAGAGTCTATTTGGAAACGGAAATAATTTCTATCGAAGACGTTTCGTTAATAATTGCCAATCGCTAAATGGTGGCATTGGAGGCGGTGTTTTAGACAATCTTAATTCATTTTCCAATAATTTTTCATCAAATGGTAAATACGGTTATGGTAACATATCTTCGTCATTATCCCGTTCAGCATGCGATATTTCCAAATCAATGCCTTCAACTCCCATAACAACTACACCAAGTAGTTTCCGTTATAGTCCTTCAGAATTTACACGCGATTTCCTTATTAACGGCAATACCATTGACGATAGCATAACATCATCGTTTGGTGCGGTGGGCAGTGATAATCTTATGGGCTCTGATGTTGTGGGCGTAGATGCACCTTTAAATTCCGAATCCCTACTAAATGAAGAGGATACTTTGATAAACGGTTCGTCGGCCATGGGTCAAGTAGATGAGGGCGGCGTATTAACACCTGATTTTGTTGTACAATCTGATACCTCGGCCCCTGGTTTAGGCGGTGTTGTAGGTGAGTCATCTGTTGTTATGGGCGTGGTTGGTTCGGATTTATTAGATAATTTGTAGAATTTGTCTGAAGAGCAAGTTAAAAGAAAACGTTTAAAGCCAAAACAAAAGTCTCACGATTCCTTATTAGAAGAACGTTCCCAACTAGGCGGCAACATACCAGTCGAAAACGAAGAAGACAATGTTGAAATTAATAATTGTGCAGTTGGTCTTTTGTTGGCTGAAGTTGGCAAATTATAAATTACAAATGAAAAAAACAAAAAAAAAAAAACTAACTTGCTCTTCAGTACAAAATTTTAGTAATTAGCAAAACAAATCTAATTTTTCATTGAAATTGTTATATTATTGTTTTTTTTTTTTTTTAATACTAGTTTTTATTTTTTAACAATTTAGTTTTTAATTTTTGTTTCCCTTTTTCTACCTTTAAGTACATACTATATAAACAAATTTACTATATTCTCTTCTTTTATTTGTTTGTTTTCTTTTCATTTTTTTTAACTACTTGAAAAAAAAAAAAATTATAAAAAAATAAGTCCAGTGAAGACTATAAAATATGCTTTTAAAAGCATAAATAAGATGAATTATTATAAAACGTCTGAGACGTTTTTAATTATATTAATTTTTTTAATTTTAATATTGTTTGATTTATATTTGGAATAATTATGTGTTTTTTTATTATTATTTTATTTTACTTGACTTTATTATTTACATAGTTTTTATTTTGTGTATTTTCTTATTTGGATTAAAATTTTATGTTTACATTTGTGGTTTATTAATAAAATAAATGGTAAAAGTAGATAACAAATGTTTACGAATCATAAAGTAGTGGAGTTGGATATTAAAATATTGAAATTATCGAAAAATATGACTTTTAAACCATATACATATTTTTAAAACATGTCATGTATGTTAGTTTTAAAACTTCGCAATATCTTTTTTTCGTTTTATATTATGTCATAAGCAATAAAATATTTGCAAAACATATATTAGCATATTTTGTCATATTCTCATGAAAATCCTTATGTTAGATCATTTTATAGCAATTTAACTGACATATTTTTGCATCTTTTATATTTTTCCAATTCAATTCCCTAATAATTTTCAACTTATAAATTGATAGAAATTTAGTAATTTCCTGATATATTAGCTGTGTTTTGTTGCTCCCATTGATTGTTAATGTTAACTGTTAGCAAACAAACGACACTAATCCGATTTGGGAGCACCTTATATTTATTTGTAAATTGCAGTACAAAATTTACGCGATTTTCTTTAGAAAATTAAAAATTAAGAAATTTTTTATTTGAATTTAATTTAATTTTTATATTTTTTTATTTCTTGTCATTCTTATATTCATAATTGCATTTTTGTTCATACATTGGGAGCACTTTTATCGACGTTAAAGTTAACATGTATAATTCTACACGTTATCTCCTAACTTATATAAATTTAACATTTGTATGAAATTCCCCAAGAACGTTAGCAACAAAACACAGCTATTGTATTAGTTTTGAATGTTTTTAAGTGCAAAAATAATTTTTTTTATTAACGACTATAAAAATCAAGTTAATTTTAGAATGAATATTAGATAATTTAAAATTAGGCCACAAAAAGTAATATTTTAAAAGAATATCTTTAATTTTTAAGACATATTTCAGATTTTAAAATTTTTTAGGCAAATTTTTAAAGCTTATTTTTTGTTGTCCTGGTCATTTTTTAGCAGTTCAATAGAATGATAAAATGTTGCTTTCATAATTTTGAAATACCAATTGAAAAAATATTGTTTTATAGCCTATACAGTCTTTTCTCTTAAAAACATTCTTATAGTGTGATACCATAGAAGTTGAAAAAAAAAATTATTACATCGCACAGTGTGAGATTTTGCCATATTAGCTGGCAAAATTTCGAATTTTGACATTACTGAGTTAGAAACTGCACCAAAAATATATTTTATATATAATAATCAATATATTCAATGAACATAAAAAAGATCAGTCATATTTTAGCCTACAGTTTATATAAAGCATTCCCCTCAGAATCACTACAGATCTACTAAATTCTTGAAAAAAAAAAAAAATGTGATATCAAATTGAAACTACGAAAATAAATGTTAGGTATCGAAAACATTCACAAAATATTACTTCCGGTCCATATTTGACCTAAATATCTCATATCAGTATGAAGGCTAAAAATCGGGTATTTATTTTGTTCCTGTAAAAAAAGGTGGAGAAGCGGTAATAAGCACCCGCAAGGTTGCGTTCGAATGATCACTTGTAATCGAATACCATCATTAGAAATTTCGATACGTCTTATTCGATATCGAATAAGGGAATCCCAAAAAGTGAACAAATTTTCACATTCGTTTAAGAATTCGTTCGTATACGAATGTGAGCATTAACCCCCTGATCTTTAAAACTAATCATCTATATTTCCAAATATATTTTAAAACTAATGTGGTTGTACATTAAACAAAAAAAAAAAAAATAATTTACATTTAGCATTTCCTAAAAAAATATATTTTATATTATACCTTCAAGCATCATTATAGTTTTGTAAGTGAAATATTGTTTTTTTTTTTCGTTTTTTGCTTTCTACATACAATTCTTAAAAAAAAACACTTTTTTAATTAAATTTAATAATAAAAAAAATTATTTTTGGCCGGCTAAATCATCAAAATTTCACAATATGTAGTGTTACCTTTGATGCCGCTAATGTAAAAAGAACGAATAAAATTTTAATTTGTAATAAAAATATAAAATGAATCAGAGTATAGTTAAACTGTATCAATTGAATTAGATCGAACGATGCATAGTGGGTACTTTTGACTTTCGTTGCAAAAATCATAACTTTTAAACCAATGCATTTATTTTTAAAATTTAAAATACATTTTAAAGTATACACTTTTGGCTTTACAATGAGAATTCATTTCATGAGAATAGATTTAAAGGGGGGCTCAGAACTTTTATGCCAAAGATTAATATTTTTTTAACTAGAAATTTTAAAAGTTTTATTTATATTAAATTGTATATTTGTATAGCAAATACACATTTTTGAAATATCTTTTAACGTAAGCATAAAAGTTGTTAAGGAAATAAAATAAATTTTTTTACTTTATTAAGCAATTTTGCAGGCAGTCTGATCCATGTAAAAAATATATCTTAATGAAATTTGGAACGAATAATTATTTTGGCATAAGTACGAAGGCTGTTGAAATTGGTTATGATCGATACATTATTTTATCTGGGCCCCATACAAATGTACTTTCGAAAAATGGTTTAAAATTATAAATATCTTAAATATGAAATTATTTTAATGAATTTTGGGGCAAATAAGTTTTTTGTAAGATTTAATATGACTACCAAATTTCGTGATCGGTCCGCAGTTGCCTATAGTTCCCATATAACACCCACTTCCGGGAAGTACTAAAAATCAGAAAACAATATTAATCAATATTTTACAAAATTTTATGAAGATCGTTCTATTATTGATCATTGGTCCTATATAGCGCCCACTTCCGAAAATCACTTAGACGTGGATAAATATAAAATTATTATAATCAATATACTTTCTACAAAATTTAAATACCTTTTAAATTTTAGAAATTCCTTCATTAGTTAAAATTGCATATGTATATGATCTTTCTAACAAATAATGTCATAAAGTCTTCCTTGATTTCTAGTTTTATTGCGTGATTGTCACAGTTTTTCTGTTTTGCTAACAGTGTGGCAGCTAGAGACAGAAAATTTTATATAATTAAATAAAGTAATATCTGGTTCAACATCTTTAGGTAACATTTTCTGATTCAAACTGTGACCAAATGCAGAAAAATTACCCAAATTTGTTATTTTGGTTTATTTAAAATAAACCTACTTTTTAAATAATTTCATTTTCTAAAAATGTTCGCTCTTTCTTTGCAGATTAAAAAAAATAATATCTACACATTTTAACATATTCCAAATATAATAATATAACTAATACATATCTTTATATATATATACATGCGCCTTGATACATACAGACATACATACGTACGTTTTTTAACAAACTTTTTTTTTTTTTTTTTTTTTTTATAAACATTAGGGTGGTCCAACATTGTATGAAGAAATTTAGGTTTGTTAAAATGTACCACGTAAAAATAAATTTTTGACAACCCAAATGAACATCGTTATTTTTTTAAATCACAAAATAATCGTTATATTATGATCAAAAAATAAAAATCTAAAACAATTTTTATTTATAAAGTTCTTTTTTGTAAAAAGGAAAAACTAAATATATTAAATTATGATTTTTATGATATTGCTCATAATCGTTTTTAATTGTTTTTAATATCTTCTCTACAAAAATCGTTATTTGAATGTAAACATTTGTATAATTTACCATCATAATGCCTTTGTTTTTAAATCCGTATCATATATAAATAGTTTAATAATACATAATTATACATACAACATATTTCAGTAAAATTTGTTTTGTTGTAACAACTAGTTGTTTATATTATTACTTATGTAATATTATTGAATAAATATAATAAATTTTGAAATTGAAAATTTCAATTTTAGTAAAAAAAGTGCTGTTTATTGTAAATCAATTATTTTGTTATTAGATTAACTGAAAACAACAAAAACAATACAATACAACTGATAAAAATCTTACAAATTTTTTTGTCTTAACAAATTTAAAATAAATGTATACATAAATATTTTATTGATTTATTTGTAATATTTTTCAAGTAAAAATTACAAATTGTATAAATTTGTATCTTTAAAACTAATTATAAAAGCTTATTTGAAAAATATTATAAATTAAATAAAACAACAAATACAATTTTATATCTAAAATAGTCTATAGAATTATATGGTAATAATATACAATTCATTCAATTAATTAAAACAAACAATATTATTTTATATAATTATAAAACTAACTTACATACATATAGAAACATACAAAAAATAGATAAATAAAATATAAACAAACAAAAATTCACCCGAAATCAAGAAAAATAGAATTTGTCGAAAAAATAATAATAAAAAAAAAAAAAAAAATAAAACATTTATTAAAAAGAAATAAAATAAAAAATCTGTGTAAAGTGTATTTTTTAAAAAGTACTTTAAATGTAAAATGAAAGAATGTTAAAATGTTAAATATGTGCCTCAGGCTTATTGTAAAACAAAAACCATAAAAAATAAACATACAAAACTAAAATTTAATTAATAACGACAACAACAACAAAAATATATACATTAATAAATACATTAAACTAAATAAAAAGATAAACAAATTATTCTTATAAAAATATTTACTATAAATATATTTTATTAATATAAATATATTAATAAAAAAACATAATTAAATAATAATTAAAATATTTCTTTATATCTTTTTTTTCCTTTTTTACATACATAAAACACATACATTTTACTTACATACAAACTTACCTACATAAATATCCCTTCTTTAAATAATTTTTTTATTTTAATTTCCACAATACTTTGATTGCTTTTTATATGTAATTCAGAAATTCAGAAATATGAAAAAATAAATAAAAACTTAAAATGAATAGTATTTATTGAATACTTAGGTCATAAAAATAAAAGATAGCCACAAAAAAATGTATGAACTAGCAAAAAACCATTCTATGAAACGGTCCTAGAACCTGTTATTGAATAATTTCATTAGAATAATGGAGCTCTTTCAAAGACTGGAGGGAATAAAACCGAAATTAATTATATTGTTTAACGTTTTATAGTCAATGAACGTTTTCAATAAATAAAATTGTCATACTTTTAGTCCCTTTCGGGTTTTTTGCATTCACTGTTAATGTTATTCATTAATTTAGTTAGAATTTCAATTTTTATAAATATTTTAATTGGTAGCTCTTATTAAAAAAATAATTTTGATACCCATATTGACTATGTTTATGTAAAATTTTAAATCAGATTGACTGACTGTCTGATGAACCACGAAATTGAAAGAATTTTTAAATAAATATAAACAGACACCAGCAACACATATCTTAAAGCAAGTTAAAATTTAAAAATTTTATTTTTCATTAAAAATAACAAACAATATTTTGAAAAAAAAAAAAAAAAAAAAAAAACTTAAAAAATAGGATGTTTCGGGGAATAAAAAATATTGAGGTCACTCTTGGATGTGTTTTATATATCAATGGAATGCCTGATACCACATTTTTTATATGTTGTTATGGGAGAAAATATATTAAACAAAACTAGAAAAAAATAGCTCTTTTAAAAACGGTCCAGCTCACGAATGGTCAGCAGTAGAACCGAAATATTTTGGGGAACATCATAAAACATATCAAGGTAAATTTTGATGGGGGAAACAAAATCAATTTTTTTCTTTTCTTTCCGTGTAAGTCGCCTTAATAAATACATGTATAAAATTTGAAATTTTTAAATTTTCTAAATATGTATTTACTTAAAATTCTTATTTTAAACTGAAATTTTTCCATTTTTACTTAAAATTGGTGTAGATCTACACATATCTCGAATTGCCTGTATTGGATTAATAGTGGAAGGCCAATGTACGCGTCACGCGGCAACGAGCTGCAGCGTTATTACCATCTTAAAAATAAATCAATTGTTTACAAAAAATTGACAAAGGAAAATTTGAAAACGTTCGTCATAAATTTAATCTGGCAATGCTGAGACATGCGGCCGCGCATCAAAGTTGAATTTGTTTCACTGTTTTTACATACTGTCTCCACATTGATATAATATGTAAGATAACGCCGGCAGAAGAGAGTAAACATTTTGTTAATATTATGTTAAATCTTAAACAAGGGGTAAATGTATTCTAATAAATCTCATAATATTTCATTATTTTCATTCAGTCACAGAGTAAATATGTAATTTTTATTTAAGAAATTCGAAATTTTTTAGCACAATTTTATTGAAAATATATTTCTGAATGTAGAATAACCATTAAAATAAAACTATTTTACAAAAAAAAATTGTTTTTAAGTACTTTTAAAAATAAACATTCACACACACAAACAAACTTTCGTATATGTGTATTTTTTTGAGAGTAAATCTTATAAGATAGTTGTGTAGAAAAATCTTATCACAACAGTATCATAATATTTCTTATAATACTAATATTTTAGTCTACACGTGAGATAATTCTCTCAGAGAGCGGATTTGACACTCTCTGTTACATATTATGATATAAAAATATTACGTGGAGACCCAGTGTTATATTGACTACGCGAGCGAGTGAGAAAACATGATTAGCTGATTACCGTCGCCGCATGTCGTGTATATTGGCCTTCCACTCTAAGAAAATAGTAAGAAAAGACAATTCAAAATTTCTCCAAACAATAGCTACAAGTAACCCTCGATTTACACGATTTCCTTATAATACGGTTACTAAGAAAATAATCATTAAAATTACAAATAGTATGTGTGTTTAATACAAAAAATCTTCTATATAAAAGAGTAACGTTACTGACTGACTGATTCATCATCCCTTAGCCCAAACGGCTGAAGCTAGAGAGACGAAATTTGGAACGTAGGTAGGTCTCCCTCCATATAGATCCACTAAGGTGGGATTTTTGGAAATTGGATGTTTATGGGGCAAAAAAGGGTAAAATCGGTAACATTATATATCCTAAACTAATAGAAATACAAAAAAAGTTGAATAGTTATTGTTATTCATTTAAAAAATAATCGGTCAGGTGTCTGGTACTTTTTTGAAAATCGTCCCTTTCAGGGAGAAAACGGGTAAAAACTATATTTTGGTACTTTTTTGGCACCATATGTATCTTTAAAACTAGGCAACATACAGATAAAATTTACATCATATTCGTAACTGACGAAAAATGACAAATATAAATTTGGTACTTTTTCGAAATTCGAACGTTTAAAAATCGTACATATTTTTGGTATTTTTTTCATAAAACATATTTTTATATTTATTGACATAAACATATGCGTATTTTAATGTGGAATCCCACTATAATTTAGAAATTCATTTTATATCCATGGGGGAAAAAGTACCAAAAGGTGTAAAATCGAGAAATTACATTTTATTCAAACTCAATACTGAATTTTGAATTATATTAAACCTAGAAACATGAAATTAAATGTAGTCCTATGTGGATAAAAATTCACAAAAGTAGAATTTGTGGTACTTAAAGATACATGGTTCTGTGGGTAAGAATTCAAGAGGAGGGACTTTGTGGTACTTTTTTGTTCTTCTAATGGTACTTTTTGAATTTTCTATAATTATGAATCTAGAAACATGAAATTAAAGACATGTGGTGCTAAGTGAATAAGAATCCATGAGAGGGGACTTTGTGGTACTTTTTTGTTCTTGCAATGATATTTTTTGTATTTTCTATAATTATGAACCTAGAAACATGAAATTAAGGACATGTGGTGCTAAGTGAATGAGAATCCATCAGAGGGGACTTTGTGGTACTTTTTTGTTCTTCTAATGGTACTTTTTGAATTTTCTATAATTATGAACCTAGAAACATGAAACTGAAGATATGTGGTCCTAAATGAGTGAGAATCCATAAGAAGAGACTTTGTGGTACTTTTTTTCTTCTAATGGTACTCTTTGAATTTTCTATAATTATAAACATAAAAAAAAAAAAAAAATTAAGAACATGTGCTAAGTAAATGAGAATCCATAAGATGGGACTTTGTGGTACTTTTTTGTTCTTCCAATGGTACTTTTTGAATTTTCTATAATATTTAACCTAGAAACATGAAATTAATGATATGTAGTCCTAAGTGAATGAAAATTCAGAAGAAGGGACTTTGTGATACTTTTTTGTTCTTTAAATAGTACTTTTTGAATGTTCTGTAATATTCATCCTAGATACATAAAATCATAGATGTAAGGTTCTAAGTGAATCAGAATCCTTAAAACGGATTTTGTGGTACTTTTTCCTTTTTCTAATATACTTTTTCGTTATTCTTATATTTATTTTTCGTTATTATAATATTAGAAACCTGTAATTAAAGAGATATTGTTATTTATAGATGAGAATTCTCAAGCTCTATTAGTCACAGTCTTTTATATTAAAAAATAATAATAGAAATACTTTGGTAGTTTTTCTTTTAAATTTCGAACGTTAAATATGTTAAAAAATCGTGAATTTTTAAGTAAAATATTAAAAAAGTTTTTTGTTGTTAATGCCGACACAACACCACTATTAAAAATGTTCCCGCGGGAGTTAAGGATTTTAGTTTAAATTTATTATATTGTATGGTTTTTATAAAAAGTTTCCGCTAACGAAGTAACGGGTTTACAGCTCGTATATAAATATAAGTGTTTGTATATATAAGGGCTTAAAAATATGCCAACATATCTAGGTTTTTATTACTAAAGAAAATTTACTAATATCGTTTACGGTTTTGAAAAACCAGCACTTAAAACAAAAAAAAAAAAAAATTTTATTAATATCAAGTAGTAATTCTAAATTTCATTTGAAATTTTCTCAATATTAACTTCAAATTCTTAATTCCAATTGGAATTTTCTCAATATTAATATAAAAATTTTCCAACATATCTAGGTTTTTATTATACGATTTTGAAAATACAGCACTTAAAACAAAAAAGAGAAGAAGAAAGTTCCCCCTTCTAGCCTATGTGCACAATTTTCTAAATTTAATGTACTATCATTTAAAATTGTGTTAATTGATATTTAGCATACACGTTTTTATTAATTATTGTAGTATTGTTTAACAAAAAAAAAAAAAAAAACGAGAGAAAAAGATATAGTCGGTCAAGCCCGACCATATGATACCCTACACCATTGTGTACATTATAATTCGGGGAGGGGTCTTGACTTGGAGTCAAATGTGGACCGATAGTCATAAGTGTAAAATAAAACATAAGAATACAGAATATTACGTTGATTCTGACATGTATATGCATTTATTCACTTTTGGGTGATACCCGAAAGAGGGCCTTATATGGGAGCTATGGTAAATTATGGACCGATCTTTGTAAAATTTGGCACTATCAATTACGTTCATATAAAACTTATTTGTGTCGAATATTAACTTGATACTAACATTTTAATGGGATATATGCCCGTTAAAGTGATTTTCTGAAAAGGGGTTTATATGGGAGCTATGGTTAATTATGGACCGATCTTTTTAAAAATCGGCATACTTATTTAGACTTATATAAAACTTATACGTTCCAAATTTCATTAAAATATTGCTATATTTAAGGGATTTATGATCGTTAAACCCTTTTCCGGGAGGACATTTGTATGGGGGCTAGGTGAAATAATGGACCGATCAGAACCAATTTCAATAGGCTTCGTCCCTGGACTATAGGAAACATGTGTACCAAATTTCATTAATTTTGGTTCAAAATTGCGACCTGTAGTTTGATTACAAGGTTTACATGGACGGACAGACGGTCAGACGGACAGACGGACGGACGGACGGACATCGTTAAATCGACTCAGAAAGTGATTCTAAGCCGATTGGTATAAATTAAGGTGGGTCTTAGACCAATATTTTTGGGTGTTACAAACATCAGCACAAACACATAATACCCTCCCCACCTATGGTGGTGTAGGGTATAAAAAGAACAAACAAATTATTTATCTGTAAAAATAATCTTTTAACGTGCATAGATATTGATTTTGTTTTAAACAGCTAAATGGAAAACTACCACATACATACAGTTACGGACAAAAAAATAGGGTCAATAATATTTATTTGAAATTTTTTGATTTTTCGACAAAATTTTATGCAAAACAATAAAACTTTTAGTGCCAAATCATTGCGAATATATTGAGTTATAAACCTATATAAAAAAATAACCTTGAATATTATCCTAATAAAGGTACATTGTCTTAAGCGCAAAAAGTACCTTTTCAGTGCGGTTAAAAAAATATTCGAAATGATTTGACACTAAAAGTTGTATTGTTTTGCATAAAATTTTGTCAAAAAATCAAACATTTTTAAATAAATATACTTGACCCTATTTTTGTCCGTAGCTGTACATATTTATGACTAGCTAAAGATTATTTAATTAATGTTATTTTTTTAAGATAAAGGTGCTACGACTTGAGGCGGAAAACGAATTAAGAAAATTTTAGGGCATTCCGAATAGAACGAAGAAGATGGTGGTCATTACCTTAAAGTTTAATAAGTCACGGAAAATTTAATTTTTTCGTACTTTAGCGCAAACACATTGGTAACGGGAATAAATTATTTATTTTGTTATGGCTTTTTCACATCCACAATAGTACAATGTTTTTGAAATTTTCCGTGACTTATTAAACTTTAATGTGGCGTAGTTTCGGTCTTAAAACATTTCCATCACATTTTAAATAAATTAATAAATGATGGAATGAAAATCGATACCAAAGGTTCTATGTGCTAAAAAAATAGAAAATCTTTGGAACCTATAAAAAAATAATAATTTGATGTGTTTTAATTTAATCCGGTTTTAGGTTTTTAGGTTTACGCGTTATATAGAATTCTGGTCCCGAAATATAAATTTGTATTTATTCTGAACCTTGTTACACGCGTTTTTAATTTACACATTCTCTGGTCCCAACAAGTCGCGTAAATCGAGGGTTACCTGTATTTGTAAAAAGTTTTAACCAGAGCACAGTGGGGTCAAACGCAAATTTTTTGGTAATAAATCTGTATCTCCTAAACTACTGCTCGGATCAATGAAATGTATGGAAGAGTTGTAGATGAGGACCTAAGCTTTCAGAAAAATTATCTTGTAGTCACCCTGTGATAACAAAAGATAAGTTACAGGGTGTCAAAGTTAACTACCTCGAGTATGTAAAAGTTTCAAAAAATCGTAGCCTACAAATGAATAAAGAAAAAATAAACTTACACACCTAAGTTATCTCTTACAGTTAAAACGATATTTACACTTAAATTTTGAATTTTTAAAAATATTTTATAATTTGTTATATATTTCAAAAGAATTTTTGGATTATTTCAATTCATCTAGACGTGACAAATATTCAAAGTCAACACTATGAAATTAGTATGAAAAATTGCTATTTTTTATATAAAATTAGTACAATTCTTTCACTTTATTCTCAAAGTTCCGTTAATAATTTTTTTTCTTTATATATTTCAAAAAATAAGGTTTAACCATTTATAATAAAGAAATCAGAAAATGCATTCCATCCTGCTAATAAAAATCTTTTTCTGTATTCTACAAAAATTATTACATTAATGAATTTGAGCCTGAATAAACAATTCAAAAATGATTATAATAGTAATATATACATAGATCATTTTAAAAGCATTATATTATGGTCTCAATGCTAACGACTTATGTCAACTCTCACCAAATTTAATGTTCCTATTTCCATAGGTGTGTATACGTAACACAACCTAATTCAATTGTCAGAAACCTAATTCAAACAAAAACAAAATACATGTAGTCACATATATTTTGTTTTTGTATTTTCAAAAAAATGAGTAAATTTTTTGAAAATTTAGTATAGGGTGGCTCTCACATAAACTTCTAGTTCTATTCTATGATATTTACACTTAAATTTTGAATTTTTAAAAATATTTTGTAATTTGTTATATATTTCAAAAGAATTTTTGGATTATTTCAATTCATCTAGACGTGACAAATATTCAAAGTCAACACTGTGAAATTAGTATGAAAAATTGCTATTTTTTACATAAAATTAGTACAATTCTTTCACTTTTTTCTCAAAGTTCTGTTAATAAAAATTTTTTTCTTTATATATTTCAAGAAATAAGGTTTAACCATTTATAATAAAGAAATTTTGAATTGATTTAAGTTTGCACCCTACATCCAGCATTTGTCTAAAATGGTGGATTTTAGAAAAAAGTTTTATTTTTATCGATTAATAAAAAAAAAATGTCACGCGAGCTTTTTTAAATTTATTGACGATATTTTATAAAAAAAGATTTAGAACGATTTGACACTAAACTGTTTCCGGCCTGGCCAAAAATTAATGCAGGAGTGGAGATTATATGAAAAAAGTTAATTTTTTAAACGACCTTTTTTAATAACACAGAAAACCATGTTAGCATTATATTTCACTATTATCAAAGAATATTCATATATAGAATGCGCATCATGTAGAAGCAAAATTTCTTATGGCGGGTTTTAATCATAGAACCCGCTCTCATGAAATTCTCGCTCTCAACATTTTTCATTGATGAGGGGGATAAGTAAGTAACAAGGGAAAACAAAATCCACCACCAAAACAGAGAGAGAGAGAGAGAGAAAGAATAAATATATGTGTTTGTACATGTGTGTATTCCTTATAAAAAAATGCAAATAAAAACACACACACATATATAAGTGTACATGTTATAAAGATCTTTATTTCAAATTGAAAGAAACAATATTTGTTTCTTTTATTTTGAAATAAAAAGTGCCAACAGAAATTTTAGTTGTTTATTTACTAATGGAAATATATGAACGTTAATACTACTGTAGGGCTAGCATACATGTTTTGTTGTTTTACAAGTAGAAATACTTTGATCTGCACCGACGTGCTTATACCTTTCTTTGTAACATGACATATATTTGTATGATTTCGAAGTTGTCAATTTATATTTTATAGTTATATTTTTGATAAACTATTAGTTGTTATTTTTTACTTTTATATATATTATATTTTTATATATTTCATAAAATTGCAGATAATTTGCTTTTGGTGTTTTTTTTTTATTATTATTTAAAAAAATGTTTTTTTTAGAGAAATTTTAATTTTAGAGGAAAGTACATATTTTTTCCAATTTTTAGAAAAAAAAAAAAAAAAAAACAAAGTAAATAATAAATAAAAGTTTTTCCTTTTTTCGGAAAAAACTTATTTTGTGATTTTTTCCAAGTTTTTGAGTTGTATTTTATTTGAAACAAGAAATTGTTATTAAAATATATATTTATATATATTTATTAATATTTTAATTTTAAAACTTATTTTTAAATTATATATATTTTAGAAATAACATTTATTTTGAAAAATAAAGAAGAGTCATTGCATTTAAAACCATCCAGCTGATTTTCTCACCTCTTCCCAATTTGATAATATTTGGTACAATCATGGTTCTTGTCAAAATTTCAGATAATTTCTTCAAGTGGTTCGCGAAATATCGCTATTTATTAATTTATTTATTTTTGTCATAACAATTTTTTATATAGTAGGTATATAAAAATTAAATATTTTTTACAAAAGATCTTTTTTCAATAGAATTCCACCTTTTTTACAGAATAAAACAAAATTATTAAAGAAAAATCTAATTTTTGTGGTGATAAATTCGATATGAATAAAAAAATAAAAATATTTTTTATTTTTTTCAAGTGGATAGAATTTTATATTTTTGTTTTTATTTATTTAATTAATATACTTAACTTTAACATCTGTTACTTTGAATACATAAGTAACAAAACTACACAAATCAAATGTTAAAATATAAATTTGATATTCTGAAAGTAAATTTACATAAGCTAATATGACGTTAAAAAAGGCATAACTAGTTCGGTGCTGATTATTAAAGTATTTCTACTTTTAAAACAACAAAACACATATGCTATGCCCTACACTAACATAGGCGATCGTATTTAGTAAATAAACAACCAATTTCTTTTTTCTACTTTTTTATAGGCACTACACCAGCGATCGACACACTCATACATTCACAATTATGTTTGTGTATGTTTTGCTTTTCTGTCCCATTATGAAATTATACACCAAAAAAATAACATCATTTTTATGGTAATTTCTTCGTCAATTCAAGATTTTTAAGGGGAAATACACGTTACTAGTTTAGAATATGAATAGTAATAACCAGGGATCGCAACGATTACCATAGTAATCATAAAAATTACGATTTAATGTTTATTGTTTATATTCTTTGATTAAATAAAAATAGCGATAAATTATTAATTAGGATTTTAATTTCTTATTAAAAAATATCGAATAATACTAAATTCAATTCACCATCTGTATTTTATAATAAAAAATTAATTTTAGTAAATTATTATTTCTTAATTAAAAACAGATAGTTGTTTAATTAAGAGATAAAAAATCATATTAATTACTCCTACTTAACATCAAATATTTTTCATGAGTGTATCTCAAGCAACAAGCAGTAACACAACATTCTTGCTTGAATGCTCGTGCGAGACTGACTTTCTTGTGTGTTTTTTTTATTAATTTCAAGAGCATAACAAAAGAGATAAAAAACACGCAAGCTTATTTTCCTTTTTTCTTCCCTCCCGCATCATGAAATACTTTTAAAAAATATTTCAGTTTCCATTGACATGCGCTTTCTATATATTGTATATTCTTTGCTATTATGTAGTGTATAAAGTAAATATCAGTCTTTTATTTCTGCAAAAGTCATTAAAAAAATCTTTAAAAATTTTTTGTAATTTTTCAAAAATAAGATATAAAAACCAAATGAAATTGAAAAAAGATTCGGCTGTGCCCTTCACCATATTACCATATTACCATCTTACTATCTTATCGACATCATATTACCATATTACCGACAAATAATAAAATTTTCGCCTTAACGTATGCTTTCATATTTTCACATATATAAATCTAAATTTTTTTCAAACTACGAAAATTTGAATATATATAAAAAAAAACAATCATAGCAGGCTTTGCTTTTAAAAAATAAACAACAACAACAATTCCATATTTATTTATTTTTTTATGTGTGTATATACAAACTAGCTGCATATACAAAGAACAACAACAACACTGTTATTCATTATATTACTTCTGTTGCTAACTAAACTACTTGTCTTATAGGCAAAAACGTCACTAATAGCAAAGAATATACAACATATAGAAGGCGCATGTCAATGAAAACTGAAATATTTTTTAAAAGTATTTCATGATGCGGGCAGGGTTGTCAGATTTTTTTGAACCTCTGTCGCCAAATTGTTAATCAGAAATCGCCAAAATTAAATTTTATATATTTTCCTTTAAGAAAAACTAAAAATTACTAATTTATTTAGTGTTTCAAATTTTATATAATTTTATAACGTAAATTCTGCATCAACAAAGTCAATGATAATTTCAGTAGCTAATAATAATTTGAATAAAAAAATATTAATTTCAATACACGTTTCTGACATACATAGTTCAATTTTAGATCAATAATTTTAAAAATTTATTGAAATTTATTATATTTTTTAACAGAATAATTCTAAAATTATATTATGAACATTTGTCCTATTAACCTTATAAATTGTTTTTAAGAATTAATTTATTCATGAACTTTTTCTTGTTAAAAAATTATTGAAGATATTTATAAATTAAGGATTTTTATTTTGTTATTCGAGGTTCATAAACACCAACTTTTCTTGCTGCAATTCTGAGTTCGTAGACTCAGAAACACTAACTTTTCTCTTCTCTCTCCTACGAATTCAGAATTGCAGCAGGAAAAATTGCTGTGTATGATCACCGACTTAAATCAGAGATTTTTACAAACCCTTACTTCGTGCCTTTAAATTTGATAATTTAAAGGTATTTTTAGAAATACATATGTTGAATTTCAAGTTTGAATGACAATGAATATTAATTTGAAAAAAGGTGATACAGTCTCGAGGTTCTTCGAGGTTCATAAACACCAACTTTTCTTGCTGCAATTCTGAATTCGTAGACTCAGAAACACTAACTTTTCTCTTCTCTCTCCTACGAATTCAGAATTGCAGCAGGAAAAATTGCTGTGTATGATCCCCGACTTAAATCAGGGATTTTTACAAATCCTTACTTCGTGCCTTTAAATTTGATAATTTAAAGGTATTTCTAGAAATACGTATGTTGAATTTCAAGTTTGAATGACAATGAATATTAATTTAAAAAAAGGTGATACAGTCTCAATTTCATTTCAAATTTTATTCCTAAATAATTCTTAATCCGAAAATAAATTAAAAATTAATGGCATATTCTCAGTTTGATACCAAAAGCTTTTGATAAATCAGACTATATTTAAGAAAATAGCAAAAACATTTGATTTCAATTAATTATAAATTTAAGATAAATAAAATGGATTTTAAAATTGCTACTTAATGTCTTATTCCAAGGACGAAGTATCATTAAATGTTTTTTACAATTTGCAAAAATTACCAGAATCATAATAAAAATCATGCACAAACAATTGTTTTAGAATTTTTAGTCTATATTTTTTGCAAATTTAATTTATAAGTATGAAGAAATTAATATATATACGTGTGTTATCTGTTTAAAGAAATACTTTTAATTTTATGTTCAACAAAAGGTCTTAGCGACCACCTAACAATCTTTGTATGGACCCCTTGTTGAGAAGCACCGTTTTGGATAGAAAAATACTAAAAAATGTTGATGTTGGCTAGTAAGAAAACGTAATAGTTTTACTATGCGAATACTTATTTAATGAAATTTTAAAAATTAGCCAAATAAATCGCCACCATGTTAAAAATCGCCAAAAAATTCGCCATGTCGCAAAACGGAAAATTCAGTCGCCAAGAACAATTAAAAATCGCCACGTCTGGCGAAAAATCGCCACGTCTGACAGCCCTGGATGCGGGAGGGAAGGCAAAAGGAAAAGAAGCTTGCGTGTTTTTTATCTCTTTTGTTATGCTCTTGAAATGAATAAAAAACACACAAGAAAGTCAGTCTCGCACGAGCATTCAAGCAAGAATGTTGTGTTATTGCTTGTTGCTTGAGATACACTCATGAAAAATATTTAATATTAAGTAGGATTAATTAATATGATTTTTTAATTATATAACTATCGTTTTTTAATTAATAATGTACTACAATTAATTTTTTATTATAAAATACAAATCTGAAATAATCGTTCGTGCTGAATTATTCGATATTTTTTAATAAGAAATTAAAATCCTAAATTAATAATTTATCGTTATATTTTTTTTTTAATCAAATAATAGAAAAAATAAACATTAAATCTTAATTTTTATGATTACTATGGTAATCGTTGCGATCCCTGGTTATTACTATTAAAATTCTAAACTAGTAACGTGTATTTCCACTTACAAGTCTTGAATTGACGAAGAAACTTTCAAAATAAAATTACTATAAAAATGATGTTATTTTTTTGGTGTATAATTTCATAATGGGAAAAACAAAACATACACAAACATAATTGTGAATGTATGAGTGTGGCGATCGCTGGTGTAGTGCCTATAAAAAAGTAGAAACAAGGAATTGGTCGTTTATTTACTAAAGGAGATAAAATACGATCGTGTATGTTAGTGTAGGGCATAGCATATGTGTTTTGTTGTTTTAAAAATAGAAATACTTTAATCGTCACCGAACTACTTATACCTTTTTAAACGTCATATGAGCTTATGTAAATATACTTTCAGAATATCAAATTTGTATTTTAAAATTTGATTTGTGTAGTTTTGTTACTTATGTATTCAAAGTAACAGATGTTAAAGTTAAGTATATTAATTAATTAAATAAATAAAAACAAAAATATAAAATTATATCCACTTGAAAAAAATATAAAAAAATATTTTTATTTTTTTTATTCATAACAAATTTGTCACCAAAAAAATTAGATTTTTCTTTAATAATTTTGTTTTATTCTGTAAAGAAGGTGGAATTATATTGAAAAAAGATCTTTTGAAAAAATATTTAATTTGTATATATACCTTCTATATAAAAAAATTATTATGACAAAAATAAATAAATGAATAAATAAAAAATAACTTATTTCCTGCCAAAAAAATAACTTATATATTAAAAAAAAATCAGTATTTTTGTTTATAAAAAAATTTAGGTCTATAAATTGAATCTTTGCTGTATGAATATTTATTTCTTTTTGTATAAAAAAAAATAATAACTTTTTGCTTAGAAAAGGGAAATCAAAAAAACTTCTTTATTTTTCAAAATAAATGTTATTTCTGCCCAAAAATAAAAGAAATGAAATACTTTTTTTATTCAAAACTATTTTTTTACTAAATAAAATATATATTATTTAAAAATAAGTTTTAAAATTGAAAATATTAATATTATTTATTTCTAAAAAAATTTATATTTTAATAACAATTTCTTGATTCAAATAAAATACAACTCAAAAACATGGAAAAAATCACAAAATAATTTTTTTCCGAAAAAAAGGAAAAACTTTTATTTACTATTTACTTTATTTTTATTTTTCTTTCTAAAAAATCCAAAAAATGGAAAAATATATACTTTTAAAAATGAAAAAATTTAAATATTTTTTTTAAATAATAATTTCAAAAACTAAAAATTCTCTATAAAAACTTTTTTTTAATAATAATAAAAAAAAAAACACCAAAAACAAATTATATGCACATTTTATGAAATATATAAAAATATAATATATAAAAGTAAAATATAACAATTATTAGTTTATCAAAAATATAACTATAAAATATAAATTGACAACTTCGAAATCATATAAAAATTTGTCACGTCACTAAGAAAGGTATAAGCACGTCGGTGCAGATCAAAGTATTTCTACTTGTAAAACAACAAAACATGTATGCTATGCCCTACTGTAATATTAACGTTCATATCTTTTCCATTAGTAAATAAACAACTAAAAATTCTGTTGGCACTTTTTTCAAAATACAAGAAACAAATTGTTTCTTTCAATTTGAAATAAAGATATACATGTACAATCTTATATATATGTGTGCGTGTTTTTATTTGCAATTCTTTATAAGGAATACACACATGTACAAACACATATACTTAAACTCTTTCTCTCTCTCTGTTTTGGTGGTGGATTTAGTTTTCCCTTGTTACTTATCCCCCTCATCTTCGCAAAATGTTGAGAGCGAGAATTACATGAGAGCAGGTACTATGATTAGAACCCGCCATAAGAAATTTTGTTTCTACATGATGCGTATTCTATATATGAATATTCTTTGCTAATAGTCATTACAATCAGGGTTGTCAGATTTTTTTGAGCGTCTGTCGCCAAATTGTTAATCAGAAATCGCCAAAAATCGCCAAAATTAAATTTTTTTATGAAAAACTAAAAACAACTAAATTATTTATTGCTTCAAATTTTAAAATGTAAATTCAGCTTCAACAAAGTCAATGATTATTTTAGTAGCTAATAATTATTGAATAAAAAAATATTCATTTCAATACACTTTTATGACATACATAACTCAATTTTAGGTCAACAATTTTAAAAATTTATTGAAATTTAATATAATTTTTAACAGAATAATTCTAAAATTATATAATGAATATTTGTCCTATTAAACTTATAAATTGTTTCGAAAAGTTATTCATGAACATTATGGCACATAAAATATTAATATTCATATTTGAAAGATGATGGAAAACAAATTATCTAACTTTTATTGAAGATATTTATAAATTAAACATCTTTATTTTGTTAGTCGGGATTCATAAACAGCAATTTTTCTTGCTGCTATTTTGAGTTCGTAGACGAACTCAGAATTGCAGCAGGAAAAATTGCTGTGTGTGATCTCCGACTTATATCAGGGGATTTTACAAACTCTTGCTTCGTGCCTTTAACGTTGATAATTTAAATGTATTTCTGAAAATAGGTATTTTGAATTTCAGGTGAATAAAAATTAATATTCATTTAAAAAAAAGTGGTACTTTCTCAATTTCACATCAAATGTTATTCCTAAATTATCCTTAATCCAAAAAAAAATTATTACTATTAATTAAGATAAAAATTAATGGCATATTCTCAATTTGATACCAAATAATTTTGTTAAAAATAGTAAAAACATTTGATTTCAATTAATTATAAATTTAAGATAAAACGTTTGTATTTAAAAATGGATTTTAAAATTGCTAATAAATGTTTTATGCCAAGGATGGAATATCATTAAAGGTTTTTTACAATTTGCAAAAATTACCAGAATGATCATGTACAAACAATAGTTTTGGAATTTTTACACAATATTTTTTCAAATTTGCAATTTTGTTTTATATGTATGGAGAAATTAATATATATATGTGTGTTGTCTTCTTAAAGAAATACTTTTAATTTTATGTTCAAGCAAAAGGTCTTAGCGACCATCTAATAATCTTTGTACGGACCCCTTGTTGTGAACCGCGGACCTTCTTGCTGCTATTTTGAGTTCGTAGACGAACTCAGAATTGCAGCAGGAAAAATTGCTGTGTGTGATCTCCGACTTAGATCAGGGGATTTTACAAACTCTTGCTTCGTGCCTTTAACGTTGATAATTTAAATGTATTTCTGAAAATAGGTATTTTGAATTTCAGGTGAATAAAAATTAATATTCATTTGAAAAAAAGTGGTACTTTCTCAATTTCACATCAAATGTTATTCCTAAATTATCCTTAATCCAAAAAAAAATTATTACTATTAATTAAGATAAAAATTAATGGCATATTCTCAATTTGATACCAAATAATTTTGTTAAAAATAGTAAAAACATTTGATTTCAATTAATTATAAATTTAAGATAAAACGTTTGTATTTAAAAATGGATTTTAAAATTGCTAATAAATGTTTTATGCCAAGGATGGAATATCATTAAAGGTTTTTTACAATTTGCAAAAATTACCAGAATGATCATGTACAAACAATAGTTTTGGAATTTTTACACAATATTTTTTCAAATTTGCAATTTTGTTTTATATGTATGGAGAAATTAATATATATATGTGTGTTGTCTTCTTAAAGAAATACTTTTAATTTTATGTTCAAGCAAAAGGTCTTAGCGACCATCTAATAATCTTTGTACGGACCCCTTGTTGTGAACCGCGGACCTTCATTTGAGAACCGCCGTTTTGGATAGAAAAATACTAAAAATAGACGTTGGCTAGTAAGAAAACGTAAAAGTTTTACTATGCGAATACTTATTTAATAAAGTTTTAAAAATTAGCCAAATAAATCGCCACCTTGTTAAAAATAGCCAAAAAATTCGCCATGTCGCAAAACGGAAAATTCAGTCGCCAAGAGCAATTAAAAATCGCCACGTTTGGCGAAAAATCGCCACATCTGACAGCCCTGATTACAATGCTTAATATACATGTTTGTGTATGTATTTATGTATATTCTTAACAGATATGTTTTAGTTTTTAAAAATAAACAACAACAATTCCATATCTATTTATTTTTGTACAGACTGCATATACAAAGAACAACAACAACACTGTTATTCATTATATTACTGCTGTTTCTAACTAAACTACTTGTCTATACAAAAAACAAAAAACGTCACTAATAGTCATTACAATACTTAATATACATGTTTGTATGTGTATTTATATTCTTAACAGATTTGTTTTTGGACAATAACTCTGTTATTTATAAACGAATTTGGTTTATTAAAAAAAACGAAATTTTATAAAAACATTTATGACTGATCTATATAAAAATAAAAATCTGTAGCTTGAACAAGGGCTTCAAAAATAAAAAATTCGTTTTCCCCGATATCTCAGTTATTATTGAACCGATTTATTTCATTTTTTCAGAACAAAAATTCAGAAAATAATTTCCGAGCCGCCCTTTAAAAATTCGAAGTCCCTGGTATATGCAGAGGCTTCAGAAACTGAAAAACCGGTTTCAAAAACCGGTTTTTAAAGTATATCTCCGCCATTTATAAATCCTGCTGATTCAAAAAACCGAAATTTTATAAAAATATTTGTGACCGATTTGTATAAAAATAAAAATCTATAGCTTAAACCAGGGCTTTAAAAAATAAAAAATGCGTTTTGTCCGATATCTCAGTTATTATTGAACCGATTTATTTCATTTTTTCAGAACAAAAATTCAGAAAAAAATGTCCGAGACTTCTTTGTAAAAAGAGGCTTCAGAAACTGGAAAACCGGTTCTAAAAACCGGTTTGTTTTAACATATCTCCGCATTGTATGAACCGATCTTGATGAATTCCAATAGCAAAATTCTCGAAAGCATTTCCGATCGTTTGATATATATATTATATATGTCAGTTATCGATGGGCTTCATAAACGCCATTTCAACCGACACACGGACGGACGGATGGATGGACATGGTCCTATCGTCATCATTTCTCACAAGGATCCCGAAAATGTAAACTTTTTTGCTCTACGACGAAAATTGTGGGAATTACAAACGGAATGACAAACTTATATATACCCTTTACACCTGTGGTGAAGGGTATAAAAAAATAATCTTTTGTAAAGCAAGACTCCGCCTACTTTCCAAAAACTTATAAAATATTACAAGAATATGAAAATAGACTTATTTACCAATTCATTGATGTATAATATTAATATTAATTTTTGTAATTGATGAACATTTTTCGAACTTTTTATGAATTAATCATTTTTGAATTTTTTATTCAGGCTCAAGTTCATTATTGTAATAATTTTTGTAGAACACAGAAAAAGATTTATTAAACCATAACAGGGTGGAATGCATTTTCTGATCCGCAACGATTTTCATCGTCAAAATTATTACAATAATGAACTTGAGCCTGAATAAAAAATTCAAAAATGATTAATTTATAAAAAGTTCGAAAAATATTCATCAATTACAAAAATTTATTTGAATACACGGGGCACGGTGTAAACTTGTTTACTGTTTGTATGTTGGAATTCTAGTATAGAACCAACAATGTAACAGACAAAAAAAAAAAAAAAAACAACATATAAATCTGCATACTATGCTTACCGACGGTTAGCTAGAGCAGTAAAACAACATTGTAATAATGTAGAATACAATTAATATAAGAAAAAGGTTTTGTAAAGTTACTTCAACTTAATACTTAAGAATTTAGAATATGTAAAGTGATGAAGTTACGTATTCTAATTCTTTAAAAGTGTGAGTTAAAAGAAAGATCTTTACGATTAGCACTAAAGGCACAAATGGATGCTGATGATGATCGTAGCGGATCAGAAAATGCATTCCATCCTGCTAATAAAAATCTTTTTCTGTATTCTACAAAAATTATTACATTAATGAATTTGAGCCTGAATAAACAATTCAAAAATGATTATAATAGTAATATATACATAGATCGTTTTAAAAGAATTATATTATGGTCTCAAAGCTAACGACTTAAGTCAACTCTCACCAAATTCAATGTTCCTATTTCCATAGGTGCGTATACGTAACACAACTGTATTGGCGCGTTTTAGTTGTTGAACGAGATAATATTCTTAATAATCGCTTATATTTATTAAACATTGTTTATTTAAAAAAATTGCCAAAAATTGATTTGTAAAGCTTTTAAAATGATTTTTGCAGGAGTAAAACATCGATATACATTTTATACATTACATAAGAAATAATTGCAAAAATATTATGCTAATATGCTTTTTTATGCAATTAAAAAAAATCGTTTAAAAAATTCACTTTTTTTTCATAAAATCTGCACCCTTGCATTCGTTTTTAGCCGGGCAAGAAACAATTTAGTGTTAAATTGATCTCAATATATTTCTTGAGAAAATATCGTCAATAAATTAAAAAAAACTCGCCTGACATTTTTTTTTATTAATCGTTTTTGGACCAACGCTGGATGTATGGTGCAAGCCTAAATCAGTAAAGGTAAACTTTAACAATAAATAATGGTTCTATGTTAAACTAGAAATCGTTCTCTTTCTAAATTCCAATCTGTTACTTTGTTATGGAGCTTTAAAAATAAAATTGTATACTGCATAATTTAAACCGTGAGCCACTGTATTTATAAAATTTGAAATTTTTAAATTTTCTAAATATGAGTTAAAAGCAGGGTTTAAAATTACTACCAAATTAGTAGAAAAATTGCTGAATAATACATAATTTGAAATGAAAACTCCCAAAATATTTCAAATAAAATAGTTATCAAAATATTAACATATTTTTATTTTCAACATATTTAAATATTTAGTTTGTATAATTTCTATAGAAATTTTACTAAACTTATCTTTTTACATTTATAGTTTTTTTCAAATTGCTTTTAGAATATATGATATTAATTTTAAAATATTACAATTTTCATAGCAAAGAAATTAAATTTTTAAATTTTCTGAATATTCAAATTATATTTGTTAACATTTTTAAAAAATATGACTACCAAAGAAATTTAAAAAATGAAAAATTTTAAATATTATAATTTATAAAAATTAATATTTAAATTATCAGAAATTTTAGAAATGAAAATTTAAAAAATGAAAAATTAAAATTTTTTATGCAATGAATATTTTATTACGAAAATTATTAACTACAAGAAATTCAAAAGTAAATATTAAAATTTTTAGAAATTTAGAACTGGTTGGTAAACATTTTTGAAATATTAAGTTGAAAAATATACAAAAATGAATTTTACAATTTAAATAAAAAGTATTTAGGCGTAATTATTATTTATATATGTTAAATTTAAAATACAGGATATTTCTGAGAGTATATTTTTGAGAATAACATCGAGTTAATCAGCTAGTTCTAAAAGGTAGATATTAAATTTTATTAATTTTTAATGCTATTTTGCTACAATTATTAATTATTGAAATGTCTCGATATTTTATAATGTAAATTGAAATGCAAAATCATTTCGAACCTATTTGTTACAGAATTTGTGCAAAAATGTGATATCTTAAGTAATTTTCATTTAATTGATTGGCCATGTCGCAATGTTTATCTCATTTATGTCGAGGAAGATATGAAATAAAGTATTTCTATGGAAATAGCTCGAAATACCACCGTTATTTTTCGGTTACCGCTAAAATACGATTATAAAAATAATCTGAAATACCAATTTAATTATCTTTTTTTGTATCGGTTGTCAGTATTGGTTTCATCCTGTGGTTAAAATTTTATAAATATCGATCCACAATTGACATAGCCTCCATATAAGCTTCTTCTTCCTAAATAATATTTTGCCCTTATAAATGTTTATATTAATATGATTACACTGGTCGAAAAAAAAATCCTCTTCCAAAAGACGAGGAGACCATCAAAACTTAATTTTTTTATGTGCTCATTAGTTTTGGAGTTATTTTGAAATAAATGTCCGAAAAAAAACGTTTTTAAGCTAAATTTTAGATTTTTTTTATTACTAAAATTTCGTTTTAAAAGTGAAACCATCAAAAATGTTTCAGTTTATCATCTTTATCTTAAATCTAGTAATGCTGCGAATAAAATAAGGCATGTATTTCAAAATGTATGCACAAATCTTGATTTTATTCACATTTAACTAAAAATACCCATGTTACATACAGTTCAGTAGAAATACAGTTACAGTGGTTAAACAATAATCTACATTCACTTTTATTCTATCACGTGCTGATTTTTTTATGGGCATGATTAATGTCATCACTTTATTCAGCGGTCAGACTTTAAAACTCGAGAATGGTTTGTACAATTTGGATTATAACTCAAGAACCGTTTACACAGTTTTGATAAATAATACACCAATGATAAAGATGCACGCGAAAATTGTCTTCTTGGTTTGTCAACACTTTCGAATTCCTATGATTTTTTATACCCACCATCAAAAAGATGGGTATTTGGATGGGATATTGATTTTGTAATTCCGTGTGTAACATGTCGAAGGAATCGTCTAAGACCCCACAAAGTATATATTTTCTGGGTCCTGGTTCGATTCTGAGTCGATCTAGCTATGTCCGTCCGTCTGTCCGTCTGTTGAAAGCAGGGTAGTCTTATATAAGGTTTATTTGGGATTGAAAATGGGCAAAATCGGTTGACAAACAAAAAAGTTATGGGCTAAAAACTAGAAGCACAGGGTGTCCGTTTTATATTTTTCTGCTGATATTTCTTCAACAAAAGCATGTACGATAACGAAATTTTGTACGTATAGTTCGGGGATCAATATAAACTCGAAAACCAAAAATGGGCGTGGTCCGCCCACTTTACCACCCACCTCCCATATAAGGTGAAAATCAACGAAATTGTGTTCAAATAGTTCAAGGACAAATGTAAACTCGGAAACAAAAATGGGCGTGGTCCGCCCACTTTCCTGCCCACTTTACCGCCCTCTCCCATATAACGTAAAATTTGAAAAAGTTGATGGTGGGTATATAAATTCGGCCGGGCAGAATATAATTCGCGCTTGTTCTTTTTCTTGAAATTTTGGAATTTTTTTTTTTTTTCAAAAGATGGGTTTAATATCTCCATAAATGTTGACCGTATTAAAAAGTAATGTAGGAAAGAAAGACTTGCATTTTAATTATAATTTTTTGATATTTAATTTTGGAATAAAATTTTTGTTAGTGAATATTTTTAAATGAAATTTTACACCTGAGTACATTTTTTGGTGATTAATTTTAGTTTTGAAAAAATGACAAATTTCGTTTCAATGGGGTACATAATAGGAAGGTATTCTTGAAACTTTTACATACACGAAACAGTAAAATTTGACATCTTTGTAGCTTATCTTGTGTTATCACGTTGTGATGATTTTCCTGAACGCTTAGGTCTTCCTCTACAACTCTTCCATACATTTCAATTTAATCCGGCCAGTTGTTTTCGAGATACAAATTAAATACCAAAAAATTTGTGTTTGATCTCAATGTATGGTGTAAGGCATCGTATAATCTTATATATTTCTTATGTAATCATAAGTAATATATCTTGCCTTTTTGTTATTTCCAATGAATTTGTTAAAATAATTAAAAAATCTCATTAAAAGATCATCTTATTTTATTATTAAAATAATGGATATAAGTCCTTCCACTTATTCTTATTTATTAAAAGTCTCGAGACCTTTTGATTTGCAATATGTGTATAAACTTGAAAAGTTATTATGTGTCATTAAATATAATTAAAAAACGAGTAAAGCTATTTTTTATGTGTAATTGACCAATCTTTAAAATATTTTTTTTTTTTATAAATAGGTGCAAATTTGTTACTAAAGCAAAAAAACTAATTTTGAAAGTATGTTTATTCGCCTTCATAAGCGTCTATACTTTATATGTTTATACTTATTGTTCCACTTTAATAGTTATAATATACAATTGTTTTATATTTTTCAATTAATATTTTAAAAATGTTTACCAACCAGTTTTAAATTTCTAAAATTTTTAATATTTACTTTTGAATTTTCTGTAGTTAACAATTTTCATAGTAAAATATTCATTGCTTAAAAAATTTTAATTTTTAATTTTTTAGATTTTCATTTCTAAAATTTCTGGTAATTTAAATATTTATTTTTATAACCCAGGAAAAATTTTAGAACATGTTCTAAAATTATTAGTTCTAGAACTGGTGTAATCAGAACCACTTCAGATTCTTTAATAACATCCTCAGAACTAGTGGTATAATAACCAATTCTGACACTAATGGAGTAGAATTTTATTGTGATTCTAAATTCGTTTTAAGGGATGCTTTAGAGAACTAGTGCTTAAGAACTAATTCTGTATGACTTACATAATTAAATTGATTTTAAAAGTTGCCTTTAAGAAAAAGCCAATTAGAATAAAAAAAAAAAAAAAAACAGGTTCTGAAATCGTGCTCTTACGCTTCTATAGAACTAGTTCTGAATGTGGCAATTTCGAACAAAAATCATTGATTAAAGAACTAATTCTAGAACCATTCCATAGAATGGGTACTGGCTAGCTAACACTTCCACAGAACTAGTTCTGGAGGTGACAATTTCAAACAAAAATCATTGGTCGTAACGCCAAAGTAGAACAAGAACAAGCTATTTTCATGTGTTCTGGAACTAGTTGTATAACTTTTTTTTTTTTTTTTTCATGGGAATATTTAAAATTTTTCATTTTTCAAATTTCTTTGGTAGTAATATTTTTTTAAAAATGTTAACAAATATAATTTGAATATTCAGAAAATGTTAGAGTTTAATTTCTTTCTTATATTCTAAAAGCAATTTGTAAAAAAATTAAAAATGAAAAATATTTTTAGAAAAACTAAAATGAAAAGCTCAAAAAAATTATAATTTGCATACATGATATTTCTATATTAAAATTTTATTTTAATTTAGAATATTTTTTTAGAATGAAAACTTTTCATATTTAATGTGTAGTCGATAGTAAAATGAAAAATATGTTAAATCAAATTTTAAACTCTGGTTAAAAGAAAGATCTTTACGATTAGCACTAAAGGTACAATGGATGCTGATGAAGATCGTTGCGGATAAGTAAATGCATTCCATCCTGCTAGTGTCTAATAAATCTTTTTCTGTGTTCTACAAAAATTATTGCAATAATGAACTTGAGCCTGAATAAAAAATTCAAAAATGATTATATTATTAATATATACATAGATCGTTTTAAATATACATAGATCGTTTTAAATATACATAGATCGTTTATGGTCCAAAGCTAACGACTTAAGTCAGCACTCACCAAATTCACTGTTTTACAATATTTCCATAGGTGCGTATACGTAACACACAACTGTATTGGCGCGTTTTGGTGGTTGAACGTAATATTCGTAATAATCGCTTATATTTATTAAACATTGTTTATTTTTGAAAAATTGACAAAAATTGATTTGTAAAGCTTTTTAAATGATTTTTGCAGGAGTAAAAGATCGATATACATTACATAAGAAATAATGGCAAAAATCTTATGCTAATATGCTTTTTTATGCAATTAAAAAAAGTCGTTTAAAAAATTTACTTTTTTTTCATAAAATCTGCACCCTTGCATTCGTTTTTAGCCGGGCAGGAAACAATTTAGTGTCAAATTCCATCCTGCTAGTGTCAAAGCTAACGACTTAAGTCAGCACTCACCAAATTCACTGTTTTACAATATTTCCATAGGTGCGTATACGTAACACACAACTGTATTGGCGCGTTTTGGTGGTTGAACGTAATAATCGCTTATATTTATTAAACATTGTTTATTTTTGAAAAATTGACAAAAATTGATTTATAAAGCTTTTTAAATGATTTTTGCAGGAGTAAAAGATCGATATACATTACATAAGAAATAATGGCAAAAATCTTATGCTAATATGCTTTTTTATGCAATTAAAAAAAGTCGTTTAAAAAATTTACTTTTTTTTCCATAAAATCTGCACCCTTGCATTCGTTTTTAGCCGGGCAGGAAACAATTTAGTGTCAAATTGATCTCAATATATTTCTTGAGAAAATATCGCCAATAAATTAAAAAAAAACTCGCCTGATATTTTTATTAATCGATAAAAATACAACTTTTTTCTAAATTTCACCATTTTCGACCAATGCTGGATGAAGGGTGCAAACTTAAATCAATTCAAAATTTCTTTATTAACCATTTATGAAGCCTTATTTCTTGAAATATATAAAGAAAAAAATTTTATTAACGGAACTTTGAGAAAAAAGGGAAAGAAAAAAAATTTCCATTTTTTATACTGATTTCAGAGTGCTGCCTTTGAATATTTTTCACGTCTGGACGAATCGAGATAATCCAAAAATTCTTTCAGCGTATTATTTTGGAATATATAAAAAATTACGGAATATTTAAAAAAAATTGTACCTCATATATCTCAGGACTTATTCCCGAATAAGGAAAGTCGATGCAAAAAATCAAAAATTATAAATTTAAGCGTAAATATCTTTTTAACTATAAGAGGTGTGTAAATTTATTTTTTCTTTATCTTGCCAAGCACTTTAAAGAAATATAAAAATCTTTAAAATCGGACTTTATTTGTAGAAGTTACGATTTTTTGAAACTTTTACATACTCGAGGTAGTCAACTTTGACACCCAGTCGCTTATCTCGTGCTATCACAAGGTGACTACGAGATGATTTTGAAAGCTTAGGTCGTTCTCTGCAACTTTTCCATACATTTCATTTTCATTTGATCCGAGCAGTAGTTTAGGAGATACAAATTTATTACCAAAATATTTGCGTTTGACCCCAGTGTGCAGAGACTGGAATTACATGTATTTATACGTAAAAAATAAGCACATTAACTGTGCTTTTAGACATTTACATACATAAGTTTAAGTTGTTAAAAATTTTTTTAGTGAAATTAATTAACATTTCCTATAAAAAGAAAATTTATTAAAAATTTCATAGAAAAATATGTTAAAAAATTCATAAAAAAACATTTATCGAAATTTTTCTAAAAAGGACAATTTTCCATAAAAGAAAATATATCGAACGTTTATTTTAAAAAGAAAATGTATTGTAATTTTTCTATAAATTAAAAATATATATAATAATTTAATATTTTCTATAAAGAGAATTTAAATGCAATAAAAATTAATTCGATATTTTCTATAAAATACGTCGGAGTTATCTACAAAAATTAAAACCTAAATATGTCATTGAAAACAAAAATGTATAGAAAATGTTCTATAAATTGTTTAAATAAAATAATAAATTAATAAAAAATCCCCAAATCCCTCCTCACGAAAATGTGTACCCAAATGAAAGTTTAAATCCCCAATTTCTGGACAAATCCCCTCATTTGGCAACACTGAATCTGAGATACAAGACTTTTAAACGATATTTAAATTAATTTCTGAATTACACATAAAAATATATGGTATAAAAATAAAAAGGTAGCGCCGCTCTTTCATTTTGTCTCCAATGATAACCATCTGACGTTTAAGTCAATACTAATATTATTATCCCAATATCCAAAAAAAAAAAATCCGAGTTTTTTGTTTACTTTTTTTATATTAAAAATGATGAAAAGTATATTTGTCAGACCTTAATAATAATTTTTTTATCTTTGGTAGAACTTTTTGTTCTAATGTTAAGACTTAAAGTTTCGTCATATAAACTTTTGTATAACTGCTATTTGTAAACCGATAGGAATAAGAAGTATTTCTATTGATTTCAAATATCTGTTAAATTATATTCGGAATAAATCAATTTATTAATCCGTTAAATGCAATATCTAATAGTTTGTTTATTTTTTCTGAGTTTTTCCATAAAAGTACTATTATCTTGGAAATATATCGATGTAACGGTAATATTCAAGTTATCGTCCCAGCTAATTTGACACTCTCTGTTACATATTATGATATAAAAAACTCTTGTGTAGACCCTATGTAATAAAAAAAACAAAATTACTAAAACGATTTTCCCTTTTTTTTTTTGCAAAGTTTTTTTTGTTCATTTACAAAAGAACAAAAATCACATAATTGGCTTAAAAATCAAACAAATTTTTGTGAGAGCGAAGCAAAACTACCTTCTTATATTATATCATGTAAAATATTATATTTTTTTAATCGCATTTTACTTGTCTATGTATAAATACGAAATAATACTTCACCGTTTCTAATTGTATTGCAGGAATTTTTATATGAATTACATACATTAAGAAGAATTTTCAAAAATACAATTGAAATATACCTTTGTAATATATGATTATTGGCCATTGAAGGCTTCTTTATATTACGTTGATATGAAATGAAATAATTAAATATATATTATGAAATACATATAAAGTTCTTAAATATAATTAGAAAACAGTTTTATGTTCTCTTTGAAATGTTATTGATACTTAGAATTTTTGTTTATTAGTTCATCTTATTATTTTTTAAATTATTTTAATTAAAAGAAAAATACAAACGAATTAATCAATTAATTGTACTGTATATGTTGGTTATATTTATATAGTTTTCCATAAAGAAACCTTTTCCCTCATCCCCATTACATTATTGTTATTTTACAAAATATTTTGATTGCCTTGAAATTTTTCCATTCCCTTCCTTTATCAATACAACTTAAGTGTACATTTAAATTGTATCTTTAACAAAAATTATTATAATGATGATTAATTAATTAATTAAATATTTTTATTATTAATCATAATAATTATCTTTACTTAAGTGAAATCCATATGTTGATCATAAATGAATTAATTATTATAAAATCATAATAAAATAAAATACAAACAGAATCGTTAGATACATACATCGTAAAACAATAAACCAATTTTATTCATTATTACCATAAATACTATTATGTATGTATATTATATAATCCTCTCAAGTTTGTATAATTTTCTAATCAGTTCTTTTTAACAGTAAATTTTTTGTAGTGGAATGTAATAAATATACACAAATATAATATTTTTAATAGATGCACTTTTTTCTTACTGTAAGTTATTGGGTTCCCGATTATTTTTTTATTAAATAATTGAGATTTATAAAAATTTTCGTTATAAAAAAATTAACTTCAAATGTGATAGACGTGCTAACACCTGGAATATCCACTTAAACAACACTGGTCGGCATAAATAATTTTTTGTCCTCCACCTTCAAAAAAAAAAAAAATAAAAAAATCAGGTCATGATTTTTGAAGTTTTTAAATCTTTATCGTGAAGCTGGTAATAATATGGATAAAATATGCAATATAACATCAACATTGATGTATAAATCTTTCTTGATTTTATTCAGAATTGAGGGAAAATACTCATGTATGCCTAAAACTAAGATTTTATTTTAAATACTCACCCTTATTCTAATTGTCGCACAGTGGGGTCAAACGCAAATTTTTTGGTAATAAATCTGTATATCCTAAACTACTGGTTGGATTAAATTGAAATGTATGAAAGAGTTTCAGAGGAGGACCTAAGCTTTGAGAAAAATCATTCTGTAGTCACCCTGTGATAACACAAGAAAATCTACAGGGTATCAAAATTGACTACCTCGAGTATGTAAAAGTTTAAAAAAATCGTAACTTATACAAATGAAGTCCAATTTTAAAGATTTTTATATTTCTGTAAAGTGCTTGGAAAGATAAAGAAAAAATAAGCTTACTCACCCAAGTTATCTCTTACAGTTAAAAAGATATTTGCACTTGAATTTTGAATTTTTGATTTTTTGGCTCGACTTTCTTTCGTTTTTCGGGAATAAGTCGTGAGGTATATAAAGTAAAAATTTTTTAAAAATATCCTGTCATTTGCTATATATTTCAAAATAACATACTGAACGAATTTTTGGATTATCTCAATGCGCCTAGACGTGAAAAATATTCAAAATCAGCACTCTGAAATTGATATGAAAAATAGCTATTTTTTACAAAAATATAGTACAATTCTTTCACTTTTTACTCAAAGTTCCGTTTAAGAAAAAACTTTTTTCTCTATATATTTCAAAAGACAAGGTTTCACAAATGGCTAATATAGAAATTTTGAACTGATTTAGGCCTGCACCCTACATCAGGCATTGGTCGAAAATGATGAATTTTGGAAAAAGTTAAATTTTTTATCGATTAATAAAAAAAATGTCACGCGAGCTTTTTTAAATTGTTTGAAGATATTTCATAAAAAAATATATTTAGAACGATTTGACACTAAACTGCTTCCCGCTCGGCCAAAAACGAATGCAGGAGAGCAGATTTCATAAAAAGTTAATTTTTTAAACGACTTTTTTTAATTGCATAGAAAAGCATATTTGCATAATATTATCGCAATTATTTCTTATGTAGTGTATAAAATATATTTCAGTCTTTCACTCCTGCAAAAATCATTAAAAAAACTTTACAAATAAATTTTTGGCAATTTTTCAAAAATAAAAAATAATTAATAAATATAAGCGATTATTGCGAATATTATCTCGTTCAACAACCAAAACGCACCAAAACAGTTGTGTGTTACGTATACGCACATATGGAAATATTGTAAAACAGTGAATTTAGTGAGAGTTGACCTAAGTTGTCAGTTTTGATACCATGATATAGTGCTTTTAAAACAATCTATATATACATATTATACATCAATGAATTGGTAATTAAGTCTATTTTTATATTCTTGTAATACTTTATTAGTTTTTGGAAAATAGGTAGAGTTTTGCTTTACAAAACATTATTTTTTTGGTTTTTATATATTTTTTATTGCAAAAAATTTATTTGTAAAGCTTTTTTTAATGATTTTCGCAGGAAGAAAAGATCGGTATGTATTTTATATACTACATAAGAAATAATTGCGGAAATATTTTGCTAATATGTTTTTTTATGCAGTTAAAAAAAGTCGTTTAAAAAATTTACTTTTTCATGAAAACTTCTCTCCTGCATTCGTTTTTGGCCGGGCGGAAAGCAGTTTAGTGTCAAATCGTTCTAAATCTATTTTTTTATGAAATATCGTCAAAAAATTAAAAAAAACTCGCGTGACATTTTTTTTATTAATCGATAAAAATTTAACTTTATCCAAAATTCACCATTTTCGACCAATGCCTGATGTAGGGTGAAAGCCTAAATCAGTTCAAAATTTCTATATTAGCCATTTGTGAAACCTTGTCTTTTGAAATATATAAAGAAAAAAATTTTTTCTTGAACGGAATTTTGAGTAAAAAGTGAAAGAATTGTACTATATTTTTGTAAAAAATAGCCATTTTTCATATCAATTTCAGAGTGCTGATTTTGAATATTTTTCACGTCTAGGCGCATTGAGATAATCCAAAAATTCTTTCAGTATGTTATTTTGAAATATATAGCAAATGACAGGATATTTTTAAAAAATTTTTACTTCATATACCTCAGGACTTATTCCCGAAAAACGAAAGAAAGTCGAGCCAAAAAATCAAAAATTCGAAATTCAAGTGCAAATATCTTTTTAACTGTAAGAGATAACTTGGGTGAGTAAGCTTATTTTTTCTTTATATTTCCAAGCACTTTACAGAAATATAAAAATCTTTAAAATCGGACTTCATTTGTATGTTACGATTTTTTTAAACTTTTACATACTCGAGGTAGTCAATTTTGATACCCTCTAGATCAGGGTTTCTCACAAGATCTTCCTTCGCGACCCACTTTTGACTTTGCGATTGAAACGCGACCCACTAAAAACTTGAACAGTTTAAAACTTATATAAAATGATATGTAAAGATGAAGTATTTTGTATTTATTCCATGAGATCATTAATATTAAAAATACATATCTAATATCATACTCTGTGTCCACAAAAGATCTATACTTTGTTTTGATCGACAAAAGATCAAAAAAGATAGTTTAACATAAGAATGTACACTGTTAAATCTGTTGTAATAGTTTTTGGGCATCTAAGCCAGATGAATACATTTTGCTCTATTTCAACTAAAACGCTTTGAAATCTGTTGATTCAGAACTAAATGTTGGACAAGAGTTACATTTTTAATACTCTTGTATTTTATAAGACAAATCCTTTCAATATGGATTTTTCCGCTTTTATGTAGTCAGCATTGAGAAGTCGCTCCATTTTTGCAAAAATAAAAGTAAGGTTTCATGAGGAAAATATATTGTTTCATCAAATTAAAGTGAACTATTTATCTTTTTAATTATTTTCACTGTCACATCGTAGTTTTCTTTATGTTGTATCATGGTTCAACATCATTTTATTTATAAATTATAATAGTTTCACCCGAACCTCGGGTTTCTTTATTGGTTTTTCAGGTAGCTGATGCTAGTTGATTCTAAATAGAACTCATTTTAGAAAAAATGTATTTGGTTTTGTCTTAAATTTAGGGATGTTTTGTATAAAGATATATTTCCATTTTTAAATAATTTCATCATTTCATCGGAATTTTTATTTCAACATCTAAATACACTCCTCGTCACCAGGATAGAAACAGCTGAAATTTCAAAATATAAACGTTTTTATTATGAGACCTAAAATAATATGTTGATATTTTTTCCAAAAACAGAGAAAGATTATAGTATTCCTGATTTAAGACAACAACAATATTTTCCAAATGTCTTGTAACGGTATTTATTTTACTATTTTGCAAATAAAGTGAAAAAGTAGCTACTTTTAGCTTTACACCAGCATGGAACCACACACAATTTTTACTTAAATCTGATGTTCGTAGTAATAAATCTTTATTTTTAGCTAAATAAAATTTTAATTAAAGTCTGTACAAGTACTTTCGGACTCAAAATGGATAGAAAAATGTTACACGTTCTTCTGAAATAGTGTAAATTTTTGCTCACTACACCAAAAAATAATACTTTTACAAAATCGCTGAAATAATCATGCGTTCTTATAAAGTGGTAATGGAATACATTAAGCTTGAAGAAAGTTACAATAATAATAAAAAAGAGGTACAAATTTTAAACTTTTGCACTATAAACTTAATAATCAAGTCATATAAGTGTAATAAAATTCTTTTTTTTAATATAAAATATATAAACTTCCTCAATTTAGTTCATAATTAAAAGTTGGTTCTATCCTGATGACACAAAAAATACTGAAGAATTTTTCATATGAGTTCAAATAACAGGAGAAAAGCTCCATTACAAAATAATGGGATCAACTTTTTTGTATTTATATATTCAATTACAATATGTTTTATTTATTTGAAAAGTTAGAATCATCTAACTTACTCTGTTAAAAAATTATTGCAATTTTTCATTTCAAATTGTGGTGGTTCTATCCTGATGACGAGGAGTGTATATTATTTACTTACATTGAAAAATAATTTGTTCAGGAATATTTTTAAAAATTTCTTCGCGACCCCCCACGAATGTCCTTACGGACCCCTTGTGGGTCGCGGACCCCCATTTGAGAACCGTTGCTCTAGATTTTCTTGTGTTATCACAGGGTGACTACAGAATGATTTTTCTCAAAGCTTAGGACCACCTCTGAAACTCTTTCATACATTTCAATTTAATCCAACCAGTAGTTTAGGAGATACAGATTTATTACCAAAAAATTTGCGTTTGACCCCACTGTGTGTCGTTGTCGACACATAATGACGACGACTTGTATCGTCTGCAGTGGTGTTAGGTATGACGATTTTACGTCATTTTGACGATTTTTTTCAATGAATTTAGTAATTTGACGATTGACGATTTTTTATAGTAAGTTGCTTATACTTTGACGATTTCATTAAATGAAATACTTTTTGTTATGTATTTGTGTCAACGATTATACAAATTTCAGAAAAATTATGTAAGAATCTATATTTTTGTATGAAATATTTTACTTTCTTTATAAAAAAGTTTTCTTAATTGGATTGATAAAGATTGATAAAAGATAATATGATATAACATAAATCAAATAAAAAGACTGTAAATTTCAACAAAAATATTTTGAATTCATATCAATATTTTTTTGGAAAAAAAAAATATATAAAATTATCAAACAAAACAAACGAAACTAAAAAATCCTTAGGAATTTATTAAAATAATTCCTTGAAGTTTTAATAATATTTTAAAACTAATTCAAAGAAATGTTCATAACTAAAAAAATATGTTCACATTTGAATTTGTTGCATTTAATTATATTTTGCTTAAATTTTTTTTTTCAAAACTCGAACAATTATTTCAGGGAATATTAATAATATTTACATTATAAACTACTATGCTTTTGTAAATAATATATCTGTGGACTTTTGACAACTAAAAAAAAATTTGGAGAGCTAAAAAACTGTTTTAAGATTTAAAAATTTTCATGGAAATAATAATTATTCAATTTTCAAATATAATAGTAGTACAAAATACCTATTTGTCTTAACAATGCGACTTTTGCACGTTAACTGAATCGTTAAACAATCTGCACTTAAGAAATTCTGCCAAAAGTTAGCTGATACAATTCAAATTATAAGTTTTATTGTATAAACTAATTTAAATATAATCTTCTCTAACAAAATTTTAATTTTATTAATGAAAAATACTTCTTCTTTTTAAGTTTTTGATAGTGACGTTTTTTTGACGATTTTTAAAATTTTTGTGATGATTTTGACGATATTTTTTCTTATTTTTGACGATTTTGAGAGAAAAAAGGCTAACACCACTGATCGTCTGTGGCAAATTGGTATTCCCGTTGTCGTTATCGACATCTTTCGATGACAGTTGTATAATTTTTGGTATTCTCTAAGAAATGACGACGTCGATATTGTATTGAAACGACTCTTATTTTGTTGACGACTAGAAGATTTTAAGACAATAAAGTATAAAAAATTAAAAAAATTGATAAATAAATGAAGTTTATTTGAACTATTTATTGAAAATATTTATAATTATTACTAGAAAATTGAAAAGTTAATAAAATTTAATTAAAACGAAACATATATGCCCAGCAAAAAAACGATCAAAATATGATAATATCAATCCAAAATTTGTAAAAATTTTACTACCATATTTAATAACCTACATAACACACGTCTTTAACAGCATTGTCACAACAAGTACTTTCCCTCAGAGATGGAAATATTCTAAAATTGTACCAATTCCGAAAGCATGTAATGAATATCGTACTATTGCCTTATTACCATATCTTTCAAAAATATTGGAAAAACTCTTACACGAAAAAATTTTACATTATTTATCTGAAAGAAAATTACTAACACCCTATCAGTCAGGATTCAGACCAAAACATGAATTTTTCGAATACATCCACCAAACTTATTTCAACCTATTTAAATGCAAGACACCAAGCTGTGTACACAAACACAAAATACTAAACGTGGGCGCTAGTACCCAGAGGAGTTCCTCAAGGATCCATTCTTGGTCCTTTGCTTTATATCATGTATTCCAATGAAAATTTATGAAAATACAAATGTACGCTGATGATGTACAACTATATATTGCCTGTAACGTCTCATCTGTAATAAATTGTGTATCCAATATAAATTCAGATCTCTCAAGAATAAATGAGTGGGCAACTGCAAATGGTCTAAGTCTCAATCCTAAGAAATTCAAATGTATACCAATTTCCAGGTCACGAATAGAAAGTTGGAATCAAATAAATATTATCTTAGGATCCTCTCGCATTGAGGTAGTATCATCATCAAAAAACTTGGTTATTACCTTTAATAAAAATCTCTCCTGGATTGACCATATAAACCAAGTAATAGGAAAAACATATGGTATGCTAAGATCTCTGTGGGCCACTCAATATTTTACACCATTTAAAATCAGACTTTTATTAGCTAAAACTTACTTGGTGCCAACACTTCTATACGGCTGTGAATTGTTTTTCGGGTGCAGCTCTTCGGAAAAGCGTAAATTAAAAACGACATATATAAGATATTTAAGGTATCCTTTGACAACTTGATGAAATGCCGAAGTTTAATCTTTTTACAAAAATTAATTTATACAAAAGAACCGCTCTACCTTTATCAAAAATTAACATTTGCTCGCTCAAACAGAGGGACAATATTAATACCTATCACATATCGACATAAAATTTCTAATCGACAATTTTTTATTTATGTCATACGACTCTGGAACCAACTTCCGCGAAATATTCAAAATACAAGCAACGCAATACAGTTTAAAAAGCTAATATTTGATTACTATGAAAATCACTAGGATAATTAAAATAAATGTATTATTCCTTTATATCATGTTAATTTTTGTTATACAATATGTTTTGATGTTAGTATATGTATGTTATTTTTTCTATTTTAGTGTTATACTATATTATATTATGTTAAACTTTGATAATCGAATTGTATTTGCCATTTTGATGTCCGGTGCTAAATTAAAAGATATTTTATCTTACTGCACTGGTATACAATTTTTAATAAACAAACAAACACCACTTCAAAAGTAGAACAAAGTGAATATTTTAAACTTTTTTGGAAGTTCTTAATAATTACTTTCAAAAAAGTGAAAATAAATGAAATTTTAGCGGGAAAAAGGTTAATTTCTAGGAAAATTAAAATTTTATAAATTTTTTATGCATTTTTATTATCTTTTAATAAGGCTAAAACTGAATTTTTGTAAAAAAAAATCATAAACATAGTTTTAAAGGAAGTACTTCAAAAGAAATGAATAAGAAGCAAAAAAGAAGAACATCCTACCAGTGACAACCATGGGTTAAAAAAAGAACTTCTGCAGCTCTTTTGCACCAGTAAGTACTTCCTTCCAATGCCAACACAATGTTAAATTCATGACTTTTTCAGCTCTTTTTCAGTTCCTTTTTTGCTGGGTGTATGTAAATTATAAAATTCACTTTCTAAAAATAACAAGAAAACAATTTAAAACCAATGAATATGAATCATTAGAATAGAAAATTCTTTAAATCACAAGACTGGTTAATTCTCAATATGATTGTAGAATGCAAACTTTATCCATTGGAAACAAACTGTCACTTTCAATGACTCCGGAGCCCAAGACAAATTTTTGAAATCACTTACTGCTGCAATCTCTTGATCTAAAAGACTTAATGTTACTAGAAATATGTTTTAAAGATCTTTTAAAAGAGCTCTTTTTTAACATTAGGCTGATACTATTCGGTTTTTAAATTACTTTTGCTAGCAGTACGTGTTTGAAACTTATTTGTGCTCTGGTATTAGAATTTTATCGGAAACTTTTTGCCATATTAGATTTAAAATCTAAAAAAATAGAAAAAACTGCGATTTTTTCTGCAAAAAGTAAATTTTATGCAGAAAAAAGTGAAAAAATTATCCTATCAAAGTTTTTTCTGGTAGAGTTCAACCCATTGAATACAAAAATAACAAAAAAAGCAATTTCTGAAAAAAGTACGTTTTGTTCTGCGACTCCTCATATCAGTTTTTAAAAGGTACCATTGAAAAAGTTTATTTAATACTATTAAAGATTACAGGTAGAGTTTTTCACGGGAAATCCCGAGACGAGAATTCCCGGGAATCCCGCCAAATTTTCACTCCCGTAATACCGGGAAATCAAGCAAGAATTCCCGGGATTTCTTGTGTATGCAAAATGTTTATATTTAACAACTAATATATGGATATTTTAGTATATAATGTGTTTTTACATTTGTTTTTATTTATTTAATTTGATTTGTTATAAGTTTAAATATTTTTAAGGAAAATTCTCAATTTGTTTGATATTTTTCGTATAACAGTCTGAAAACAAAATATCGTTTTCTTTTTTGCTGAATAATTAAAAAAAAAAAAATTGATTTTCAATTTTTTTCATTGCGGTCAAAAATAATATTTTTAAAATTCGATATTTAAGAAGTATATTTATTAAAAGATTTGAAGATGCAATTTGCACGCATGGGAAAGTTGTAAGAGGAATCTTTTTAAAATGTCTGGAAATCTCAAACAACAACTTACATTTTTAATGCCCCAACGAAAACGTGAGACTAAAAGTATTCAAACTGTAAAATTCCCTGAGGTTTTCCTAACAACAAGCTTACTTCCGTATAAATATTTAGAGATTTTTCCAAATGGGGTAAATGAAAACCAAGGTATTGATTCGACTTTCGTATGAGTTGTTATATAATAAAAAGTATTCATTCAATATTCAATATTTCAAAAAGAATTAGAGCTCATTTACATTGGGGATTTTCCCTGGGAAAAATCGCTGCAACTTTTACGTTCGTTGGCAAGAGGTATAGAAAAGCAAGCGGGGTAAGAAAAGTTGCACGTCGTCGCAAAACTAAAAATTTCATGAAATTTTTCAAATTTATTTTTAATTTTTCTGAATTGTTGTTTTTTGTCAAACATTTTTTAAAAAATTTCACAATACAAATTTATGTGTGTAAATGTAGAAGGGATTTCGAAGCAACTTTAAAACAAAATATCACAAAAAAACCCTGCGATAATCCCCAATGTAAATAAGCTCTTAGTTTATAATTTTATGATTAATTAGTTTATTTTAATATTTTTTATCTTTTATTTAACTGAATATTAAAATTTTTAATTATTTATTTTCGGCGGGAATTCCCGGGATCCCGGGGAATTTAAAAATCAATCCCGATTTCCCGGGTGCGGAAAAAGTCCGGGAAAAGAAAAACTCTAATTACAGGTAATTAACCCTAAAAAGATAAATTTCCTACATTGGGTTATCAAAAGGTTATATTAGCAATTTTTGCAAATAAGTTGTTAATGTATTTATAATAAAAAATTTATAAGAAAAAGTATTTTTTTCTAAAACCGCGGCAATAATCACAAAAAGAGAGAAATTGAAATTTGTCGAAATTTGTTATTTGATGAAAATATATAATTCGGATTCAACTACATAATCTGAAAAATTTCATCGTGGAATAAAGTATCGTTTAGAATAGCGAAAGCAATTTTTAGTGACATTTTTCCATATATCATGAATTCCATTAGACATCACATATTAAAAATACTATAGGTCCTCAGATTTGGTTCATATTTTTAACTTAATATTTCACTTTGTATGTAATTTTAATCATACATTTCTTTTGATGTTATGTCTGATTTCATTGATTTAAAAATAATTAGAAAGGCAATAAATTCATCTTTTAATAAATAAACTTAAAAAAAAAAATAATAATAAATAAAGAATATATAGAATAAAGATAATTTTCAAATTCAAAAGCGTTTTAAAGGACTCGGAAAAGATATCAACTTAAAATTTTCTTTGATCAATACATAATTTTATTCTTTAACTATTGAACTATATATGGAAAAACTAGTCTGAATTTATTATTTGATAAATTTACAAAAATATGATAATATGATTTTTCAATTCATAAAAATTACGAAATAATTTTTGTTTTTGATTAAAAAAATAATAATAATAACAATAATAAAAATCAGAAAATAACTGTTGTTTTTGCTCAAAAAATAAAAATTTAAAAAGCACATCACTTTCTGAAATCTGAGTTCATAACGTTTGCAATAGTGTATTTAAATCCGATATTTGGTTATAATTGCTTTTTTTGTTTAAAAATTTAAAAATAAATAAATCTTTTTACAGTCCCTGGTTAAAATGGCCATAATGTTCTTGTAGATGCTGAAATCTTTATATGCTTAAATCTTTTTTTATTTTTTTTTTTACTTGCCAGGGGCAGATGTAATTCTTCTTAAAATTTTATTTTCGTCATTGTATTTTTTTTCAATAAAAAGTATTATTTTAAAACTATCCGAGGCAGCTCTGAAAGCATCTATTTTTGATTTTATCAATACCAGGTACTTTTCTTGGAGCTTAAGTGCTCATTTTGTGGCGAAATCGTACTTAAGTTGTAAAAATTGTTTTATATTTGAAAACTTAAGTGTTCTTTTCCTATCCCTAAAGTATTTCCTAAGTATGAAAATTTTCTGAAGTCTTCAAAAATATTAATTGAAAATAAACAAAAATAAATAAAAATACAAAAAATGTGCCTTTTTGCACCAACACCTTTTTATTTGCGTAGCTCATATTTTATTTTATTTACTTTTGATGCTACATGGGGGTGCCATCGAAAAATGTTTTGCATAAAAAAATAGATTTGATATTTTTACTATCAAAAAATTATTATAAGCAAATAATAATCTAAAGTAAAAGATATTCAATAAAAAGTTAAAATAATTATGAGAAAAAGTTTTAGGATAAATTAAATCAAACTATAAATTTTAGTTGATCAAAAACTCTTGGTAAGTAGAAGCAAAATAATGTAAATACCTGCCGAAATCTTGAATCTCAAAACAAACACAGGTTGCAATTCTATTATGTCTTTTGATATATTTGAGATAAACACGTTTTAAGATGACTAAGTAGCTTATTAAGTAATTTTTGGCATTCTCTTAGCTTCGATTTTGAGATGAGAAGATCTGTGAAGTTGCTACTCTCATTAAACTCCTATTCTTTAGTCTAGCGCCGTTCGACATCCACAGAACAAATTCCATTGTCGAAGAGAATGGGGGCAGCAAATTTTAGATTTTTTCAAAATTATTGAGAGAGAGATCGATATCTTCTGTAATTCTCAGCAATATTCCACGCAATGTGTAATACATTTTCTATATTTTACTAGTTTATTCTTGTGCATTATATCCTTATTGTCACAGTATTCTAGTGAAAATTCATTTTGAATGACATAATTCCATTGAAATATAGTTTACAACTGCAAAATCGATGACGCCCAGTATTTTATCCAACAAAAACACGACAGATCGACTTTTAACACTGTGTAACTGAATACGGTAAATATATATAAAAAAAATAAAATCATCTTGAGTTTCACCTAGACTCCGTTCTTCCAGAGTATGAATTTAAAGCTTAAAATTCTTGCATATTTTTATACCCACCATCAAAAAGATGGGAAACACAGGGTGTCCGTTGTAGCTTCATTTCATACTTTTCTGCTGATATCTCTTAAACAAAAGCATGTACGACAACGAAATTTTGTACAGATAGCTCGAAGGTCGATATAAACTTGGAAATCAAAAATGGGCGTGGTCCGTTTCACCTCCCATATAAGATGAAACGTCAACGAAATTTTGTACAAATAGTTCAAGGTCCAATGAAAAGTCGGAAACAAAAAATGGACGTGGTCTGCCCACCTCCCATATAACGTAAAATTTGAAAAAGCTGATGGTGGGTATATAGATTCGGCCAAGCCGAATATAACATAATAATATAATATATAAAAACGCTTGTTTTTTATCAACATATATTAATGTGCAAAATTTCACGAGTATACATATACAATGAATCCACTTTATTATATCAATGAGTTCTTCTTTTATTCAAACACCAATAATTCAAAATTTATGAAAAGGGGTAAAAGCCGCAATCTTCTGATCTTAAAATCTTTTCAAGGATCATATTCATATTAAATTATCAAAGTATCGAATAGAACTATTTGCAAAGATTAAAAAACAAAATTATAATAAACTGAAAACTATAATTGGACATGTCTACAATCAAGTAAAGAAATCCTCAACATTTATTGCAAATTTACTTTGAAAAACATTTTCAAAGAAAAAAATAATAACACTGGTCTACAAAATAATCCTCCCCCAAAGGCGAATAGTAAGAATTGATGGATTTTGGTGTACTAAACACGAATCTTCTTTCAGTTTTTTTCCATCAGGTCTGGACTTTTTTTATGGGCGTGTCTAATATTTCGCCCATAGTAAGGCCATTACTCTAGTATATTTCACCATAACTCAAGAACGGTGTATACGATTGACATAAGTGATATACCAAAAAATGCGGACTAAAAATATTTTCAAGACACCCTAACTTTGTTTTTTTATTTGCTCAATAATTTCGAAGTTATTTCAAAATTAGTCTCATGCAAACAAATTTAAGATTTTTCTGTTACTAAAATTTCTATTGATACTTGAAAATATCAAAAATGTTTCAGTTTATCATCTTTATCTTTAAGCTTGTAATTCTGCGAATAAAATAAAGCATAAAAAGTATCATAAAAATTGATCCACAAATCTTGGTTTTATTTACAGTTAAGTGAAAATATTCACGTATACCTACAAATAGGTATACAAAATACACAAAAATAGCAGGACTAGATGAAATTTGACGATCTAAACAAGAATCTGCTTTCACTTTTTTCTATAACGTATTGATTTTTTTATGGGCATAACTTATTCAGCGGTCACATTATAAAACTCGAGAATGGTTTGTCCAATTAAGACTATAACTCAAGAACCGTTTGCACGATTTTAATAAATGAAAAACCGAAAGATTCAGATGAAAATTGTTTTCAAGGGATGACAACAATATTTTTTATTCGCTCAATGTAATTATGGATCAAAATTTTCCCGATTTCTCAAAATTGTTTTTTTTTTTAATTTTTTACTAATTAAAGAATAACTACGAAATTATTAAGCCAACAAAAAATTATGCGAATATATCAAAGATAATTTAAAGCGCTATCTATTGGAGTTTAAAAAAAAAAAATACCCCTCAGAAAACCGTTAAATAAATTTATAAATTGTCGAATTTGGTTAAAATAAATTAAATTAGAATGTCGCAGATTACAATAGTTACTACTGTAATGGTTTAAGATATGAGCCTCAAGGGCACTAAAACAGGAACTTCACCCATGACAACATGTAGAGTCATTTCGCCACAAGGAAAGTATAAAAATTCAATTTTATTGAACGAACATTGTCGTATTAAAACTAAAAAAATAGTTTATTAAAAAAAATAAAAAATGTCCTTAACAACTTAAACCATATTCATGAATTATAATTACAAAAATAGCGTTTATCAGCAATTATAAATTAAAAAATTACAATATAATATTTATTCGATAGAACAAGAAATACAGAATTTATTGTATATAATTTCCAAAATATAGAGTATTGCAAATTTAAAAATTCTAGGGAAAAATATTTTATTAAATAAATAAATAAAATTAAAATTCAAAGAAAATGAAAATCGCATTTCTCATTAATTTTACTTAAATTTTCATAAAATTAAAGAAAACTAAAAAAATTACATTATAATTGTAAATCAACAACAATAATACAATTGACGTTTCAAGAGGCATCGATCGATAATAAATCCAAGGGCCTAAACAGTCTCAAAGGATCTAACATTTTTTTCAATATGCTACAAAATAAATTGACGTTAAATGTAAAATGCACTGTATTAAACAAAAGCGTGTACGACAACAAAATTGTGTACAAATAGTTCAAAGGTCGATGTTAAATATTAAACAAAAATGGGCGTAATGCGCCCACTTTATCGCCCACCTTCCATATAAAGTGAAATTTAGGTAGATTTGGTCAAGCCGAATAAAACATTCATTCTTGATACAAGTAATTTTTTAATTTTTAATGTAACTACTAGGGAGATCGTATATTCGGGTATTTGCGAAAACCGGTTTTCGAATAGTTCGACTATTCGTCATTTGAAAAAAACCGGTTAAAAATTTCTAAATTTTAGAAAAACCGGTTAACCGGCTTTTGATTAAAACTTTGATAGTGATAGTTTAGTTTAGTTTAATATTTCAAACAAAACAAATACAAATTTACAAACAAATCATGATTTTTTGTTAACATTAGAACTTAGGAAAATGTGGTTACTGCAATTTGATGATCAATTGTTAGAAACATCTTACACATTCATATATATTTCGGTGTGTGCAGATCATTTTTATTTGCAGATGATGTTATGCTTCTATTTCGAACTGCTTTTGATAATAGGGATGTACTACAGTCGAATATAGAGTATTCTGTTTCTCGTTTTTTGCATTGGTCTGTTGATAACGGGTTGACCGTAAATAATTCTAAAACAAGGGCGATTTTATTTGGTAGTATTGATGTTCCCTTGAGAATTGTCCTTGATGGGTCTTGTGTTAATTTTGTTGATAGATTGGATTGTTTGGGCTTATACCTCGACAGACGTCTGTTGTTTGATTACCATATTGATAGAATTAGTTTTAGAGTTATTGGTAATTTACGTAGGCTTTATGCTCTAGGTGTTTATTTACCTTGTCGTACGAGATATGTTATTGCTCATGCGCTTTTGATGACACATGTATTGTACGGTCTGGAAGTAATATAGGGTACTGTGTCTTGTAATATTTCTCGGCTTAATCGTATTACCAACATGATTGCGCGTTATGTATATAACATTTCTCCGCGTATGCATGTTTCAGAATATGTTCGATTTTTTTTGGGTTGTTCTTTTAGAGAATTTTTTTTATATAGAAATTTAATGATGTTCTTCAAGGTTATTAAAACTGGACGCCCTGTTCAACTTCGGTCTTTGTTCACTTTCTCGCATTCTACTAGGAATCCGCAAATTATTATTCCTAGAATTAGGAACTCTGTTTTTGACCGATCCTTCATTGTAAGAATTGCACGTTGTTGGAATTGTTTGCCACTTGAGCTTCGTCTGTTTTCTCAGTCGAATAATGTATTTCGATTGAAGCTTATGCGGTTTTTTGCTGCTCTGTAGTCAACTTCTTTTATTATTTTGATTCTTTTCAATATGGATCATAGCTGTTCATTGTGAATATTTTCAATCAAAATATTTGTTAAAAATAAATTATTTTAATATTTTATTTATATTTTTAGAAATAAATTTCTTTAAAATTATTTTATACTCTTTGTAATATGATTTTCAGTTACTTGAAATTAATTTGAATAAAAATTATTTAAATATTATTCCATTTGTTAACAAGTTAGATAAAATAAAATTTCCACAAAAATATTCGAATATGAATTTATAAAATATAAATCAAATTCCTAAGTCTTTAACTAATTTTAAAATATATTTTATTTCTTTAGTTTGAATACAATTGTTCTTTATTTTATTTTCCATTTTAAAAATAAAATAATATCTGTTTTAAAACATTCAATTTTTTTTATTCATATAAAACTTTTGAATATTTTTATTCAACATGAATTTGTTTGAATAGTTTTAAATTTACTTTGAAAAAGAAAAATAAGTCAAATATTTTTTTATACTTGAATATTTGAAAAAATTTTATAATTTTTTGTTATTCAAGCCTTTTGAGGCTGAATATTTTTATTTTTTGGATTTTTTGTTGAATAAAATAATAAAAATATTTATTTTAAATGTTTCTATTTGAATATAAGATTTTTGAATAAAAATCAGAAAGATTTGTTGAACTTTTTTTATTTAAATAAAATACATATGAATATTATTAAACTTTAAAATAATCAAATAAAAAACTTTTGATTATCTTCTTATAAAAATATATTTGTTTTTCTTTTGGTTAAATAAAATATTTTAATTTTTAATTTATTTTGTTCAATCAGATACAAATTTATAATAAATTCAATCGTTTTAGTATAAATAAAAATCCTTAATATTTTTATTCAAAAGATAATAGATTGATTAACAAATATTTTTAATTAGAAATAAGAAATAGAAATGAAATAAAAAGTATTTTTATTTTTTATTTCATTCATAAGTTACAGCTATGATATGGATGTATGGAGTTATTTTGCTTTTGCTTTTTTTTTTTTTTTTTTTTTTTTGATACTACTATTTATGGGAATATGTAACTATATACATTTAAATATATCTTTTGTTTAATTTTGGCTGGGGATCCATATGATTTGTAGTATTGATTTTTGTTTTTTAGTTTTAGATATCCTTTTTCAGGAGTGAATCTTTGTAATATATGTTAATTGGCCTAAGGAGGCTTCTTTATATTACTGTGAATTTTAAATAAATAAATAAATAAATATTATGCATTTGTGCTTATAATTGTAACGCACAAAAAATCTTCGGATCCCCACTTTAAAATATGCCATTCTACTTAAAATTATTTCCTTTTCGTTTTAACAATGTCCGGAAAAATCACAGACCTCAATTTCGAAAGCCTTAATGAAATTTGGTACAAATATATTTTTTAGTATAAGGACGAATTAAATTTCATGTTGTTTATGAAAAAATCAAAGTTATATTTTTAATACCTAAAAATAATGTTTTTTTTTATTCAAAGATATTTTCTCATTTATTAATTTAATATTTTTTTTATCTATGCCTTATTATCCGCCAATTAATTTAATTAAGAGCAGTGTTGCCCTTTTAGTCTTTTTAAGGCTAAATCTAGCTATTTTATTTTGCTTTAAGCCTCAAAATTATCGTTTTAGCTTCTAGCCTTCTTTTCAGTTTTAAAATTGCCTTAAAAGGCTAAAATTTTTAGTATTTCTTCAAAGAAGATAATACTTTCTCATTTGATTTTACTAATTTAGCTTTTACGGAACCATGCCTTACACCTTTTTGTGTATTAATTCACACAAAAAATCGAGATTATTTGTATAACAATCATATTTTCTCCGGCGACGCTTCATACTCAAAATCAAATATACCAACTCATAGTATGGACTTATTTTATTAATTCCTAAATGAATAAAAAAATAAATAAAATTCTATAATTATTTTTATTTACCATAGAAACTCTTCATGAATATAACTTTAAAAAATTATAAAAATTAAAAAAAAATCACCAAAGTTGGAAAAAAAAGTTATGAAAATTCATTTAAAAAAAAATAATAATTTTTCATGTGAAATATAAGCCAAAGTTTTCGATTTATCATTGGACAATAATAAGTTATAAAATAAAAAATGTTAGCCTCTTTCGTGCTTTATTTTTTGGGGCATTTAGCCCTTTTCTGAACTTTTTGAAAGCCTCTCTTTTTCTCACCTCCTAGCAACACTGATCATGAGGTTTCTTATATTATTTGCTTATAATATTTTCCACTTTTAAGATATGATATATTCATTATATAAAGCCATACATATTTTTTTATTTACTGTTCATATTGTAAAACCATTATATAAGAAAAATTAATCATATTCCACTGAAGTCTTACTACATTTTTCTAATTTAAAAGATATTTATTATGATTCAATTGTAAACTTAAATATAATTTTGAAAATATATCACTTTTTTTGGCAAAATTTATAAGGAAAATAAAAACCGAGTATTCGACGCAAAAAACCCGGTTTATTCGATATTCAAAAAGATAACATTTTAAAAAAACCGACCCGAATTTTTCAAAAAACCGGTTAAAACCGGTCGAATAAAACCGGTTTCATCTCCCTAGTAACTACTAGGGTGATCGATACGGTTTTCAACCGGTTTTTTCTGTCAATGTGCTGTCGGTTTTTTCAAAATGTTAATTTTTCGAATGTCGAATAGACCGGTTTTTTTAAACACAAAAAACCGGTTTTAAAAATAGCTTTTTATTTCAAAAAACATGTACTAAATACTGATATTTGAATCGAAATTTATGAATATTTTTTAGAGTATTATTTGTAATGTTTTAAAAATATAGTTTAAGGTTAAAACGAAATTATTGTAATATTAAATAAATAAATTAGTAATAATTACTTCAATTGTAACACCTGTAATATTTTTACACATTTGAATGTTTTAGTCTTTTTTTTTATTCAATATTTTCTTCATTTTTCAAAGATTTTGTTTTAAAAAAGTTTCTCCTACAGAATAGTTTCAATAAAATTGATTCTGGCTCTTATCATATTAATCCATGGTTTCTGTTTTGTTTGTTTTGATGATTATTTTCTTAAAATTTTTATATTATATTATTCGTTCGTTCATATGCTTTGTAACACCCAAAAATATTGGTTTAAGACCCGCCTTAATTTGTATCAATCGTCTTTAAGTCGATTTGATGATGTTCGTCCGTCCGTCTGTCTGTTCATAAAAAAAATAATTAATTAATTAAAATACAGGTCACAATTTTGAACATGTATTAAATTTGAAATTTGGCACACAGGTTTCTTATAGTCTAAGAACGAAGCGTGTTGAAATTGGTTATGATCGTTCCATTATTTAAACTAGGGCCATGCAAATATCCTCCCGGAAAAAGGGTTTAACGATCATAAATCCCTTAAATGTAGTAAGAATTTCTTTTACACATATAAGTTCCATATAAGTTAAAATCTGTGTTCCGAATTTCATGAAGATCGGTCCATAATTGAACATAGTATTGGCCCACAATTCCACAGGTTTAGAAAAGAAGACACTTCCCCAAATTTGATGCACATCATTGAGTAGGGTATTGTCGGACTTGACCGACTATTTCTTTCTCGTTCTTATTGGATTAATAGTTATTTCCAAAAATAATTATGTGTAATATATTTTAACTTGAACATCATAATATTTATTGATTTTTCTTTAAGAAATGTAGTCTTTTAGTAGAAATATTAACTTCTGCAAAAAAACCGGTTAACCGTTTTTTTCTGAATTTAAAAAAGTGCAACCGGTTTTTTCAAAATACCAACTATTCGAACTATTCGAAAACCGGTTTCTCCAAAAAGTCGAATAATCGATCACCCTAGTAACTACTGAAGAGATCCATGTTAAATTTAGCACATTAAGAACATCCTAACAAATTTCCTTTATCACAAACAATCGATTAAAAAAAAAAAAAACGAATATTTCAAGAAATTAAATTTTTATAAAATAAAATCAAAATACATCTAATAGAATTGATTTTAAAAATCGAGTTTTTATTGTAAAATCAAAAAGTTGGTTAAATATATGGAAAAACATTTCTATTGGAAATGATATTTTATAGAAAAAATATTAGATTATATAATTATTTAGGCAATTCAAACATTCATTAAATTTTCATCTTAAACACACATTAAATAAAAAGAAAACTGATACTTAGAAATGTTAATATTTTTGAATACAAATTCAACCATTCATTTCATAGAGTATGTGAGATATAGTGCCACTTGATTCAACATTACTTAGAGCAATATTAGCTAAATGTGGTTCATAACGACGTACGCTACGCTTTGCGGTAGAGGTATACGTTACTAAATTACGTAAAATCAATGAAGCAGTCAAACGAATACTCTTGGTTACTGGGCCTTCATTCTCATCCATTAATTCTTTAGAATTCATTAAGTCGGTTGTGTGACGTTTGATGGCCTGTAAAGCAGACAATCCGGTAGCCGCAGTCTGAGAACTGGACGATGATGACGTCGAAGGGGAGGGCGATGCATTATTAGTTCTTTGTGATAATTCAAGATTACGAACTATGGTTACGGGTGGTATTGCCGGTGCTATGTTGTACATGCCGGTAGCAATTCTACGTTGAACCGCGTTTCTTAAACTGTCCATGGTTAAATGATGGTCGATTAAATGAGTCATAAGCGAGAAGCGTTTACGGGGTACACCATCACAGAGGCCAGGACCGATGCCCCATTGGCAAAATATATCTGCCGCTGGATCTAAATGATCTGGTGCATGGGATGTACAAACATGATGTTGTAAATCACCCATCGATTTAAATTTTTTACGTGGACAATTCCGCCAATCACAAATATATAACCACTGGGCATCGATGGCTGAAAGTTGTTGAGTTTGTTGTTGTTGTGGAGGTGGTGGTTGAGGAGTAGGTGTAGATGTTTGTTGGGGTAGTGATTGTGACGGCACTTGTGGTGGGTTTTGACTGTTTTGCTGTTGTTGTGGCGCAGCTGGTGTAGCAGTCACATTACTAGATGATGTTGTTGAAGTTGTAGATGATGCGGATGTTGTTGACATTTGTGCTTTGGATGTAGAAGTTGCTTGATTGGGACCTGTAGTTGCTTGTTGTGATTTGACCATTTCATCTTTTTTGTTTGCCTCTGTAGTTAATGGAGCTTGAGCATTAATCGACGGATTGGCAGCCGTTGCAGTTACATTTACATTATTATTTGTATTTACTACTGCCAGCGGTGGTGGTCCTGATGTGTTAACAATAGGTGGCAATTTAACTGTTGGTAGCGATGGTTTTATTAATGTAATAGGTTTTTTGACATTTCCCAAGCTAGAAGATTGTTGAGTTGTTGCTGGAATTGATGGCACAACAGTTTGTACCACATTTTGAGATTGATTCTTTGATTGTATCAGAGATGGCGTAGGATCCGGTAGCTAAAAAATTTTATTTGAAATGTTATTTATTTAAGTATATTCCTAATAGAGAAATGTAAGATAATTGGAAAATATAATATAAAAATAAAAGCAACCAAACTTAAGCAACACACACCAGCAACATAATAATTCGTAGTTTTTTGTTTTTATGACATGAATTGTTTAACTATTTTTTATTTTTTTTTGCTTGAGATAAAAAAAGAAAATAGTAAACATGTTGATGATATTTTAGTGCTAAGAAAAAGTTTAAATGAAATGAAGGATATTAAAAAAGAGAGTTTTAATTAATTTTTAAATGGTGCTTTAATATAAATTAAAATAAAAATAAATGTGAAAATTGTGAAAATTATATTAAGCAGCAAAGGAAAGCAGTTTTATAAGCAAATAATAAATAATAAAATTTAAAGCATTTTAATTTAAATCAATAAAGGTATTCACCTCAGAAATTGCAACTTTGCAAGACTCTTGCAAAGTAAGTTGTGCAAAATTTATTCTATGTGGTTGTTGTTGTGTTTACAGAAATCGATGTAAATTTTCTACTTTGCAAGGGTCTTGCAAAATTGCAAATTTCTGAGGTGAATACCTTTAATATTTTGTTGCAAATCCCAGCAATATATGGATTTGCATTAAGATTGGGGTAATAAACATTTTGTCGATCAAGTTATTTTCTAATAAGTCCATATGTTTTTTTCTTATCACAATCCATACTATTTTCTATTATTGTGGAAAAATTAGATCCAAATCTACAAACATACATACATTTTGTCACTAGCTCAAAAACACATTTGCAATAATTAGTTCAGCTACTTGGTATTTATTGAAAGAGCAGTAATTTTTTAACACGCTTATAACGAACTCGAAAAGACCGACAAATTTAATTCGTTTTAAACCAAAAAATTTTATTTGTTTGAAAAATTTACTTATCTCATTACCATACTAATATTTGTAATTAAAGCGTTTTTCTTTCCTTTCAAAATGGGCTGTATTTATGAAATACATATTAATAATTTTAATATATTAGGAAGAATATAATTTTGAATTCGTTATAAACGTAGTTTTTTGTATATATAAATATTATTCTTGGGACCAAGAAAATGTGTTCGTTATAAAAAAAATCGATATAACCGTGTACGTTATAAACATAGTTATTTGTATGGAAAATTTAGGTAATATTAATGGGACCGAAGAAATCTGTTAGCTATAGCCATAGTTCGTTATAACCGGAGTAGTGTTCGACTGTATTTTAAACTAGATGATCTTAAAAAGTTCAAAATATTAAAAAGTAACTTGAACTCGAAATAAATTAAGTTTATAAATGAATTGTAATTTTCGCGAAAAAAAGTTTAAAAGATAAAAAACAAAATTTGTTTAAAAAAGATTGTAGTAGGTACATTTGCAAATAACAAACTTTGGGTCATCAAATATTGCCTCAATGGTTCCAACGCGAATGGCAAGGTATTAAGTTTATGAACAAAAATTTTGCTCCTTGGTTTTATATGAATTTAGTTAAACAAATTTTATTTAAAACTTTGAAAAATAAAATTATAATTTTCTGAATTTTTTTTTTATCAAAAAAAATATTGTTTCGCCAAAAAAAAAAAAAAAAAAAAAAAAAAAAAACGCATTTAAGGGTTAAATTAATAAAAAAAAAATATTGAAAGATATTTATTTACTTTACAGTTTACAATTTTTTAAGTATTTGATTAGATTCAATCATTAAACGTTTCTACTATCATTTTTATTTCATAACGATAGGGACAGAGAGACACACCTGATATGACCCAGTACTTATAAAAATGACACGCCCACTTTTTGTATATATATATATATAAATATATATATATATATATATATATATATATATATATATATATATATATATATATATATATATATATATATATATATATATATATATATATATATATATATATATATATATATATATATATATATATATATATATATATATATATATATATATATATATATATATATATATATATATATATATATATATATATATATATATATATATATATATATATATATATATATATATATATATATATAAACTAAATTCTTTCAAAATACTAACATTTTGAAATCGACACAAATATTTTCGTGTAAAAACTAATTATCGAATTCCGAAAATGTAATTGTAGAAAGATATGTTAATTAAACTTTAACTTCTGATATGTATTTTATTAAATCGTCGCGTTCAAACCTGTCGTTTCAAAAATTTAAACATTTTTTTTTTACTTTTCTCTTATAGGTATTGTACGTATTTTAAGAGCTATAGATTACACTATGCGACAACTGGTAGCTCTTGACATGTTTAATAAACCCTCCAAAAGATTTTTCACTGGTAGGCACAATTTTTGTTTTATGACCTTTTAAACTTTTCTATTTTTGGACCGAAGTAGTTTTAGATAAATAGAAAAAATAATATAGTCTTTGAAACTAAAATATTTTAACATAAATATTTAGAGCATTTAAATGGCTATATTTCATTAGAACTTTCTATTCATCTATCTCTAATAATAAAGGGTAATTTTTAGTGCGTTTAAAAAAAAAATTACATAGAAGTATATTAAAACTTCAGTTTATGGGTTAAAATGTCCTAAAGAAATTTTCTACGTCGAAATTCACTAGGTGTCACCGAAGGTCAAAAGTTCATACGATGAAGCCAATGCTTATTTACTATTAGGTTAGAGCAATTCTGAAAATGAAATAATAAATGTAAATAAACACACATAGAAACAAACACCATACAAAAAAAGATTGGACAGCTAACACAAACAAGAAAAAAAGTCAACTATGTTTTCAACAGTACCTAATACTTAATATGCCTTGGGTGAAGCATTTATCCAAAGAAATTAAATTAATTAAATTATATTTTATTGCCTAGTTTTAGGAGTTTATATAAGAAATGTGTGAAAATTTTATAATTTTCTTTTTTAACAACACATGATAAGTCGGATGGTGTACATCCAGTAAAAATCTAGTATAACGATGGAAATATTCTATAAAACATCGACTATTGGTAATAACATTTAAACAAATGCTCCAAAAAAAATCGAACTTCAAGTGGCTATAGAATCGAAATTTGAACAAACTAAAAAAAAAAAAAAAACATTTAGGTTTTTTTAGACTACTGGTTGCGTTGAAATTATTGAGGCAATATTTTCTTGTTGTACTATGTAATTAAAAATCCTTTAGTTTTTACCAAAAATTTGCAATTATCAATTAAAAGGGTAAAAAAGTTATATACATATATTTGTAATAATAAGCAACGGAAAGTAAAAAAGAAAAATGTTTAATATGAAATTATGAAATGAAATAATTTTTCGTTTTGCTTTGCATTTTATGCACAGTAATGCAAAATCGAAACAAACCTTTGCTGCTATGAGTGTTGGCGTTTGCTGTTGTTGCTGTGGTAATGATGTTTTGTGTTTTGATGCAACTATATTTGTCTGTACCATTACTTGACTTTGTGTTTTAGTTTGTTGTTGTTGCTGGGGCGCCGAAGACGACGACGTCTGTGGCTGAGACTGAGATGGCTGGTTTTGTTGCTGTACAACAGGCAATGAGGAATTTTTTTGTTGTATTATAGACGGATGTTGCTGTTGTTCAATAACAGCTCTTATTTGTTGTTGTACCTGTTGTTGTAAAAGTGGTGGTGTTGTTGTTCCCTGCGATGCTGCTGGTTGCTGAGTTGTTATAATTGTCTGCGAGTTCAATTGGCATTGTTGTGGAGGTTGTTGGGCTTGGGTAATAACAGTTTCTTTTATTTCTATAGCACGCATGCCCATACCACCTGTTGCACTGCCACCGCTTAAGATAACATGCCGTTTTTCTGATGGTCCTGAAATTATATGTTGTTGAATGATGGATTGATGTTGCTGTAGCTGAGGTATGGCCACAGGTGTTGTAGGTGTATTCGTGGAGGGTTGAACTAAGGAAACGGTTTTAGTCATACGTGTGATAGTGGCTGGTTGCGGTTGTTGTACTGGTGTCGATTGCTGAGCTATGGGCTGGTGGAGTTTTATGGTTGCTGGTATTTGATTTAGTTGATTGAGCAAGGATGGAGATATTTGTCCTGCTTGAATTTGTTGTGTTTGCTGGGTTTGGGGCTGTTGTTGATTCGAGGTTTGTATAATTTGTCTGGTTTGCGTTTGTACGGGTACATGTTGTATGTGTGTGGCAGCCCCTGTTTGAGGATTTATGAAAATTTGCTGAGGTGTTTGAGGTCTTTGTGTAACCAGCACTTGTTGACCTTGCGAAGTGGTCATAATCATTTTTTGTCCCTGGCCAGGTGGACCTGTGGTAATTATCTGTTGCTGTTGTCCCGGCATTGCTTGTTGTTGCAATATAATTATGGTTTTTTGTCCTGTTGATTGTTGTTGAGGAGTCTGGGTTACCAAAACTGTTTGTGTGGGTTGAGGTGGTGGAGGAGGAGGTTGTTGCTGTGATTGTTGGGCTACTAAATAAGTTTGTCCTTGTTGATTCGTGGCTAACACGTATGTTTGCTGTTGTTGCGGGGCTGGTTGTATCATTTGTTGTATGATTTGGGCTTGGCCCTGTTGTTGCATTTCTAAGGGCTTTTGTTGTAATATCACCGGCACTGTTTGCAAACCCTGGTCAGTTTTAATAGTGGCCACAGCATTGGGCATTTGTTGGTTGGTTGATGTTACGGGTTGAGTTAGCTTTAGTTGTGGTTGGTTCGATTGAAACACCAATTGTCTTTGTACACCCGGAAGAGGTCCGGTTGTTTGTTGCTGCACTTTAGCTGGTATAATTAAAGAAGTTTGTTGGATTTGTTGTGGTTGTTCCAATGGAGGCGGAGGAGCTTGCTGTTGTGGTTGAGTTGAAAATTCTTCAAGATCTTCATCCTCCAATATGGAGGCAGCCATTTCAGCATATAAATTTGCTGCATTTTTAGAGGGTGTTACTTGGACTTCTTCTTTTGCAGCCGAGAGAGATGAGTTTGATTCTATAGCCAAACGTTTATTGTTTCCCAAATGATCTTCTATTTTACGTTTTTGAATAATGCTTCCTGGTATAGGTGGATCAACCATTTTTTTATCTAGAATATCAACCAACATTTGATTGGCTAGAATGATGGGTCTACCAGAGGCATCTTTGGCAACATTAGCTCCGCTTAGGGGAGCTAAGGGTGGAGGTGTTGATTCTGATATTTGAGGTTTTTTGTCTAGTGGTGTAGGATGTGGATTTAAAGGTTTTATTGTAGTTTGCCCTACTTTTACCGGGGTGTGTTGCATGAGGGGATTGTTGACCAAAGCGGTGATAGCTGTACTTGCCACTTTAATGGGTTGTGTTGTGGTAGTGACTGCAGCAGTTGTTGTTGTTGTTGCTGTTGTAGGATTAGAATTTACAGAACTGTCCTTTTGTTTCAGTTGTCTTTGATTAACTTTGTTCGCCAGTAGACTTTTTATTAAAGAGCTTGATGGATTTTGTGTTGCGATTGCTGTTATTGGTTGGGTTACTTGGTTTACTGTCTGGTCTGCAACTTGCATAGATTCAGATTCATTTTGTTGGGCTGTTAATTGTGTTTGTTTCTCCGTTTTAGTTGGAATATTATCTTTTTCATCTATCTCCATTTTTTCGCATTCGTTTTTAACTTCACCTTGCTGTGGTTGTGTTGGAGAAGAATTTTCAGTCATTGTTGGTATTGATGGTTGCGTCATCACAGGATTTATTTCTTGTTTAACAGGATTCGTCTCTTGTTTAACAGGATTCATTTCTTGTTTAACTGTTTCAGTGACATTTGCAGCTGCAGAACTATCTGTTGTAGTCGTTTGAGCAGGAGCCGTATTATTATTAGCAACGGAAGTAACTGGAACTGATGGTATTAATGTATTTGAAGTTGCGGGCGCCAGACACGATTCCAATTGCTGTTTTAATTTTTTCTTATTTTTTCTAGCTGATCCTGGACTTTCAGATTGCTTGCCCGAGGGCGAAATTTGACCACCACCTGCAGAAAGTATAGCTTTTTGTAAAGGCAATGGTTGACCTCGCAATCTAATCGACACATAGTGTAAGCCGGGTAAATCTGTCCCATCTGTCTTTCTTACTGCAGCCGGACCAACAGAGGCGGTGAAAATAAGACGTACCAATTTGGGAAAATGCAAATGATTAACAACTGAGTGTTTACCCGACTTTTGACAGTGTGATAAATACATGCGATACAATTCTTGAGTTTCAATATGACTCTCCACACTAGAGGTTCGTTCAAAGGTGGCTCCCAGCCATGCTAAAGCGTATTGTTCATCGTCATGGGTAAAGTTTTGAGGCATTTGTAATTGTTGTTGCTGTTGGACTTGTTGATGCAGCTGCTGTGGTTGTATATGTTCAGCTGAAGTTTCGGCTACTTCAGGGGCTGGCATTGGATTTGGTGTTAGTATTTGTGGTTTAATTTGATTGTGGCTGCTTATGGTAGTAGTTTGTTTTTGTATGTGGGTAACATTTTGTAAGTTGGCAATATTTTGTGCTACCATAGGTAGCATATTTCCCGGCACCGTCTCTACCACACGCATCAATATGCAACCATCTGGACCATAGGCCTGAGCCTCAACTGTAATTAGGGATATCAATTGATCAACAATGCCCTTAACCTGCATCATAGAATGACAACTCTTGGGACCCAAACATGTGAGAGCATAAATCGCTTCCAAAGTGAATAATAATAGCATTATGTCATTTAGTGATAAAAACAATGCTATTGTATTGTAAAAGTTGGCATTTAAACATTTAAGAACATAGTCTTCATTGGTATCTTTTTGACAGAGTTTGTATAAAATCTCTAGACAATTTATTATGACACCACGGTCGGGACCTTCGATGCCATCACATAAAGTTGCCATTAAACAACGTGACAAATCATCAATTGTAGGATCTAAGATTTCCAATTCCCCAGCAATATTTCCAGCTATTTCAAGAGCCTGTATATGAACATTGCTCCAGCGTATATTCGAGCTCATGACCAGGAATCTCAGAAAAGTTTTATTTTTTACTAAAACTCCCAAGTTTTCTTCTTGAAAACTCAGATTACGTAGTATAGACACTACTTGTAATACCCGCTGGCCAACATAGTCTTGAGTACCTAAACCAGTGCGTAAATTTAAAAAGTCCATTTCATTACAATCTTGCCAAATGCCCTCCATTTCTGGTTTGCCATCATCATAATCATCTATTAGAGCTGCTTCACGTAAAGCCTGTTCATCTGTATACAAATCCATTATTTGAGGTTTATCCGTTAACAAATCATACCAAAATCCATACAAAGAATGATGCCTTACACCACTATAGATGTGTTGGAACAACTTGCGCATGGTATAATCAGAAAATACACCAGTATGAGCCAATAAAGCATCCAATAACTTTGGATATTCGTTAAGTTTCAGCGTATGTCTACTTTCATTAGCCATTAACGTACAGGCATTTATGGCAAAGTCTTGTTCGTTTGGTAGTGGTGAGAGTAGTGATAGCATCAGTTTTTCATACGCTGAGGGTTTATGTAGATCTGTGGATAATTTAAATTGTCTTCGTCTGTCCATATTCACATGATGTTGTCTGTAGTTATAGGTCATAGCAACATTATGTATAATGGCTTGATTGGAACTACTGTAAGAGGAAGGATACCTAGAACCTCTACCTCGACCACCGCCCATATTAAATTCAGCCATTTCGGCTGCCTCTGAAGCATCTACTTTATCGGGATCTTCACCGAAAAAATTTAAACGTTCATATTTTTCCAATACACGACGATAAATATATTTCAATGCAGCCGAACCATTGACTATTTTCTCTTTTAAACCCAGTTCGGGTAAAATTTCATCCCATTCGTCACGCATATTGACTTTTTGAAATCCACCTCTCTCAGTGACCTCACAATATAAGCGATGAAGATCAACCTCACGTCCTGTTATTTTCGGCATATGCATAATAGGTGTGCTATAAACAATAAATTATAATTTGTATTTAATATAGAATTTTCTAGTTTTAAGCATGTGAAATCCACATGTGAATGTTTGTAAATAAAAATAAATTAAGCGGGATTTTGTAATATATTTATGTTACTTTTTTGAATCCCATTAATTTTTTGTTAATCCTTATATACAGTACTGTGCAATATAATTTTAAGGAATTATATACATATTTAAGGATTAACAAAAACACAAACATTTAAAGAACTTTAACTTAGTCTATTAACAAAAACTGGGATAAAATACTACAATCTCCATATAGGAGTGTGCACAACAATAGCAACAAATTGATATTTTGTTTCATTTTGTTATATATTTTACAATTTCTGTAAAATTAAGTAGTTTTAATGCGATTAAATTGTTAATTGATTTCTCTAGAATGATTTCCATTTGAATTTGTTGAATTTTTATACCTTAATTAAGCAGTATTATATAATTTGTATTATAAAACAAAGTTACTTCCCATTTTTCTTATTCCTAATAAACTAAAAATTTATTGCATCGGCCTATATTGTGTCACAAATCATAATTTTTATTAAATCAACTATAAGTAAAAGAAAAATTAACAAAAATATGTATAAATAATGCTTTCTTCAGATATTTTTACTATAAAATTGCCATTTACTTTAAAAAATCGCACTAAATTTTTGCAATTGGAAATTTTGTTGCTTTTGATATGCACACTTTCATATAGAGAACATACAATATTTTTCTCGTTTTGGCGAAAAGCAACGAATTTACAAACAAATGTTTGTTAGTACCCAAATGTGTTAACAATGTTATGAAATTAGTTTTGTTCTAAATGTAATACTTTAGAAAATAAAAACATTTATGATAACCTTAATTTTGTTGCTTATGTTCTGCACAGTACTGTACATATCTATATATTAAAAATGAATTGTTTGTTTGTACCTTAGACATCAAAACCGCCGAACAGTGTCACATTTATCCAAATTAGAATGACAAAAACACGAAAATAAAAGCTTATTAATTGAAGTAATGCTTTTCTTATTTATGAGTAAACATGTCATATATTATCGAAAAAATACTTAAAGCATTTGAAAGTGTCTATTGCGCGTTGCAACTTTTAAAAATATTTTAATTTTATTTAAAACTTTTGTAAAGAAGTATGTTAACTTTAACTTCATATATCTCAGTAAATACTACAGGTATTGATACGATTTATTTGGTATGTAATAATAAATGTATCCAAATTATTTCATTATAATTTGCTAAGTTAAAAAATAAATACTGAAAATATTGTTTTTTATTTAAAAGAAATCATAATATTAAAAAAAAAATCTATTTTTAGTGGAATGAAACTAAATAGTTCCAATGAGTTCCAATTCATAAATACGATTGTTATATAAAAGAACATCTATAAAATTAAATTTGAGAATATTGGTTGCGATCTTTTAAAATATTAGAATAAAATATATGGTACCTCATATTAGTAAAATTTTAAGAATTATTTAAACATTTTAAGGTAATGGCTGAAAATGTGTTATGCAAATGTTACACTAAGATTGGTGTGATTAGATCTTGCCACGCCTATTTTTAAAATATTCTTTATTTTAATAAATTTTACAAAAATATATCTGAAATTCATACAAATAAATTAATTTTTTCAGTATTGGAATGGCAGGGATTCTACTCGCCCATTTTTAATGGGAATGCTTACGGTCTTATCTACTAACAGAATATACAATTTCAGACCAATATCTCCAAAACTAAATTTTTGTCGTTCTAAAACTACCAAATGTGACGCTATGCACTGAAACGATTTTCTTGAAATTTTTGCAGTAAAATCCTTTGAACTGCAGAATTTAAATAGGCTACTTTATTATCAATAGAAGCAGGGGGAGTGGTACCCCCATACAATAAAAAAACTTAAAAACTATTTCTGTAAAAAAATATATCTGAAATTCATACAAATAAATTAATTTTTTCAGTATTGGAGTGGCAGGGATTCTACTCGCCCATTTTTAATGGGAATGCTTACGGTCTTATCTACTAACAGAATATACAATTTCAGACCAATATCTCCAAAACTGAATTTTTGTCGTTCTAAAACTACCAAATGTGACGCTATGCACTGAAACGATTTTCTTGAAATTTTTGCAGTAAAATCCTTTGAACTGCAGAATTTAAATAGGCTACTTTATTATCAATAGAAGCAGGGGGAGTGGTACCCCCATACAATAAAAAAACTTAAAAACTATTTCTGTAAAAATCTTAAAATTTTTGGGAAAATGAACTTCCTTATAATCCTTTATAATTGAGCATTTTTTACTATTTATTTTTATTATATATTTTATTTATTTATTAATAATATTACTTATTAATAATATCCCTCATAGAACCAACCAGGAATACCTATAAATGGGACGAATAGGTTTGGGGGGAATGATACCCCCTATACAACGAAAATATTAAAAATCGTATATATGTAAATGGAACAGGTAGGACCTGGGGACGTTGAAGCCATTTAGAAAGTAAATATTATTTATCGCAAAAAAAGAGGAGCACTCCAGGAAAAGCTACTATATTATAAAAAATTCGGTTTTTTATTTGTATATCAATCACGTCAAAATTGCTGAACCGATTTCAAACGAATTTGACAAACATATAGTAAAAGTGCCGGAGGTGGCTATAGGCTAGGTTAGACACAACGACACGATCTTGATCTGATGCAACCCCTATTTTTTTAAAACTCTCAAACGACTTCTGTGAAACGACTGTGAAAATTTTAACAGCATCATCCTTTATTGAAATTCAAGATATCACAGGGTTAAATGTGTTTAAATTTTTAGCAAAAACAAACAACTAAGTATACCTGAAGTCTGTATAAAAATACGCTAACACAGTAGCGGGTTAAATGCTCGTATTTTTATTAAAATTTTACATACATACATATATAATTATGGATACATTTATAGTTCTTAAAATAGAAATTTACTACTTATAACCTTTTTAATTCGTGATCTAAAAATATTTAAAACAATTTAAAAAGGTAGTAATGAGTTGGCAGTGGCAGATATTTGATCTAAAATGTGTGACCACTTTATAAAAGAAAAAAACAAATTGAAAATTGTTTGATTTTGCAAGTTTTAAATAACAGAAAGAAATTGTTTAATTTCAATTAAAAAGCTTTGTTTCAAATGCTTGGTATTTCAGCATTTTTCAAGCAATAAAAAACATTATTTGGCTCGGATTCATAAGTGAGGCTATTTCAAATGTAATCCAAATCAGGGTCAAAATTTTAATACTTCCCATAGTAGGTTTATTTTAACTTAAGCTATATAAATGAATATAATATAATAACAGATAGTTTACTAAACAACTTAGAGAATTCATTATTCGATGGTAAACTTTAAAGAATAAAAAAAAATGCAATTCTCGATTAAAAAAATTACTCATTTTAACAGATCCCAAAAATTATTAAATATTCCCAAATAAGAAAAAAAAAAAAATAATAATAATAATTGTTCACTTACCCTCTTTTCTCATGGAACTGTTGTAGATCTTTGTAAAATTCTTCCATGGGTTTTGGAGGATTTTTACCCTTATTATTTGAATTGTCCTGCTTATCATCGGACTGCTGGCGATCCCTATTTGTATTTCGAGATCTTAATGGTGTTCCGGCTGTTGTTGCGGTGGTAGTGGAGGATGAACTAGCAGAAGTGGTGGTGGAGCTGGCTGTGATGACGCCAATTGTGTTCACTGTACTGCTGTTTTGTGTTGTGCCTTCATTTTGTTGAATTTGTGATATATTTGATGATTTTATGGACTCGTTTAACAACATTTTGTTAGTATTACTAATAAGGAAATATTTGCACGTAAATATATTCAAAATTTCAGCATTTTTTCCAAAAAATGAACACAAAAACTCAAAGAAAAAAATGCCGCCGCACTTTTCTGTGAAAAAATATTACATGAATTGCCAACTATTAAAAAAAATGCATGCAATTATTTTATGAAGAGCTGCCAGATCATTTAATTAAAACTTGTAAAGCTTGCGATACTTTTTTCAATATAAATAAGTAATAAATATATTAACCGACTTTTTTTTTTTTTTTTATTTTATTCATTCAAGTAATAAAGCCTTTAAGGCCAATAAACACATATTACTTAGTACTAATGCCTAAGCATAAAATATATGTAATAATTTTAACAATTCAAATTACAATTATTATTAAGTTTTAATTCTTCTAATGGTTCCCCAACCATAAAGGCTCAACTACATAGAATACTTTCGCTTCAACTGCGACTGACAGCTACGCAACACATAATTGATATTAACCCAGTCGTTGCATTATTTTGTTATTAAAATTATATATAATAAAATATAAAGATGTAAAAATTCTATTATGTTCTCAGTTTAAATAATGAATTGCAATTAAAATTTCCGACTTAACGAAAAAATATTAAAATAAGAATAAAACAACCGACAAAATATATTTACGTACTTCGGCTCTTCAAAGATGAACATTTTTCATCTTTGAAGTACTTCACGCAGAAGTTTGGCGTACTGATTTGGTTCCGCTCAATATAAATGAATGTATTTAACTTAGCTGTCAGTCGCAGTTGAAGCGAAAGTATTCTATGTAGTTGAGCCTTCATACCGTAATTAGAAAGTGCTCGCACATCTACAAAAACAACAATTGCTTATATTTTGTTAGTGTATAACTACTTCAAAAACAATTTGATAGTTCCGCGAGGTATGTCAATGAAAAAATTTTAAAAAAGCTTACGAGTATCCTTTATAATTATATTATGAAACAGCTGTACTTACGAGTATATTTTCTAATTATACTATTCACATTAAAGTGCCTCACGAAAAAAAGTTGCAAATGTACCCCTCTAAAAATGAAGATTAGTATGTTCTTATATGATTCCCAAAATATTATATCTCAATGTTAAAATTTACGTGAGCTGGACCATTTTCAAAACACCTCTAAAATTAAATATTTCTCTCAATATTATTATCAAAATTTTAGTTATAAGAAAATTAACTTCAAATTATGATAGAGGCATACTATGACCATGAATATTCATTTAAATAACTATTAAGTTTGTTTTCAGTCGCGAAATATTAAGATTTTACCATATTTTCATTGTTCAAACAAGTAATTTTATATATTTCGGACATTTTTCAAAATATACACGTAACTAACCCATTAAGAGCTAGAGGGTCAATTTTATGCATTTAGTTTCCAAAATGTTAAATTAGCAATATTTGCAAATAAGTCGCATGGAAGTACGTATTGCACTTAAATATTGATAAATATATGAAAAACATAATAAGTTCATTTAAAACTGCGATAATAATCGAATAAAAAGGAGTTTTTGATCATTTTTTGCTTTTGAGGACAATTATATCCTTAACTAACCATTTATTTTTACATTAAAATTAACTTAACCAATTATGGACCGGAAATCCCAAAATATTGTTTGTGCAACTAAAGGGTTAAATGAATGTACATATTAATAGTATTTGATGAGAGCTTTCAAATGATACCCTAAAATATAATTTGCGATGAAAAATGGTCAAAATATTCAAATTTTAATAAAATACTATTTAAAATAAAATCATTGAAAATTTTACTAAAATTTAAATTTCGCGAGAATGAAAGCAATTATTAAAATATTTTTTGCTCAGTATGTATTAGAGACCTGCAAACTGTGTCTTATAAGGCATTTCAAGCCACTTGATATTTTTCAAGTGCTGTTATCAGTGTGTGTGCGGAGCAATAAATACTGTTCTGCAGGCACTTAAAACCATACAAATACTGCGTGTGTGCTTCAACTTTATGAACAAATCATGAGTGTGTTATTTGCGGTCCACACGAGCCTTTTTCTGGTTCGCACATTGAACAAAATGTTGTGCGCACATGCATTTGGATAGTGTGGACCCAAGTTGTTCATGTTTTGTTCTATTTCTAAAAATTTTTCCTAAAGTTAGCGGGTTAAGCTTCTCCTATTAGATAGATCTAAATTATCCAAACATTTTGTTTAATATCTTGTTTAAAAATTGTTCTACAGAATAATATTATTTTCATAATAGAGGATACAAATTCTAACGTAAGCTTGATAACAAATTACTAATTTTGTGTATGTAAATTTCCGTAAGAGGAAGTTAGAAACTCTTTATGTAACCTACATTAATTTTTTGGAATATGGCTAAATATTTATTGAAAACTGTAATATTGAAAAATGCAGAATGGTGATGTTTATTCCAAAAAAATAAATTGACTCGTTTTTTAATATATTTCAAAGCCAGAAAACATCTCGATTTGTGTTGTTTAATAATTTAACACAATAAAAACAACTAAGTTTCCATAGGAAAGAAATTTTTAGTATTTTAGTACATTATCAGAACCAACAATTTTGAACAAAAATTATTGATTAAGGAACTAGTTCTCGAACCGTTTCATAGAATGGGTACTGGCTAGGTAACACTTCCACAGAACTAGTTCTGGAGGTGACAATTTCAAACAAAAATCATTGGTCGTAGCCAAAGTAGAACAAATACAGGCTATTTTTATGTGTTTTAGAACTAGTTGTAGAAGTAATACAATATTTCCTGGGTGAATTAAAAATTAAATTTATGATTTTTGTTTGAAATTGTCACCTCCAGAACTAGTTCTGTGGGAGTGTTACGTAGCCAGTACCCATTCTATGGAACGGTTCTAGAACTAGCTCTTTAATCAATGATTTTTGTTCGAAATTGTCACATTCAGAACTAGTTCTATAGAAGCGTAAGAGAACGGTTTCAGAACCTTTTTTTATTCTAATGAGCTATTTCTTAAAGAGCACTTTTAAGATCAATTTAATTTGGTAAATAAATTTTTCAAATTTTTTATACAAGTTTTTTAAACCGTTCTAGGAAGTTATTCGAGAACTAGTAATTTCTTTTTAGAAGTGATGTAGAAGTCATACAGAATTTGTTCTTAAGCACTAGTTCTCTAAAGCATTCATTCAAACGAATTGAGAATAGCAATAAAGTTCTACTCCATTAGTGTCAGAATTGGTTGTAATACCACTAGTTCTTAGGATGTTATTAAAGAATCTGAAGTGGTTCTGACTATACCAGTTCTAGAACTAATGATTTTAGAACATATTCTAAAATTTTTCCTGGGTATATTTGTTCACATTTATTATTTGTTTAAAAATTTTATTTTTGGAATTAGAAAGTATATGTGTGTAAAATTTTTATTTAAATCAACAATTTATACAAAGGAAAAACATAATAAAATTATATGTGAGCAGTGATGCATAAACTTATTTACTTTTTTAAAGAACTACACCACTTTTAATGGTATTTTTAAAAAATCAATTGAAAATAAATTTAAATTTTAAAAAAGATCATTGGAAAATTAGATTTTTCATTTAAATTTTTGAAAATAAAAATTGAAAATTAGATTTTTCATTTAAATTTTAGAAAAGAAGTGTTCTGAAATTTTTGAAAATAAAAATTGAAAATTAGATTTTTCATTTAAATTTTAGAAAAGAACTGTTGAAATTTCTATATTTCATTAATATTTCAGAAAACAATTATTTAAAATTACAATTTCTATTTCAGAAAAGTACAATTTAAAATAAGTTTTTATATTTTAAATTCACAAAAGATCAATTTATAATTAAATTTTACGTTTTAAATTCAGAAGACTACAAATGAAATTCAGTTTTATATTTTGAATTTCAAAAACAACAATTGAAATTTAGAATAATTCATTAAAATTTAGAACATTGAATAAGAGTGATTTAAATGATGAAAAATTGTTAGATCAACTTAATTTATGTGACCTTTAAGCAAATAAAATTAAGAAATTGTTTCAAATCCATCTAGAAAAACTATTCCTAATACAAATTTCATTCTATATATTATTTCAGTTGAAGTTCTGAATTTAAGTAAGTTTTTTCAAAATTTCAATATTTTTCTGAATTTTAAATGGAAAAATCTTCTTATAAATTGTTCTTTTCGAAAATTTAAATAAAAATTCCAATTTAAGTTGTTATTTTCAAAATTATAAATTGAAAACCTAATTTTCAAGTAATTTTTTTTCAATTCTAAATAAAAAGTTTCACTTCTGAAATTTATATGAAAAATGTAAATTTCAATTGTTATATTCTGGAATTAAAATTATTTTAATATGTTCTTTTCTGAATTATAATAAAAAAATCATAAACTAAAATGATATTTTATTTTAACTTAAAAATAGTGTAGTAAAAAACATATGTGTCTGAACATAATATTAAATAACATATAACATAATAACTAAAATAATATACTTTGTCAATTGGGTTAGTATGTATTTAGTTCATATTTTTTAATCTTAAAACACGTTTTGCTTCATAACTTTTTTCCGAAGCAATTTTTAAAATTATTTTATCATTGAAAATATGTCAGTTATTATTCTTGAAGACAAACTGTTGATTTTTTGGGAGTTTGACCAAAATGAGTAACGAAAATGATGTACGTGCTATAAATTATTAAAAATTAAAAAAAAAAAAAAAACAAATTGGTCCTACAAATAATTGGTCAAAGAATTAAATGTCCTCTGTCATACTGTTTTCAACGTCATTCAACAGTATCAGGGGAATTCGACCATCGATAGGAAACATGGTTCAGAAGAAAAAGACCACATGATATTGGATGGACAAGTAAATTGAAACCATACGACGAACTAAATTTAGAAATTTTAGAAAAATGGAATGAAAATGGAGAGAAGCAAACTGTAGCTATTATTCCATAAAATGTCTAAAGAAAATGCATAACGTCTATTGCCGCTGAAGCAAAATAAAAGAGAAACCACTATTTTTATTTTTTTGCTTTAAAATTTCCCTTAATGATGCAAAAATAGATAAATAATAAAACACTTTTCAAATAACATTTTTCTTAAATGGAACAAATTTTATGACTGTTTTTGAAATTAATGTTACTATCATTTGACTTTTGTCAATACTATGGATGTGCGATTAATCGGTTATACAAAACTTTATTTAATCTATACATATATTAATCAGTTAATCGATTAATCAACAATTCTAATTAATAAAAATTCTGATTAATTACTTTTAATTTTGATTAATCAAATTTGAATAATATTATTCAATGTTCTCAAATTTAGTTTACAATTAAACAAATGTTATTTGGTGATTAAACGACCCACATTTTATATTTTCAAACGACTTTGCATGGAGTTTTTTATATTATAATGAAAATTAAAAACATAAAAAAGAAAGTCAAATAAATTTAAAATTATTTAATTATTCACGATTTTAACTATTTAAATTCCTGATTAATTGATTAATCATAAATATATTTAATCAAATTGTTGAATAAATCAAATAATTAATTAATTTAAAATTTGATTTTTACGTCACGTTACGGTCTTTTGCATTTTAATATGTATATATAAGAATATTTTTATCTATAAGGTAATTCATTACAATCAATCTTGTATGTTGAAATAAAAAGATACCAGTACCTATGCTACTGAATTACCTCTTATTAAAAACTATGATGAACCATATCCCATAGACGGACATCTCCTGATAACGGACAAAATCACAGCCTATGGAAGCTTTCGCTGTATATGTAATTTCCTATAGTAGCTTCTTGGCTTGAGATTAATGTTGAATTTTTATTATACAAAAAGATTGAGTGAATGCGTCCATAATATGGATGAAAAAATAATTCATATAACCATCGACGATTTATGATGAACACGCTAAAGTTGTTACTGACTTCGGAGAGAAATGAAATGTATTTTACAGCGTAACGTGTGATAATCTTGAAGACATGTGTCGTTATTCCTCTTCCTTTTTAAAGTGAATAACAAATTGCAAGACTCTTGAGATTTTGCTACACACTAATATACAGTGGCTCACAGCTTAAATTATGCATTATACAATTTTATTTTTAAAGCTCTATGACAAAGTAACAGACTGGAATTAAAAATAATATTTGGTATCATAAGAAAGAGGAAGATTTCTAGTTTAATATATAACCATTATTTAGTGTTAAAGTTTACCTTTAAGCAAATTAAAGATATGAAAACAAAAAATTCAATATTTTTATCTCAAAGCTTATTTTAAGCACCCACTTATGACATAAAAAAACATTGAAAATTACGACCGATAATTACATTCAGGTATGTGATGAAATTCGATCGATTTCAAAAGTAAATCGTTTTATAGATTTTGCGTGAAGCTGCCACAAAGGAGATATTCCTTGCTTCTGAATAAAAAAGAAAACATTGCCCATAAAAATAGCACTTTGTGGAGGAATAATAAATTTACAATTTTGGCGATTAATTAATTAAGCCTACAAAAATAAAAATTAATGCAATATTTTAATAGGAACACTTTTTAGCATATGCAGTTTGGACTTTGCATTGGTTTTAAATTTTTACTGGTAATTTGAAATTGGGTTAGCACAATGATTATTTTGAATATTCAAAATCAGTTTTTTCCTTTGTGGTAGATATATCCAGAAACCTTAAAAGTTAAATTGTAAAACCCATATGTGAAGTTACAGTTTAAACAATAAGGTACATCGCTTCACCACAAGTTCCATCACAAATTACAAAAATTTTAGGATTTACAAATCTCTATACTTTTCTTAACCTCTCCCTCAATATATATTCTTTAAAAGGTATTATTATTTTTTTTTATTTTTCTTTCTACAATATCGCTTTTATTTTTTACCCATGCTTAATGATCCTTAATGATTCTAATTCTTTAGTAACAGTTTTAATCAAATTCAATTTTAAAACGAGTACCAAAATTTGTTCGATTTGAAAACGATAAAATCATGTCAATTTCGTTTTTATCACAACCATGATCACAACCTAATTTATTGAGATTTTCATAAAACAAAATGGAAAATGAAATCGATTTCGTTTTTGCAATAACACGAAATTAAAATCGAAAATTTTATTTTATTTTATATGTATCACAACCTTTTTCGTTTTTGGCTCGAAATAGATTTTCATCACATACCTAATTACTTTTTATGTGGAATGGTAGTCTTAATTGTATGCAACAGATTAGAGACGGTTTGCGTGCGTCCAGTTTTTATGTAATATTAGGTGAAATGTGTTCATAGCAATCACCCGAAAACGTTTTATTTTTGTTTTTCGATCAAAATAAATATCTTTAATGTTCAAATATTTTTTCATTTGTTGAAAAAAATATGTGAGGGATTTTTATTTTTAAAATAAATATCCATCAATGATGAAAAAAATAAATATCTTTAACGATAAATATCAGTTCGAAAAAAATTTCAAATGATTGTTTTTTTATTCATACTTTTGATTTCAAAATATTTTTTTTTATTCAAATGAAATTGTTGTTGTTTAGAATTTTTTCCATCCGATGAAAAAAGTTCAAAATAATTTTCAACTTTTGTAATAAATATCACCAAAGATATTTATATTTTTTATTTCCATCATGATGAAAAAAATTAAATTATTGATGAAAATAAAAAAATCATGATGGATTTTTATTATTTTTTGAACATTAAAGATTGTTTTTGGATTGAAATAAAAATAAAAAGATTGTTTTTTTAGTATTAAAATCCGGTCTCTGGTTCATAGTGCATTTTTAGGTCCTAATGCCTATTTTATTATGTAAATTTCCAATATGGACCACAAAATTTCAATAATATTGAGGTCTGGCGACTATTTAGAGAGCTTTGTTAAAATTGGGCCTTTATATATTAGCAAATTGTACACAATACCAAATTTATTATTAGGATCGTTATGTTGGCAATATCAAAAATATGATTTTTGCACTCTGCAACAAATTATCCTTTAGGATATAAAGGTATCTACTACTGTCTAGGGAAAGGTAAATCGATTTTAGTCGAAAATCGATTTTCAGGAGGAACAAATAAAGGAATAAAAAATATCAAAATTTAAATTAAAAGTGAAATTTAATAAAGACCCAAGTCGAATTTGCCAATGTTTTAGGAAAATGAAAAAAATCTCAGTAAGTATTCAATTTGAAAAAGATCTTAGTATTTTTACATACTACTAGCTGGGCATTTGGCAAAACAGTCTTCTAAATCCTCTGAAAGAAAAAAAATGTATCCAAATATTAATCAAATAGCTCCAGAACGTTTTGGAACGTTTGAACGCCAATTCTTGAAAGATGGCCTAATAATAACACAACAAAGAAATATGCTTAGTAGTGAGCATTGATTTAAATGTAAGGCTTGTTGTTGTTGTAACAGTTCTGCTGATGTCGGAAGTTCCTCCCTGGGGAAAAAACTTCCGGTTGATGCAGCTGTCGCTGAGTTGACAATCTTTGGCAGAGCTGAGCTCGGGTCGTTCCGGAGCGAAGATCCAATTGTCCTGGGAACGAAATGTAAGGCTTTGTAAGCCTTGCTGAAGAAGATTGGATTGATGGATAAATTAAATGTTTACAGATTTCTTATATTTTATATACATACCTTTAATATATGTATTACTTGTGACCTGAACGTTTAAAATCATTTTATAGGTTTATTATTTTTAATTTTTATTTTATTTATTTATTTATTGAGTATAGTAATACAAAGCCTTCAAGGCCAAAATATAAATATGTATTACACAGTAATAATAATCCTGAGTATTAGATATAGATAATATAGAAAAAACTTAAAACTAATACAATATAAAAATGTTTAATTATATCCAAAAGAAAACAAACATACACTTTTGACTTTATCAATAAAAAATCGACTTCAAAATAAAATCGATTTTGAGGACCGATTAATCGATTTTGAAAATCGAAATGAAAAAAGTTGATCGTAAAATCGAAAATCGATTTTTAGCATTGTTTACCATTCCCTACTACTGTCTATTGCTGATCCAATAAGTTCCAACTTCCCACCACCATTAACCGGGGAATATGATGAGTAAGTGGGATATTGGCACATCAGATTTTTGTAGAACGTACGATGATGTTGAGGAGCTAGAGACAGTAGAGCACATACTCTATCACTGTGTAGGGCTTCAGCGTAATAGGTTGAAGTGGTTTTGGAGCCACACACTACATGAACTAGGTGAGGTTAATGGCAAAGGACTTGTCAACCTCATAGGGTTTGTAATGGGAATAAAATGGCTTAGGAACAATCATAACTGATTGATTGGGTATAGGTTCAACTTTTCTTCTTTCTATCTCCTGTATATTTCTTATTTATCCTCGTATATTTATATTTCTCTCTTTCTATCATAAAGGGATCACAATGGGCCGTTTGGCCTCTGGGTGTAGGCGTGAATACGCCACCCTTTCTAACCTAACCTAAACTATTTTCTAAATCAGAAACTCTGGTATCTCTGTTTCTAAGAAGTTGGTAATACTAAATTAAATCAAAGATTATGGCAGTGCTAATGTACAGCTGAGTTGTATTAATTTAAGCTGGCAGTGCTATTCATAATTTTGTTTACCTAAAAAAAATATTTACTAGAGAGTTTTGCAAAAAAGTTAATTTTTTTTTTTGTGAATCTGCTTGCACAAACTGTCGAAAATTATGAATTGTAACATCAATAATTCTGCAAATGTAGGAGGAGTTATAAATCCTACAATCACTGCTGTAGTAGCTAACAGCGCAAATTCCACAGCCACATTGGTGGCAGATGATTCCCCAGTATCCCTACTATCAGAAATTTCTGACATTATGCGTAGCTTTGGTGATAGTGATCAACCACGCATGGAGAGCGTTAAATTGGTGGAACATATATTGCAACAACAACTAAGAGGCATGTTCAATGAAGCCTCTTTAGTGGCCATGAAACGTAAGAACAATCCATGTCCTTCTCAAGCTGATTTTGAATTTTTAATGCGTAATCATCCGGTGAAAATTGCCAGAATGCGTAAACACTTGAAAGATATGCGTATATTGAAAAAATTCCTAAGCATTAGAACTGGAAGACCTCAAGATTTTATGGAAGATTTGGATCAACAAGAATCTGATGAAGAATTGGGCATTGATGTACCCGAGATGTATGATGAAGATAGAACACGTCGTCTATTTCGTGCTGATCGCATATCGCAAATATTAAGTGGGCAACAGTATTTGGAATTTAATGAAGCTCGCAAAACATCTTTCTATTGTCGACATGGTGAAAAGATTAAGAATAAATTTCGTCGCTTTCTAGATTTGCCTGCTGACCTAAGAATACCTACAACAACTATGAATATTTTGGCTTATTTTGCCCATGAAACAATTGCCGTGATAGTGGATTATGCCATACTAACACGTTTGAACTCTTCAAATCGAGTCACAGAACCCTATAGCCGTGTGACCTCGACTGGTGCTTCGCCAGCTATGATGCACATTTGTCCTGAAGTAACCCAGGGTCGAGGTATGGAAGTTGTAAAACCCATCAGTGTGCAAGAGATTCATGAAGGCATACGACGTTTTCGTCAAATGACCAGCAAAAAGGTGGGATTCTATAGAAGTTCTTGTGATACCGATTTTCGACGTTCGTTTTTAGCATTGTAAGGATAAAGAATACTAAGAAACATGAACATGTAAAGACTTTGTTTATAATCTTTAATTATTACTTAAAAAGGCCAAGTCCTGACAAAATACTCATTAATCATTTAATATAAGTTTGATTTAATATAGATTAGTTATTTGAATAAAAATTTATCTAAAATCCTGTTTAAATTTATAAACGATTTTTTTTTTTATATACTAGCAATAGCGAAAATTTAGCAAGATAACATTCTTGCATGAATAGAAAGAAAAAATCTGCCAATATTACAAATAAAGTGTCAATTATTTGGCTTTCTTTTTTATTATTAATAATAATTTAAATATTTTTTAATGGTAAAACATAACTTTTCCCGATTTTAGCTTCCACTAGCTAATTGGTCATCAGCAATTTCCTCAATAAACAAAATATCATTATTTAAATCTTGATCTCCCGTCATAAATTCGCTGCAATCTTCATAAATAGTACCAGCATTAGCGAAACGTACAGCATTTTGGTGTAATTTAGTCATTTCATGTTGTTTCATGTGATGCGGCAGGCGAAAATCTTTATTACAATAATCGCAGCGATATAATTTAATTTCGTCATGAATTAATTTGTGTTTCTTTAAGGCATGAGCATAACCAAATGCTTTATCGCATACATCGCAAACGTATGGTTTGTGTCCTTGGTGGACCCTAGAAATTAAAAAATATGCTTTAGATCTAACAAAATCTACTAAAGTTTACGTACGCTTCATGGGCTTTTCGTACGCTTTCGTAATAGAATGTCCGTGAACAATATTTACACTTCAAGGGCTTGCCACCGCTATGAGAAAACATGTGTTTGCGCAGAAGTTCACGCGTAAGAAATTTTTGATCACATATTCTATAACAAATAGAAAATTGTAAATACAAAAATTGTCAAGGCAAAGTTGTTATTTTATTTGTTGTCCACTTACTCGCAACTATATCTTAACTCTTTGTCGTGTCGTTGTCTATGTTCCATCATACGTCCAAGTTTGGTAAACACATTTCCGCAAATATCACAAATATGACCAGTTTGGTTGTTTACATTTGCTGCTGTGCGACCACGACGAGGTATTAGTTTCATATTATTAACTGCATTAGAGTCACTTAACTTTCCTAGAGCCTTATTAGGTTTTGTATATATTTTTGAAACTTTTTTTCTATTAGTTTTTGTACCACTGTTTCTCTTAGTCAAGGTATTTTGATTATAGGCATAATCATCATTCTCTGCAGACATTATTTCAACCTGATCTTCTTTGTATTCAATTTGTTCTCTTTCATCTCCTAGATCATAACTCATGGTTTGATTAATTTCGTCTTCATTTCGTTCATCACTTTGATCATCTTGTGGATCATCGGAAAAGTTTTCATTTGCACCTATTATTCGATTTTCTTCTTTAAGTATTTCTAAATGTTCTTGTTGTTTATAAAATTCTTGTTCACTTTGGTCCGAGGATTCATTTTCTTCCCTATAACTTGTTTCATTCAATTCTTTTTCATTTTCCGCACATGATTTTTGTACTTCATTATTTAAGACTTGCATATCCTCATCTAGAGCATCCACACAGTCTAATGGTTCTAAATTCATTATTTCTTCATATTCTCTTTTATAGTTAGTTCTGGAAGACCTATTACTTTCTTCTTCTTCACTTTTTTCATCATTTTGATATAAATCTTTCAAATATTCAGCAATAATTTTTTGAGTCTTTAAAGCATTTTCCCGAAACTCAAATGCCATACTAAGGGAAAGTTCACAGTTTTTGCAAATATTTTTTGGTAACGTTTCATGTTCTTCCAACTGAATGTATTAAAGCAAATATTTTTAGTTATACAATAAAAGAAATGCATAATCAAAGCAACATACCTTTTCCACTTGTATTCCAGTGATAAGATGCAACATTTCATTCGGCGGTTCGTCTCCTTCATCTATTGGTTTGTATAAGGAACGTAGTTTTTTTGTTTGTGTCAAACAAATACGGCAACTATTGGCAACTATTTCGTGTTTCATTTTTTGTTAGTATTAAATTTGTTAGTTTAATAAATAATTATTAGTAAACAAAATTACAAATTTGTGTTAATTACAGAGACCTGCGCCGAACGATTTTAACGGCGGCGGCTCAAAATCGGCTGTTAGCCGGCTGAACATTGGTTCACAAATGTGTCCCATTAGATATAGGGGGGTCCGAAGACCGTTTGTTTGAACATTATTTATAAGTATTTCCTAAAAGATTTATATCATACATTTTTGTATTTTTGGCATAAATAGACCTCCCTAACTCAGCTCCAATTTATTTGATTTTTTCGCCATTGATAGTACTTTTATCGGTGAAAATAATGATGTAAAGATTTGTCAGCGCAATTAAGTATTTTGGAAGTTATAGGGCTTTGAAAATCGAATTTCCCTACGAAACTCGCATTAAAAAAATAATCTTTAGCGAAGCCGCTGTTGGACATACCATAGAGTTAAAAGTCCTTCCGCCCGGCCGAAGGCCGACTATTTAGAAAAAATTATTTCCACAAAAAAATTATTTTTTTGTACTAAAAATTACAAAATATTTAAAAAAGTTGTTTTTATAAAGTTTTTATATTTTTTATTTATTTTTATAAATGCGGAAGTAAGAGATTTTAATTGATACCTTAATCTTTGCAATCAGATAAATAGTATGGGAAATATTTACGATTTTAAGTGAATTAGAGAGGTAAATGAGTACCGTATTTTTGTACTTCTAATGTGTCAAAACGGAAGACTTTTTGTTTGAACATTATTTATATTTTTAAAATTATTAAAAACGTATATATGATCTTGACACAGATCTTCTCCCTACACATGTAAAATTTCAAGCTGGAGCAGTGTTGTCAGTGGAAATTTTTAAGAATACCTACGGCTGATGAAAAAACCGATTTTTCCCTAAGCGTCCAAAAAATTTTAATAAGTTCTTTAAGATTTTTTTCTAATCTTATCGTATAAAAATGCTAATTATCAACCTCCAAAAATTAAACTTTAGAAAATTATATTTTACTATGTCTACTGATGTATATATTTTAATTCATTGCGATTTTACTATTTTATTAACAAAAAATATCTGATGAACGAGCCAAGTACTAAAGATTTATCCTAAAGTTAGGGGGTTAAGAAAAAATTGTTCTTCAGGATAATATTTTCATAATAGGGGATCAAATTCTACATTTTAAATTTTATACTTAATGATAAATGTAATATTGAAAAATGCAGAATACAGATGTTTATTCAAAAAAACAAATTGACTTGTTTTTTCATATATTTCAAAGCTAGAAAACATCTCGATTTGAGTTGTTTAATTATTTAACACAATAAAAACATCTAAATTTCCATACAGGGAAGAAATTTTTAGTATTTTTAGTACATAGAAAATTGTTTAAAAATGGATTTTTAAAAACTGCCGAAAAGTTTACAAACAAAAAATTATAAATTAAATTTATATTTGTTCACATTTATTATTTGTTTAAAAATTTTATTTTTGGAATTAGAAAGTATTTGTGTGTAAAATTTTTATTTAAATCAACAATTTGTGAAAATATTTTGGCAAACGAAAAACAGGCCAAAAGGATACACATAACTTTGAGTCTACATTAGACAAATTTTTATCAAGACAAACGTAAAAATGAACTCGAATTTATGGAAGGTGGCGACAATTGTGCAAAAACAACAATATGGCGAATTCATAAATGTTTTTTATGTATGCAGTTTGACAGCTTTAACAACCAAAAATAATAATCAGCAGTTTAACTGAGGCTACCTTGTATAGATTTGCACCGATTTTGACGTTTGTCTTGATAAAAATTTGTCTAATGTAGACTCAAAGTAATAAAATTATATGTGAACAGTGATGCTTAAACTTATTGTGTTTCTTAAAAAACTACACCACTTTTAACGGTATTTTTTAAAAAATCAATTGAAAATAAGATTTTTTATTTAAATTTTAGAAAAGATCATTGGAAAATTAGATTTTTCATTAAAATTTTTTAAAATAACAATTGAACATGAGATTTTTCATTTAAATTTTAGAAAAGAACTGTTGAAATTTCTATATTTCATTAATATTTCAGAAAAGATTAATTGAAATTACAATTTCTATACAAAATTTGGAAAATATCAATTGAAAATTAAGTTATTTATTTTGCATTCAGAAAAGAACATTTGAAAATAAGTTTTTTATATCAAATTTAGAAAAGAACAATTTAAAATAAGTTTTTATATTTTAAATTTAGACAAGATCAATTTATAATTAAATTTTACATTTTAAATTCAGAAGAGCACAAATGAAATTCAGTTTTTTATTTTAAAATTTAGAAAAGAACAATTGAAATTGAGAAAAATTCATTAAAACTTAGAACATTGAATAAGAGAGATTTAAATGATAACATAATGTTAGGTCAACTTAATTTATATTACCTTTAAGCAAATAAAATTTAGAGATTGTATCAAATTCTTCTGGAGTGTAAAGTATGAATTAATTTTACTCTTTATGCAAATTTCACTCTATATATTATTTCAGTTGAAGCTCTGAATTTAATTTAGTTTTTTCAAAATTTCAATTGTATTTTTTGAATTTTAAATGAAAATTCTTCTTTTCAAAAATTAAAATAAAAAATTCAAATTTAAATTGTTATTTTCAAAATTATAAATGGAAAACCTAATTTTCAATTAATCTTTTCTCAATTCTAAATAAAAAATCTCACTTTCAAATGATCAATTCTGAAATTTATGTGAAAAATGTAAATTTCAATTGTTATATTCTGAAATTAAAAGAAAAATATTATTTTAATATGTTCCTTTCTGAATTAAAATGATATTTTCAAATTTTGAATTGGAATATCTCATTCTCATTTGTTCTTTTCTGAAACTGAATTCATAAACCTCATTTTTAATTGCTGTTTTCATAATATCATATAGAAAGTTCTTATTTTAACTTAAAAATTGTGTAGTAAAAAACATATGTGTCTGAACATAATATTAAATAACATATAACACAATAACTCAAATAATATTCTTTGTGAATTGGGTAAGTATGTATTTAGTTCATATTTTAGTTCATATTAACACACGTTTTGCTTCATAACTTTTTTCCGAAGCAATTTTTAAAATTAGTCAGTTATTATTCTTGAAGTCAACCTGTTGATTTGTTGTGAGTTTGACCAAAATGTGTAACGAAAATGATGTTCGTGCTATAAATTATTAAAAATTTAAAAAAAAAAAAAAAAAAAATTGGTCCTACAAATAATTGGTCGAAGAATTAAATGTCCGCTGTCATACTGTTTTCAATACTAGATAAATAGAAAAACATTTTTCAAATAAAATTTTTCTTAAATGGAACAAAATTTATGACTGCTTTTGAAATTAATGTTACGATCATTTGACTTTTGTCAGTACTATGGATGTGCGATTAATCGGTTATACAAAACTTTATTGAATCTATACACATATTAATCAGGTAATCGATTAATCAACAATTCTAATCACCGTCTATGGAAGCTTTCGCTGTATATGTAATTTCCTATAGTAGCTTCTTGGCTTCAGATTAATGTTGAAACAAATAATTCATATAACCATCGACGATTTATGATGAACACGCTAAAGTTGTTACTGACTCCGGAGAGAGAGAAATGTATGTATGTATGTACTCTACAGCGTAATGTGTGATAATCTTGAAGACATGTGTCGTTATTCCTCTTCCTTTTAAAGTGAATAACATATTACAAGACTCTTGAGATTTTGCTACACACTAATATACAGTGGCTCAGCTGTGATAGCTTAAATTATGCAGTATACAATTATAGGAATTAAAAATAAAATTTGGTATCATTAGAAAGAGGAAGATTTCTAGTTTTATATAGAATCATTATTTAGTGTTAAAGTTACATTCAGGTATGTGATGAAATTCGATCGATTTCAAAAGTAAATTCTTAAATCGATTAGGTTGTGATGAATTTCGAACGTTTTCATTTTCCATTTTTGATTAAATTAATTTTATTTTAATGTTTTTATGTTAATTTTTTAATAAAAAATTATCAAAAGTTAAGTTTTATAGATTTTGCGTGAAGCTGCCACAAAGGAGATATTTCTTGCTTCTGAAAAAAAAAAAACATTGCCCATAAAAATAACACTATGGAGGAATAATAAATTTAAAATTTTGGCGACTAATTAATTAATCCTACAAAAATAAAAATTAATGCATTATTTTAATAGGAACGCTTTTTAGCAGATGTAGTTTGGACTTTGCATTGGTTTTAAATTTTTACTGGTGATTTGAAATTGGGTTAGCACAATGATTATTTTGAATATTCAAAATCAGTTTTTTCCTTTGCGGTAGATATATCCAGAAACCTTAAAAGTTAATTTGTAAAACCCATATGTGAAGTTACAGTTAAATTCGAGTGTCTGATAGGTTTTTAAACAATAAGGTACATCGCTTCACCACAAGTTCCATCACAAATTACAAAATATATTTAAAGTTTTAAACTTAAAATTCAGTGTTTTAACGCAACAGAATAAAAAAGTTTAGGATTTACAGAATCTCTATACTTTTCTTAACCTCTGCCTCATTATATATTCTTTAAAAGGTATTATTTATTTTATTTTTCTTTCTACAATATAGCTTTTTTACCCACATGCTTAATGATACTTAATGTTTCTAATTCTTTTGTAACAGTTTTAATCAAATTCAATTATAAAACGAGTACCAAAATTTGTTCGATTTGAAAACGATAAAATCATGTCAATTTCGTTTTTATCACAACCATGATCACAACCTAATTTATTGTGATTTTCATAAAACAAAATGGAAAATGAAATCGATTTCGTTTTTACAATAAAACGAAATCGATTTCAAAAATTGTATGTGTATCACAACGTTTTTCGTTTTTTGCTCGAAATCGATTTTCATCACATACCTGATTATTTTTTATGTGGAATGGTAGTCTTAATTGTATGCAACAGATTAGAGGCAGTTTGCGTGCGTCCAGTTTTTGTGTAATATTAGGCGAAAAGTGTTTACAGTGCATTTTTAGGGCCTAACACCTATTTTATTATGTAAATTTCCAATATGGACCACAAATTTTCAATAATATTGAGGTCTGGCGACTTTATATATTTGCAAATTGTACACAATACCAAATTTATTATTCGGATCGTTATGTTGGCAATATCAAAAATATGATAATATGCCCTGATTTTTTGCACTCTGCAACAAATTATCCTTTAGGATATAAAGGTATCTAATACTGTCTAGGGAAAGGTAAATCGATTTCGATTTTAGTAGAAAATCGATTTTCAGGAGGAAAAAATAAAGAACTAAAAAATATCAAAAATGAATAAACTGACGACAGATGACCCACAGTTCTACGAAGAAGTTTAGTTTTACTACCTTTAAAGACATGTAGGCACTAGAAGTTTTCTACGAACGGGTCCTCCGTATTCCCGTCCAATAAGAACTTTTTCTATTTACCAAAATTAATTGAATATAATAATACATAATAAATAAATATTCCAATAAATTTGTAATACAACTACACTTACGAATGTTATGTGTGGGCTTTGTGACTCCAGAATCCGGCTTTTATTGTCCAACCGATTTTCATGGAAAAAAAACTCATAATGATTTCTTGTACCATAGAAGCATATATTTTAACCATTTAAAGTGACCATTTTAAAATGGTTTGTAACCAATACTCCTTTATATAGCACTCACAGTGCTATATAAGTGCGTGGACCCTGCATGGAAGTACTTTTCCAAAAAGAAGTACTGGCTGTGAGCCACTGTATGTTGTTGAAAAAATAAATTTCGTTTTCTAAAAAAAGTAGTCAAAGCATCATCAAAACAATAAAACATCTCGAAATCTGGAAAAATAGAACATAAAAATCATTGATTTCGGAACAAATCAACACCATAGGTGTTGATTACATTTAGTCAGCAGCAGTTTGCAGTGCTGTTTCATTTAGCCCTGTTTCTAAAACATTTGGTCAGCAGCAGTTTGCAGTGCTGTTTCATTTAGCCCTGTTTCTAAATTCACTGCGCTGCATTCAGATTGAGAGCGAGACAAAGAGAGTGAGCAAATAAATGAGAGGCTAAAATACACAAGTAGAACAAAGCTAGATGGTGGTTGTAAATCATAGATGCCCACGCACACTAATACAACACATGTAGTTGTGTCAGTAAAATAAAAAAAAAAAAATGCACTAAAAGAAAAAATGAGTGAATTAAATAAAATATGTCCTCAAGTTTAATCGTTAAAAAATAAATACTAAACAATCGAAAAATAACACAAATAATATTTATTGAAACTTCATTGCTAAATTTGAAAAATAAGGAAATAAATGATGTTATTTTTATATTTAATATAACAAAATATAATGTAAGTATTAACCTTATATTATTTGGAAGGCTTAATTATAAACATGTATTGTTAAAATATTTTCCCTTGTCCAGTCATTTATATCTAATGTGAAAATCTAATATAATTTTATAAAAACAATGTTTAACTGGAAATATTCAAAATTGTTTTCATACATAATGTACAATTTTTTTCAGTGCATTTGTGTACTCATCGCTCTCTCAGCGAAGAATAAATGAAAGAGAATAAGAATATGTGTGAAGCTCTCAGCACAAATGTGCTTGAAGTGGGCATCTATGTTGTAAATTGTGGCTGCCTACGCTGAATTGTAATTATAACGGCAGCAACATGTTGTCCTGACAGTGATCAGATGATAATTTTTTTTTTTCCATCAGGTCGGGTTTTTTTTTATGGGCGTGTCTAATATTGTGCTCTAAATATGTCGACTACTCGAGTATATTTCACTATAACTCGAGAAAGGTATGTACGATTTATATAAATGATATACCAAGATATGCGGAATAAAATTTGCTTTAAATCACTTTTCTTTCAAATTTTTATCCGCTGAATAGTTTAGGAGATATTTCGAAAAAAGTGTCGGAAAAATTTTTTTTCATGCAAAATTCAAGATTTATTTTTTTTACTAAAACTTTTTTTTTAAAAGTGAAAACATCAAAAATATTTAAGTTTATCACCTTTATCTCAAAGCTGGCAAAACTACGAGTAAATAAAGCCACGTATCATAAAAATTGATGCACAAATCTTGATTGGATTCACAGTTAAGTTTGGATACCCATGCATTACTATAGCTAAGTGGAAATACACTAGTGGGCAAAAAAAAATTTTTTTTTTTCGTTTTAAATAAAAAAAAAAAAAAAAAATAGGTGGATTAGATGGAATTCAATGTGCTAAATAAGAATCAGCTTTTACTTTTTTTCTATCACGCATTAATTTTTTTTTATGGGCATGACTACTATGGCCCCGCCGTTAGGCAATCACACTTGTATAACTCGAGAACAGTTTGTTCAATTAAGATAAATTGAACTTTAATACATAACGACATAAATTGTCTATATAATTTTTGGTCCAGTTAATATTTCCGTAGTTATTTGGTAATAAGTACCGAAAATTTTAAAATTTATTTTTTTGAAAGGTGGTGAAAATTCTGATCCATAACACTGAAATTCTTGGGCGAATGAAAAATATTGTTGACATACCTTGAAGACAATTTTTATATGCATCTTTTGATGTATCATTTATCAAAATCGTGTAAAGGGTTCTTGAGTTATAGCCTAAGTTTGACAAACCATTCTCGAATTTTATAGTGTGACCGCCGAATAAGGTGGTGATATTAGCCATGCACATAAAAAAAATCAGTACCCGTTAGAAAAAAAAGTGAATGCAGATTCTTGTTTTACTCGTCAAAATCCACCTAGTCCACCTATTTTTGTTTCAAGAAAAAATAAATTTTTATTTTTTTTTGCCCACCACTTTATTTCTACTCAATTGTATGTAACATGGGTATTTTTACTTAACTGTGAATAAAATTTAGATTTCTGCATCAGTTTTAAAGATACATACCTTATTTTGTTCGCAGCATTACCAGCTTTAATCATTTAAATATGATAAACTGTAACATTTTAGATGTTTTCATTTATTAAAAGATATTTTAGTAACAAAAAAATCTAAAATTTTGCATGAAAATGATTTTTTTCGGATACTTATTTCAAAATAACTCCGAAACTATTGAGCACATACAAAAATTAAGTTTGGGGAATTTGAAGATATTTTTAGTACGCATCTTTTGGTTTATCAATCAATCAATTGATCAATCCTACACACAGTTCTTGAGTTATGAGGAAATATACTAGAGTAATGACACGCCCATAAAAAAAATCCAGACCTGATGGAAAAAAACTGAAAGCAGATTCGTGTTTAGCACATCAAAATACATCAAGTCCAACTATTCGTCTATGGGGGAGGATTTTTTTTATTGACCAGTGTAGTTAGCAAAAAAACCGATACTTCCCCGACTTGGCATAACTTCATATTCAAAAGAAAATTGTACAAATAAATCTTTATATTTCATTTCAAAAAACAAAAAAATTTCTTTTAGTTATATTTTATTGTATTTTTATATTTTTTCCATTTATTGACATTCAAATATTCATAATTGTATTTTTGTTCATAAATTGGCAGCACTTTTTTCGACGTTAAGCCCAAATTACAATAGCGCGTAGTCAGCAACAGTATCAGCAAAAATTATCAGCTGTTCACTGTCAGAATAACATGTTGCTGCCCATATATTTACATTTAAGCGACGCAGCAAAAATTTACAACCACCATCTTGCTTTATTCTACTTGTGTATTTTAGCCTCTCATTTATTTGCTCACTCTCTTTGTCTCGCTCTCAATCTGAATGCAGCGCAGTGAATTTAGAAACAGGGCTAAATGAAACAGCACTGCAAACTGCTGCTGACTAAATGTAGTCAACACCATAACAAACAGTGCATTCTAAATAATCAGCTGATTATGGCAGCACACACTGCTGCTGACTACGCGCTATTGTAATTTGGGCTTTAAAGTTAACATGTAAAATTCTACACGTTAACTCCTAACGTATATAAATTTAAATTTTGTATGAAATTGACTATGAACGTTAGCAACAAAACACAGCTAATATCGTTTTTCCATAAAATTATGATATTGTTTTCGGTATCGTAATTTCCAAAAATAACTATATTAAAATCGTCAAGTACCAATTTTGTATTGAATGATTTTAATGCTAAAAATTATATTTTTGCAATTAAATACTTATAATAAAGATAATTCGGATGAAACATATTCTTTTCAAATAAGAAAAAATCATAATAAATATAAAATCTAAAAAAAAAAACATCATACATGACAGTCATACATATTTTTATGCAAATATTATCAGTAGGGCAAGTTTTTTAAGCTTTTCGCTTGGAAAGTAAGCATTTGCATATTTCAAAAGAATTTAACAAAAAATGCTTATATTTTAAATCTTTGCATAAATTTGCATATAATGGATACAAAAGTTAGTTTTCTTAACAAAAACACAATTTTTTGGTGATTTTTTGGAGTTCAATCAAATGATTTCTAAAATTTTTTTGTGAGTATTTTGAGTACATTGTAAATATTGTAAAGAAAAAAATTCGGAAGCTTCAAATATGATACTTAAAATTAAGATAGTTATATTTTTATAAACATCGAAATCTATTAGAGATTAAAAGTTAAAAAATGCACATTTGTGCATATTTTCTACACATTAATATATAAGAATGCATAAATTCGTAGGTTTTTATATTCATATTCATGCTATTTTTGCATATTTCTGTGCATATTATACCATTTTTTCTTGCTTTTTCAAGCGCACATTTAAATTTTTTTTGTGCATATAAAAACTTGCCCTGATTATCAGTTATAACATTTGCAAGCGTGGTTATTCCCAAGGCACATATTTTTACAATTATGTACCTCAAAAATTTGGTTATACCATTAAAATCTGTTAAGGATTTATTTGTATTTTCATTTATTCTTATGTTGTTGAAAATTTTTTAATTTTAATATTTTTATTTTAAAGTTTCTTCCAAATGTTTATTTTTTTTTATTATATTAAAATTTTTTTTTGAAATTTAGATATCATAATAATCTCATTTTCAGCAATATAATATGATATCATGGTCAGCACCGAAGATAATATCGTTTTCGCTATCATATGGTTTTATTGTTTGTTGGGTTCTTTCAGAATATTTTTTATTTACCTACGAAAATTTGTATATAACAGAAAAAGAATGAAACCAAGTTTTGGCAAAAAATCAATCTTTTTCAAACTTAAAATTTATCTCGACCAGTAGAATTCTCTTTGAAATCAATTCAGATATAACGAATCAGGATCGTTTTTAAAAATATTCATACCCGAGATGTCCAACTTTGGGACCCTGTGGATCCGCACCGGTCGGTCTATATTATACAAGCGCAAAGCATAAACTCACCTACACCTCGACTATCATTATATGAAATTTCATTGAAATCGCAATAGCTGTCTTAAAATTCCATATAATTTTTTGAATCGCACATTTATATAAATAATCTAGTAATAGCGAGAAGTAAAAAAGCACACTGGGGTTGGTCGCATTAGGAAATGCAACACTGGACAACAGAAAACTGTAAATTTCCCATGATACTATAATTTCCTTTTTATTTGAAACGGTAACAAAAATTATGTGTCTAAGCTAATATTTAGTAGCGCTACGCACAGTGGGGCCAAACGAATTTTTTTTGATAATAAATCTGTATCTCCGAAACTACTGCTCGTATCAAATTGAAATGTATTTTTAAAAAATTGCCAAAAATGGGCTTGTAAAGCTTTTTTTAATGATTTTTTCAGGATATTTTTTTATACATTACATAAGTAATAATAATGAAAATATTATGCTAACGTGCTTTTCTGTGCAATTAAAAAAAATAAAAAATCTTTTAAAAAATTATCTCTTTGCATAAAATCTGCACTTCTGCATTCGTTTTTGGACGGGCGGGAAGCAATTTAGTGTCAAATTATAAAATATATTTCTTGACTAAATATAGTAAATAATTTTAAAAAACTCTCGTGACATTTTTTTATTTTTTATTAATCGATAAAAATTACTTTTTTCTAAAATTGACCATTTTCGACCAAAGCTGTATGTAGGGTGCAAACCTAAATCAATTCAAAATTTCTTTGTTAACTATTTATGAAACTTTAAAATATGTAAAGAAAATAATTTTTTTATTAAAACAACTTTGAGTAAAAATTTTAAAAATAATGCTATAAAAAATATCCATTTTTCATACTAACTTCAGAGTACTTGACACCCTGTAGCTTATACAAGATGATTTTTCTGAAAGCTTCCTCTAGGAAATACAGATTTATTCCCAAAAAATTTGCGTTTGGCCCCACTATGATACGTTTTATTCGAAGTATAGATAGACATAGATTTCGAAAAAAAAACACCTAATATTTATAAACTGTTTTTTTTTTTTTTATTTCAGCACAATTATGTACACAGAGAATACGGTTTCATTGCGACAACCGAATTTTTCGCCAATCGAATTTGGGTGGTTGCATCAATTATGACAAATATTTATTGTGATTACTAATTATTTCAGTTCTTAGTGCTAAATAATTGGATGGAATAACTCTTTTTAGAACAATTATTCAGTTTAGATGATCGAAAATAATGGTAGAAGTAATTGAAATACTTCTAAAAAATATGGTTCTTACAATGGATTTATTCGATTGAAAAGAAAATAAAATTTAATTTTATATATATATGTGTATCTTTATTTTAAATTAAATACTTACATACATATACTTTTACAAAACTGTATATACATAACAAAAACACATTATCAGTTGGAATGTTTTAACGGGAAATCCATGTATCTAGGAACATTATGATTCAACAATGATTTGTATGGTGTAACAAATTACAAATTTTGTTTTAATTCCCACGCCCAATTTTTAGGAGCTTTGTGTGAATTTATACCTGAAATTTGTGACTTGAATCTTTGCCTTTGAAATTACTTTATAAATAGATCTTTATATACATATTTAATTGCCTTCACTCTAGTTTTAAAGGATTCGTTTAACCAGTCCCTCTGAAAGAATGAAAATATATGACCATTCACATGTGTTCCATCATAGATTTGAAAAATGTATTTATTTGTTAGACGCTATTACTTACATATTAACTATTTGCCTCCTTTTAAGCAAATTCCTTTTTGAAAATATGTACTTATGTATGTGTTGCTTCATAATATTCCTTTTATATTGAATTCCTCATTTATTATTTGTTTCTTAAAACATTTTTGTTTTATAAACATAATTTATTTTTTTAGAAATGTCAAAAAAAAAAAAATGAAACCAACTTTTTTATTATGTGAACCGAATTGGTCTTTTGTAATAAATTTCTCTATTGCAATATTGTTTATTGCAACTGAATATGCAGTACTAGTATCGGATATCTATGTTTTATTGATATATTGATTGCCACAACTAAAATATTCGATATAAAACCGTTCATGAAAGTTCTAAATATGGTTACCTCCCCTGAATTGTTATTTTAATTTAAAAAACTAAACATATTGGTAGCATTAACCAATTATATTACAATTGGAACGTTAATTTAAATATTAGTACCATTTTATCTTTATAAAAGGAAAAATATTATTCTATTTAAAAATTTATAATAAGCTTAATAAAAAATTGGTTCATATTATCAAATTTATATTGTGGTAAGCGATTTCCAACCAATTTTTTTTCTGTGTGTACTTCAATCGAATTAATTATATTTTGTACTATTTTTAAATTTTCATACCCCCTTTCCGAGAAGTTAAAATGTCCAGGAATTCCCAAAACCTATCAACAACTCATAACATAACATAACGGGTTGCGAAAAAAGCTTTTTGTACCATGGCGGTGAGTAGAATTTTTAGATAATACACTGAGAAAACAGATTTGTTGTAGTAACCGAATTTATTGCCAATCGAATCCAGTCGGCTGCAAGTACTATCTTATAAATCGATTGTAAATACTGATTATTTTGTTTCCTTGAAATATTTAATTGATACTTGCATTATATATATTAATCGAGATAACAAATAATTTAGTACAATATAGTACATACAAAACTTTTAAAAATACAATTCGGTGAGAGCAACTGAATCTATCAATTGTTCTCACCGATATTTTTAATTATAAATAAATTACAAAATTATAAAATTTTAATCAATTTATTTTACATAAATAAATTTAAAAATAATTTTTAGCATAAATATTATATAATAACATATAAGACTCAATAAAAAGCAAAAACTCAAACTCAAATAAAAACAAATGACAGTTTAAATTTGAGATGTAAAGGGTATGGAAGTTTACTAAATCCTTTTAGGATTTTTTTGGTTTTCATGATTGAACGAATAATAAACTTCTTAACTGCTTAAAAAAAGAGTCTTCAGTGTCCACCTATTCTGTTCTAATCCTCTACAGCAAAAAAGAAACAAACTGGTAAACATGATGCAATGAAAATACATCAATTGTACATGCTCCAATGCACATAAAATACATAATACACGCACCTTTAAAAATAATTTATTAAATACATGTCAAAATAAATTTACTAAATATTCGGTTGTAATCCTCGAATTTATGTTGCCTTTTTGAAACAAATGGTTACAGAAACCAATATTTGTACTAAAATTCGGTCTCAGCTACCAAATTATTTTTTACAGACACATATTGATTCACCTGACCAAATTTACATCCTCAAGAATCATTATTCAAATATATATTAAAATATTATCAGTATAAGAAATCGTTTGTATTAATAAATAATTAATATTTATAATAAAATATTTATTACATTTACAATTATTTTATTATTATAACAATTTTCCAAACAATTCTTTTTCTGTCTGTAGATAAACTTTTTTCAACCGTTTTATAAGCCGTTATTAACTAGTGGCTTCTAGAACAATAATAAAAACGTTACAATTTATTCATATATATATATATATATATATATATATATATATATATATATATATATATATATATATATATATATATATATATATATATATATATATATATATATATATATATATATGTATATGGATAACCTTTAGGATTTGAATCAGTACCGTTAATTAACTTCTGTTATTTCTAAATTGTTTTATTTTGTTTTAATGGAATACTCGTATAAATTACATGGCTTATTTCATTTTAACAATTAATTGAAATTTACAAAATGAACAAAAGTTTTGAAAATAGTAATTGTAAAAAAAAAATCCCAAACACTTTTAGCATCTAAGACAACGATTAAGATTAAAATTAAATGTGGAGCTATAAAAGTTAATGATGCTCTTTCGCCTACGAAATTTGTGTGTATGTGTTGCAATAACAATAAAAGGATGCAATCAGTTGCAGCACGTTCACACATATTCTAAATATACATACATATGTACAATGTACATACTATGTATATTGCAACGTATGTACATGAGATATGCTTCAATGCAATAAATACCACCGCGATGAACTTATAAAATGAAGTGCGATTTGTTTTAAAACTTTTATTTCTTACTTTTTTCTTTTTTGAGCACCGATACATACGAATGATTTTAAACTTATACACTCACAAACTGCTCACTTGATTATACTTAGAGAAAAACAAACCGGAAACGGATATTCCAAGTGTTGAAATAAAACTTCAGCTTACAGCAACACAACAAAAATACGCACATAATGAAGTACCGGAGGGTTGTGGTAAAAAATCGCATTTTAAACTGAGAACATTTAACGTAGACTAAGCATAAATACAACATGCAACACTTATACAAAACCATCTACCAAGCAGACAAAACATACATTCAAAGGAATAACAAAAATTATTGTGCTGCAATTACACTCCTACTTAGTTGGGTTTTGTCCCATTTAACACTTTGCGTGGTTTCGAAATTTTATCATAAAATTATGAAATTTAAACTTGTAAAAATGGCTAAAGACTTTTGTTATGGTTTACTTTGTGCACGTTTTATCTTAAGATTTCTCATCATAATTTGCATTTAAATTGTGTTGTGTTCCGCCATTTCAGTATACAATGTAAACCAAGATTTTGCCTACAAAATTTTATCAGAACTAAATCCAGTGCTTAAACAAATGAACATCTGATGGACGCATGGACGCTTGTAAGGCCGTATAAACCTGATTTTTAAAAATGCGTTTTTTTTTCCATAATATGAATTTAGTAACCACTTTACATCACATGTTTTGAATAAATGTGATTCTAAGTAGAGCGGTATACTTTAAGGAGGGGTCCGAAGATTTTTTCTGTGTATTACAAACATTAGCACAAACGCATAATACCCCTGCAGTCAATGGTGACTGTCCGAAACCAGTTACTTGACTGACGACATTAGGGCACCACTAGTCACTTTACCAATTAGGTGATTAGTCACTTTAACATGGGGATGTCCTAGGAGGAAGTCTATTGACACCCCAGAACCAAAAAGTGGCAATATTGTGACTAGTACGAAAAAGTTAATTGAAAAAAACACAAATGATTTCTTTAATAAATTGAAAATTCTAATTAGCAAGGCGAGGTTTTTCTATCTATATATATAAAAGAGTAACGTGACTGACTGATTCATCATCCCACAGCCCGAACGGCTAAAGCTAGAGAAACGAAACTTGGAACGTAGGTAGGTCTCCCTCCATATAGATCCACTAAGACGGAATTTTTGGAAATTCGAATGTTTAGGGGGTAAAAACGGGTAAAATCGGTAACCTTATAACTCCCAAACTAATAAAGATACAAAAAAAGTTGAATAGTTATCGTTATTCATTTAAAAAATAATCGGACAGGTGTCTGGAACTTTTTTGAAAATCGGTCCTTTTAGGGAAAAAATGGGTAAAAAGTGTATTTTTGTACTTTTTTGTCACCATTTGTATCTTTGAAACCAATAACTTATCAAAAATGAGAAATACAAATTTGGTACTTTTTAGAAATTCGAACGTTTTAGGGGTAAAAATCGTACCTATTTTTGGTACTTTTTTCATAAAACATTTTTTTATATTTATTGAAATATTCATATGAGTATTTTAATATGGGATATCACTACAATTTAGAAATTCATTGAAATAATATTTTTTATACTTCGATGGGTAAAAAAAAGTACCATAAAGGGGAAAAGAGCAAATTCAATAATGAATTTTCAATTATATTAAACTTAGAAACATGAAATTAAGTAAATGTCCTATGTGGATAAGAATTCACAAGAGTGGAATTTGTGTTACTTAAAGATACATGGTCCTGTGGGTAAGAATTCAAGAGGAAGGACTTTGTGGTACTTTTTTGTTCTTCTAATGGTACTTTTTGAATTTTTTTTATAATTATGAACCTGGAAACATGAAATTAAGGACATGTGGTGCTAAGTGAATGAGAATCCATAAGAGGGGACTTTGTGGTACTTTTTTGTTCTTCTATTGGTACTTTTTGAATTTCCTGTAATATTTAACCTAGAAACATGAAATTAAATATGCATGGTCCTATACGGGAAAGAATTCACAAGACGGGACTTTGTGGTACTTTTTGGTTCTTCTAATGGTATTTTTTTGAATTTTCTGTAATATTTAACCTAGAAACTTGAAATTAAGGATATGTGGTCCTAAATGAATGAGAATCCATAAGGGGGGACTTTGTGGTACTTTTTGGTTCTTCTAATGGTATTTTTTTGAATTTTCTGTAATATTTAACCTAGAAACTTGAAATTAAGGATATGTGGTCCTAAATGAATGAGAATCCATAAGAGGGGACTTTGTGGTACTTTTTTGTTCTTCCAATGTTACTTTTTGAATTTTTCTTTAATTTTGGACCTAGAAAAATGAAATTAAAGATATATGTCCCTAAGTGAGTGAGAGTTCACAGGGGGGACTTGGTGGTACCTTTTTGATTTTTATACCCACCATCAAAAAGATGATTTTGTCATTCCGTGTGTAACATGTCAAAGGAATCATCTAAAACCCCACAAAGTATATATTTTCTGGGTCCTGGTTAGATTCTGAGTCGATATAGCTATGTCCGTCCGTCTGTCTGTCTGTTGAAAGCAGGATAGTGCTCGAACGGGGCAACGTAGGGAGACGAAATTTGGCACAAATATTTATCTTATATAAGGTTTGTTTGGTATTGAAAATGGTACAATCGGTTAATAAAGAAAAAAGTTATGGGCTAAAAACTAGAAACACAGGGTGTCCGTTAAATACTTTTCTGCTGATATTTCTTCAATAAAAGCTCGTACGACAACAAAATTTTGTGTGTGTAGTTCGGGGATCGATATAAACTCGGAAACCAAAAGTGGTCCGCCCACTTTACCGCCCACCTCCCATATAAGGTGAAAATCAACGAAATTGTGTTCAAATAGTTCAAGGACCAATGTAAAGTCGGAACCAAAAACTGGGCGTGGTCCGCCCACTTTACCGCCGGGCCGAATATATTCGCGCATGTTTTTTTTAATTTTCTGTAATATTAAACCTAGAAACATAAAATTAAAGATGTGTGGCTCTAAATTGATGATATTCCATAAGAGGGGACTTTATGATACTTTTCTGTTCTTCTGATGGTACTTTATGAATTTGTCGATAATTATGAGCCTAGAAACATGAGATTAAAGATTTGTAGTCTTAAAAGAGTAATAATTCACAGGTAGAGTCGTTGGTATACCTTTTTGTTCTTCTAATGGTACCTTTTGAATTTTCTATAATTATGACCCTGGAAACATGAAATTACAAAGTCCCCTCCTATGAATGAAAACCCATAGGAGGGGACTTTGTGGTATTTTTTTGTTTTTCTAATAGTATTTTTCGAATTTTCTATAATATTCAACCTATAAACAAGAAATTAAAGATAAGTGGCACTAAGTGAGTGTCAATTCACAGGGGGGACTTTGTGGTACCTTTTTGTTCTTCTAATGGTACTTTTTGAATTTACTATAATATTTAACCTAGAAACATGAAATTAATGATATGTAGTCCTAAGTGAATGAGAATCCATAAGAAGGGACTTTGTGGTACTTTTTCGTTCTTCTAATAGTGCTTCTTGAATGTTCTATAATATTCATCCTACAAAAATTAAATTGAAGATGTAAGGTCCTAAGTGAATCAGAATCCTTGATAGCGATATTGTGGTACTTTTTTATTCTAATATACTTTATTTTTCGTTATTCTAATGTTAGAATCCTGAAACTAATGAGATATTGTTATTTATGGATGAAAATTCTCAAGCTCTGTTAGTCACATTCTTTTATACTAAATATTAATAATAGAAATACTTTGGTAGTGTTTAACTTTCGAACGTTAAAGATGTTAAAAATTGATACTTTATTGGTACCCTACGAACTTTCTAAACTAAAAGCATAGAAATAAATTTAAAATATCCTTTTTTATCAGAAATATATCAAACATGCCTTTTGTACTTTTCGAAAATCCTATTTTTTTTTATTGAAATTTTTGGTACTTTTTTAAGTAAAATATTTAAAAAATTTATTGTTGTTAATGGTTTTTATGGTTTTTAAATTTTCCACTAACGAAGTAGCGGGTTTACAGCTCGTAATATATCAAATAATTGAGAGGTAATCTATTTCTATTGGATGTATTTCACGTATAACATAAAAATATATATATATATATAAAAAAAAAAACATTATTAACTTTTTTCTTACTAAGTAAAATACTAAAGACTTTGTTAAGCACTATGGAGTCAATAAATTGATATTTGAGACTACACACGTCTAAAAAAAATGCATCAGAGCCAAATGTCCTACCATGTATTTATTGCCGATAGTAACCCAACCTGTACTGCCAAGCATATGCCTTCCGCTTTGTATCAAGAAATTCGAAAATTGGAAGCCAAATTAAAGAAATTAAATAAAGTGTCACTTTATTTTGTCGCACAAAATGCATGACCAACACAACACTTTTGTCCCAAACTCGAAAAATGCATATTTGAAAAACTTCTTCTGTTTATTAAATTAAAAAATATAATACGACAAATACCTGGACACCAAAAAAGTAGCCCATTATGCATCTAGAAGACAATAATTATGAACTAAATAGTATGAGTAAAAAACCGCACTTTATTTTGTCCGACAGTGTATATAAAAATTTTGTATAATAGAAAAATACATTGAATCGTAAAATATTGATTTAAAATTTATGCTATTATTCATTTTTATTATTAGATATTTTTAGATAATTTATTTATTTATTTAATATTTATTTAGTGCAAATTAATTTACAAAAAATACAAATATTGACAGGACTGGCATCAATGGCCTTCGCCTCTTTTATATACTAAATTAATTATAGGTATATTTTGTTATTTATAAAATAGAATTAATAAAATAAAGTAATATAGTTGTAATACAATAAACTATTTACAGATATTTACAGTTATAATTTTGCGAGTATATTTGGGGGTATATGTTTTTTCAGCATTTTGTAGTCAAAATTTTGTATGGCTTCTTTTAACGATTTTTCTAGATTAGTATTTGTGAAGCATGATAAAAGATGGGTCATAGTTAAGTTGTTATTACATCTTGGACATCTAGGTGGCATTGAGTTCCTTACAATTAGATGTTCGTGTGTAAGTTTAGAGTGTCCTAGCCTCAGCCTAATAAATAATTTTTGTTGTTGTTTTGTAAAATTGTTTGGGTATATAGCTTTGTGTAAAGAGGGGTTAATTGTTTTATAGTAAGTATTTGGCATGTTGCTACTGGTTTGTCTATTTTGGGATTTTACGAGGTTGTTGACATCTTTTTTGGTATAGTTGTTTATAAGAATTGATGGTGATCTATTTGTATATTTTGCTGTTTTATCGCCTAATTCGTTTCCAGGAATGTTGATATGAGCCGGGGTGTATTATATTTTAATATTTTTACTACGAATAAGATTTTCTTTTATTCTACTAATTAATATATCGAATTGTCTATGTGATTTTAAGGCGTTTATGGATGAGAGACTATCGGTACAAATTAAGAGGTTACATTTTATTTTTAGATAAGTATAATACCCTGTTTCTCTATGTCGAACGAAAATCAAAGCGAACGTAAGCAAGTCGAACGAATTCGAATAATTTTGGGTTTCTGTATTTCCTACGCTTTCGTTCGCATGGAGTTACGCAAGGTAGATTAAGAAGGTAACGACATTAAAACAACTGAGAATTTTGTTTCTTTTTGAAATCAATATGGCTGCCTGTGTTTTTTAATTTTAAGTGTCAAATTTTTGTTTATGTTTACATTTTTTTTGCTTACTTTTGTGTTATTGCGTCTTTCTCCTCTCTTTTTACTACATGAATTATTTTTGTTTTTTGTAAAGAAACATGTGAAATGACAAAATTAAAGTTGACATAAGAGATGACAATGCAAAAACAAAATACATGGGATTTTTTTGGTGTTGTAGTTGTTGTAGAGTTGTCGTTACCTTCTTAATCTACCTTGGAGTTACGTCTTTTCGTATTGTTTTTGTTTTATTATTCTTTCAGAGTAACTTTTTTTCGTAAAAATATTAAAAATACTACTAAATTGTTTAAACGTATATACAACCAAGTAAATAAACAAACAAAATTAATGACGATAATATTAACGAAACCAATAATTTTCTTAAGTCTTTTGACTTAACGTAACATCACATTTGTTAAAAAAATAAAAATTTTTTTTTTTATTTTTTTTACGAATTTAGATTGCAAATTATTAAAAATATAATAGCTATTAAAATTTTGGAGTAAAAGTTATCAGAAATCTTTTTGATTACAATTTTTCTAAAATTTTTATTGATGTTACGTTTTTTTGGCTTCATAAAATTGAAATCTTGAAAAACGTTAACCACATAACTTAAAAATTATTTAATAAAAATTAAATTATTCATCATTAATATATTAGGCAATATTTAAGGATGTAATAACCCAAAAATCTTGTTTGTAGGACAATTTGTTTAGATTTTAGAAAGTTTTTTATGCCTCCTGTAAAGTTATGAAAAGTAATGTTACGTTGTTTTGCATTTTCGGTGACGATATATATATCAAAATTATTAATTGTGAAAAATTAACTTTTTATGTGAAAAAACTAATATGTGTATAACAAATTGTGCACAGAATATCATTTTGAAAAATATACGTGTTATATTCGCAAAATAACCATCAAATATTTCCACATTTTAAATGTATTTTTATTTTATTTATGTGTATTTTTATTTTAAACTTTTCAATTATTTGACATTACATGACTTGAAAATGACAACTCTCTCTAATAATTCTACCTTGTTATTTATTGTATCATGGTAACGAACAAGATTTCACAACATATGTTTTAATAAATTCCTTTAAGAGCCCAAACACAACCAAACGGATTTCAATGTTGTTTTCCGCTCTAAGAGAGAAATGCAAATTAAATGAAGACGGCATCCAGCAGCGGATTTCATATATATTTTGTTTTTGTTTCTTTATATTTTTTGTGTTTGGCAACAACAAAACTACATATATAAAAAAATATTTATCTTCCTCTCTTAAATTCCATACACAAAAAGTATAAGGCAAATCTATCTATCTCTTTCTTTCTTACATAAATTTAATGTAAACCTATGTGATTCATTTTGCAACAACGGCAACACTGACAGAGGGGAAGAGTGAGAAAATGAGAGCTTTTGAGAATCCGTTGTGAAATTAAAATAGATTTTAATTTCCAGCGGATTCCGCTGTGTTGTTTTAGTTGCCAAATCTTCATATAAAAAAATAATCCGCTAGGTTGTGTTTGGGCTCTAAAGTGTGAAAAAAATTATTACTTGTGCGCAATACTACATTCGCCAAACTGCTGGTAGCCCGATTTAGCTTATCCTACAGGAACGTTATAATCAGATACGAAGCTCTTACTATCTCTAGATCTTTCACTGTACATATAGACTCTCTAGTGTTAATTGAATTCAAATAAAAATCATTAAGTGATTTTCTTATGCATAGATTTTGGGTCGCCATTGTTAATTTAATTTTTATTTATTTTATATAAAATTCAATTAAACATATTAATTTTTGTTTGTTTTTCATATGCTGTATTAAAATAAAGTAAAAAACCATTATATATAGGATAACGATTCTGCCCCCATCACTTGGTGAATCTACCCCATGGGATAGGGTAGTTTCGACGATTTTGGTTACTTCACAAATTCTTAATAAAAATTAACTTGACATGAAGATAGTCAGGATTAACAAGGGCTTAAATATTAGCCAACATATCGAGGTCCACCCACTTTACCGCCCACCTCCCATATAAGGTGAAAATCAACGAATTTGTGTTCAAAAAAAAATTTGAAAAAGTTGATGATGGGTATATAGATTCGGCCGGGCCGAATATATTCGCGCTTGTTATTACTAAAGAAAGTTTATTGATATAGTGAACCGTTTTGAAAATACAGCATTTTAAACAAAAAAAGTGTCGAATGCTCTACAGTCAATTAATCGTATTTCACAAAACATTTTACGTTAAATATTGTATCCATATTATGTTTGCTAAATTGTAAACAATTTTAAGATTCAGATAAAACCAATTAAACAATGGGGGCGTATATCTATTGTACATCTATTAGATTTTAAAGACATTAGCGTTTATAAAACCGCATTCTGTTTGTCAACTCCAAATTTGAGATTTTCGAGCATATAGAATGAAGTAAGAATTTTCATACAGAATAGGTCAAATTCGGAAGAACCTAGGCTTACCCCTATAAAATAATTGGATATATATTTTTTTTTTAATGCTCTCCATAAAGATATCGTTCATATAATTATAAAATCTTTATATGTATCTTACACTACTATATGTGCGTGGATTTTGTGCTGATGTTTATAACACTCAAAAATATTGGTTCAACCCCCACTTTAATCACTAGCTGAGTTGATTTAACGATGTCCGTCTGTCTGACCGTCCGTCCATGTACACCATGTAATCAAACTTCAGGTTGTAATTTTGAAGATAATTTGATAAAACTTAGTATTTTATTTTATTGAAATTTTCGTTTTGATTCAATGAATTTTGGCACAAAAAGTTTTATATAAGTTTTATAAAAATTTAATGAAAATCGATGCCATATAAACATCTCTTCCAAAAATCAATTTAACGTGTTTAAATCCCAAACAAATGTTAGTATAAAGTTGGATTTTAACAAAAATAAGTTTTATATAAGAAGAAATCACAGTGCCAGATTTTCCCTGGATCCGTCCATAATTAAGTGCAGCTCCCATATAAAGTCCACTTCCGAGAAACACTCTAAAATGCATGAATCTCATATAAATGTTATTAAAAAAAAGTAATAATAAAAAAATTAGATGAAAAGTTCGTCTGACTCTACCAAATTGTGAAATTAAAATTTTCAGATGCCTTTTTTGAATACTGGACCACATATTTACAAATTACAGATATGTGTACAAAATATATTTATTTTCACCAATATGTGTGGTTTAAGCCCATATAGTCGTAATATTTTTTTTATTTTGAATTGTGGAACTCACCTTAAGTAATAGCACTAAGTTGAATAGTTGAAAGTTGAAAAGTCTTGAATTACATTCCAGGATTGAGTTAAAGTGCTAATTACGAGATAGGAACATTTTTATTTATATTTCAGCCTCAGTACCTAATTTGTTGAAGTTTACAAATTGTGAAGATTATAGAACACAATTTGTACACTTTAAGAAATATCAGTCTGTAAATTTCAACGCAAAAATACATATGTATGTGTGTATAATACTTTTGGTCATAACAATTTTTATAGAGGTTAAATTTTCTATTAAAGCATTTAACTACTTAAATGACTTTAGGCGTTTTGGCGTTTGTTTTTTTATATAAATACGTAAGTGTGTATTTACGTAATTGTGCAAGTGTGCGTAAGTATATATGTATGTGTGAGTGGTTAAGTAAAAAAACAAAAACATGATTTTCATTATTTTTATTATTCTTTAGTTGAATTTTTAAAAAAAATGTCCGGTATTGAAAACATGAACATGTTTTTTTTTGTTTGTTCTACAAAAAGAAAATTCAGGAATAAATTGTACTTCTAATAATAAAATGTTAACTATGTTATCCTAAGCTATTTATTTTGATTTAATTTTTTGTAATTTTTAGTATTTGGGAATACTTATGTAAGTTAAGTATGTCAAGTTTAAGGTGATATATGTTTTTTTTTTCTTTTTTTTTTTTTTAAAGAACAAAAATTCATTGTAAATTCATTAAATATATTTTTAGGTTGTGTACATAACAATAGTTCAATTATAGGGAAACATACAAACATACAATTATAGGGATACATACAAACATTCTAAAATTATATTGAAATTTATTTTCTATATAATAAAAATATTATAAAATAATTAAATTGCTAACAACCATATTTTAATTTGGTGGATATTCATTGGTATGGGAAGTCCGGGCTCGAGGACTCACTCTCTCACTCAATAATTTCGGAATATCTTTAAATAAAAAAGTTAATTATTTTAATTGTTTGTTTGATTTTTGTACATATTTTTTATTTTCTTGCTGTTTTTTTTTTTTTTTTTTTTTTTTTTTTTTTAATATTTGACATTTTATTGCATAATATTCCGCACCAAAAAGAAAAAGTAATATCATTTACAGAAGAGAAGGTCCTTTCATCCGGCCGAAGACTGGTTATTCAGACAAACTTTACTTAGTAAAAGGAATTTCTCCTTTGTGGCATTTAAAATAACAGCTTTGCTAAGTATATCTTTTTGCAACCCCGAAACTAAAATTTTACTAAATATTTATGGTATTTTTAAATTGGAACTTATTTCATTTATTTTAGGGATTTATTTCATTAAATTTGGTACTAAGTTTTTTATTATGACAAAACTCCCAAATTTTGCGAATTATTTAATTTATCCCTTTAGAATTTATTTAATTTTTTTTATTTGGGAGTTTCTTTACTTTATTGTAACTAATTTCATTGGAACTTATTTCATATTTTCGTATAAAATTTAAGTTAAATTTGAGGTGGATGTCATATATTTATAACCTATACCACAATCGGCTTAGAATAATTTTCTGAGTCGATTTATCGATGTCCGTCCGTCTGTCCTTCCATGTAAAACTTGTAATCAAGTCGCAATTAAAAAAAAAAAAAAATATTGAGTGCCTATTATGGTTTAGAGAAAAAGCCTATTGAAATTGGTTGTGATCGGAATAGGGTTTAACGATCATAAGTCACCTAAATTTAGTAATATGTTGATGAAATTGGGCACATACATGTTTTACATGAGCATACATTTGTGTGTTAAATGTCATGAAGGTCGGCCCATATTTAACCATATCATCCTAAAGTGTAAAAATAACATTACTTATATAATTCATAGGTATATTTTATTGAAAAATACACTACGCTTAATACAAGTTTCGGTCTACAATTGCACATAACAGAATAGTGTCGGGTATCATATGATCGGGCTTGACCGACTACATATTTCTCACTTATTTTTTGATATGAAATATTAGTATGGGTTATTTAAAATCGACCTATTGATTTCCCTCTCCCCTTCCGAATTTAAACATATTTGTTAGAGGCCAAGGTGAATTTAAACAGTTGACCTTACTTAATCAGCTTATTATTATTATTTTTTTTTTTTGCACTTAAAACTCCAAACTCCATATAAGCAAAATTTTTGCTTACCCATGTATAAAAAAAATATGAATTCACCGTATTTTTGTTTTTGTAAAACTGCTGCCCCTGTTTCAAATTTGCTTACTTGTAAAACTTTTCGTCCTACAAATCCTGTGCATATTTTTATTATTATATTATTTTTCCTGCAAAAAAATCTGAAAACCTTAAAAAAAAAAAATGAACAACACTTGGTCACCTTTTCTCTCCCTAATCAAAGTTAAAGATTTGAAACCGTTAGAATCTGATGGAATAATAGTGATTAAAGTATCAAATAATTAAACTTAAAAAAATAATAAAATTTGGAGAGCAAACAATGAGTATTGCAAATTAAAATTTCTTAAAACCAAAACAGAAATAAACGGGAGCCCTTTCACTTGGCAGTATTCAACCCGGGGTTCAAAAGCTATGGTTACGTAAAGTTACGTTTTAACTAGAAACAAGGGAGAATGTTATATTATATACCAAATAAAAATAGACAAAATTATGTATCAATAACCATAGATTATACCATAGATTTGAATCTCCAAAAAAAAAAAAAAAAAAACTCAATTGAAAAAAATTACTCAAAAAGGCACACGTACTACAATTGTTTTTGTTTTAAATGAAAAATTGTACTAATACATTCTTAGACTTAGGTTTTTTTGACAACCGACTTAGGTTTTTGAAAACTGAACTTCATATCTATGTCAATAACCATAAAAGACATTAACGTAGGTTTCGTTGTTTTTGAGTACTGCGCTGTCAAAGTTCAACATCTTTTTATATTTTAAGAAATGAGCAAAAAATTAATTTTTCACGAACTTTCGGTGAATTTTTCTTTAATAAAAACTGCCTTAAAGGAAAAATTTAAAATGGAACCATTAACTTCAGGGATTTATGTATACTTTTATGCAAGAATTTGTAAATTTTTTTTTGTCCTGGTATTTTTGTTATTTTTTTGAAAATAGTCCAAAAATGCACTAATTTTCAAATTTCATGGAGTGCAACTAAAAATATAACAAGACTTTTCTTCTGAAAAATGTCTGAAAAATATTACATATTATCTACTTTAATATTCTGAAAAAAATCGTGCGCATATTTTGCCCGATTTTAGAAATTGAAATTTTTGTGAAAAAACTCAAGTTGCTCCAAACCAAAAACAGGTTAAGTGCTAACTTTTTTATTTTTTTACTTTGGTTTATTTTTTGTTATTTTATTATTGTTTTGTACAATTATTTTAAATAAACAAAACAATTTACTGCTCAATACAGTCGAACTCAGTTAAAATGAAGATATATATTGTAAATCTTGTTCGTTATAGCGTTACTACATTGTAATTGTTGTTTATTTTACTTGGTATTAATAGAGAGTTCTCTTTTTGTGAGTAAATATGCTTTCATGATTTCATGTGATGTTTTTATGTCCAACAAAGTGATGTGTCTTATATTGGTACTTGGTATTTAATCTTGAAAAATTCAGGAACTATGCAAACAATACAGCCAGATACTACGTTGATAAATATCCATGGTATTGTATGTCTCCTACCCTCCACAAGTTTTTTATTCACTGCCCGGAAATTATAAAACATGCTCTTCTACCAATTGGCCAACTTTCTGAGGAAGCCCAAGAAGCAAGAAATAAAGATTTCAAAAATTACCGGGAACATTTTTCACGAAAATGTAGTAGACAAAAATCAAATGAAGATATATTTAATAGACTTTTGATAAGTTCCGATCCAATCATATCTAGTATGGGGAAAAAGTATGAAAAAAACATATAGACCTACCGCAAACTGAAGATGAGAACAGAACACAATAACAGTAATATTGATGGCTCAGATTTTGACGAAAGCAGTGAAGAAAGTTAAGTGGATAAAAATGTTTAATATTATTTTAGTTGCATATTAAAATTAATTTAAGAAATTCAATTTTAATTATTTCATTTTTAAAGAAAGTACTAACATTTCGTAAAGGGGTTTTCAAAATTTTTGTTGAATTTAGGGTTTTTTGTTTTTTTTTTTATGAAAACATTACCATTCTTCAAAGAAAGCCTTAGAATTCTAAAAATGAATTTGTTTACCTACTAATAAATAATAAAAACGTCAAAAGTGATCACTAAATTACTATCACTTTTTCCTTGAAGTAAGCGGCCATTTTAAACCCATTTTTTCACAATGTACAGACAGACGGACGGATGTTGCCATTCAGCCAAAAAAAATCGTAGAGATCTAATAGTAAATTTTTTTACTAACTAGTAAAGAACAAAACAAGTTGTAGTTATTAAAGTATTCATATTCCTTGAATTATGCGGCCTTTTTCTAGCCATTTAATCCCAATGTATAGACAGACGGAGGGACATTACCATTCTGCCAAAAAAATCGGAGTATTTTAAAATTGATATTTTTTACTAACTAATAAAAAACAAAACATGTTGTGATTATTAAAATATTGATATCGGCTTTTCTTGAATTATTCGGCCATTTTAGACCCATTTTTACACAATGTATAGATTACTATTCTGCAAAAAAATTTAAGAGTTCTAAAAATATCTTTTTTTACTAACTAATTAATAAAAAATTAAATCATGATCATTAAAATATTCATATCGCCTTTCTCTGAATAAAGCTGCGATTTTAGACCCATTTAATCCCAAGGTATAGACGGACGGACAGACATTACCATTCTGCCAAAAAAAAAAAAAAAAAATCCTAAAATTCTAGAAATACATTTTTTTACCTAATAATAAATATAAAAATAGATCCTCATCATTAAAATATTGATATCACCTCTCCCTGAATTAAGCGCCATTTTCGACCCCTTTTACCCCAACGTGCGTCGCCTTAGATTTTTACGATTATCCAGAGTACTTTATGGAGTCTTAGATGATTATATCGATATGTTTCACACGGCATGACAAAAGTAATGGGAGGTATAATGTTTTGATGGTGGGTATACAAATCTTAACTTTAATACCGGTTTGTATTACCTATATGAAAGGCCTTTTTAATGGTACATTCAGTGGCTTAAAACCTATTTCCATACAGTTTAAAATATATCCGAAATTTAAAATTTTTTTATCATAAATTTACAAATTTCAATGAAGCATAAAAATCTTGTTTTTTTTAGTAAATTTTTTGTATGTTTAATCATAGAAGCACTGCATCATCATACATATATTCAGACTTTGGTGACATATAATTTTTTATTTATACTCTTATTAGCGTTTATACTCAATTTAGAGTAAACCACAAGAAATATATTTTTAAATCATTAAATAAGCAACGTTATATTGATTGCTCATTTTTTTTGCAAGATCACTTTTGCAAAGATCTTAAATAAATTTATCTGATTTAATTGTAAAATAGATTTTATAAAGTCAACAGTTTGTATTTAATTCTATTATATCAAAATGAGCTCATGTAATGTCCTGTGTAGTTCGTGTTCTCAAAACATAAACAATTCCACTAAGGACATATACTCTATAATTAAATGTGGTCACGTTTATCATGGACAATGCCTGCGCAAAATCATTTATAAAAAAACTTGTTCCATTTGCCATAATCGCTATGATCTACGTCAGTGCAGGAAATTATATTTTTTACCATCATCAAATGAACAATGTGAAAAGGAACAGTTTACTATTTTTAAATATGATTGGATGTACTTTGATGAAAAAACCGACTTAGAGGAAAATGAATTGACAAAATGTTTGCTTACAATGGGCACCGATCCCACCAACAACAACAAAAAAATATACGCTGCCCGAGTTTTTTATAAAAGACATATTATACCAGCATATTTTATTCCACCTAAAAGTGCAATTGCCATTTACGGCGATTATGTCTATGATGTTAGTGAAGATATGGATCTTTTAGACATTAGTTCTGATGATCCAGATTTTTATGAATGGGTAAAGTTCACAAATGAGCAAGTTCCAGAAAATGCTCTAGACATAACAGAATTATCGAATGAATTAATATTAGTCGATGCTGACATAAATGTAGCAAGTAAATTAGAAGGGAAACAATATATTGCTCGAGGTGAATATGAAGGTAAAACACTTTATGGAAAATTATGCTCAAAGGATAACGGTGAACGGAATTGTGTTTATTTAGCAAACGAAAAGCAAGTGATAAAACGGGAAAGGATAAGCGATTTAAATTGTGAAGTTCTAGTAAGAAATGCTCAAAAAATGTTCACATCCTGATTCTAAAAGTAAAAAGTAATACGTTAGAAATGTTTGTATTAATATAATATTTGCAATTAAATTTAAACAATTTTGTCTTAAATTGTTTACCGATTATTAAAAAATTATTCCATTAAAACTAGTTAACAATAATAAAATCTTACTTTTCTTTCAGATATTAAAAAAATGTTTGTAAAATTGGATTGGGGACATAGTCACATAAAAGAGTTTTCCGAAATTTAAAGAAATTAACAGAGAGAATGTAAGCATTAGGATTTCCTCATCATGGTGGAACATTATCAAGGCTTCTTACATAGAATAGAAGGGGGAGAACTTGTCATAGGAGCACTTCTGTCATGGCCAATTCCTTTGAAAATGAAGTAATCACTTTTGTAGCTCTAATTGTTTTTCTTTTCCCTTATTGCATATATTTCATCTATCAAATTTTGACATTTTCAATTTACATTTGATTTGTGGTAGATATAAGTAATTGTTTTTTAAATACTCTCCCAAATATTTCGCTGTGGGTATTTTCTTAGTATTTGTGATTTAATGAAGAACTTATTCAGTGTTACAAACTTAATGAACAAGAATTGACAACAGTTGTTTTCATAAATTAATTTCAAGTGTGAAAAAATATCATTGGACTTCTCCCGGGAAAGCATTTATCACACACAGGGCGAGATTAAACAGATGGCAGCAGTTCTACAAAAACAACAATACGGCGAATTCAGTAGTTTTTTTATACATGGAGTTTGACACTTCCGCGGGAAAACAAAAATAGTGCTTATAAGGAGTTTGACAGTTCTAAGTATACAAAATAACAATCAGCTGATTAAGTGAGCTCACCTGAATCCGTCTTAATGGTAAAGTGTAGAAAAATTTAAGATTTTTATAAAAGGAATCCCACAATTCCAAAAAAAAACTACGAAAATCCCAATATTGAATTTTTTTTAATTTTGCCCATAAAGTCCACATTTAGTGCAGGTCTGAAAAATGCAATTGACAAATTCTTTACAGAACTAGCCTTTGCGATTTTAGAACATATAGGCTAAAGTCAAAATTTTGATATAAAATCGGCAAATTCTATAAAAAGTCCTATTGGAAGCTTGGGCTTGTTTTTAATTCTAAAATCATTTCTGTGAAGATAAAGTAAAGTGTAATATGTATGTATATGTTCTTAAATAAAATTTTGTTTTGGAGAAAAAAATAATGTACTTTTTTGTCCAAAAAATACAAAAGTATCATACCCAGAAAAAACATGGTAATGACACGTAGTTACGTATATAGTTACTTTGTAATGACAACAACATACTGTCTGCATTACATAGAAGTGTTTAGTAACTAATTATTTATAACTCGGGTGTAAATAATTATTTATGATTTTTATAATTTTATTGATTTTTATAATTCAGTTATCGATTCATATATTTGAAGAGAGGACAAAATTTTCGTATGAATTAATTTTTAATCTAAAATATTTTATTTTTATTAGATTTATGTTAATTACATTTTTGGTTATTGTTAAGTTTTTTAAATTAAAACTTATAAAATATTTTTACAAAAAAAAAAAAAAAAAAAAAAAAAAAATAATAAAAAAAAAAAATGTTTTATGTCCTGACATTTCATTACTTATTTGAAGCCTAAAATTAACTAGTTCCTATTGTTATTACTAATCATGATTTCATTAATGCTTTACAATCAATGAGTTATTGAACAGCTTGCAAGTGATTAGTTATTGTAATGACATCTAAGTAATGTATAGGGCAAGTAGTTGTCTCTAATGTAATAATGAGTTATTCAGCTAATGTGTAACCAGTGAAGAGGCATTATATAAGCTTCTTAACTCATTACATGGCAACCAAAGTTTTTGCTGGGTAATTTCAAATTTGTTTTTTTACTCATAAGAAATACCTATCAACTTCAAGTTTTTTTCGATAGATAATTGCATGATATAAAAAAACAAGGTAGTTCCACTTTCTCTTTTTGTCGCCATGTTAACGTTCTGACGTTTATTAGGATTATGACAAATCGAGCTACCATATTCATTTTAAAAATTTAACTTTTTTGTTTATATTTTACTTATTTCATTTATAAATTAAACAATTTGTAAATAACACAAATATTATAAAAAAAAAAAAAATAAATTTTTAAACGCAATAAAAAAAGCAAATTCAAGTTTAAGGCTTCCACCATAGAATAGAACTAGAAGTTTATGTGAGAGCAACCCTATACTAAATTTTCAAAAAATTTACTCATTTTTTTGAAAATACAAAAACAAAATATATGTGACTACATGTATTTTGTTTTTGTTTGAATTAGGTTTCTGACAATTGAATTAGGTTTTTTTCTCTCACATAAATATCTAGTTGTTAATCTATGGCTTCCACCATCAACAAATAAAGTCCTTAGAGGAATTAACACTGGTATTTCTCAAAACACGATGTAGGCCTTCATGTAACGTTCAACTGCAGAACCAGATGGAACTATTTGTTATTTTCAAAACTCCAACACAAATTATAGTTTAGTCAATCTCGTGGATGGTATCAAGTAGTTCATACATTTCTTTCAGGCTTCCATGGGGAACCAGGAAGAAATGAACTCTTATTCTGGAAGGAATTTTATGTAGGAGTAGATAATCAGATAAATAATATTTCCTGTGTTATTTGTATTTTTTAAATGAGTTTGAGGGCGCAATAGGTCCCATTTTTTAGGTAAACTAAATGAGATAATAAGCGTTCATAATCCATTTCAATATTAATCATCCTATCATTCGTGCTGTCCCAGATACATTTAAGAGAAAGTGTTTTTTTAAAGGTATACTTAAACGATGTGGACCGAAGATGTTTTTCCAACAAACATCATCACAAACCTTAATAAAATGAAAAAAAAAAGTTTTCATAATTTTTGATTTGCTAAATAAATTATATATTTTTCTTATTGCCATTATTTTTCATCTGTTATTTTAAATTACAAATTTTATGACATTACTTTCTTAAAAATATTTTACAATTTGATAAAACTTCAAAAATTGCAATAAACTTCAAAATATTTTTTGTGAGAGAGAAGTGGAACTACCTTGTTTTTTGTATATCATGGATAATTGTATTCTTTAACTAACTGGGGAACAATTTTAGAAAATCGGACAAACAATGAAAAATAGAGATGGTTGAAATTCAAATAACTGAAAAACCATAAGAGATAAATGGCACATGTAATGATATTTTGTCGATGGATTTATGAAGCTATAAAAATATTGCAAATCGGATGAGAAACAAAAATTTGGCAAGCGGTGAAAATTTGTCTTTGTCAGAGGTATATAGCAAATATAACAATTGTGTTGATAAATAAATGGTTTTATAGACTTCTTGAGGTAAATATAATGTGATCATGCATATTTACCTTGCACATAGTACAGCTACATATAATTTTTGCGAAATGTAAAAATGTCTCTTTATCCAAATCTATTTTAAGTGTTTTATTTTAGATGAAAAAGAAAAACTCTAAATGGATCACATATGTATGTATATTTGAAATAAGAACATATTTACATTGGGGATTATCGCAGGGTATTTTTATGATATTTTGTTTTCAAGTTGCTTCGAAATCCCTTCCATATTTACACATATAAATTTGTATTGTGAATTTTTTTTTAAAAATTTTTGACAAAAAACAACAAATCAGAAAAATTAAAAAGAAATTTTAAAAAATTTCATGAAATTTTTAGCTTTGCGACGACGTGCAACTTTGCTTACCCCGCTTGTAAAAATTGCAGCGATTTTTCCCAGGGAAAATCCCCAATGTAAATGAGCTCTAAGTAAGGATTAATTTGACATTTTTAAATTAATTATTATTTTTTAGGGTAGTTTGAAAAAGTTACAATTTTTTATCTAAAATTTGGTCATAAAGTTACATTTTGCATTTTTTTAAATAAATTCTAAATAATTGTAGACGTGTGATATAATAATAAACATTTTCAATTCGATATTTAAGGGAAAATAATACAAAAATGCTTATACATATTGCTTAAAATATTTTTTGGATGTTTTGTATTCAAGATGAAAAAATCAACATTTTCTCATCTCACGAATTTTTAAATGAAAGTAAAATTCCTATATCGATATAAAACAGCATCAGATCGTCTTGTTATCGATGAGCGCGCATTGACTACGTTCCGTGAGTAAAACTTTCTCGACGATAAAACTTTTTAAATAAGAAAATTTATTTAATTAATATTTTTCCGTGAAGCTAGGGCCATCTGTGGTTATTTCTTTAATTTCAAATATTTTGATGATTTTTTGTGACGATATACAATCTTTACATAGAAAGATAATCATTTAATATTTTACACAACAGAAATGTCAAAGTTATTGGTGGGTCAAGTCGAACTTGAAAAGTACAATGGCGAATTTGGCGCAATTAAAATTTCCCCCAGTTTTAGTTTTTAATAGATTTTTTACGTAAAATTATTTTACTTGAAACAAAATTTCAAGATTAATAACACCAACTGGTTTTAAGAAGAATCCGATTAGTTAGGATTTAGCACTATGATTATTCAGTCTCAGGTGTGAAAAATATAAATAACGTCTCACAGACTCCTAAATATTCATCAAAAACTTGAATAAAATTATCCGACAGAGAAAACAGAAAATTGTTATGGGCAAGAAATGTTTAATATAAATATCTATAATTTAACTCTTCATCCGAACTGATGTGATCTTGTAAAATATTTAGAAAGTCAAATACTTGTTAGTTTATAATTTTATGTACTAAATGTTTGATCTTACAGGTATAAAAAGTTACGAAAACAAGGCCAAAAATTTTAAGAACTTTTAAAATATTTACATGTTACGTGGAGCGTTAAAAAGTTACGAAAAATGTAACAAATGTAACCAAACGGCAAACACTGAACTAAACATACTTGTATATTTTTTATTTTGTTTGGAATAAAACGAGATATTTCTCTTTACTCGTAGTCCTCACCTAACATAAAATATTTAACATTAACACTAACATGCTAATGGCAAATATAGACCGTTCAACTTGATGTTAAACACAGTTGTTAAAAGAATTCACTACACCCTTACTTTGAGTCTACATTAGACAAATTTTTATCAAGACAAACGTCAAAATTTTATCATGATAAAGATTTGTCTAATGTAGACTGAATTTGACAGTATTATTGCAGCGTTAAAAGAAAATTGTCAGCGCTCGAGCTCTGACGTCGAGTCTATATTAGAGAAATTTCTATCAAGACAAAAGTCAAATTTTTGTTTGAGTTGCAGATAATTTTTTATCTCAGTCAATTATAGGGGAAAACGTATGTCATAACAAGCCATGCAAAAAGTACCAACAACAATCAAGATGGCGTCTTTTACTAAGCATTATCAAGACAAAGTTGTCAGAGCTCGAGCGCTGACAATTTTCTTTTAACGCTGTAATAACACTGACAAATTCAGTCTACATTAGACAAATCTTTATCTTGATAAAATTTTGACGTTTGTCTTGATAAAAATTTGTCTAATGTAGACTCAAAGTGACAACTTTGTCATGATAATGCTTAGTAAAAGACGCCATCTTGATTGTTGTTGATACTTTTTGCATGGTTTTTTATGACATACGTTTTCCCCTATAATTGATAGAGATAAAAAATTATCTGCAACTCAAACAAAAATTTGACGTTTGTCTTGATACAAATTTCTCTAATATAGACTCGATGTTAGAAGCCTTTTAAAATTTCCAAAATATAAAGGATTTTGCTAAAAAACAGGGTTACCAATAAAACTCGATATAAAGAAAGTTGGGATACTAAAAAATGGTTAACACTGGTTGTATCCCAATACTTAAAAAATATTAGGTGTATTTCACGAACATTAATTTTTATACAATTTATAATTTTTTGTATGGTAATTTATTTATTAAAAACTCTTGATCTATACCCAGCTATTTTCAAACTGTTCCATTCAGATATTGGTATTATATGATTAATTGTTTTTTTATGATCTGAACTTTCACTAAAAAAGTATTTTTTTGCTAATTCTTCACTATATCGTTCTTTTATATTGAGTTTTATTGGGAACCCTGTCTTTCCACGAAATTATTTAGATTTTGGAAATTTTAAGATGCTTCTAACTTTGAGTCTACATTAGACAAATTTTTATCAAGACAAACGTCAAAATGAACTCGAATTTATGGAAGGTGGCAACAATTGTGCAAAAACAACAATATGGCGAATTCATTAATGTTTTTTATGTATGCAGTTTGACAGCTGTAACAACCAAAAATAATAATCAGCTGTTTAACTGAGGCTACCTCGTATAGATTCGCACCGATTTTGACGTTTGTCTTGATAAAAATTTGTCTAATGTAGACTCTAAGTAAGGGTGTAGTGAAATTTAGATACAAAGGCAAAAAATCTATGAAAATATTGTAGCTGCGGCATATGATTTAAATTTGATTCAATGACGAAACCAATCCCAAAATATTAGTGCATATTTACTTTTCTTAAAATATTAAGAAATAATTAAAATTTTGCAATTTTCTTGCAAATGATTTGCACTACCGCAGAAGTTTAATGGTCATTAATAAACTTACAGTGACCGATTTAATATAAATTTATATATTGTGCCAATACTTTTTTCGGTCTCTTTACATATAACTTTAATAACACAACTTTTTAAGGTTAATTTTGTGTTTTCTTTAGATAACACAGGGAAACACTGATTCTGCGGCACGGGGTCTCTATTCGGATATACGGTATTGATAATTACTAAGCCTCTAATCCGAGTATCCGAATTGACTGAGAAAACCCTTGCCGCAGATTTTTATCTTTAAATTTGTAACTTTGTGTAATTATTGAAGAATTTTATTATTACGTATTTAAAAAGTTAACTGAAAAATCATTGTTAAAGCGGATATAAATTTCCAACAATGGTTTTTAAATGCATTTTTAACCAATGAATTACAAACGTGTAATCTTCGTACAAATACAAATAACAAAAGCAATAATATTAATTAAATTATATCAACAGATGCAATTCAAAATTGTACAACTATTTACATACCACAACGACTACTGATCATTTCTGGGCGCCAACACAAATCACCTACAAACGTAGGCATTTTTTTTGTAATGGGATCAGCCGCATACACACTACTACGATTTCTAGTGAATCGAGGGGATTTGCTTGTGGCATGAAAAAAGAATGTAATAATTCAATTTGAAATGGTTGATATATTTACCGATTTTTTTAATAGCAGTAAATGTGATGTATGTATTTTAAATGTACGTCAAAAGAATTGTGTGTTAAATATTTTTTTTATGAAAAGTAACAATTGTAGATAATGATGGTGAAGTTAAATATTTGCTTCATAATATGGTAACTATGTGTTTACATGTTTTGAATACATACATACATATTTAGAAAAAATTAATTTTTTATTTTCGTATTTTACATCAGAGTAAAAATTGTCTGTTTAGTTTAATCGTACAGGGTATTTTTAATATCTATTACAACCTTTCATTTTATCTAACTGTATCTGTACTCTTCTTATTTTTACTCGAATGTGCAACAGTTAAACAAACATCTGTTGTTCATGATTAACTATGTGGACTTTTTTTCAAATGCAACAACATTTGCAACAGCAACATGGATGCAAGGCAATTGTTGTGTGTCAACAACAAATAGTGGAAATGTTAACGCGTAAAAAAATTGTTAATTTTATTTGTTTGCGAATGAAATTTTTTGTTGTTGTATTTGTTGCTTTGTCTTGTATACATTTAATTCGGTTACAGTAAATAGATGAAGAATAAAATAACAAAAAATGTATCAAACATCCGCAAATGTATAAAATATATTTTTTTATTTATATGTACAAGTTTAAACTTATATTTATCTGCATATGCAGATGTAGGTACGTATCTATAAATAAGCTATAAACATATATAAGTTGATATGTTAGCATTGATTTTAATTAAAAAACAATTGATTTAAAAATAAATTGTTAAAAACTTATAGGGCACAATATTGGCGGTCATGTTTGCTTGCCGTTTTAAATTGCTTTTCCAACAATAGTTAGGAGTGAATTATTTGGCTACAAAATCAAATAATTAAGTAAATTGTAATACATATCTTAAATTGGATGTTTTAAGGTTATTTTGATAATAATTTTAATACTTCTTTAATTATGCGGTAATTAATGTTAATTTTTGTGGGGTCTTACACTCCCTTTAAACCTGCCCATCTTATATTCATCTTGATAATAAAATTATAACTAAAAAATGTTTAAACTGTTTCATGTCATTAGTTCTTTAGATATGCAAATAAAACTGGTCGCCGGAAAAGTCCTTCCTTAAAAAAGAATAGGTGTGGTAAACAGGAATCTGTTTTCGGTTTTTTTCTTCAATCAGGTCTTCATTTTTATACCCACCATTAAAAAGATGGGGGGTATATTGATTTTGTCATTCCGTGTGTAACATGTCGAAGGAATCATCTAAGACCCCACAAAGTATATATTTCCTGGGTCCTGGTTTGATTCTGAGTCGATCTAGCTATGTCCGTCCGTCTGTCTGTCCGTCTGTTGAAAGCAGGATAGGGCTCGAACGGGACAACGTAGGGGGACGAAATTTGGCACAAATATTTGTCTTATATAAGGTTTGTTTGGGATTGAAAATGGTACAATCGGTTAATAAACAAAAAAGTTATGGGCTAAAAACTAGAAACACAGGGTGTCCGTTTTATACTTTTCTGCTGATATTTCTTCAACAAAAGCATGTACGACAACGAAATTTTGTACGTATAGTTCGGGGAACGATATAAACTCGGAAACCGAAAATGGGCGTGGTCCGCCCGCTTTACTGCCCACCTCCTATATAAGGTGAAAATTAACGAAATTGTGTTCAAATAATTCAAGGATCAATGTAAACTCGGAAACAAAAAATGGGTGTGGTCCGCCCACTTTACCGCCCCCTCCCATATAACGTAAAATTTGAAAAAGTTGATGGTGGGTTTATAGATTCGGCCGGGCCGAATATTCGCGCTTGTTTTATGTTCAGAACGTAAAATTCCATTTAGTTCACCTATTTTTGTTTAAATGTGAAAAAAATGTTAGATAAATACATATGTATGTATGTTAGCAATTTTTTTAACTATAGAAAATGTTTAATAACTTTTAGAGTTTTTAACCGATTTTAAAAGGGGCATATTTCGAAAAAATGTTACATCAAAATATTTTTCTAGGTTCTTTGCTCTCTAAATCAGTTTGAAAATCTAAAATTGATTTAAAAATTAGGAATCTACGATCTTTATTTGAGGAATTAAGCTATATATTTACAAAATCAAGTGGTGCTTTGGATTTTTTTTTAAATTGTTATGTGATGTCCTCAAAAAAATCTGCGACCTACATTAGATAATTTGCAAGTGAAAATAAAACTGTAATTTTCAGCTGAGTGTTATTTTATTCTATAGAGCAGTGGTTCCCACCTCTTCATGCTTCACGGACCCTTATAGAAAAATTTTTTTTCGCGGACCCCTTGCCACATTTTGATTTTCGGTACAGTAAAAATGAAAAATAGTAAAAACTCAAAAGGTATTCATTTAAAATAAAATTGCGTTACCAAAAATTTATTTATATTATCTATAATACATATATAAAAGAGTAACGTGACTGATTGATTCATCATCCCACAGCCTAAACACCTGAAGCTAGAGAGGTCTACCTCCATATAGATCCACTAAGACGGGATTTTTGGAAATTCGAATGTTTAGGTGGTAAAAACGGGTAAAAGCGGTAACCTTATGTCTCCCAAACTAATAAAGATACAAAAAAAGTTCAATAATTATCGTTATTCATTTAAAAAATAATCGGAAAAGTTTCTGGTACTTTTTTTAAATCGGCCCTTTTAGGGAGAAAACGGGTAAAAACTATATTTTGGTACTTTTTTGGCACCATATGTATCTTGGAAACCAATCAACATACAGATAAAATCGTATTCGTATTCATAACTTATCAAAAAAAGACAAATACAAATTTGGTACTTTTTAGAAATTCGAACGTTTAATGTGTAAAAATCATACCTATTTTTGTACTTTTTTTATAAAACATTTTTTGAGTATTTTAATATGGGATATCATTACAATTTAGAAATTGATTGGAATACAATTTTTGATACTTCGATGTAAGAGCAGGAAATTATATTTTATTCAAACTCAATAATGAATTTTCAATTATATTAAACCTGTGGATAAGAATTCACAAGAGTGGAATTTGTGGTACTTAAAGATACATGGTCCTGTGAGTAAGAATTAAAGAGTAGTGACTTTGTGGTACTTTTTCGTTCTGGTACTTTTATGGATGAAAATTTCCAAGATCCATTAGTCACATTCTTTTATATTAAAAAATAATAATAGAAATACTTTGGTAGTTTTTTAACTTTCGAACGTTAATGTTAAAAATTGGTACTTTATTGGCACCCTACGAACTTTCTAAGCCAAAAGCATAGAAATAAATTTAAAATATTATCTTTGTTTATCAGAAATATATAATACATGCCTTTGTACTTTTCGAAAATTAAATTTTTTTATTTGTAATTTTTGGTACTTTTTTAAGTAAAATATTTAAAAAGTTTATTGTTGTTAATTCCGACACAACACCATTATTAAAAATGTTCCCACGGGGGTTAAGAATCTTACTTTAAATTTATTATATAATATGGTTTTTATAAAAAATTTCCGCTAACGAAGTATCGGTTTTACAGCTCGTTAAATATAAAACTATGAACCTTTTAAATCACATAAACAATTAAAAAATATTAAATGTAATAAAATCTCTTTGTTTTTACTAACTTTTTAACATTGGGAGAAATTTCTGACAAAACACATCTTACTTCATTTTCCACATCCAAACGTGCTATAAATTTGGATTTAATGAACTGTAGTTTCTCACAAATATGTGGATAAAACTGTAACAAAAGTTTCAACACTTCATTCCCAACTAACTCATAGTGGGTTGAACTATAGCGAAAAAGGGGATAAATTCGTGGAAGCTTTAATATAAAAAAATATATATTTTTTTATTAATGGATGTTAATAAATACGTAAAATACCACAATTTAAAATGAAAACATCTTGGAAAATATTTTTTTTTTGTTTTTTAATTTTTACTTTTTGTTGTAACTTTTGATCTAAAGGTTTTAAATTAATAAATTAAACTGTAAATTGAAGTATACTTATTATTATATAAGATCGTTTTAAGAAAAAACAGACAAATGCATTTTATATCAGCATTAATGTTACTGAAAATATATAAAATGAAGGCAATTTTTATAGTGAACAGAAAAATAATGCAGAAATCAAAAAATTGCGATTTATTTCATTTAAGATATATTTTATGCAAGTAATAGACCCAAACTTACGAGAAATTTAGTTAAAATGTTTTTATTTCACTTTTAATGGCTACAGTTGTTTAAAATCTTCATTTTGAACTTCCTGTGATTCATCTAGTAGTGTAATATATTGTGGTTTTTGCATAATTTGAACTGGTTTATTTTAATATAAAATTAAATATTTTTCGTTTAGGCAAATATTGGCAAAATTTTTTTCTTTATTGCACAAGCTAACATCTTATATTTTATCACTATATAAACATTTTTACCCAATTGTACTCAATAACTCTTTAAAACTCTACATATATCTCGAAAAAACCCCATTTTTAGGATAATTTTTACAAAATTATTGAAAATATTTTTTTTTTTTTTTTAATTAATCCTCATTTTGAATACTGTTCAACCCAACGTGCAACGTGTAAACTTTCTAATATTTTAACCAAAAATATTCAAAGTCAGCTTTACCGTAAAAATTTGTTTAGTTATATTACTTTAAAAAAAAATATTAGGTATATCATCAATATTAATGTTGAATGGATTACGAACTAAACTCTTTTCGCAAAAATTGGTTTTAAGCTCCGAATAATATCATCTGAAAATTTAAAACTGAGTATACTTATACTTTTTATAAGTTTTTTTTTATAACTCAGATGAATCCAAGATATATACCCGTAGTGAAAATTGCCTTTCCCATAAATAAATTTTGCACTTAAAAACACCTAGTGAATATATTTACTTGTCTGCCTTTTAATTAATTTAAGATTGTTTAACATCTCGAAAAATTTTGAGATCTAAACCAAGTACAGTATAAACTTGATAATCCGGATTTTTCGGTAATCCGGACTACATTACATACTTTATAATACGGTTTGATTGCAACTCTGTTATACGGATTTAATATTAAAACTAATATTTTTATTTAAATTTAAGTGTAGCTTTAGAAATATAATAAAAGTTATGATGTAAGTGTTGATTGTAGTCATTATAAATTATGTATTATTCCAAATTTTTTCAGTGAAAGTTTATTTTTTTCAGCTAAATTAAAAATCTTTAAAAAATTTGAAATATGGAATGTTATTAGACGAAAAATTTGGACTTATTGCGTTAAATGTTTCAGATATTAAATAACAAAAGTGTACTAGGAAAAAACTTCGATAATCCGGATTGGGATCAATTATCCGGATTATCGAGTTTATACTGTAATATAAACATAGCTTTAAATAAATTTTGTATAAAGACCTTCATTTTTGTATAAAAGAAATATCTATACTTCTGTCTTTCATTTGTATAAATCTCTTTAGAATATTTCCTTTCGAAATTAGTAGGTTCTTATTTGGTTACATAGGGCATTAAGAATTCTATTTCTTAATATTGAAGTTATAACTTTTATTATAAATTTACTTGAAATTTGTACATTTATTTTTAGCTATGAAAATCATACAAAACATGTAGCTACTGTAACAAAATTTATTTAAAAATTGATATTCTTCATACTTAACGATTTGTTTATCCTTTTCATTTATTTACTCAGTCAATTGAAAGCTCATGCATGCCACACATGTATACAGTTCAGTTTTAATGAAATCCATTTTAAATACACTAGGCAAATGCCCATATAAGTGGTTGGGACAACTTATATTAAGTTTCTACAACCTAAATATGGTTGCTGTAATAATATAAATTATTCCAGTGATCATAAAATAAACGTTTAAGAATAATATGTTTGCCGTAACAATGATGAACTACATTTTTTCTATACGTGTACTTGTTCTGTTCATAATAAAATATTCTCTTTTAAATAAATACTATGTAGCTGTCGCATACGAAATAGGAAAAAATAATAAACCTCCTTATATTTGAAGAAGGGTTAACAAAGTTTTGTATTTCTTGCATAAACTTTATTACTTCTATTTGTTTTTATTTTTGGTTAATATGTGCTTTTACAATTGTTTTATTTATCAAAGGTGAACCAGGTAAGAATTTTAAATATTAAAAGTAAACAAATCTAAATATTGTTTAACAATCATAACGAGAAATAACAAATTGCGTTACATTTTTTAAAATAAAATTATAATTGTATTATGAGGAATGAAAAAATTCTATATAATGTGGGTTTTCAATTTAAAATAATCAAACTGATCTCCCACTAAAAAGAAAATTGTTTAATGTTAATTAAAGAAAATTATTCAAAAATTACTTTTAATCTTATTATATAACTAAAAAAATATATAAGTAAAAAATAAAAATACTTTTGTAAATAAAAATGATTTTAAAAAGTTTTTAATAGTTAGCCCAAGATTAAACTCGATGACGCATAATGGTGACATATTTTAACAACTTCAGTTTAGTGGTTCTTTTTTTTTAGTTATACATTTATTTAATAAATCCTTTTATTCGGAGAAGTCACGTTTTGTTTTATTCGCCAATCAATTGTTGCCAACAACATTAATAAACATCTCCAGCAATAATTTATTTGCAATATGAAACTTTTTTAACTGAAAATGAAGACAAACAATTAAAATCAATATTTTTGTATAATAAAAATAAAAATAAATACTTTCTTCTTATCAGTTAATAATTAATAATATTCAATTAATATGCATAAAATAAAAATAACATAAAATTAAGTAAACTGTTGAGTAAATACAATCATATAATATCCTACACTAAATACTCATAATTTATATGGCAATACTAGCTAATACCCGGTGTGCTTCGCCACACGCCGAAATGAAATACATAGTAATTAAAGGATTAAAAATATATATTTATTTATTTAGTAAATTAAAATATAAAATTTTTCTTAAAAATTAGATAGATTAGATAGATAGATAGATAGATAGATAGATAGATAGATAGATGTTTCCCGTGCAAAATTTAAAAATTCAAGCCCTAATAGTTTCCCAGATATACTAATTTTTGTATATAATTTTTATGGGAGGGACCATACCCCCATAATCCGCTAATTTATTAGACAAATGTTTTCATGGATGTCAAAATTCTTTGTGCAAAATTTGAGCATTCCAACTCCAATAGTTTCCCAGATATACGAATTTTTGCATTTAATTCATATGGTAGGTACCATGCCCCCTACTTCTAGTGCGCCCATATTTTTCTTAAATATTAATATTGATACCAAAGTTGCTTCGACAAAATTTTAGAACTCTGACTGTTATATTTTCTCAGATATGATAATTTAATATTTTCTTTATATGGGAGGTGCCACGCTAGTGTACCAATTTTTGTCCAAAATATTCATATTGAAGCTAATGCTAGTCGTACAAAATTTGAGCTCTCTAACTTTTATAGTTTCGCAGATATAAACATTTTGGTATTAACTTTATATGAGCGATGACACGCCCACTATTTCTTTTCCGCCCATTTTTGCACAAAATGTTCACATTGACACAAAATTTGGGAAATGTTACTGTTATAGTTTCCTAAATTTACGGCATTTGGTATTGGCAAGCAATATTAGGCGTGGGATATGCCACACCCCTATTGCTAGTTCGCCTATTTTTTTCCAGAATGTTCATATAGGTGTCAAAGTTGTTCGTGCAAAATTTGAGGACTCTAGTATTACTAGTTTCCGAGATATACTACTTTTAATAGTTATTTAGTAAGTGGGCGTGGCACCTCGCCCACATGGAATTTCAAAATAAAAAGTAGCCTATTTTTCCTTCCAGGTATATAGGAACACACTGTGAAAAATTCAAGAAAATCGGTTTAGCCGTTTAGGCGGCTATAAACTTCAAACAAACATACATACATACATACATACATACAAACACACATTAATTTTTATATATATAGATAGATAGGTATATGTAATTTAAGGGGCTTAGTAAATTATATACCGATTCTTATAGACCTTGGTAGTACGATGTAAAGTTATTTTGCTGAGCAAAAGTTCGCGAGATTTTTTCGGGGTTTTTTGATTCAAATGATTAATTTATTTTCTATGTTTTTACAAAAAACATGCATTTGAATTTCATGCATTTGAATTTTTAGAGTGATCTGCGGAAACAGGTTAATAATAAATTGATTGATTAATCATATAGTGGATTGATATAGTTCGATTAATCGACTATAAAATTCGAAAATGGTTGGTTGAAAAATCGAAAATCGATTATTAACTTGTCATACCATTACTACTAACCGAACCGATTTTCTACTACTTTTAAATTCGAACTATTTTTTAGGTTCGAACTTTTCAAAACACATTTTTGTATGTTTATAAGGGTGGTCGGTCCCGTTTGTATGGTGAGAATATAAGATACCGATGTTCTCAGCTCAAATGAAAATTTACTTCATTTTAAGACCATTTATCAAAATTTTCGTCCTAACATTATCCTTTGTAAGTTAGATCAAAATGAAAAAATGTCCTTTTTCGTGTTTTTTTGATTTTTTTCATATTTCTGTCAAAGGAACAATATAAAAATTTGGTATCGCATATAAGGCCTTTGGAACGCGCGTAATAAAAATTTAGAACCAGGTTCAAATAAGTCCAAAATTTTAAAATTTTTCACAAAAAAAGTTGAATATTTCAATTTTTCACACATAATTGTTATAATAAATTGAACCAAAATAATATAATATCTTTTTCTAGCAGTTTTTTTACGTCGAACTTGATTGAATTTTATTAGAATTTTTCAAAACATAAAATCCTCAATACAAATATTTTGAAATTAGTCTCCGAAACAAATTTTAAGATTTTTACTAAAATTTATTTTGAAAATATAAACATTAGAAATGTTTCAGTTTATCATCTTTATTTTAAAGCTGGTAATGCTCCGAGAAAAGCTAAATAAGAATCAGCTTTTACTTTTTTTCTATCGCATACTGATTTTTATACCCTACACCACCATAGGTGGGGAGGGTATTATGCGTTTGTGCTGATGTGTGTAACACCCAAAAATATTGGTCTAAGACCCACCTTAATTTATACCAATCGGCTTAGAATCACTTTCTGAGTCGATTTAACGATGTCCGTCCGTCTGACCGTCTGTCCGTCCATGTAAACCTTGTAATCAAACTACAGGTCGCAATTTTGAACCAAAATTTATGAAATTTGGTACACAGGTTTTTTTTTGGTCCAGGAACGAAGCCTATTGAAATTGGTTATGATCGGTCCATTATTTCACCTAGCCCCCATACAAATGTCCTCCCGGAAAAGGGTTTAACGATCATAAATCCCTTAAATATAGCAATATTTTAATTATTTATTTATTTGGCACAAATAAGTTTCAAATAAGTATAAATGAGTGTGCCGATTTTTAAAAAGATCGGCCCATAATTACCCATAGCTCCCATATAAACCCCTTTTCAGAAAATCACTTTAACGACCATAAATCCTATTTAAATGTTAGTATCAAGTTAATATTCGACACAAATAAGTATTATATAAACATAAATGACAGTACCAAATGTTATAAAGATTAGTCCATAATTTACCATAGCTCCCATATAAGGCCCTCTTTCGGGAATCACCCAAAAGTGAATAAGTTCATATAAATGTCAGCATCAACGTAATATTCTGTATTTGTATGTCTTTTTTACACTTATGAGTATCGGTCCAAATTTGACTCCAAGTCTAATAAAAGACCCCTCCCCGAATTATACTGTACACAATGGTGTAGGGTATCATATGGTCGGGCTTGACCGACTATATCTTTTTCTCTCGTTGTTTATGGATATGGTATACAAATATGTATCAAATACAGATTTTGCATGAAAAAATTGTTTTCCGTTCTCGAGTTATAGTGAAATATACTTGAGTGATCGGCTTATTTAGGGCGAAATGTTAGACACGCCGATAAAAAAATCTCGATCTGAGAGCAAAAAACAGAAAAAAGAATTCCATCTAGTCTACATATTTTTTTTTTATTGAAGACGCACATTTATTTTTTAGCCGATCAATGTAATTTATTAAACTGATTCTGATCAAATTATATTTCATAATTTGCAATTAATATTTCTGCCGGCAATCGTTCAATTCAGTTATTGAAAATACTCACCTCTGAGTATTTGACAGCAGAATATATAATATACGTATATATAATAAAAATGTTTTAAATTTTCTATATTAACATACGTTCTAAAATAAACTTCAACCTTTAATATAAATAAAATAAACCCTTTAGTGTCGCCATCATCCGAAAGCTTTTATAAAAGCGAATTGAAAAAACATAGTTACGGCATTGTCACCACAACATTATTATGTTCTCAATGTTAATTTTAATAACACTGTATTCATGATAACAATGTTTTTGTTTAAGTTTTATAATTTTATGTTTATATTAAAAAAAAAAAAAATTAATATTGTTAACTACAAAAGTTTTATGTTATGTTTTTAATATAAAAAATATCATTATTTCTACAACCATTAAATATTCTATCAATCTTTTTCCTTGTTCTTAACCATATTTTGTTTCTAAACCATAAAAATATTATTATTCTCATAACGATAAAATATTACAAATAAACATAATACGTATGCTTTTTACATATATGATTCACAAATTTATAACTTTATAATGTTTGTTTGTCAACTTCATTACAGGTCTCAGTTAGTTTATATAGGAATAAATATAAGTAGACAAGATTTGGTTATATTCGGGGTGATTCAAACAATATGATACATATACTAATTAATTACTTTTAAATGGTTTAGTTAATAAAAAATATCTGCATTATTTTGCACAAGATATGATTGAGCAAATAATGATTGATTACAATAAGATAAATATAAAACATGTTATGAGTAATTTTGAACATGTTTTGCATTTTTTCTTTGGTAAATAATATGATAAAACCGACTCATAATGAAAAAATTCAAAAACTGAATCATAATATGAAAAGTTTTTTTTTATAATGTTCATATTTATTACTTATGACCATACAAATTTTTAAAGCAACCATATAATCTAATAATGGCTCTTCAATTATGTTTACCACAATCATATTTTGTCTCCGTTTCTAAAAAAAAATCTTGTGGGGGCGGACCACGCCCATTTTTGGTTTCCGAGTTTATATCGATCCCCGAACTGTACAAAATTTTGTTATCGTACATGCTTTTATTGAATAAATATCAGCAGAAAAGTATAAAACGGACACCCTGTGTTTTTAGCCCATAACTTTTTTGTTTATTAACCGATTTTGCCCATTTTCAATTCCAAATAAACCTTATATAAGACAAATATTTCGTCCCCCTACGTTGTCACGTTCGAGCCCTATCCTGCTTTCAATAGACGGACTGACGGACGGACATAGCTAGATCGACTCAGAATCTAACCAGGACCCAGGAATCATCTTTGTGGGGTCTTAGATGATTCCTTCGACATGTTATACACTGAATGACAAAATCAATATACCCGCCATCTTTTTGATGGTGGGTATAAAAAATTAGTTATAATTTGTTCAGGTCCAAAAATTGATCTAAATTATTAAATAGCGTTAAGTGTGAACTATTTTAAACACCTTAGGAATTTCACATTTTCTGAAAGCAAGAATTAGCTAACGGAACCTAATTTCAGAAACTCTAATGTGCTCTCGATTGTGTCGATTTTAAAAGCTAAATTTTTGGTATTTTCGGTTAACAAACACAGAGAAATTTTGAAACAGTTTCAAATATCAATAAATTAATCATAAAGTAAAAAATTTATATATTTTTTAACACTTAGAAACCGTTACAAACTTTATTATGAACTTATTTCACCCTTATATCACATGCATATCATGAAGTGGAGTATAATAAAACAAAAATACGCATGCAATGACAGAAATAAGACTTATTTGCGGAAAACTTCAACAAACCAGCTAAATAAAGTTAAATCAAGAGCAATAATAAATAAATGGTTTATGGAGGGACCAATAAAAGGCCAAACAATAGAAATTGTTTTTTATTGTGCAAACAAAACAGACGGACAGACAGACACGCAGAGTGCGAAGGACCGATAGACTCCAGTACAGTATGGTAATAAATCATCATACGATGTGCTTAATGGTTGTTCTTTTTTTTCTATTTTTTATTTACAAGTGTTGATAGATAATATTCTAATAATATTGTGTTAATTGTTTAATTATAAACTTAAACAAATCAAAATAACAAAATGAAGCGGTGTGATAAAAAAAGGCAAAATAAAAAAAAAAAAAACTGACTGATTGATTGAATGACTGACTGACTGACAGACTGACTGACTGACTAACTTACTATACAAATAAATTATTATTATGAAATCGTGTAATATTCTAAAATTTATAACAGTCAGAGTGTACTAATGTTTGAATAAATGGCTGGTTGAATGGTTTCCGCTTACAACCGGATGTTGTGGGTAGAATGATTAAATTATGTTTATATTTTTGTTTGTATTAGTATTTTGCCAGTATAACTGTTGAGTGTTATAAATATTTAAAATTCAAAATATTTCATCATTATTTCCATATTTTTATAAATATGCACGATGTAGGAAGATATACATGTATGAGTTAAATTGTGAGCAGACTGAAAAGCCCTTCTTTAACAATAGGAGAACATTTTTGATCAAAAATGCTTTACCACTTGTTTTATGGACAATTTTGGATACAAATAGACCCCTTATGTTAAAAAAAAAAATAATAAAAATCTTGGAAATTCTCTTAGTAAAACATCATCTCAACGATTTTTTTTTTTTTTATTTCTTTTTAAAATATTTTTCAGATTGTTCTCCTAAACTGAAAACATTTGTATATTTTACATTATTAATGACAATTAATAATGCAACATGTTGAAAAGTTCATACAACAAATAAAATTCTATTCAAGAATTTTTTTCTTCAATCACATCCACGTTTTTTGGTAACAAACCCGTTTGCATAATTTTGTATGTGTTTGCCTATATTGGCCATTTTTTGTTTGTTTTAATATTAAAAATATCGATATTTTTTATGGTATGAAAAAATGTTTATATTTTTTTAACTTTATTTTTCTTTGGGCAAATTTAAAGTTACCCTTAAAATATTTTGCTGATAGTCTTTTAGAAACTTAAACAAAACACAAATGAAGTTTTTGAAAAATTTTGTACCAGTAAACACAAAAGTGATGATTGTATTTAAAGAACGAATAATGTATACCTTTCCAGAAAAAAAGGAAATGAAAAGGAGCTGAAAAAGTCATGAATTTAACATTGTGTTGTCATTGGAAGGAAGTACTTAGTGGTGAAAAAGAGCTGCAGAAGTTCTTTTTTAACTCATGGTTGTCATTGGTAAGATGTTCTTCTTTTATACTTCTTGTTCATTTCTTTTGAAGTACTTCCCTTAAAACTATGTTTATAAAATTTTTTAACAAAAATTCTGCTTTAGCCTTATTAAAAGATAATAAAAATGCTTTAAAATTTAAATTTTCTTAGAAATTATTAATATTTTTTCTCGCTAAAAATTCATTTATTTTCACTTTTTTGGAAGTAATAATTAAGAACTTCCAAAATAGTTCAAAATATGCAATTTGTTCCACTTTTGAAGTGTTGAAAATGTTCTTTTTTGGAAGCCCTTGATCGTTTTTTTTTTTTTTTTTTGTTTGATTATCAAGCATCTAAATAAATTACAAGAGTGATGTCTATTGACCGGTACATTTTTCGTTCCATGTGAAGTTAGTGTTTTGAGGATATTTATAATATTATATTTAACTGATGATGCTGTTTTTAAAGGCGATGCACAGATAATGTTTTGAAAAATTAAAGGAATCATATAAAACCCCACAAAATATATGTATATTTTCTGGGTCCTGGTTAGATTCTGAGTCGATCTAGCTACGTCCGTCCGTCTGTCTGTCTGTCTGTCTGTTGAAAGCAGGATAGGGCTCGAACGGGGCAACGTTGGGGGACGAAATTTGGCACAATTTATCTTATATAAGGTTTGTTTGATATTGAAAATGGGTAAAATCGGCTAATAAATAAAACACAGGGTGTCCGTTTCATACTTTTCTGCTGATAAATCTTAAAAGAACCATGTACGACAACGAAATTTTGTATACATAGTTTTAGGGTCGATATAAACTTGAAAACCAAAAATGGACGTGTTCTACCCACTTTACCGCCCACCTCCCATATAAGGTGAAATTGTGTTCAAATAGTTCAAGGACCAATGTAAACTCGGAAACAAAAAATGGGCGTGATCCACCCACTTTACCCATATAACGTAAAATTTTAAAAAGTTGATGGTGGCTTATAGATTCGGCCTAGCCGAATATAACATTCGCGCTTGTTTATTTTGAAAGTTTCCCGATTTTAATCAAGATTTCTATTCCAACAAATTTAAGTTTAATTTGCAAAAATATATTAATTGAAAATTGGTTCGTCCACTTTACTGCCCGCCTCCTATATAAGATGGAACATCAAGGAAATTTTGTACAAATAGTTCAAGAACTAATGTAAGCTCGGAAGCAAAAACAAGTCCAGAGATACAAGTCGGTCGGCTTCAAGCCGGCTTCGCGCCACCGCCGTTTTCATCCGTTTTTAATAAAATTTAACAAGAAACATATACTTTTATCTTATATGAAGAAGTTAATGCAGTGGCTCTATTATTGTAATTACATATGATAAATTTATTAGTATCACTGATATAAGAACGTGTAAAATTCAATTAATAATTAATAAATGATAAAATTCTCACTTCTATTTCTACTACTACAATTTTCTTGTAGATGGGAAGCACGCGGGCGACACAATGAGTTAGTTTAATTTGTGACGTCGCCGTCAATTAAAAAGTGCTGGGCCGCCGCCGCCGAAAATTTTGCCTCGGCTTGTTTCTCTGAACAAGTCATGGTCCCATAAAAGGTAAAATTTTAGAAGGTTGCAGATGATAGGTGCATAGACTCGGCAAAGCCGAATATAATATTTTTTTATATATATATATTTTTTTTTTTATATTTCAATCTGGTATATATTCTTAATATTATTAAGAATATATATGTATATACATATAAATGAAACTGTGTTTATTTGTTTGTCTGTTTGGGCTTTATAGACAGCTAAAGCACTGGTCCAATTTTTTTAAAATTTTCACAGTTTCGTTTTGTGGAACCCGAAAGTAAAATAGGCTACTTTATGTCAGGAGGTATGGTAGCCCAATACAAAGTAAATATTTATTATCACATATCTAAAGAACTGTTACAGATAAAATCCTGAGATTTTGTGGAAACAATTTCATTATCAATCTTCATAATTGGGATGGTTTAGGGGGAGTGATAGACCCCATACAAAGAAAAAACCAGATTATCAAATAACTTAACTGTCTTAATCTATCCCATCAACAACCAAACTTAAAATAAAAATCGAATGGATAGGACTAGGGGAAATGATAATCCCCATACAATGATAAAAATAAATATCGTTTATCTTAGAAACTATTACAGCAAAAGTTTTATTATTTTGTTCGAATAACTTTCTCAAAAACTACCATAAGATCAGATGCAAATGGGACCTGGGGAAATAGTACCCCCACACATAGCCGATATGCCAATTAAAATCTTTGTTCATTCATTAAATTAAAATATGACAGATTGGGCCAGGCTAGCTCTTTTACAATGCATATACAAACCTAATATAATTATTAAGTAAAACTTTTAAAAACAGTTGTAGAAAAACCTTTAATATCAAATTTTATAGCGCATAGGTCGAGGGGAGTACTAGCCCTCATATAAAGTAAATATTTGTTATGGCAATTACTTTATATATTACCCAATTTTCTTGAAATTTTAACAGAATACTCCACCATAGACGAATAGTTAGACTTGATGTATTTTAATGTGCTAAACACGAATCTGCTTTCGGATTTTTTTTCCATCAGGTCTGGATTTTTTTATCGGCATGTTTTTCTTTCTGAAACTATAACTAAATTAGAGCGTTTTGATTCATTAAGTACTCAAATCAGTTTAATAGATAGTGCTATTGCAAAAATCGAAGCTGCAGAAGGCTTCGTACAAATTTAACAAGCGCGAATTTTATATTCGGCTCGGCCGAATATAACATTCACCTTTTTCAAACTTTACTTTATATGGGAGGTGGGCGGACCACGCGTATTTACATTGGTCCTTGAACTGTTTGAACACTATTTCACCTTATATGGAAGGTGGGCGGTAAAGTGAGCGGACCACGCCCATTTTCGGTTTCCGAGTTTATATCGACCTCCAAACTATTTATACACAATTTCGTTGTCGTACATGTTTTTGTTTAAGAGATATCAGCAGAAAAGTATGAAACGGACACCCTGTGTTTCTAGTTTTTAGCCCATAACTTTTTTGTTTATTAAACGATTTTATCCATTTTCCCGGTCGAGCCCTATCCTGCTTTCAACAGACGGACGGACATAGCTAGATCAAACTCAGAATCTAACCAGGACCCAGAAAATATATACTTTGTGGGGTCTTAAATGATTTCTTCGACGTGTTACACACGGAATGACAAAATCAATATACCCCCCATCTTTATGATGGGTTTAAAAAAGTACAAATAATTAGTATTGATCTTTTAAAACATAGCTTTAACTTTAAAAAATACAAAATGTATTGCATTAAGATGGACTGATTTTTGTTTTTACTTATAGAATAACTTATTTTTTTTCTTTTTATTTAATAAATATTAAAAAAATAAATGCATATTAGAGCCGCATATTTTCCAAAAATAAATGCATATAAATCCGCCCCCTACTTATAACTCAACGATTGACATCAGTGATACTCCAAAAGATGAGGACTAAAAATATCTTCAAATCTCCCAAACTTAATTTTTTTATGTACTCAATAGTTTCAAAGTTATTTTGATGTAAGTGTCCAAGAAAAAAAAAAAAACTTTTCATGCAAAATTTTAGATTTTTTGTTATAAAGATTCTTTTAATAAATGAAAACATCAACAATATTTATCAGCATTTTTCGGACACTTATTTCGAAATATCTCCTAAACTATTGAGCGGATAAAAATTTTATTCCACATATTTTGGTGTATTGTTTATATAAATCATGCATACCGTTATCGAGTTATAGTGAAATATTCACGAGTAATCGGCTTATTTAGGACGCAATATTAGACACGCCCATAAAAAAAATTTCGACCTAATGGGAAAAACTTAAAGTAGATTCGAGTTTATCATGCAGAATTCCATCTAGTCCACATATTTTTTTTTTTAAGCACGAAAAAAACTTTTTTGTCGACCAGTGTTATCAGTATAAGTCATTATATTTTGTATTTTTAAAACTACCATCTGTACTTTAATCTAAAATGTTGTCCAATTTATAAAGGACAAAACATAATAAAACTGCGAAATTTATTTTTTTTTTTACTTATTTGCGACAAAATTAATAAAACAAAGTAACTTACTTTAACTTTTAGGATATCCTAAATTAAGCGCCCTTTTTAATTCCATTGAAATCAATGCTCACTGCACAACACTCGTATTTAAAATATAATTTAAAAGATCTATTCCAAAAAAAAAAAGATAATAAATTTTAATCAATTTGGTTGTCCTAAATTATATTATTTAAAATTTAAGTATTTAGATACATATGTTAAAGTTTATTTTGCTCCAGTCAAAAATATATACATATTCATGCATTTTTCATTCATAAAATACCTTTAAGGAATATTGTTAAGGCCTAAAAGTATAACTTTTATTTTTACTCCATATAAGTACATGTGTATGTGTGTAAGTACATACTCTTATGTGTGTATTTATTTATCCTTTTTAAATTTTTTACTAGCTAAAAATTGAAATGTTCACACAACATTCTTACACTCAAAAATATAAAAAATGCATAAAAGTTCATAATGTTTTTAAATATTACATGAGTTAACTCATAATGTACGAAACAGACTGAGATGAAAATGATGATAAAACTAATGATTATTATGATGATGAATGAAGATAATGATAATTGTGAGTTTGTTTAGATTTTGAATAGAAAAACAAGATAGAATATTCATGTAGTATAAAGTTTACGCGTCCTCAAATGAAGTATGTTGTTGTACTTAGCATTAAAATAAATGTACAAGTACGAGTAAATATGTTGTTATTGTTTTATTTCTCTTTTTCTGGTTATTATCATTGATGCATTTGTGTGTTTATGTTACTGGTGGTAATGTTGTTATTGTTATTATTGTCGTTGTTGTAAAAATAAAAACCATTACGCATGACCATAACGGTATGTGAATTACACATCACCAATAATAATAAAAAAAAAAATCATACACCCACTCTTCGTAGAAAAAAGATGATTATCTATCTCTATGATAAATTTATACTCTCTGTCCCTTTGTATAGAAATCTGTTCTCTCGGTTTGTATGTTTAAAATTTAAATAAGTGTGTGTATGTGTGTTATGCTTTTGTAATAAAAAAAAACACACACACATAAAATATGTGTATGATTGAGTATATTTCTTGTTTACTGCAATAAACTGTGCATACTTTTAGGCTGAATACATTCATCTTTTGTTTTATTTCATTTCAACAGCCAATTGTTGCTTCTTCGATTATTTTCATATATACAAATATATGTAAGTGTGAGTTCGTATGTTTAGAATTTATAAATGTATTTGTATGTGTTTGCAGTACTTGGCGCTTATTTAACAACGTGTTTCAGTTGATCTTCATGTCAGTTGTTGCATACATTTTGGCGTGTTAACACATACTAGTGTATTTTTATTTCTAAAAACACATAAAAGGAAATGTTTCAAGTGTTTTATTAAAAAAATATGAAATAAATATAAAAATAATATAAAACAAATTGTACAACAAGAACATTTTCATTTCATATAACTTGTCAGTGTTTTACCATAAATTTTATGATTTCTAAAGATATAAAAATAATTTGCGAAAATTGTTTAAAAATAAAACTGTGTGGATATAACAGGAAGTGTTAAATAAATTGTGTGTATCAAATATATTTGAAATATTTTATACATTATATTAAAAGGTAGGAATAAAAAATGTTATTTTTGTAACAAATAAAATTGTATAAAAATTATTTAAAAAAAAAATTATCATCAATGTGATTATAGTATTGAGTTTAAATATAAAATTCAATATTTTTTGATTATTTTGTTTTATTTTTATTAATGTACAAAAACATTATTAATACATATGAATATATATTTTTTTTTTTAATATTTAAAAAAAGGCAATAACCATTTGTATTTCGAAAAAAGTTTTTTTTTTTATAATTGTAGTATAATATTCGAATTTTTGCCAAATCTTAATACAAAATATTAGCTACTAGAAATACCTTTACCAGTCTTGAAAATGTCTATATATGAACGAATTTTATAATATAATTGTTTTTCAATTATCATACTAAAAAAAAAAAAGAAAGAAAAACAATATATTATATATTTTGATTTTTTTTAAATAATTGAGAAATTAGTTTCACTTCATTTAAGTAGAATATTCTCTTGGAATGTTTTAAGTATTTAAAATTTCGTTTTGAAAATTGTAAGCGAATTATATATGACAAATTGTACTTTAAAATATGAAAAAATTTGTACACAGAAAAAATTAAAAATGGACTTCAATTACGAAATTGCTTATATTAATAATTTTTTGTTTGATTTTGCTCCAATCATCAAAATGATAATATTAATAACTAGAATAGTTGACTTTATTATTGGGTAATTTTTTTTAGTAAGTTTACCAATAGAGCTTCCTACAAAAAAAAAACAAAAAATAAGATGGACTTTTTAAGATAAACGTCTTTGAAGAAAATTTTTAGAAAAAAATGTGTTCAAAAAAATTTGTATTAAATTTTTGCATGACATCTTAAAATATAAGCTTTGACAAATTTATTGAAAAAAAATTATTTTGATATTTTTTATACAACAAAAGTTTTGGCTATTTAAAAAAATCAGTTTATCACCCTTAAAGCTATAGAGTTGCCATAGTTTTCAAAATAAAAATTAATAAAATTAATTTTACACGATTATGAATCCTGCTCTACATATGCACCGAATTTTATCCAAAACGGTAATCAAGGATCAAAATTTTTTAAATGGAATTACTCTGTTATCTGTTTTTTCTTAAATGGATATAATGAGCTGGAAATTCTTGGAAACTGACTTAAATTTATTTTATTTATATATTTTTATAGACAAAATTTTCATATTTCTTTATATTTTATTAAGAGCTGTCAATTTATTAAAAAATTAATAAATAATATAATTAAATTCCAATATAAAGTTAGTTAATAACACTGGCTGACAAAAAAATCCTCCACCAAAGACGAATAGTTGGACTTGATGCATTTTGATGTGCTAAACATTAATCTGTTATCAGGTCTGCATTTTTTTTATGGGCGTGTCTAATATTTCGCCCATAGCAAGACTAGTATATTTCCTCATAACTCAAGAACGGTGTGTACGATGACGTAAGTGATACACCAAAAGATGCGTACTAAAAATATCTTCAAATCACCCAAACTTAATTTTTTTATGTGCTCAATAGTTTCGAAGTTATTTTGAAATAAGTGTCCAAAAAATATCTTTTTCATGCAAAATTTTAGATCTTTTTGTTACTAAAATTTCTTTTAATAAATAAAAACATCAAAAATGTTTCACTTTATCATCTTTATTTTAAAGCTGGAAATGCTGCGAATAAAATAAGGCAAGTATCTTCAAAATTGATACACAAATCTTTAAATACCCATGTTACATACAATTGAGTAGAAATACAGTGGTAGGCAAAAAAAAAATAAAATAAAAATATATATATCGTCCATATAACCTATGGAGCCATTTAAACATCTCCATTTTAATTTTTACGAATTTTAAAAAATTCGCGAATTTATTCACGATTTTGATTTTTCGAAAAATCAAAAAATTCGCAAAAGTGTGTAACTTTACACATCAATATCTCTAAAAGTTCTTAACGGATTTTAATGATTTAAACTGCATGTAGAAGATGAATATGTCCCCTTTTAATGATGTCATTTAAAAATAATATTATAATTCATAATGCAAATGCAATTTTAGGATGCATTTTTGAAAAATTTCTACCCTTTCGATTTTAATTTTCTTTTAATATGTTAAAAAGCAATATCTTTACTATTAAATGCAAAAACAACTGTTCTGGGACAATAAAATCTACTATTTTTAATATTTTTTTAAACAAATTTCCATCAATTTTTTTATACAAAAATTTAGATTTTTAACTTTTTCTGATTATACTCTTTTAGTAATATGTAGCTTTAAATGTTTATAACTCCTAACTACATGTCGGATTTTATTGATTTAAAAACTAGTATAAAGTTTACTACGATAAAAATTGTAAATTATATTGTATAAATCAAAAATATTTTTTTCGGTACTGATGCACTCACGAAAGGAATACAATTTTCGGATGCATTTTTAATAAATTTCTACCCTTTGGATTTTAAATATTTTTGCTTAATATAGAAAACAAATATGTTTATTATATAAAACATCAGGACTTAATCTGGGACAAACAGGTTTTCTACCGCAAATAACAAATTATGAAATATTATTATTAAAATTAATTTTAAAATAAGCTCACAAAAGTTAAAAAATACAAAAATTAAAAAAAAAAAAAAATTTTGTATAAAAAAATTTGAAGAAATATGCATCTTAAAATTGTATTTGCATTATGAATGCATTTTTAAATGATAATATTATTTTCAAATTGCTACATTTATAGTGGACATATTTTTCTTAACTATGCAATTTAAATCATTAAAATCCGTTAACAACTTTTAGAGATATTGGTGTTTAAAGTTAGACATTTTTGCGATTTTTTTCACTTTTCGAAAAATCAAAAACGCGAATAAATTTGCGAATTTTTCAAAATTCAAAAAAATAAAAATGGAGATATTTAAATGGCTCCATAGGGAATGTGTTTGCCAAATATTATTGAAATCGGAAGACATAAAAAATATTCTTGGGCGTTCATTCATGGAATGGACGATATATATTTTTTCTTAGAACAAAAATAGGTGGACTAGGTGGATTTTGACGAGTTAAGCAAGAATCTGCATTCACTTTTTTTCTATCACGTATTGATCTTTTTTTATGGGCATGACTAATATCATCACCTTATTTAGCAGTCACACTATAAAATTCGAAAATGGTTTGTCAAATTTAGACTATAACTCAAGAACCGTTTACACGATTTTGATAAATGATACACCAAAAGATGCATACGAAAAAAAATTCAAGGTATGTCAACAATATTTTTTTTATTCGCTCAAGAATTTCAGAGTTATGGATCAAAATTTTCACTATTTTCCTAAAAAAAAATTTAAGATTTTCGCTACTAATTACCGAATAACTACGGAAATATTAACTGAACAACAAATTATGTAAATTCAGCTCAAATACAATTCAAGTCGCTATATATTGGAGTTTTATTTATCTTAATAGGACAAACCGTTCTCGAGTTATACAAGTGTGACTGCCTAAAGGTGGGATCATAGTAGACAATCAAGATTTGTGCATCAAATTTTTATGATACGTAGCTTTATTTACTCGCAGTTTTACTAGCTTTGAGATGAAGATGATAAACTGAAAAATTGTTGATGTTTTCACTTTTAAAAAGAAATTTTAATAAAAAAAAGAAATCTTGAATTTAGCATGAAAAAAAGTTATTCGGACACTTATTTTGAAATATCTCCTAAACTATGGAGCGGATAAAAGACTTAAAGCCAATTTTATTCCACATATTTTAGTGTATAAATCGTGCATACCGTTCTCGAGTTATAGTGAAATATTCCCGAGTAATCGGATTATTTAGGACGCAATATTAGACACGCCCTGATGAGAGAAAACTGAAAGCAGATTCGAGTTTAGCATGCGGAATTCCATCTAGTCCACATATTTTTTATTTATTTTTTTTTTTTTTTTTTTTTTTGAAGGAGCACGAAAAATCATTTTTTTTTTTTGTCGACCAGTGTTATTTATAACTATTAAACATCTTAGAATTCCAGACTTTAGAAATTAAGAAAAATTGAAAAATATAAATGCGAGTTTTAATGTAACGAAAATCTTGAACCTATTCTGTTGACCGGCAGTGTACATTCATTTGACACCCAGGAGTAAAACAGATAAAACACAATTTTCTACAACTCCTAACATAAACATTCCAAGACGAGCTGTCAGAACGAAGTCTTTTGTTAAACAATTTAACCATTTTTAAAACTTTATTCTGTTCATTTATAATTATCTACAAATATTTAGCTCTTATGACATTTTAATTGATATATTCATGTAATGCTGTCTAATTTAATTAATAACTTTGTGTTTAATTCAATATTTTTGCGTGCTATTTTTGTCTTGTGCAAAATATAACTTTAAATTTTTTCAAAATAAAATGCAATAAATTACACTATGCGTTAAATTGAGGAAAATCTTGTGGGTGCTGAATCATTCCATCAGCAGTTGAAAGCTATTTATATATGCAATAAACCCTCCAAAGGATTTTTCGCTGGTAGGCAAAATTTTTGTTTTATGACCTTTTAAACTTTTCTATTTTTGCACCAAAGTAGTTTCAGATAAATAGAAAAAATAATATAAATATAAGGAGTGCGTTCAAATATAACATTCAATAACTTGGAAACGATTGATCTTAGAGTTTTCATTCTTTTTTTTTTATTTAAATGATAACAAAAAAAATATAACTTTTATAGTTCTAACCACTACTTATGAACTTGTGGACCATTTTTGGTAACCCTTCTGTTAGAGATTTGATAGTTGCTTCAGTCCCTTTTTTGGAACAGTGTCCACATCTTTTAAAATATTCGATATTTTGGGACAGGTTTTTTTGCTCTTCAATTCATTTTTCACAAGAGCTCAATATCTCTCCACTGGTCTAAGCTATGGACAATTTAGAAAATTTACCTCTCTTGGTACAAAAACCATGTTATTGATTTGGTACCACTCCAGAGCATTCTTACCGTAGTGACATGATACCAAATCGAACAAAAAATGTGTGGACACGTTCTGCTCTCTTATGAAAAGAAGAAATTTTTTTGCAAATATTCTTTGATGTATATTTTGGTATTTATAGAGCCGAATGTAACAAATGACTTTCCTGTTTTGACGCAACTGCAAAAAGCTTGTTATACCAGCAATTTTTTAGGAAATTTTTTCCGCTTTTGGGTCCTAAACTTATCTTTGGATCCTAAACTTATGCCTGAGCTAACCGGACTGTTTTTCCACCAGATGTGTTTGGACTTCCTTTCAATATGCTTTCAATTTTCCGGCCTTCCCAATATCATGTGGACCTTTTTTTCTTTCCGAATCAGGTTTCCTATCAATGGTCAAATTCTCCTGATACTGTTTAATAACATTAGAAACAGTTTGATGGCAGAAATTTAATTCTGCGGCCAATTATTTGTAGGATCTATTTGGATTTTTTTGAAATTTTTTAATAATTTGTATCACGTACATCCTTTTCATCACTCATTTTTATCAAAATCACGACAAATCAACATAGTTGTTATTAAAAATAATAACTGAAGTATATTTCAATGATAACTAGATATAAAAAAAAAATTAATATTGCTTCCGAAAAAAGTATGTTAAAATTTTTTCGATCACACTCCTTAGTTCGAATCTCAAATAGTTTAACATAAATGTTTAGAGCATTTGAATGGCGATATTTCATTAAAAATTTATGTTCGTTTATCTCTAATAATAAGGGGACATTTCGAGTCCGTTAAACAAAAATTACATAAAAGTTGATTAAAACTTGAGTTTAGTGTGTGGAATAAAATGTTCTACAGCAATTTTCTACGTCGAATTTCATTAGGGGTCACAGAAGATTTAAAGTTCATATGGTGAAGCATTTATCCCCAAAAATTAAGTTAATGAAATTATTAGTGATTTTGTTTACGATTTCTACAAAACGTTTATTATAATTATGTTGTATTTCATTGCCTAGTTTAAGGAGTTTATATAAGAAATGTGGGAAAAATTTGTAATTTACTTTTTTAATAACACATAATAAGTCGGATGAATTTTTTACCTTTGGAGACCCCTAGTAAAATTTGATGAAGAAAATATCTGTAGAACAGTTTAAACCATTAAACACAAGTTTTAACCGACTTTGATGTCATTTCTTCCAAAAGGACTAGAAATGACTCCTTATAGAGTAAGATAAATGAATTTAAAATTCTAATAAAATATTTCCCGTTAAATGCTTTAAATATTTATGCAAAAATATTTTAGATTCGAACTATATTGATATTATTTTTTTCGATTTATCTGAGACTATTTTGTTGAAAAAATAGAAAAGTTTAGATGGTCATAAAACAAAAATCTTACCTACCAGCAAAAAATCATTTGGAGGGTTTATTACATATATCAAGAGCTATCAATTGCAGACGGAATGATTCCGTCTCCAAAATTCTGTTACATAGTGTTATTTAAAAGTGTATATGTAATATTAATTTCTCGTTTTCCCGGGAATTTAAGGGATTTTTTTCCGGGAATGCTAGTTGATCAATTCCCGAAATTTCCCGGACGGGAATTTCCGTTTCCCAAATCCTAATCACGACTTACTTAAAGTTTGCGGATATTAAAAAAATGGTGTTCATGAAATCCTCAAAAATATATACGTTTATAATGAACCCTTTTTCTCACTCTCAGTAAATATCATGTTAAAAATTGTAATGGTTTCAGAGTAAAGGTTTTATCCCGAAAAAATTTTGCATATTTTTCAATTTCCGATGTGATTTAAAAAAAAAAACATAAAAATGTAAAAAATTCTATAAAAAACAGAACAAACAGAATATATGGTAAGATAAAAAATGTTTCATAATGAATAAATCTGAGTAAAAAGAGCGTTTAACGATTTTGAAACAAAATTTTTTTAAATTTGTATAAAATTTCCGAATTTTTTCCCATCTGTTTAATATAAGATATGAATTTATATCTTCGAAAAATATCTATAGAGAATTACCTAAAGCTGAAAATTTGAATAAATTAAAGAAACATCAATTATACTGGATACATCAGCATTCACTTAAAATATAAGTATTTAGCTTCCTGACAATTACCTAAAGTATAGTTCACGTTAAAATTGTTGTCAAATTAAAGACTTTCATTTGCTACTAACTAACATCCAATGGACGTTTTTTAAATATCTTAAGATCTCATAGTTTTATGGACCAAAAAATAATTTCATAACATCAAAAAGCATCATAACATATTTTGCATTATAGCTCGATATTTAAAATACATATAATAAGTGTATATGTATAAACGTATTTCTAATTCTGTTATTCTTTTGTTTATTTTTCCTTTTTAAACTTCTTTGGAAAATAGATGAAACAGGATTTTCAACCGTAAGAATTGGTTATGGCTTGGTGAAATATTAAATACTTAAGCCACGATGAAATAACTTTTATGGACATTTTTGTTGTAAACATAACATTTTTATACCCTTCACCACAGGTGTAAAGGGTATATATAAGTTTGTCATTCCGTTTGTAATTTCCACAATTTTCGTCGGAGAGCAAAAAAGTTTATATTTTCGGAATCCTTGTAAGAAGCGATGACGATTGGAGCATGTCCGTCCGTCCGTGTGTCGGTTGAAATGGCGTTTATGAAGCCCACCGATAACTGACATATATAATATATATGTCAAACGATCGAAAATGCTTTCGAGAATTTTGCTATTGGAATTCAGCAAGATCGGTTCATACAATGCGGAGATATGTTAAAAAAACCGGTTTTCCAGTTTCTGAAGCCTCTGTATATACTAGAGATTTTGTTTTTACAAAGATGTCTCGGACATTTTTTTCTGAATTTTTGTTCTGAAAAAATGAAATAAATCAGTTCAATAATAACTGAGATATCGGACAAAACGCATTTTTTATTTTTTGAAGCCCCGGTTTAAGCTATAGATTTTTATTTTTACACAGATCGGTCACAAATATTTTTATAAAATTTCGGTTTTTTGACTCAGCAGGATCGGTTTATAAATGGCGGAGATATGCTTTAAAAACCGGTTTTGGGAACCGGTTTTTCAGTTTCTGAAGCCTCTACATATTCCAGGTACTTCGAATTTTTAAAGGGGGCTCGGAAATTATTTTCTGAATTTTTGTTCTGAAAAAAATGAAATAAATCGGTTCAGTAGTAACTGAGATATCGGGAAAAACGATTTTTTTATTTTTGAAGCCCTTGTTCAAGCTACAGATTTTTATTTTTATATAGATTAGTCATAAATGTTTTTACAAAATTTCGTTTTTTTTAATAAACCAAATTCGTTCATAATCAACAGAGTTATGGCCCAAAAACAAATCTGTTAAGAATATAAATACACACACAAACATGTATATTAAGCATTGTAATGACTATTAGTGACGTTTTTTGTTTTTTTGTATAGACAAGTAGTTTAGTTAGAAACAGCAGTAATATAATGAATAACAGTGTTGTTGTTGTTCTTTGTATATGCAGCCAGTTTGTATATAGTACATACATAAAAAAATAAATAAATATGGAATTTTTGTTGTTGTTTATTTTTTAAAAGCAAAGCCTGCTATGATTGTTTTTTTATATATTCAAATTTTCGTAGTTTGAATAAAATTTAGATTTATATATGTGAAAATATGAAAGCATACGTTAAGGCGAAAATTTTATTATTTGTCGGTAATATGGTAATATGATGTCGATAAGATAGTAAGATGGTAATATGGTGAAGGGTATCAAAGATTCGGCACAGCCGAATCTTTTTTCAATTTCATTTTATTTTCAAATTAGATAAAACTCAATACATTTTTATTATTATTATTAATTTTTTTTTTTCTCAAAAAGTAAAAAATATTCAAAAATACTTTGTCTTAAAATATATAAAATATTCTTTAATAAAGTTCAGAAAATGCTTAATTACTTTTTGGGATATATCATTTTATATCAAGCTCAAAAATTAAAAAAAAAAAATAAGGGAAATAAATTTAGAAATAGTGATTAAATCATTACGTAATCATTGTTATGAATTAAGGAAGCTACGTTCTTCTGCTTTCTAACTAAGTTTAAAAATTTTAAATTGACTTAAAATTTATGAAATTACGAGATCTATAGTACAGGAACTACCCTGGAAACGTTTTTTTCGCCATATCTCAAAATTTAGGGGTGTTTCGAAATTTTTTAAAATTGTTTTGTGATGTCCTCAAGAAGATCTATGCCCACATTAGATTATTTCCATTTGCACTATGGACTTTAGAGTGATTCCAAGAAATAGGTTTTATATGAGTTCTATAGTCTATTGTAGACTGAAAATTGGTACAGAGATTTACACATATATATATATATATATATATATATATATATATATATATATATATATATATATATATATATATATATATATATATATATATATATATATATATATATATATATATATATATATATATATATATATATATATATATATATATATATATATATATATATATATATATATATATATATCGTCAATTCCACGAAAGATTTATAAAAAATATCAATTTTTTTGCGGAGGGTCATTCGATTTTGTTCATATTTGTCATACGCACACCCTATGGAGCCATTTAAATATCTCCATTTTTATTTTTTTGAATTATGAAAAATTCGGGGATTTATTCGCGATTTTAATTTTTCAAAAATTGAAAAAAATGACAAAAGTGTCTAACTTTAAACACCAATATCTCAAAAAGTTATTAACGGATTTTAATGATTTAAATTGCATATTTAAGAAGAATAAGTCCACTGTAAATGTAGTAATTTAAAAATTATATTTTCATTTAAAAATGCATTCATAATGCAATTTTAGGATGCATTTTTGAAAAATTTCTACCCTTTTGATTTCAATTTTCTTTTAATATGTTAAAAAGCAATATCTTTACTATAAAATGCAAAAATAACTGTTCTGGGACAATAAAATCTAGTAATTTTATTCTTTTTTTTTTCAAAAAATTTCAATCATATTTTTCATACAAAAATTAAAATTTTTTTAAAAATTTTGATTTTTAATTTTTTTGGTTATACTTTTTTAGTAATATGTAGCTTTAAATATTCATAACTCCTTAAGTATGCGTGGGATTTTATTGATTTAAGAACCAGTGTAAAGCTTATTACAACAAATATTGTAAATTATATTGTATAAATCAAAAATAATTTGTTTGCTAAAGATGCACTCAAGAAAAGAATGCAATTTTCGGATGCATTTTTAAGAAATTGACCTCTCAGGGTACAAAAATCATGTTATTGTTTTGGTACCACTCCAGCGCTTTCTTACCGTAGTGACATGATACCAAATCGGGCCAAAAATGTGTGGACACGTTGATCTCTCTTATAAAAGGAAAAAGTCTTTTTGCAAATATTCCTTGATATATATTCTGGTATTTATAGATCCCAATGTATCAAATGGCTTTCCTATTTTGCCGCAACTGCAAAAAGCTTGTTATACCAGCAATTTCGTAAGAAATTTTGTCTACTTTTGGGTCCTAAACTTATCTTTAACATTGCCTCGAGCATTAACAATATAAAAATTTGGACACAGAAACTGCGAAAATTCTAATCACATGTTTCTTCGTCAATTATACAACTTAATTATTTTTGTATGAAATTTGGTTTTAATTTCCGTGTCCTATTCTTGGCTTCTAAATTTTTTGGCAGCATTCCTGTTTTTGGACTTTATATATTATCAACTCTGCACTAGCTTTATTTTGATAAAAATCACGACAGATCAAATTATTAAAAATAATAACTGAAGTACTTTTCCATGATAACTAGATCAAAAAGAATTTTTAATATTGATTCCGAAAAAAGTTATGAGGCAAAACGTGTGTTAAGATTTTTTCGATCGCACTCCTTATATATGGCGGTGTAGGGTATTTAAAAATTTCTACATGTTTTAAATTTGGCAAAAATTAACTTTTTAAAAAACTAAAGGTTTAATAATTTTTAAACCACTATATTATTCAAACCAGTACTGATATTCATATATAAATTGTTGAAGTTTAAAATTTTTTATATATTTAGCTTTAAGATTTCAAACATAATACATTATTAAAGATGCTTAATATTGATTATTAAAGGTCCAACTGTACATAAAGTGAAGTGGCCAAAGTGAAGTTTTTCTTTTATAGAGGATTTCAAATAAAACATTTTATATTTTTTCAGCTCCATTTTTTAATTTTATGTTTACACAATTTTTATTATTATTATTTTTTTATATAATAAAAATATAATTTATAAATATTTTACAGTTTTAATTTTTGTAATAGATCTTTTCTACCGTTTCACACACGCTTAAAAAATATATATATATTTTTTAAAATTTTTATTCAATAACAATTTTTTTCTACTTACAAAATCTTACAAAAAAATTAAACAAAACATTTTTCCTTTCAGTGTACTTCGATAAAAATTGAGATGCAATAATAGTTTTAAAATGTGGTGATAGTACTTTAAAAGCTATGAAATCGTGTTGTTTTGGTTTCAAAAAAAGATTAACCTATATTTTTTTAATTCTTTGGAATATTTCAACTTTTAACCTTCACAACTTTTGAGCGAATTGATAAAGTTATTAAATTGAACAGACTGAATGAAAAAATTAGTAAAAATAAATTGAAAATATTTTTACTCAAATGTTTAAACCTTTTTAATTTCCTCATAGGTATATTTTCAAGGAAATTATTACTTGAAAATGTATATTTCATTGTGAAATAATTTTAAATCATCTACTTGGGTATTTAGTACTGAGAATCGAACTAGGGCAGACAGATAGTGTATGTAGTAATGATATGTGTATTCGAATACGCAGAATTAGTTGCGTATACAACAAGGAGGATAAAGCATTTTTTCGTGACGTATAATTACTATATACATACAAATAGTCATACGCAACGAATACAAAATGTTATGTTAAACTTAACGTGACCAGAGAGTTTTTGTTAAAAAGCGGGAACCGAACGATTAAAAAGCGGGATTGTGAAAAAAAAAATTTATGGAAAATTCATTATTTTGAAAAGTTTTGTAAAAAAAGAGGGATTTTATTTTTATATCTCAATTATAAATATAAATTTTGGAACAACAAACTTAAACATTAAACAATTAAAATTTTGACGTATTTTTCGAAATATTTTCAAAAAATTCCAAGCCAAATTTCAATTGTGAATTCAAATTCTGATTTATGAAAAAACATGATACTTTTTCAATTTTATTTAACCCATTAATGGCCACTGTTACGTATATGTAACGCGACAATATCTAAGTTTAAAACTATATTGTTAAAAAACGGAATAATATAAACTTAAATTTTGTTATGAATTGTGTAATTTAATATTCGTCCTGCATTCTCAAATGTTTTTTTTTTTTTTTTTTTCACTTTCTCTCCTGTTATTGTAGCAATAAGTGATTTTGTGAAGTTCATTATTTGAAAGCTTGCAAAAAGTCGATTTTAACAGCAGAAGGTTTGCGAAAAGGCTTATTATTTGCGTTCAACATATTTTAACGAAAAAAAATGTTTATATACTAAAAAAAAAAAAACACATCAAATTTGTTTATTTGATTGTTTAAAAATATATAAGCAGTGTCCGATAAAAATTAGAAAGTTGAAAAAGAAAGTGTATATGTACGTATATGTAACACTGGGCCATTCTCTGTACTTTTTGGCCCCTTCTGTTTTCAATACAAAACGGACTAAATGACAATTTTTAATTAAATATACTATTTGAGTAGTAAACATGATAATTTGTTTAAACAAGTGATTATAGTACCGTTCCTGTTTATCATTAGCAGTTTGATAAATATTGTGGGTATTAAAAAGTAGGGGGCCTACGGAAAATTTCGCCCTAGGCACTATACACGCTTTCAGTCAGATTTATTTTTGAATATCTTTATTCTTGTGCCATATATCTATATGAAAACGTAGATTATGAGGACGACGCGATCCGACGCGATTAAGCAGAGAAAGGCATTTCCGGCAACCGGAAGTAGTCACTTCGTTCCATATATGAATTTAGAAAAAAATCAATGATGAATTAGTATAAATATTGTAAAACTTCTTTAATATATCAATATAATTGTGGCAAGGTCCAAAAATTATTGATTAACGCCCACTGTTAGGTATATGTAACGGCTGATAACTTCCTTACTAAACCAAATATAAACAATTTTTACCGTCAATGTGTTTATTTGCCTCATTTTACATGATGTTAACAATTTTAAATCTCTAAGTTGGCTAGATTGCCGTGGGCATTAATGGGCTAAAAAGTTTGTCTTAAATAATTCTTAATCCTAAAAATAAATTAATTCTCGAAAGAAAAACAATTAAAAATGTTTTTTTTTTTCTTAATTTAACATAAAATGCTATTTAAAAATTAGGCTAAATTTAAAAGTATCGTGAAAAAAATTTATTTCAAATATTATACATTGAGATAAGTAAGTAAGAAATAAATTCGTATTATCATTATTTCATTCAGTGGTTAGGTTTTAATTTGTGATTACGGTTTTTGATCAACTGAATACTGAAAAAATATATTTAAAAGCTTTGAAGTTCATAAATTAGCTTTGAACATGTTATGAAAATACTAAATACACTTCTTTTTGCAGAAATTTAGGTCCAAAAGATAATTTTTTAGTACATCATGACTACAAAAATATAAAAACAAATTTTACTTATTATCTTTTTGTGAATAAAATACTGAAAAAATATGAATGCATCTAAAAATCTCTCTGAAGGAACAACATTTTTCTACCAAGAATATATATTATTTTAACATTCTTAAAATAATGAGTTTCAAACCTATTTCTGGAAAAAAATTTTAACTATTTTGGCCAAAATATACTAGACTTGAGATTTTAAAACCATTGGTAGGGAACTGAAAATGTGTTTAAAAAAATTTTCAATATTTTGTCCATATTCAGCTTATCTTACGCATGATTTGGGAGGGTTCCTACATCGAATTCATCAAAAAATTCCAATTTAACAAAGATCAGTTAGTAGAGAAAACTTTAAAACTTTTGATTGTCAAAAACGATACGTAAAAAATTATCAACTTTTCAACTAAATTTAGCGTAATGTGTAGAGTTTGGAGAGTGGAAAAAAATTACAAATTGTTTTATGTTGCACTTAAATAAATATTGGTAAGAATGTTATAGAAAATGTTATTAAGGAAATCGAATAAGTAATTGTTAGAGTTAAAAAAAGCGGGAAAAATATTTTAAGCGGGATCGAAGTTTAAAAAGCGGGATTATCCCGCCAAAAGCAGGACGTCTGGTCTCGGTAGTTAAACTGCTTATATATAAATAATAGTTTTGTTGGTATCTATTTTGTACATACAAATTTACTCATTCATTATATGAATCAAAATTTAATTATTTTTTGGGTAATTTTGAATCATTTGCAAAAGTAAGGACAACACACATTTATTTCCTTTTAAAGTATAAAGAATTTTAAATAATTTTTAACTTATATACTTGCTAAAGTAATTTTTATTTTTGACTTAAATAAAAATATGCTACATATCTTCTCTAAATAATAAAAAAATAAAACAAAAAGACTTTTTGCTTATTTTTTTTTTTTTTTTCTTTATGTTAATGGTGATGCTGATGTCTGGTTTATTTAGGGTATTTAAACGTTCATTACACGAGTATATTCATTCATACTTTTATTAAATAGAGTAAAATCATACACGAAAATTGTGTAAAGTTAATTAATCCCAAATGATTAAGACACATCATACTTTTTATTTCACGGAACAAATACTGGCTAAGTGAATGAAATAGTCAAATACGAAGAAATATATGCTCAGAGTATGTAAACAATTAAGGTCATTTACTAAATGGTAGTGTTAAGAAGGTGTTATTAAAAAGTTTAATGATTTAAACGTGATTTTTAAATTTTAAAATCTTAAATACGAGTACACATGTATTTTTATTAAAACTTACCAACATATACACTCAACCATGTGTTCATTAAGAAAGTTAAAACGGAAATTAAAACTTTGATTCAAAGTGTGAACATTTTAAATACTTATGCACAAATAAATGAATGGAAATATTCTTTATTTTAATTAAGTATGTTGTTTGTTAACAATAACAAACTGTTAGGTTTTTGTTTTTAAGATTCTGTTAATAGTTTTTTTCATACAGTATCAAGCAAAATGGCTATGTTAGGAAACAAATATTTATTTTTTATTCTTTATTACATTTTCTTAAGAAAAATACATTTATGTAAGTTTTTTTATTGTTTAAAAAATTATTTAACTTTACTAAAGTTTTAATCATAATTGTATATAAGTAATATGTAAATTGAAATTTCGTTTCCCTTTAAAGAAAAATTGTTAATTGTTTTTCACAGTACGTGATTTTTACATGAAGGACACTATATTTTAATATATTTGTATATTTTTAGAATTTTATTTAATAAATAAAATTTAAATATTTTTTGCTATTTTCGTGATCTGCGAACATTTAGTTATTAACCTGCGGGAAATTTGTGGCTATTGCATTAATGGACCGGTCCCTCAGTACCGGTTGAGTACCAATTGACACCTAACTCAAGTTCCAGTTGAGAACCAGTTGACACCACCACACTCCAACAAGCATATTAAGTGCGCAATTAACAGCTCGTGCGAAATAATAATCTGTGGCTGAGTGGTTAGAGTTGAAGACTTTAAAACGTAAGATACGTTAGAAAGGTGCTAATTAGCCACCTCCAATGACATTTCCATGTAAAAGTGACAGGTTGTTCCCATATAAAGTTCCGGAACTGGAACCGGTCACTAGCCCTGAGAACCTGTCACGTGATTAGTTTTCAACAGGTTCTCTTTTCTCTAGGGTAATTACAGTGGCTCACAGCTTATGTCGTATTTTAAATTTCCAATGCAATTTAAGTTGATAACGTTCTTATTTAATGCAATAAATTTATCGAAATATATATTTTTTATAAGTAGTATTATAGTTTTTTATAACTACATTAAAAAACATCATAATAATTCAATAATTAACAAATTTGGGAATATCACAATAATATAAATAAAAAAGTCCCACAACTTATTTCGTGTTGAAAATTTTAACGTTATTTTGTAGTAAAAGCTTTTATTTCAAAAATAAAAATTTGCATAGAATGGTGTAAAAGACAATTCATTAAAGATGTTAAGAAGTTGTAAAGTGTTTATAAGTCGCATTTTGCATATGGCTGGTCCAATATCTGTAGAACAACATAAATTTGTTTATTCGCATTTAAAAAAAAAATGGTAAAACACAAAAACAAATTGCCGAAAATGGCAGCATGAATTTCTATACAGTTCAGTATATTACACAAGGCAACAAAATCGAAAAAATTTTAAAGGTTTGAAAAACCATTTTACAATTTTGATGTATTGCGTTTCCAGTAGTACAAATATGGTCCAAATTTTGAATTCAAGGAGAGTTTTTTTTTAAATTTTTAAGTAAAATTATAACTTTTTTTTTAGACATTAATTATAACTCAAAAAATATTAGTCTTCTATCATAAAAATAAACTTACAAAAATTTAAATTTATACAGCCTTTGATACGTTTATATATTGCGTTTCAATCGGCTCAGTAGTTTCGGAGTTATAATAAAAAAATGAAACAAAAAATATTTTTTACGTGAAAATAGCAAGTTTTTTCGTCAGAAAAAAAAAATTAAAAATCGAAAACGGCAAAGACTGTTCAGATTTATTGCTTTATCGCAAAGCCACATATGATAGCAACAAAATGATCATAAAAATCTATTGATTCTTTTCGAATTTATTCGCAATTAAGTGAATTCGCTCATTTTCACAAAATTTTAGTTTTTTGAGACATTTTTCCACTTATGTTGTCATAACTCAAAAACAACTTGTTCGATTTTGTTAAACTAAATTTACAAAAATTTTGGCTTACAATATCTTTAAATGATGTATACAATTGTTTTTGATGCGATCAATAGTTTCAAAGTTATGAAAAAAATTGTTAGGCAAAAAATACAAAGTTAGTAAAAAAAATTAAAGAAAACAAACGAGAATGTTATACTCGGCTTGGCCGAATCTATATACCCACCATCAACTATTTCAAATTTTACGTTATATAGGAGGTGGGCGGTAAGGTGGGTGACCACGCCCATTTTTTGTTTCCGAGTTTTCATTGATCCTTGAACTATTTGCACAAAATTTCGTTGACATTTCACCTTATATGGAAGGTGGGCGATAAAGTGGGCGGAAAACGCCCATTTTTGGTTTCCAAGTTTATATCGATTCTCAAACTATTTATACAAAATTTCGTTGTCGTACATGCTTTTGTTTCAGAAATATTAGCATAAAAGTATGAAACGGACACCCTGTGTTTCTAGTTTTTAGCCCATAACATTTTTACTTATTAACCGATTTTGGCCATATTCAATATCAAACAAACCTTATATAGGGGTAAATATTTGAGCCAAATTTCGTCCTCCTACGTTGTTCCGTTTGAGCCCTGTCCTGCTCTCAACAGACGGACATAGCTAGATCGACTCAGAATCTAACCAGGACCCAGAAAATATATACTTTGTGGTTTTAAATGATTTTTTCGACATGTTACATACGGAATGACAAAATCAATATACCCACCATCTTTTTGATTCACATGATATATGTATACATAAAAAAATTAATACTCTTTGCAGTTTTAGTTTTTTTCAGATTTTTATACCCACCATCAAAGGGATGGGGGGTATATTGATTTTGTCATTCCGTATGTAACATTTGTAATAGTTTTAAATAATAAAAAAGTATAAAAAATACCACTCTGTAAAATTTTTGTGTATTAAATTTTTCAATTAAACACACCATACCAACCTGTTGTCATTAAAACTTTAATTATCAAGAAAAATATATTTTTTAATTTTTTTAATTATTTATATTTCCTTCGTGGATTAGAATTTTAAGCTGACGTGAGAAAACCCGATCTGAACCAATCTTAAGATACATCAAGGATTCTAAACACATCTACCAACACAGAAAAACAGCAGTAAAACCAACGTTGATATTCACATGTTATATTTACAAAAAATATAAAGAAAAACTGAAACAAATGGAAAACAATGTTATGTATAATTTTCTTTATTAAAATAGTAATATAATTTTCTTTATTAAAATAGTAATAAAAATTAAACCTAATTTCCTTGAGCCGTTAAAAAAAAAAAAATTATAATGTTCATTGCAATTCTGCACAAAATCGTGAACATGACATTACATAACACAGATATAAAAAAATGAAATTCATTGAAAATAATACGAATTTGTACTATTTGTGGATCACAAGTTTAGTATCATATTGACTTCTTTGGATGCTTTTTTTGTTGGGATATAATGTTTTATAAAAAGCGACAAGAAAAGCTATTAATATTATATCTTCATAAATAATTAAACTTCTGTCAATAGAAATCCTTAAAAGATTACTTTAAGTAAAGTAAATTCAAAGTTACACAAGTAATAATACTTTCAATTATCATCTAAATGAAAACCAAAAATATAATTTAGACTATTTAAATAAAATATAATTCTTATACGGAAAAATATCTACACTTACATGAAAAAATTATTAAATAAAGCGGAATTAAGAGAATATTTTATAGTGTTAGCTAAAAAATTAAATTTTTTCGTACAATAGTTACGAAATGATTCCCTTGTAAAAGAATTTGATCTTATATTATGTTTCTAAGTAACTATTTTAATAGATTAAATGTTATAATTTGTGTAATTTACATGTTTTACATAATATAAAAACCTTATTCGGTTAATCGAATGATTTGTCAATAATCGGTTATTAACCGATCAACTTTTAACCACGAATAATTATTTGTCGAATAAACCGATTAATATGAACACCCGAATAATTGGATACCCTAATACACATTCAATATTATGCTGTTGTTGCAAATAAAAATCATTTGATGTACAAGTAAAAAAGAATAAAAGAATATTTATTTTTTCTTAAATAGTGAACAATGCTTCTGCAGCAAAACGCATAACATTTCACCATTTTCTGACTTAAAATTAATTCCGGTAGCTGAATTTTTAATTGTGCTGCTATTGAATAGTTCTTTTCCCTTTTTAATTTATCCACTAACAATTTTTAACAATTAATTTTTTTAGTTTTTGAAATAAAGTAACGAAAACATTAAAATCTTAATTTATTTAAAAGTTTGTCAAAATCTAATGGTGAATTTTCTGTTTATTTTGAATTCACACAATTCCCATATGTGTGAAGAGAGTAATTTGTCTTATTCTAAATATGTTATTTTTTGAGTGAAAATATAAATGAGGATAAAATTCAAAAACACGCAATTGAATTATATCCGGAAAAATGTTTCCAGATATTAATGTTTCGTTAGTGAATCTCTACATACATTTATTCTTCTAATACATTTTTAGTACATGTCCAACATTAAATTTTTAATTTAATTGTTATTTTATTGAAAAAACAATATAATTAATTTTATTGAAACAAAATAAAATTGAAACAAATTTCAAATGTTTGCTAAAGATATCCTTATCGAAGTCGAAAGCAAACAGAGAACGATATCACTAACAAATATTTTTCGATGTTGCTGAATATTCTTTATCGATCATTTTACGATATTGTTTACGTACATTTTTCGAACATTTATTCTTATCGATATCGAATTGAAAGTTTTACTTTTTGTGATACGATATACATATATATCGCAAAACAAACACTATTGGTATCACTTTCGAATTTCGAGAACGAAGGTTATCTTGCCACAAACTGAGCGCCAAGTAAACCTTTTTCATATCGTTTTCTGAAGTCGTTTTCGAGAGCTCTGCACGAGAAAGCTTCGAATAAAATTCGATATCGATATCACTTTCGAATACTTTGGTCATGTGGGTATAAATAGTTTTAATATTTACATATGTATATTCTAATATGCCGTTTATACTAAAATAAAATAAAAACTAATTGGTTTTTTAAAAACTCAATTTCAAAAACCAAATTTTTTAAAAACACAATTTCAAAAACCAAATCGTTCTGTCCTTTTGGGTTTTATTGACACATCGATTTTGTTAAATATTTTAATTTAAATAAATTTTGGTATTTTTTATAATTAAAATCTTTTAAAGAATATTTTAAAAATTATTTGTGAAATTTGTATAACAAAATAAATTAAGAAATTAAAAAATACTATTTCTTTCATTATATATAAAAGCTTACTGTTCTGAAGTTAATTAGGCAGGCTGTATCATAAATAATTATTTTAGTAGTTTTTACTTGGTTTTCAACAAAAACTACATCAAAATGGTTTTTGATTTGTATGGAAAAACTAAAGAAATTTATGTAGTTTTTCAATCAAAAACCAATTAAAGCCAAAAACTACTAGTTTTTGTTTGATGTAAATAACATAAAAATTGTTAATTAATCTTTAAAACTATTTCAGATGTTTAAGATGATTCCTTCTATGTTTATCCAATCGTTATATGGTAATTAAAAATTTTCTATGAATGAAACGAAATCTTTATTTAACAGATATTTTTTTTTCAAGGCTTTTTAAGAAAACTAATTTCACTCTTAAAAAATAATTATTGTTTTAACTTATATTTTGTTTCTTAATTATTTATTTACTGTTTCTGTACGTTTACTTTTTAACGTCTTAAGTTTTAATTAGTTTAAAATAGAAACTGTCACTACTGTCACAACTACCTACAAAGGTAATTATAATGGGGTTCATATATACATCTGTACATAGAATATAGTACATATGGTCATGTGGAAGTAAGTCCATTGTGACTATTAAACACATTGTTTTCTTTAAACCTTAATATTTACACTATGATGCTGTAATAGACATCGGTATAATTAAAATAGTGTTGTAATGTAAGCAATTCTTGCTAATATATGCTAAATATTATCAGCACAATCGAATAAAATAAAATTCGAGTACATTTTTTTGGGATAATACCTTTAAAGTTATTATGATTATACTAAATTTATTTAAATGAAAATCTTATTTACACATATTACATTAAAAGTAATATCTTTTTTCAAAGATTTTAGTTTGAAATGTCCAAAGGAAACTTTGGTCATTCGTATTAAATATGTAATTCGAATAGGCGATTAATCGTTAATGTGAAATTCATAATTTAAAAGCAAAACAACACACTAATTAGCCTGTTAATTTAAAAAAAAAAAGTAAACTTAGTCGATGGACAATGTTTCACATGTGTCTTTCTATTTTATTAAGGAAATAAAAAAAAATAATAATAAAAAATTCTTAAAACTCGTAAACGACTACATATTTGACATTTTGCAAGGAAAAGCATATATTTGTCGTACCACAATGTGTTCACATACATTCATAAACATTTATTCAACATTTTTGTTTTGTTTAATTTTTACAATTGCAATGTAAAAGCCTAAGGGTTACCAAATTTTAAATTTATACATACATATATAAAACATGAAGACAAATAAATATACATATGCTATCACTGCAAACATATTCTATTGCGGAAGTCACTAAGAAAAGTCTTTCAGAAGTTAAAATTCATCGCCAAAGTATAAAATCATTTTCGGCGGGTAGAACTGTTCCTAGTGGAAATGTGTGAAAGGACAATTCACATAAAAATAATTTTGCATTAAATAATAAAATAAAATTCTCATGAGAAACTTCTAGAGAATTCTGGTAACTTTGAAAAAAGAAAAGAATATAAATACACTTTTACAGGAAAAGTTTTGGATTTTTTTTAAATATGCAAATACTTGTCCATTTGATGGAGTTTTTTATAAAATAAATAGTGAAAAAAGTCCGATATTACTTAATAAATGTTTAAGAAGATTTACTTACTTTTTTAATTTTGTCTATGTTGATAATTTCAAAAACACGATTTTTTTTAACAATAAAAAATTCATAATTATTAGAAACATTTTTCTTCACATATTTAATTTTTATATTTAATATTGCAGCCAAACTGTACCCAAGTTAAATTATTACTGAAGTACAAGATTTACATTTTACCAGTTTCTCTGTGTTTTCCCTTCATAATGTATTTTGTTTTTAAAATTTTCGTACACACTTCTTAAAAGCAATAACTATGTATATTGGTTTTTTATTTTTCGAACAACCTTCCGACAAGTAACTAAGAAGTGTCGTCTGGAAAATTGGCAACAAATTTATCTTCAAATGTTTGAAGGGTGTGTACATTAAGCTGCACCACATTTTTGTTTCTGCAGGATAATCCAAACAACTTTCCATGATCTCATTTCTCACAGTACGTTTTTACAACCCAAAGAACAATTCTGGGGAAAGTTACGGTCAAAATTTGAAAGTTGGTAAATTTTGGTGCAGACTAATGCAGCATACATCCAACAATAAAAATATATAATAAAATTATATATATTTATCTGAACTTTAAATTTATCAATTCTTCATTAACAACTTTTAATATGTGGAATGCAATATCAAACAAATTCACTGCTTTTTTTAAGTAAATTAACAAATGATTTATGATTTTTTTTTTTTAAGTTTTGCATACATAAATTGTTATTATAATTAAATATTACAAAATTAAAAAAAAAAAAAAACAGAAAAACCTAAAACTTTTAACATAACTATAAGCTTACATACAAATTATAGTCCTTAAATTAAAAATACTCTTATATTATAAAAATAAATTCATTATTTCTTTGAGCCACCGAAATTCGGTTGATCCGTAAAAGTGAGTTCACTCGACGGAGAGGCACGTTGATATTCAATAAGTACAATATTATTAACACCAACCTTAAGTACTTCTGCTGGTACATACAAAGTTATTTGAGGACCAACTACGGGCCAATAGCGACCTAAATTTTCACCATTAACAAAAAGTAAACCTTTGCTCCAGCCCGTAGTATCCACATAAGTGTCATATGCTTTCAAATCTCTTATATGAAAAGATCCATAGAAAATAGTGGGACCATTTTGTAACATTTTAACTGAATCGATTTCATTTAATTTAGAACCTTCCTTTTCAATAAGTCTTTCAATATCTTCATACGATTCCAAAGGATATTTGGTCATGTTCCAATTTTTCAAAATCTTATTATCGAAAGTAACATCTGATGTAATACCCTTAAAATCGATAATGGGACCATAATTTATGCGACCTTGATTTTCCACAAACATTTGTAACTTTTTACCAGCACTTATGGATATGGGTAAATCGTAGACGGGAATTTCACGTGATAAAATACCTACAAATTCATCATCCACATAAACATAGGCGCGATCGTGTAAGCCCGGTACACGCAAAATGGCGGGATCATGTTTGGTAGCAGGCAAAAAGGTCTCATAGAGTACAAGACCCGAATATTGATTAAGAGCCTCAAAGGTTTTTGGCTTATCGGCAGTAACTATACCCGTTGACAGACGTCTCCTTGCTTCAGCGGAGAGTAAAGTGCAACATTGTTGCAGTTTAATTGTACCGTATTTCTTTTTGGGCAATGGTTCTGGCACGGGAATATTAGGCAGTGGTAAATAACGTGCTATAACATCTCTTAAAGCAAAGTATTTAGTGGTGGGATCACCAGCTTCGGTCATAGGAGCATCATAATCATAGGAGGTTATATCAGGCTGATAACGACCAGGTCCCATATCATTGGCGCCAGCGGTGAAACCAAAATTAGTACCGCCATAATACATGTAAAAATTAACACTGGCACCATCGTCCAACATATCACTGTAAGATGGAAATAAATTATTATTTAAAAATGTCCCTTTAAGGATTTTAAAATAAAACTAAAACTCACATTAAAGACTTCTTCAGTGGATTTACTGGTACCTCAGCCATTTTTTCACCCCAATGTGTTAACCAACCAGGATAATATTCAGCATTTACTAAAGGTCCTTTTGGTTGTATACGCCGTAGTTTGTTCCAATAATTTGTTACATTACTTGTAGCACCAAAATCCATAGTCGCCAAAACTCCATCTATATGACCACAATATAAAACACTGGGTCCATCGTTGGTAAATAATACGGCATTGTCCTTAACATGTGCTAAAGTTTCATCACGCAACCATGTGCGATATTTTTTATCACAAGCATAAAATGATCCGTATTCATTTTCTACTTGTACCATAATAATGGGCCCACCATTACCATACAAATATGGTGTGATCTTGGCCATTAATTGAGCATACCATAAGCGGACTTCGAAAAGGTAATCTAAAAATAATATGTTCACAAAAAAATAATCATCAAGTAAAATCTTTGATTTAATTACAGTTTATATTTCATTCGGAATCTCACGATTCAGAATATTGATAACATTTTCCTATTCTACCTTTAAAAATTTCGTTTTTATAAATAAAACTAAACTTAATAAAAGAAAAGATAGATTAATTTGGCGCAACTAAAAAATCGTTTTACATTTGGAGAAAAATCGACTTCATACGTGTGGAAAAGATACCATTCAGTGTCAATAGTAAATCTGCTCCGTAAATGTTCAAATTGAACTCTGTGTGTTCAAATTGGTACCGCATTGGCTTCAAGTTGACAACAATTCAGTATCGAATTATTAAATGTTTTCTATTTTGTATCTGCCGTAAATTAATTGTGGAGGATTTTGAATCGAATTTTTTCTCTTACTGTATGGACCGTTATATTTCTTATGTTCATAAATCTCTTTTCTCTGTGCACTTAAATTATTAAAAAGTTCAAAATTATAATCTAGAGTGCATTGCACTACAATTGATATGAAAAAATCTCCACCGGTGATGAAACTCTTAAATGACACAATATATTATTGTGTGTAATGTTTGCTTTAGTACAAAAATTTTATCTTGAACTTGATTTTTTATTTGGCCTCTTTTTTATTATTGTTTAATAGAAACACAAAGCAATTTGTTATGACGTGCGACATAAAAAAATAAACAATTTCAATTTGGATTAATATTTGAATACACTTGGTATTTCATATAACGTGTTTTGATAAATTGAATTGATAAATTAGGGAAATATTTTATTCATTATTAAGAAAATACAGGATCAAGATATTACATAATGTCAATTTAAAATTAGTTTGAAGCTTTCTGGGGTGGTGGAGGCGAACTATCCCCGTAAAAAAATGGTTTCTTTTTCAGAATTTTAAAATTCGTTTTATAGTATGTATTCTTTTTTACAAAATTGATGTTCAAACAAGTTACAAATTTAAAATATTTAGTTGAGATTTTTCTGGTACAATAATGAATATTAGTATATGTGTAAGCCCTGACATTCTATTCATTCTATTCATTGCCTGTATTGGATCAATAAAAATGTATTATACAAATTGGTGCTAGTTTCCTGAATTAATAAACTATTAAATAACGCACAGGTTTAGTAATAGAATACTGTTGCACAGTGGGGCCAATCGCAAAATTCTTGGTAATAATTTGGTATTTCGTATGATTACAGGGGTACTACAATCATTGGTCCCCTTCTACAATTTCCCTATACATTTCAATTCGATCCGACCAGTGTTACCGTTGAGAATTTTTAAAATGTGTTCCAAAAAAGGGATTTCAAAAATAAAAATCGCTTTAATACCTAAAAAAGCTCCTTAAAATTAGTTTATTTGATAAAAACAAAAATATTTTCTTTTAAGAAAAACTACTAAATTCAATTTAGTTAATAACAAAATAATTTATCTATAATAATTTTTATTATTATTGGAAAAATAAAGATTTATTCATAAAACAAGTAAGAAGACTTAGTCGGTCAAGCTCGAACATATGAACCATATGAAGCTCGAACCCTCCACCATTGTGCATCAAAATTTTGGGAGTAGTCTTATGTTAGACCTATAATTATTCGTGAAAAATTTCATCCAAATATCTTTTGAATTGTTCACAAAGTTTATATGGGCAGTCAGCCATCCAGACAGACGGACGGATATCGTTAAATCGACTCAGGAAGTTTTCAGACTCAAACCGTATACTTTAAAGTAGAAGTTTTTTCCGTGCACTATAAACTTTGGCACAAAAGCATAATAACCCAACTACCTATGGTAGTGTAGGCTATAAATAGTTAACATATTAAAATATGTAAAATAATCTTAATTAAATTAATGTAATTTTAATTGAAAATTTAATGTGAAAATTCTCATTTTATAAATTTAATTATTTAGGGTATAATGCTTCCACACAATAATGTTTCAAATATGAAAAGGGTTCTAAAGAATAGAGAATTAAAGCAAAACGAATTATGTTTTTAGTGAATTAAAATCATGAATATTCAAAAATTATTTTTTTAGAAATTAAATATTTGCACTTTTATACAAAGACGGCAAAGTAAACATATAAACAATAAATTTAATAATAAAACTATCTTTTAATTTTCCTAATCCGATCCAAAAAGATTCGTCGTTTGTTGTTATATAAATATTTGTACATAAACTACCATAAAATTAGATCCAGATTCTAACCATTTCATAGGTGGGGAGGATAGTAACGCCCAAAAATATTGGTCTAAGACCAACCTTAATTTATACCAATCGGCTTAGAATTACTTTCTGAGTTGATTTAACGATGTCCGTCCGTCCGTCTAACAGTTTTTATTGCTTGTTTTTTATACATTGCACAGTGGGGAAAAATTAAACATTTTTGAAAATAAATCTGTAACTTCTGATCGGCTGGTTAGATTTGCGTAAAATTTGGTACGTAGCAGAGTAGTGCATAATGTTAAGTTTGGAAGGGGGACCCAACATACTCCTCGGGGGCAGAACTAAGGCGGCTCAAAGTAGGGTACCTCCGACAGTAAACATTTTAAATCGCTTGCCAAATTTTTGTTTCTCGTCTGATTTCAAATATTTTTTTAATAGGCCCTGTTAAGACCTAAAAAACATTCTAGCATGTTCTATTTTTCTGTTATAGTTTTTGAGTTATTTATATTTAAATTTTCAAGTACCTCAATATCGCATGTTCTTGGTCCAGCTTTTTTCATATATATCCTAGTATTTCCGACCGTTTTAGTAGCTTCTTTTAGCTAGTTAAAGAACAAAATTATCTATTGAATAAAAAAATTGAAGTCGATATCTTTACCGAGTCCAAAAAAAAGGGTTTGAATTTGAAAATTGCAAAAATGACGACATTTTGTGTTTTTTGGCCGAAAAAGGATCTACACTCTTTCTTATCTAAAATAAAATTTTCTTTAATAATTTTATACTTTTATATAATAATTTTATACTTTTGTGAAAGGTATCTTCACAGAGATGATTTCGAAATAAAAAAACAAGCCCAATAACTGAAGTGGTCAAGCTACACATCCTTCCGAATTTGACCCATTTTATATGAAAGTTTTGACTTTAGTCAATATTTTCTAAAATCCCAAAGCACGAATTGCTAAACGAAATCCAGTACTGAAATTCATAATACGTTGTTAAAAGTTTTCAATCAAAATATACGGAACTTCGGAAATACGTGTAAAATAGTCAAAAATGTGAAATTTTTTTTTTGAATTTTCGGCGTTTTTTTTTTGGGAATTGTGGGATTCCTTTTATAAAAATATTATTTTTTTTTTACTTTCTCATTTTATACGATAAAGTTTACAATCACCTAAAATTTCATTAAGGTATATTTACTAATAAAGATTTTATTACATATAATATATTTATAGTTTCTCAAGTAACCAATTTTTTACAAAAATTTTACTTTAATTTAAAAAATCAGAAAAAGTATAAACTCGATTTTTTCATCTAAATTAAATTGCTTAGCTGACATAATTCTTCGTTATATAGAAAAAAATTGAAATCAATATATTTTATAGAATCGAAACTACCTATTTTGAGCCCATTTAGCTCTGTTAGGTCCCCCTTACAAATTTAACATTGTACACTCCTCTGCTACGCCTGTAATATATTTTACGCAAATCCAACCATCCGATCAATTTTCGATTATGCGACTATGCATTGTGAAGCAATCTCAAGCTAATTAATTTCTTCGCTGGAATTAATAGGTACAGAACAAAAACCTTTACAGAAGAAGGTTTTCATATTATTCTGTTTATTCGACAAATAATTATTCGAGGTTAAGAACTGATCGGTTAATAACCGATTATTGGTAAATTATTCGATTAACCGAATAATCTTAGTTATTCATATAAAACATATAAACTACACTCATTATAGCATTTAATCTATTGAAATAGTTACTTACACCGAAAAAATCCATGCCTTATATAAACGAAAGCTAACGTACAATGTACAAAATAATTCGTAATTTTGGACCACGAAAGGATGGTGTAATATAAATGAATGTTTACGAATATATTTCTTATTATTTACGAAATTTTTATATTGTTTTACGATAAAACTTTGTATTTTTTACGAATAAACGCAAAAGTAATTGTAACATATAAAAAAAACCTTAATTTTTTCTTTAGTTTATAATTTCATATTAATAGAATGTTATTTTTATTTGTTTAGCAAAGAAATTGTATTTTTTAGATTTAGAATATTAATTCATCTATATTTTTTAAGTAAAATATTCATTGTTATTAAAAATAATAACATTGTTACTAAAAATAATAACAAAGGTATAAAAATTTTTGGACCTGAGCAGCTCAAAATGATGAATTGGGATCTTCACTCATTTTAAAGTGATAAATCGAAATTAAACTGAGATCTGTCTTATGTAAGTAAAAGTAGAGAGATCTGTCTTATGTAAAAAAAGTAAAATCAAAATATCGAATAAAGAAAAATATGTTTAAAACATATTCGATATCCAATTTTGTAATATTTATCCCTCCGTTGGCGGCTTGTTCTACGTAAAATATTTTTTTTAAGATTCCGTCGTTTATTAATTTTCTAATATTAGATTTTTCAAATAAACCTATTATAATTTTGGTCCTTTGCGGTTTTGAAAGTGCTCTTGATAAAGTAAGGTTCTATGTGAATTTGTGTCATGGACTTTTGACAAACCAATTTAACTAAGGTTTGCAATTTAAAAAAAAATGAAATTGAAAAAAGATTCGGCTGTGCCGAATCTTTAATACCCTTCACCATATTACCATCTTACCATCTTATCGACATCATATTACCATATTACCGACAATTAATAAAATTTTCGCCTTAACGTATGCTTGCATATTTTCTAAATCTAAATTTTTTCAAACTACGAAAATTTGAATATGAAAAAAAAAACAATCATAACAGGCTTTGCTTTAAAAAAGAAACAACAACAATTCCATATATATTTATTTTTGTATGTACAAACTGACTGAATACACAAAGAACAACAACAACACTGTTATTCATTATATTACTGCTGTTGCTAACTAAACTACTTGTCTATACAAAAAACAAAATAGTCATTACAATGCTTAATATACATGTTTGTGTATGTATTTATGTATATTCTTACGGCCATATGCAAAAAAACTTATTTCAGCTTTACAAAGTATTGTTAAGCTAAATTTCTTAAAACTGTATGCAAAACCGTTTATTAACTTAAATATAAAAACGTAATCTAAATATTTTAAAGTAGGTATGAACTTACATTAAACTTACTACAAGTGGCATTATGATAAATTTCCTGTTTCTCTTTGTGTTTTGCAAAAAATTCACGCTTGTTTCCCCCTATTCTAGTCTTCTATATCTTTCTTCATCTTAAGACCGATATATTTATTCATTATAGGTCCGATTTGTCTATCTCAGACAAATATTTAGAGAAAAAAATCACATACATTACATAAAAATTAATAAAAATATAAAAAATATTTTAGTGATGTACGTTCAATCAAAACAAATAAAATAAACTCGTTGTTCGAATACTTATTTTATCCGTTCCATAAAATTTATCATATTTTTGCTTTTTAACTTCTATTATTTCTTTTATTTTTTGTATTTCTACTAAGTTATAATAAAAATAGAAACAATATTTGAAAAAGAATTAATTTAATGTTTAAATAAAGAAAAGCTTTTTTAAAAATTTGAATAACCGAATGTATTAATATTCGGTAGTGTACAACTTTAACTACAAAGAGGGGAAATAATACTAGTGTTGCCGTTACCAACGTTAAATAAACATTGTGTTTTAAACAATGTTTTTGCATACGTTTTTTTAACAAACGTTTGTAAGCCTTTAAGTATTGGGTAACAAAAGTGTACTTGAACGCAAAGTTAATAATATTTTTTGCATACAGATATGTTTTAGTTTTTAAAAATAAACAACTACAATTCCATATCTATTTATTTTTGTACAGACTGCATATACAAAGAACAACAACAACACTGTTATTCATCATATTACTGCTGTTGATAACTAAACTACTTGTCTATACAAAAAACAAAAAACGTCACTAATAGTCATTACAATGCTTAATATACATGTTTGTTGGTGTATTTATATTCGTAACAGATTTGTTTTTGGGCCATAACTCTGTTGATTATGAACGAATTTGGTTTATTAAAAAAACCGAAATTTTATAAAAATATTTATGACTGATCTATATAAAAATAAAAATCTGTAGCTTGAACAAGGGCTTCAAAAATAAAAAATTCGTTTTCCCCGATATCTCAGTTATTACTGAACCGATTTATTTAATTTTTTCAGAACAAAAATTCAGAAAATAATTTTCGAGCCCCCTTTAAAAATTCGAAGTCCCTGGTATATGCAGAGGCTTCAGAAACTAAAAAACCGGTTCTAAAACCCGGTTTTTAAAGCATATCTCCACCATTTATAAACCGATCTTCCTGATTCAAAAAACTGAAATTTTATAAAAATATTTGTGACCGATCTGTATAAAAATAAAAATCTATAGCTTAAACCAAGGCTTCAAAAAATAAAAAATGCGTTTTGTCCGATATCTCAGTTATTATTGAACCGATTTATTTCATTTTTTCAAAACAAAAATTCAGAAAAAAATGTCCGAGAATTCTTTGTAAAAACGAAGTCCGTAGTGTATACAGAGGCTTCAGAAACTGGAAAACCGGTTCAAAAAACAGGTTTTTTGAACATATCTCCGCATTGTATGAACCTATCTTGATGAATTCCAATAGCAAAATTCTCGAAAGCATTTCCGATCGTTTGACATACATATTATATATGTCAGTTATCGGTGGGCTTCATAAACGCCATTTCAACCGACACACGGACGGACGGACGGACGGACATGGTCCAATCGTCATCGCTTCTTACAAGGATTCCGAAAATATAAACTTTTTTGCTCTCCGACGAAAATTGTGGAAATTACAAACGGAATGACAAACTTATATATACCCTTTACACCTGTGGTGAAGGGTATAACGGAATGACAAACTTATATATACCCTTTACACCTGTGGTGAAGGGTATAAAAATAATAATAATTTCTATGGAAATGTTAATTTTTTGTCAACAATATTCCAAAAATTGTCAAATTTAATGATAATATGAAAATTTTTTTTATATCAAAATAACATAGAAATATAGTAAAATACATTAATTATTTAAATCAGACTGTTTTAAATTACAATATAATTTTATGTATTATTTAAAATTAAAATTTATAATATGTATTTCTTAAAAATAAAAAATAATATTACAAATTATATTTTGTTATAAAACGAAAATATTTAAATATTACGAAAGAAACCACAACGAAAGATTTCATGAATTTCATAAAATGGAAAAAAATTTATTTTCGTAAAATATAAGAAAAATTTTTATATTTTAATGAATGACTGCGCAATATTTTTTTGTAAAATGTGTCATAGACTTTTTTCGCTGTAGAAATATAATATAGATAGCAATATGCCAAAAAAAAAGTATTTTTCATTTTCAAGCTATTAATGCTGAATGATTTTTAATGCTTCGGGTGTAGAGTCAGCTACCTTAATATCTAAATAGGGTGTCCCTCACTTGTCCTAAAACGGAAATATAGGGTGGCTTTTAAAACTTGGATTTTTAAACTTTTTATGAATTTAACGCATTATTTATGTTAACAGCTACAAATTCAATGTTTTTATTAGTTGGATTGTTAGTCTGTAATCTTCAATTTTCGGATATTGCGGCACAAATTAGGCTGAATATTATGTCTTGTCATTCAACACAATTATTAATGACTTCAAAGTCTAAAATTCTGCGGTGGTGCGTGATGATCGCATTTTTCGTTTACGAGAAAATTTGAAAAATGTAAAAAAAAAAATCGAAAAATTGAAAAAAAAATCGTTTTTTTCACCTTCATTCATATATAACTTTTGAAGTAGGAATGTAATCTTCAAGCACCACCGCCATTTTTGATATTATTGTCATCAACAACTATGTTGACTTTCAAGGCATAACATTCAGTCCAATTTGTGCCGTATGAAAAACAATAAAGCCTATTTTCGGCAGATTTTACTCATTCATTTAAAAACGAGAGAAGAAGATATAGTCGGTCAAGCCCGACTATATGATACCCTACACCATTTCGATCCACATAATTTTATTTTTACACATATGTACAACTTACTTGTGTTAAATATTAACATAATACTAACATTTGTATGTGATTTATGCACGTTAGTGATTTTCGGGAGAGGAGTTTGTATTGGAGCTATGGTCAGTTATGGATCGATCTTCATGAAATTTGGCAGACGGACTTATTTGTACTAAATTTCATTAAAATATTCCTATTTTTAAGGCATCTGTAAGTGTTAAAACTCTATTCCGGGAGGACATTTGTATGGGGGCTAGGTGAAATAATGGGCCGATCATAACCAAATTCAATAGGCTTCGTCCTTGTGTTGAAAAAAGCATATGTACCAAATTTCATCAAATTATATTCAAAATTGCGACCTGTACTTTGCGCACAAGCTTTACATGGACAGCCAGCCAGCCAGCCAACCAGACGGACGGACGGACGGACATCGTTAAATCGACTCAGAAAGTGATTCTGAGTCGAACGGTATACTTTAAGGTGGGGGTCGGAAGATTTTTTCTCTGCGTTACAACTTCTGCACAAACACATAATACCCCAACCACCTTTGGTGGTGTAGGGTATAAATAGAGTACATATTTTAAGAAATGGGAGTTTATGCTACTGAAATGAATTATACATTAGTAATTAAGACCATACACACTGTTTTTAATTTAAACCCCCATAAAGTATATGTTTTCTGGGTCCTGGTTAGATTCTGAGTCGATCTAGCTATGTCCGTATGTTGAAAGCAGGATAGGGCTCAAACGGCACAACGAAGGGGGATGAAATTTGGTCCAAATATTTACCTTATATAAGGTTTGTTTGAGCAAAATATGAGCAAAATACTAGAAACACAGGTGTCCGTTCTAGCTTAATTTCTTACTTTTCTGCTATATCTCTCTTAAATAAAAACATTTAAGTGGTGGTCCGCCCACCTCCCATATAAGGTGAAAGGTCAAAGAAATTTTATACAAATACTTCATTGACAAATGTAAACACGGAAACAAAAATAGGCGTGGTTCGTCCACTTTACCGCCCACTTCCTATACAACATTCGCACTTGTTTACATTTGTAATATTATTGTTTTTTGTTTTCTTTGTATCATTGTTTTTGTTTAGAAAATTTTTTACTGATTTTCGGTTATTTTTCAACCGATTTTCAAAACAAGGTTTTTTTTGGAAAGGCTTTCAAATTGCTGAACATAGTTATTACAACTTATTGCCGCTAGATGGCGCAAAATTCATTTTTTATTAAAATTGCATCAAAACACCCTGTATTTGCAAATATTATGAGTTCATATGTTCAACAAAAATACTCGCCGAAGAATTTTGTACAAAGTTGCCAAACATCATTTGGTCGAATTCTGGAAATTTGAAGGTCAAAATTGTGATTTTCTTCAATAACCTAAATATAACGGTAATTTTGTAAATAACGGAATTATGAAAAAGTCGCAGAACAAAAATTGCTGCTGTAGCCCTAAAGAACCATTTTCAACAATAAAAAAGTTCTTTTTAGCAAAAAGTCGATTTTGACATATTGCTAAATATTAGGGTGATCGATTATTCGACTTTTTTGAGAAACAGATTTTCGAATAGTTCGAATAGTTGGTATTTAAAAAAAACCGGTTGCACTTTTTGAAATTCAGAAAAAACCGGTTAACCGGTTTTTTGCAGAAGTTAATATTTATATCAAGAGACTACATTTCTTTAAAAAAATCAATTCTTATAATTAAGTTAAAATTTATTAAATACAAGCGTAAAAGCCTAATAATGTCAGGAAAAATAATATAATAATGAAAATATGCACAAACAAATCCGAAAATTAAAAGAAAAAAATATGAACAACATTTAGACACCTTCCTCTCCCTAATCAATTATTATTTGAAGCCGTTAGAATTTATTGGGATAATATTGATTAAAGTTTTAAATTCGTAAACCTTTCAAAATAAAAAAATCCTCGTATATGCGCTCCCTGGCCGAAATACAGAATCAGTTTTTTATAGGATTTGGAGAGCAAACAATAAATATAGCAACTCAAAAGTTCTTAATACCAAAACAGACTTTTTGGTCCCTAATAGAACATCTGGCACTGTTAGAATTTGTTGAACGAATAGTTTTATAAGTATGCCGATTTTTAGTTTCTTACGTCGTCTGGGAGCTTCAGAAAGCTCTGGAAAGGAAACATTGCTTAGGAAATATATATTTAAATCCATATATATAGATCCACGTATTTTCGCTCCCTGATAGAGATTTCAAAATCTGGCTCCGTTAGGATTTGTAGGACGAATAGGGTTATAATTAAGCTGAATTTTATTTTTTTATGTCTTCTGGGAGCTTTAGAAAGCTCTGGAAAGAGAAAAATTCTTAGAAAAAGACACATAAATCTTCTTATATCCGCTCCCTGATAAAAATTTCAAAATATGTTTCCATTAGGATTTGTTGGCAAATTTTAATTTTCTACGTCGTTTGGTAGATTCAGAAAGCTCTGGAAAGAGAAAAAATGCTAAGCAAATTATGTATCTAGATGACTAGAAGATAATTATGTTTAAAAATTGTAGAAAAAATCATTTAAATTTTAGTTAGCATAAACAGAAACCATGGCTTAATAGGGAAGCCTGTCTCAATTTAAACGATTCTGCAGGTGAAACTTTTTTAACACAACACCTTTAAAAAATAAAGGAAATATTGGATAAAAAAATTAAATGGGGTCATACAGGATAATTATTAATTATTTATTTGTTTAATATTACAGAATAAATTCCAATTTAGACTTAAACTATATTTTAAAAACATAAGAAATCAGTCTTTATGAATATTTAAAAAATTATTCCTAAATTTTCAAATATCACTATCACTATTTAGTACAAGTTTTCTGAAATATAATGCTATTTTTAAAACCGGTTTTTTGTGTTTAAAAAAACCGGTCTATTCGACATTCGAAAAATGAACATTTTGAAAAAACCGACAGTACATTGACTGAAAAAACCGGTTTTAAAACCGGTTGGAAAACCGCGTCGATCACTCTACTAAATATAGATCAAATTCTTTCACATTTGATAAACTTTTCAAACTATTTGTATGAAAAAATTGCATTTTTAGCTAATACTAATTCCGCTTTATGTAATGATTTTTTCATGTAAGTCTATTTTCTGTGTAAGAATGTTTTTTGTTAAAAGAATCAAATTAATATGGATATTTTTTGCGTACATTTTGGAGTCGGAAATTAAAATGTTTATGACTTCTGTAACTTTGAATTTACTTTATTCAAATCTATGTTATAAAAATTTCTATTATCACAAGTTTAAATATTTATGAAGATATAATAGTATTGCCTTTTCATGTCCCTTTTTATAAAACATTCTATCCCAACAAAAAATATCATCCAAAGAAGTCGGTAAGAAGTAGTACAAATTCGAATCATTTCCAATGAATTGAATTTTTTGATACCTATGTTATGTCATGTCATGTTCATTATTTTATCCAAAATTGCAATGAACATCAACATTTTTTAACGGCGCAAGAAAATTAGTTTTAATTTTTATTAAACCAACACATTTTTTAATAAAAAAATAGGCATAGCATTATTTTTTATTTGCTTCAACCAGTTTTTTAGTAACAAGTATTTCGAAAAATTGCAACCGAATATCAATGTTCTATAACAGAAAAATTTATTTAAATATTCATTTTTTGTTGTTGTTTGTTTTACTTCTAAAGCACAAAGAAAGTACATCACTAAAATTTATTTTTATCTATTTTTACTGGGATGTTACAGACCTCATAAAAAAGATGTAGTTGACATAAATTTATCATAAAAATAAAAAAAATATATATATAATTTATAACTCCAAAAAACTACATTTCGATTAAGCGGTTATTCGACAAAAATTATTCGGTTTATTCATTATTCGAAAATAGACAGTTTTAAATTATTGGGACAGTTAATCGATCAAAGTTAACCGGATAACCGAATGACGGTTAATCAATTGGATACCCTACTATTACGATAAAATTTCTTTCGCTATAACTCTGAAATGACACTTGATACGTCGATGAAATTTTGACAGATGATGTAAATGATTATAAATTATAGATTCTCATTAAAACAGTAATTTCGATAATGTTGTCCCTTACGATATTTTGGCCGTCAGGGCTCGATGTTGTGGTTTAAGATATTTCAAGTAACTTAGTTTCTCGCCATTTTACGGCTTGTGAATACGAAGTTAGAATTTGGGGATAAAATTCAGTATAGATATACTTCAAGAATAAATAGTTTTGCAGAAATTCTATTAAAAATCTTCAAATGCCATTTACTTTAAATGAAAAATGAATAACTAATACTCCTCTCAATCGGTGACTATAATAGATAAGTTCTGAATATTTCTACAGATAAATCTTGATATAACGCGCATTTCTACATTTTTGTGTTATAACATTATTTAAATAAAAGAGCGATATGTAATTTATATTAAATGTTTAGTAACACTTACTTATATCTGCAGTTCGCAATTGTATGCCTGGATATTTAGTTAAAAGCCAATAAGGAAAACCACCCTATTGAAATAATTATTTATAAATGTTGACAAATTAAAATTAATTTTATTACAACTTACAAAATCTCGTTCAGCACAAATATATGGACCTGGTCTAAGAATAACCAATAAATCTTCATCGACTGCATATTTAATAAAACGTTCCAAATTGGCAATGCCATCCCAGACATAAACACCTTCTTTGGGATTATGTAAAGACCATTCAACATAGCTTTAAAAAAATTTAAAAAAAAATTAATTACATAAAATAAAATTATTGGCTTTCTTAAAAATTCTAAAATTGATTAGATTTTACATAATATGGCAACACTTTTGGTATTACCAACTTTTATGTATGTACGTAAGACCTATATACTTAGTAGACACAAAATACTTACGTTGTTACTGCATTCAAACCACCGGCACGCATTGTTCGTAATTTCCGTTGCCAAGTGTCCGGATGGGCGCGGAAATAATGAAATGACCCCGCTATAAAACGGAAAGGTTCACCATCTTTCAGAAATCTATCGTGAGCCCAATCTATTTCGAATGTACGTTTACTATCAGCATTTTGAAATAACACCTGTAGGCATACTACAACAAAAATGCAATGGAACACATTTAAAGGTAACTTCTTCATCCTGCAAACGTAGAAACAAAGAATACAAATGAAAAAAGTTAAATGTGCTCTTAAATATATGTATTTGCTGCTAATAATAAACCAAAACTAAAACATTTTCATATAAATTTCATATTTATATAGTAAAAAGTATTACACATAAATAAATGTCTAAATATAAGTGTGTGTTTTGTCTGAAAAGAATACGGAAACGGAAATACAGGAAGACTTTTTGTTTTGTTGAATTAATAGTAAGTTTTTAGTGTGCATCATGAATTTCTTTAACATTTAAGATAATAATCTTAGTAATATAAATTATTCTTTTTTTTTTTTTTTTTTCTTCTTTAATCAATTTAAATCATAGTTTTTTTACTCTCTAACTGACCTAATATAAATAGATCGGATTATTTAAGATTATCTTTAATAATGTGTGTTTTTACAAATAAAATTCTTCAGTCTGTCACTTTTAAATTGTATGCTTAAATGGAACGTCACAACAAGTCACTTTGTGTGCGAATTTTTCTTATAAAATGTCAAGTTCATGATCAAATTTAAACAATAAGTTTATTTTTATATATATACAGTGTGCTTGTGCAATTCACAGTGCAACAAATTAAAATCTTATAGACACATAATGAGCTGTCTAGTGGAAAAAAGTCCAAACATTTTTTTTAGAATTTAATAACAAAATTTACATCAAATGATAGCTATGACTTTCAGCGTTCAAGATATGCATCGATATTTATTGTGCAATTAGTCTGCATAGAATAGTACGACCCCAAAGTCAAGGAATTTTTCAAGTATTTTTAAAATTTAGATAACAGGAAATTGAGTTGAAAAAAATTGCAAAAAATTCAGTTTTTGATATTTAGTTGCTTTCATTAAGCGTATTAAAATCACTTAGGGAACAAATTATAAATAAAAGTGTTAAATATTAACTTCTACAGTGTGAAAAAATTATGGTATTTATGATCATGAAACATTTGTGCTAGGTGAAATAATGGAAAGATCATAACCAATTTAAATAGGATCCGTCCTTGTGGCAAATTTCATCACAATGTCTTTAAAATTGCGACTTGTACTTTGTTCACAAGGTTTACATGGACAGCTAGACGAACGGACATCGGTAAATAGACTCAAAAAGTGATTCTGAATCAAACGGTTTACTTTAAAGTGGGGGTCCGAATATTTTTTTCTGTTCGTTATTATAATTAGACACCAGCAGAATGGAATCAGTGATACAAGCCGATCGGCTCCAATCCGGTTTCGCGCCGCCGCCGTGTAATGGAATACGTATTTTCTGTGCCATTACACACTTCACCAGCATTCGTGGTGTCTTATCCATTTCGGGTTCGATGAAACCTAAACATGGCGCCGGCCTTGAACCTAACGTCGTAAACGCTGTTAAAGATGTGGTTACATAGTGTCGTAAGCCGACATCCGGTTCGAAGGACCATTAACAATTTTGCATTCGTAAATTGCAGAGTTGTCTCTGTTTGTCGGTACCAAAGCAGAGTTTGTGGAATATAATTAGACACCAGCAGAATGGAATACGTATTTTCTGTGCCGCCACACACTTCATCAGCATCCGTGGTGTCTAATCCATTTCGGTTTCGTTGAAACCTAAACAAGTGGAGTAGGGTATAAATATAATTTCTGTTGGGTTTTTCCCACTTTTAAAACGCATGCTAATTTTTTTTTTAAACTTTTATAGAACTGCTGCATAATTATGAATAAAACAAACTAAAAATTAATTCAATTGTAAGTAAATACTTATATGTATGTGTATTAAATAATGTTTAATTCAAATTACTTTCACTTTCGTTTAATAGACTGGACACTGAACATTGTTAATTTGTGAGAATGATAATTTTTAAATTTTCATGTCATTTCCGTATGAAAATTAAAACTAATTAAATGTATTGAATTTCTAACGATCAAATATTATCATACATTTAATTAAAACTGTATATGAAATGCATACAATTTGAACTTTTGTCCAAATTCTTAGAAATGAATTTATGCGACTTTAATATAGTCATCAAGATATGCACATATTAATCGTATAAATGCAGAAAAAATAATTTCAAGTGATACAATATTATCAAATAAATAAAAATAATAGAATAGAATTTGTTGAGTTTATGTTAAGGTCGATACGGTACGTTTTATCGACATCCGATCACTCTTTTATTTTGCATATTTTTATATAAAATATCAATTTTACATAAATAATCCTAGGGGTCGAAATTCGAAACTTTTTTTTTTTTTTTTTTTTTTTTTTGGAGCAGTCTAATGTGTGTTTATAAATAAAAAAATAAACAATGTACATAGGTGCATTAAATTTATAAAATAATTTAATAAATATTTTTCAAAATGAGTTGTAAATATTTACCGTGTAAATATATAGGTACTTAAAATCAAACTGCGTGTTTGATGGTTTATCAAAAACAATTTAAATCAATTATCATTGAGAAATAAATTAGTTTATTTATTTTTAGAATTTAACTCATGAAACTTTCCATTTATGAATAAAAGTAGATACTAATCACTAAATTTAAGTATTTTAATGGTTTCGAGTACTTAAGAAGTATAAAAAATAGTTTAAAATTTTACAAGAATCGGACCACTATTAGCTACAAATCCCATATAATACCCAATTTACACTTACACTTGAAATCTCGTTTGAACGAGATTTTGGAAAAACGAAATCTACGATGTTTACACTACATTTTTAAGACAATTTTGTAGATTTTGTTTGACAAATGCTTTTTGTAAAAATGAAGAACATCCACTAAACACTTTTAAATGAGTTTTGTGCTCCACAAAACTTTTTTAAATTTAATTTTATGTTTGTTTATAAACATTTTAAAACTAAATTTTATTTATTTATTAATTTTAAAAATATTTGTTTAAACTCAAATGTCATTATTATTTAGAACATTGTTGTATTTTACTAACACACTAAAAGAAAAACATTGTTGAAAAACGATATTCTTCAAAATCTAATTAAATTTTAGTAGATTTTGGTAAAATCTTGTTAGGACAGGGGTTCTCACAAGACCTCGCTTCGCGACCCCCTTTTGACATTGCAATGGAAGCGCGACCCACTATTACTTTGACTAATTAAAAAATCAGAAAAAATGTAAAGATAAAGTAATTTTAAAAAATAATATTAATAATTTCGACATTGTTTTTCTTGAATATTTAGAGACTTTTTCGTATAATAAATCTAATATTATTATCTGCGTCCACAAAAGATCGAATCTCCGCTTTGAGGGACAAAAATATATTTTTACATAGAAATGTATGTTAAAGAAAAATGTTTTAATATTTTTAGGATTTCGGAGCCAACAAGCGGTTAAACTTTGCTATATTTCAACTATTTAAAATGCCTTTAAATCTGTTGATTCAAAATAAAATTTAACGAATTTCAACACTTTTTGAAATGAACCTGGTACTTTCTTAATATTAACATTAAAAGGACTTTCTGTCTTTAAATTATAAAGTTGCTATAGCAAATTTTCTTTATATAGCCGGGAAACTTATCGATGAAATAAAAGTTTTGTGTACTGAAAACGATTTTATAAAAAGTTCTTGGCATAATATATTTATATTTTTATAAAATAAAAGTAGAATTTCATGCGAAAAAACTATAGTTTTATCAAATTAAAGTGAACTACATATTTATCTTTTTAATTAATTATTTTCCCTGACATATCGTTTTCTTCACACTGTGTCATTGGACAGTAGAGTGTCCCGTAGACAAAAATGTTGTAGGAAGACCCCTCAAACGATGCGTAAAAATTAGCTCAATATGGGAAAAATATTAAAAAAAATTTTAAATTGATCTTCACGGGTCTAGAACATTTTGTCCAGATTTTGAGTCTTGTCTTGAAATGGGTATCAACAAATTCGTAATTTTTAGCCAATTAATTTTTACAAATCGTTCCTTCCTATATCGAAATCTCGAAAAAGACTTTACTCGGGACACTCTATTGGACAGCATTATTTTCTTCGTTTGATCATTGTTATATTTATCAATTAGTAGTTTTTAATATTTTCAATCAAAAGTTCCTTAATTAGTAGTTTCTAAAAATAACTCATTTTAGAAAAAAACTTTACGCTTGTCTTTAATTTGGATATATTTTGTAAAAAGATGTACATATTTCCATTTTTAAATTGTTTCATGCTTTTATTGGAATTTTCATTTGAACTTCTAAATAATATTTATATTCAAAAATTTTGTGTTTAAGAATATTTTTCAGGAACTCTTCGCGAACCCCTACGAATGTCCTTACGGACCCCTTGTGGGTCGCGGACCCCCATTTGAGAACCGTTGTGTTAGGAACTAGATTTTGATTTGTATGGAAAATCTAATTAAAATCTAATAAAATTATGTAGATTTTACTTGAAATCTCATTTAAACTAGACTTTTTGCCGATGTAAATGCGGTATAAGATTCTCTTCGAAAATCTCGAAAATCACTTTGACGAACACATCTAAAGGTGTAGGGTATAATATTTTCACGTTTGACCGACTATAACTTTATTATTTGTTTTATATCATAAATTTAAAAAAAATAACATATGTATATAATTCTTAAGTTAATTTTTTCAGTTTGTTTTTATTTTTATTTTCTTCCAAATTATATTCTTGATTATTTATTCCATGACCTATTAAATAAAAAACCAACAAAAATTAAGAAACAGTATGAAAGATACTTTACCTAATTTTTAAAATATTATCAGGCAGACGTTATTTTGCACATTACTTATGTTAAACATACATACATATGTATTGACAGACGGTTGAATCGTCACACAAATATTTATAATTTAATTGAGTATTCACTCAGGGAATCAACAAACGACCGACTTTCTTTCTATACAGAATTTTTTGTTAACGATTGAACAACAAAAAATTGTTAGCTTCTCATAAATCAAAATACAGAAACCTATTATAATTATATATACAAATATGGTAATTAATTGAAATTAAAAAAAAAAAAAAAAAAACAATATCTTTAAAAAGTTTATTAATATTTTTGTTCTTACTTTATTACACTGTGTAACAATTTCACAAAAAATTGTTCCCACATGAATAAATCGTTATATGTATCAAACTAGAGCCCATACATAATAAAACTGCTTTTCTACAGGAAGTCAAATTTTTTTCCCAAAAGGACATTCAAAGTTTCAAAAAATATACAACTTAAAAAAATATAAAATATTTACCAAAATTATATCAATCCAATATAGGTGTCAAATGAAAGCTATGAATTCGTGCAATATAACAAAAGTTTTTATTTAAATGTTGCAGGACAAAATGTTAAGAAAAATTTCTTTATATAAAGTATGTAACTAAGTAATAAATTTAATATTAGAGGATTAAATTTTTAAAAAGATATTTTCTTACATTTTTAAACGGAATATATAAATAAAAAACTATTATATTGCAGAGATTCATAGCTTTCATATGACACCCATATTGAGTTAATACAATCTTCGTAAATATTTTATAATATGACATCCTGGAGCAAAACTGGTTACACAGTTTTGTCATGGAATGTCTCTTTTTTTCATATAACGATTTTTTCACGTGAGAGAATGATTTTTTCAGGCTGTTACTATTTATTTACTACATATCAACAATTCCACGAAAGAATATCCAAAAATTTATCAAGGATCTTTCGATGTTCATAAAATTTTGCACGCAAATAGTCTACGGATATCTACATACGTGTTTTAAACATTATCATTCAGTGTCAATAGTGAATCTGCCCCATATGTGTTCTAATTCAACAAAGCGTGTTCAAATATTAACGAAAATTGATACCTAATTGGCAATTAGTTGTAACCATTTCGGTATCATATTATTAATTTGCATTATGTTTTCTATTAAATTTTGTTAACAAACGGTGACAAAAAGCCGATACCTAATTGATCATTTGGTGGTGGATTTTAAATATAATTTTTTCACTCAGTGTATATCGACTTCAGTTTTCAGTATCGCCAAATTTCAAAAACTACCAATTTTATTTCACTTTTTAAAAAATCTCAATTGTATATAGCTTTAAAAAGAAAATATTTTTGGGAATACTTTGTGGAATTTGTTTGAAATGTGACTAAACTAGTTTCAATACAAGATACGCGGATTTTTATTTTATATAATATTTTTTTAAAGTCGGTTTGGGTTTTAAGAAATTTAAATTTTGCTTTTTTATTGTTCTTCAAAAACTGATTTTGCATTTCGGTCAAGGAGCGTATTTACGACAATTTTATTATTTTTTTTTTTTAATAATTTAATACTTCAATCATTATTATCCCATATTCTGATGGTTTCAAATATTTAACTTCGATTAGGGAGAGGAAATGTGTCCAAATATTATTCATATACATATGATTTTCGGATCTATTTGTGCATGGATTCATTATTACCATATATTTATACCCTACACCACCATAATGATTGGGGTAATATGCGTTTTTGCTGATATTGCACAGAAAAAACCTTCCGACCTCAACCTTAAAGTATACCAATCGACTCAGAATCACATTCTGAATCGATTTTAGATATCTTGATGAAACTTGGCACGAATATTTATTTTGGCATAAGGACGAAGCTTATTGAAATTGGTTATGATCGGTCCATTACTTTACCTAGCGCCCATACAAATTTCCTCCCGGTTTATTATTTCACCACCGGTCCATTATTTAATCTAGCCCCCATACAAGTTTCCTCCCGGAATTAGAGGTTTAACGATCATAAATGCCTTAAATATAGAAATATTTTAATGAAATTATTTTAATGCAAATTTTTGAATAAGTGTCAATCTCTGTGCTAAATTTCATCAATATCGGTCCATAATTGACCATAGTCCCCAAATAAACCCCTCTTCCGAAATTAACTTTAATGTGCAAAAATTCATTACAAATGTCAGTATCAAGTTAATATTCGACACAATTAAGTTTTGATTAAATAGGAATTATGGACCAAATTTTATAGGGTTTGGTCCATAATTTATAATAATGTAATAATTCGCGAATTTATTCACGATTTTGATTTTCCGAAAAGTCAAAAAAATCGGAAAAGTGTGTAACTTTAAGCATCAATAACTCTAAAAGTTGTTAACGGATTTTAATGATTTAAACTGCATGTAGAAGATGAATATGTCCCCTTTTAATGTAGTAATTTAGAAATAATATTGCAATTTAAAAATTCATTCATAATGCAAATGCAATTTTGGGATGCATTTTTGAAAAATTTTTGGTTGGATTTGCATGAAATTAGGTATAGGCGTAACAGAGGAGTGTACAATGTTAAGTTTGGAAGGGGGACCGTACAGACCCCTCTGGGACGGAGCTAAAAGGGCTCAAAGTTGGGTACCTCTGACATACAAATTTTTTAATAGCTTGCCAAATTTTTGTTTCACGTCATGCCCTATTTATCTCTTATAGTTTTTGAGTTATTTGCATTTGAATTTTTAAGTACCTCAATTTTGCATGTTCTTGGTCCAGTTTTTTCATATATATCCTAGTGTTTCCGACCGATTTCATTTTTTTCTTTAGCTAATTAAAAAACAAAATTATCTATTTAATAAAAAAAATTGAAATCGATATCTTTACCGAGTCCAAAAATATACGATTTTGAATTTGAAAATTGCAAAAATTAAGATTTTTTGTGTTTTTTTGGCCAAAAAATATCTACACTCTTTTTTCTCTAAAATTAAATTTTCTTTAAAAACATATAATAATTTTATACTTTTCTGAAAGGTATCTGAACAAAAAAGACTCTAAAATAAAAAGTAGTGTTCAAGGTACACACCCTCCCGAATTTGACCCATTTTATATGAAAGTTTTGACTTTTGACTCTATATTTTCTCAAATCCCAAAGCACGAATCGGAAAACGGAATGCTGTTTAAGAATCTGTAATATGTTGTTAAAAGTTTTCAATCAAAATCTACAGGTCTTCGGAAAAATGTAGATTTTATAGCCGAAAATATGAAAAACCCATTTTTGGGATTTTCAGGGAATTTTTTTTGGGAATTGTGGGATTCCTTTTACCAAAATCTTAAAGTTTTTTTCACTTTCTCACTTTACACGATAAAGTCTACCTCCACCGAAAATTTCGTTAAGATATCTTTAATAACAAAGATTTTATTACTTTTTACTTTAATTTCAAAAATCAGAAAAGGTTAATTAATTTTGAAATTTATAGTAAACAAAAGCTGTGTTTTGTTGCTACCGTTAAGTGTGAACGTTGATAGTTTGCAAAAAAAAAAAAAAAAAAAAAAAAACGATACTTTTCCGACTTGGTGTAACTTGATATTCAAAACGAAATTGCACAAATATATCTTTATATTTTATTTTAAAATACAAAAAATTTCAATTTGTTTTAGTTATATTTTATTATATTTTTATATTTTTTCCATTTATTGACATTCAAATATTCATAATTGTATTTTTGTTCATAAATTGGCAGCACTTTTATCGACGTTAAAGTTAACATGTAAAATTCTACACGTTAACTCCTAACGTACATAAATTTGAATTTTGTATGAAATTGACTATGAACGTTAGCAACAAAACACAGCTAAAATTATTTAAAGAAAAATTTAATAAATTCACAGTTTTCAAAATGAACAGCTCAAAATATGTGCCTCGGCATCGGGTATTCTTTTAAAAATACTTATAGATTACCAAAATTCCTACAATTTTGCTGCAACACATTTTTATGTACACGGACTTCAATTACGACATTGCTTATATTAATTAATTTTTGTTTGATTTTGCTCCAATCATCAAAATGATAATATTAATTAACTAGAATAATTGATTTTATTATTAATAGATATAATGAGTTTAAAATTATTTTATTTCTCTATTTTTTATAGACAAATTTAAAATTTTTCTGAATATTTTTTTAAGAAGTGTCAATTTATTAAAAAAATTTAAACCAATAAGAAAGTTAATTATATTAATTAATAATATAATTAAATTTTAATATAAAGTTAGTTAATCGTTATATTAAAAAATTATTCGAAATATTTTGTTCTGTGTACCATCATCAGTTATAAAGTTATAGCACATCTTATGTTCAATTTATTATTTTGAAGTTTTCTATATTTCAGGATAATTTGAAATTGTAGGTATAATTATAACATTCATCAGCCTAAATAGAACTTACTTTTAAAATAATTTAAATAAAAAACATCAAAACATCTTGTGTAAATTTGCTTTAACTGCTGTGGTCTTCTTAAAATTTTTTTGATAAAGGACCAATAGTAGCAAAAGATTCACTTCATCTTTAAAATCTTTAATACTTTTCATGCCAAATTTATGCCTACTGTATTTTAATAATGATTTCATACTATTGAACCTTATAAATATTAGCATATAAAATTGTCCATATTTGTTCACTATTTATAATATATGTTTATCAAATTTCAAATTTGATCTGTTTTGTTTTGAAATTTTTTATTAAATATTATTATTTTAAGCAAATCGTGCACTTTTAAAATTTTTTAATATCTTAGAAAGTATTTTTACAACCACATTCGAATTATTCCCTCTATATTTCTATAACACTTACTTGTTGTTCTCTGTTTATATGTATAGAATGACAAACAAATTTAATCAATCATTCAACAAATTATTCCAATAATAGTTTTAATTCATCATCAATCATAAGAAGAAAGTAAGAAGAGCAGCAATATTTTATTATTCCGGAATTTTTCTCAAAAAAGGTGAATAAAGTATTTACAATACACTTTTATGTATCTTTGGTTTTGTTTGTTATGTGTATTTTTTATTCTATTGATCGTTGTATCAAATTACAACTCACAAAGACTTCATTGAATAAAATTTATTTTTCCTTGATATTTTTTAAGTATTTCTTTTCGTAAAACAACCGTACGATCCCTCAGTTGGATCACAACTGTTATTGCAAGAATGAAAGCATTTTTATTTAACCGGCGCTTTGACAGTGTGGACTTGAAACTGAGTGAGCATGATTTTAATTAAACAAACAACACGTCTTCAATTTCACAGAACATAGTACATACAACACACAACAAAACAAATATGACATATGTTAGATGGAATATTTAATGACAGTGTTTTAAAAGAATAATTTATAATTAAATATAGTAAAAAAATATCTTAATGGTTCTTTTTTTAGACTTTGGCGACTATAAAGCTTCATACGTTCCTAAAGTGCTATTTTAAAAGAACTGGTTTACAGCATTAACTAAAGCATAAATTTTTAGAACATTTTTTACAAAGGTAGTATTTATTGGTGGAGCAATAATTTTACTTATTTAAACGATATTTGCTTTAGTTCCATTTAAGCACATTTAAGGGTTAATTTAAATCTATAAAATTATTAATTCATTTAAATAACTGCATTACAATTTATGGTAATTAAGAGAATAAGAGAGTATAAAAATGTGTTGGATTTTGTTGTCATGTTTAGAACTCACAATTTGGAATCGTATGGAATAATAAACTTTTTAATGAAGAAAAGCTCTGTTGTTTTTTACTATGAATACTAACAACAGTTTGATCGTAACTGTAATTTTAATATTTATTTTTTTAACAGCATGTAATTTTTAAGCACATGTTGCACTACACTCAGAGAATTTGGACAATTATTACACTGTGTTACAGTGAAATATAACAAGGATTATTATGTATAAAATAGGTCTTATTGATAACATCATAAATCAGTTTTAAAAATTTCTAATACACTTTTTGAATTTTGAGTTATGCTCAAAAACCCGTTTTCGGGTAGATTCTAGTGTTGGTGTGTTCCTAACTTCGTTTTAAACTTGTTTAATTTATATTTTTCAATGGTATTGGAAAAGCGACGAATTACGCATTCCAGCTGCTTTTTAATAGTGATGTATTAATTTTTAAAAATGTTTTTATTCTGAATAAAACAGGATCTATTCTTTTCAAGTCGGATAAAAATTCTTTAACTTATTATGTTTTTTATCTTAAGACTTCTTTAACTTTCCATAAATTGTTCATTACTGCCCCGAAAAGTATGCTCTAAATAAAATCTACATACAGTGGTGGTATAAAATAGAGTAACGTTACAGATTGACTGATTGCACATTGATTCTAGTGGTATGAAATAAATCATTAAAAGCAATGTAATTTAGATGAAAAAATTCGAGTTTATACTTTTTCAGATTTTTGAAATTAAAGTAAAATTTTTTTAAAAAAATTCGTTTTTTGAAAAACTATAAATATTTTATCTGTAATAAAATCTTTGTTAGTAAAGATATCTTAACGAAATTTTCGGTGAATATAGACTTTATCATATAAAATGAGAAAGTTTAAAAAACTTTAAAATTGTTGTAAAAGGAATTCTATAATTCCCAAAAAACGCCAAAAATGGGTTTTTTCACATTATCGGCTATAAAATCCACATTTTTCCGAAATCCCGTAGATTTTGATTGAAAACTTTTAACAACATATTATAGATTCCTAAACTGCATTCCGTTTGCCGATTCATGCTTTGGGATTTTAGAAAATATAGACTAGAGTGTGTACCTTGACCACTTGAGTTATTTGGCTTGTTTTTTATTTTAAACTCATCTCTGTGAAAATACCTTTTAGAAAAGTGTAAAATTAGTATACGTTATAAAAGGAACTTTTATTTTAAAGAAGAAAGAGCGTAGATAAAAAAACACAAAAAGTCGTAATTTTTGAAATTTTCAAATTCAAAATCGTTTATTTTTGGACTCGGTAAAGATGTCGACTTGAAATAATTCAAAAAATATAAGAGATAAATAGGACATGCAAGAAGCATTTCTTTTGTAGGTATTATCAGGGCCTATAATAATATTTAACAAGCGTGAATGTTATATTCGGCTCGGCCGAATCTATATACCCACCATCAACTTTTTCAAATTTAACGTTATATGGGAGGTGTGCGGCAAAGTGGACAAACCACGCCCATTTTTTTGTTCCGAGTTTACATTGGTCCTTGAACTATTAGAACACAATTTCGATGAAGTTTCACCTTATATGGGAGGTGGGTAGTAAAGTAGGCGGACCATGCCCATTTTTAGTTTTAATGTTTATATCGTCCCTCAAACTATTTATACAAAATTTCGTTGTCATACATGCTTTTTTTTTAAGAAATATCAGCAGAAAAGTATAAAACGGGCACCCTTTTTTGTTTCTTAACCATCTTTTTGATGGTGGGTATAAAAATATTTGAAATCGGACGTGAAACAAACATTTGGCAAGCGATTAAAAATGTTGTATGTCAGAGGTACACTACTTTGAACCCCTTAAACTCCGCCCCTGAGGGGTCTGTTGTCTTAATATTCTACACTCCTCTACTACGCCTATACCAAATTTCACGCAAAACCAGCCGATCGGAAGTTACAGATTTATTTCCAAAAATTTTAGATTCTGCCCCACTGTGCATTGGATGAATAAGAATATAAGAATTGGTAAAACTATTGGGGGATGCACAAAGTGTGCTATCATGTCATATTGTCATATGTCCTAAAATATTTCAATGTATATAAAATATTGTTATTGCTTTTCCTTTGTAAAATTTTATGAAATTATGACAATACGATATGATAGCAGATTTTGTGAATGCCCCATATATGTATTAATAAAATGTTCTTTAAACGAACTAATATATTTAAACAATTTTATTAAGTAATAAATTTAACAAATATTTTCAAAGTACCGTTTTTTCAGTGTAATAAGGAAGTCATATTAGTCATGCCCGTAAGAAATATAAGTTCTTGATAGAAAAATACAGAAATCATATTCTTGTTTAGCACGTCAAATTCCATCTAGTCCACCTAGTTTTGTTTAAAGGAAGATATCTTTGCCAACCAGTGTAACCATAAAAAATATGTTCATTACATTGTTTTTAACTTTAAGTACACAAAATAATTTATTTTCTTAAAAAACCAATAACCATAAAAAATATGTTGATAAAGTTTTTTTTTTTTTACTTCAAATGCAAAAAATCTTCTATAAGCACTAGAGTTTTTAGTACGTAGCTTGTTTCTGTATCTAAATAATCGTCTTTTATTTATTCTCTTGAATCGAACCTGTTGATTATTGATTCAATTGAATTGAATTGTCGCCGTGTCAATTTAAATTGGTTGGTTGACATAAAACTGATGATAAAATATGTATGTTATTCCTATGCATCTACATTCATACAATATTTGTTCTTGTTTTGCATTTTCTTCTTGCAATTTTTCTTCTCTTAACTGAAGATGATAAATCAAATTTTAAATATTTATTATATGCAACAAATTGTTTTGTTGCACTTTGCATAGTTACAGGTGCCCATAATTTCATAAAACGATAGATGACACACATTTGCACTATTTGCAAGCAACTTCAACATTTTTTTACTAAATTGGCGCTAAATAACTTGTTGCTGCATCACATTTGCATCTTTTTAGTTTAGAGATAGAAATGTTACAAAAATAACAATTTATTTGCATTTTTTTTTATTCTTAAGTTTACAACATTTTTCTGTTTTAGTTTTATTGATGTATTTGTTGTTCTTTTATTTAAAATATTGTGCTTTCATCAATATTTTTTTATTAGATACAAGACACGTTTTACTTAAAATTACTTATTTACTTCTGTGGCATAGCTTTTTTCTAGTCATTGAAGTCGTTTATGTTTATTTAATACTTAAAGATTCTTAACTAAATGTTTATTTTTATAGGACGTTGCCTTAAAAATTATCGAAATAGTAATTCAGTTGTCACTTAAATAAATTGAGTTATTTTAATTATTATTTTAAAATAAATAATGATTATAAGTAATTAAATTTTTAATATGGAAGCAATTGTAGTCTTCGATTGAGGTACGAGATTTAGATTTTTAGGCGAAATTTGGAATTTGAGAACGTAGATATTTGTATAAAAATGTTAGGTCGAAAATAATAGTATGATGATATGAGGAAAATCAAAAAATTTCGAAATGGTTTGAAACCATGATATAAGAACAGAAGGTAGAATCATTTGGGAGAGTTGTCATTCGTAATTCTTGAAAAGTCAGAAAATTTAAAAAATGAAAAGCAAAAAATAAAAATTACAACTAAAAGAAATGTTAAATATTTTTTATTGCACTTGTATTTTGAAATATTTCTTGCAGATTCTAAATAATTCTTGCAAAGATCAACAGCAGAATTCCATTTTTGTAAATTTCACTCAATAAATTACAGCACATTTGCTTTTAATTAAAATTTACATATTTATGTAAAATTTATTCACATACTAATTTATTTTTAGTTTGAAGAAATTTTTTTATTTTTAATGTTTTGTTTTGATTTTTTTACATTTTGTTTTATTTTATAAGTGACTGACTTTTCAGGGTAAATAAAATTGAGAACACAATTTCTAATGATTATACCTTCTGTAGTTATATTATGGTTTGAAACCTACTTTGAGTGTCTTGTATTGCCAAAGTTTGTTTTAATATTAGGAAAAGTGTTGATGGCTTTTTGTAGATGTTACAGAATAAATAAGAAAATCTAAATTTTAAATTATACGCGTAAAATCTCACGAAAATACAGGCATTTAAAACTAAAAAACAAAGAATATTAAGAAAAGAAGGCTTGTCAAAAAAACCTAACTCTGTTGTCAAAAAAAACCTAACTTTAAGATTGTGTTAGTCAAATTTTATTTATATGTATTAGTGCTGAAACCACTTTCACCACACATCATAATCATATATAGTTGCACAAAAGAGTATTTACAAATTATTAAATATAATTCATCACAATTATATTCGCAGAACTTTATCTCTTGATGCAGGTTACATCCACAAAAAGTAATACATTTTTTTGCTTTTTGTTGATAAATATGAAAATAATTTAAAATTATTTTAAATTCTGTTTTATTTTTAATACCAAAAGTAGCAACATTGTCCGTTCAATTTAAATTTCAACATAAAAAAAAGGAATGTCAAAAATAAAATAAAAAAATATTTTTTCAGTTTGTGGAAAATATTCGTGTAGCGGGCGTGAAAGTAGAATAAACGTGTGTGAAAAAATAATAAAAATATCGTGTGTTAGTGCAAAAATGTGTCGCGTGTGTAATTTTCCTTAAATTTTAAGGAAAATATTTGTTTATTTTGTGTTATTTCTCTCTCTTACAAGTGTGTTGAATTCACACAGAACATGTATGTGAAGAGAGAGAAATGTTGTTGTTGTAGGAAAGAGTACTATTTTATATTCTTAGTATTCTTTGCTAAAAAATTTAAAAAAACTGAGTTGAAACTTTCGACGATTTTTGAATTCATTTTAGTTTTCACTGACAATTTACAACTTATTGTCCTAAACCATTAACCTGTCGAAAAATAAGACTTAGAGAATTCATTTGCTGTATAATAAGTTTCCGATTTACTGTCCGTTCAAAAGTTATGCGGTAATAAAAAATTAAAGCAAAAATTTAAGATTTTTTAATTTTTGCAGTTTTTTGATAGAAAATTTGCGCCATTGAGTGAATGACATGGGATAGCATCTTCACAAACTTTCATATAATAAGCGTAAATATTTGTAAAAGTATGTTTTTCGCTACTGACAAATTCCGCTTTAATAGAAATTGTCCAAAATATCGCGTAAACTGGATTTATTATTAAATGACACGTCGTAGTCAAAATAGCGTTAAAAAATTTTGAAATGAAAAAATGTTATTCAATCTCGAAAATTTTCATCAAATTTCAAAATTTTGTTCTGATTTTTTTCAGTGTAAGTATGATTTTAGATCATTGAAAAATATCTGACATTGATATCGGCTACAACAGCATTCATCTTCAAACTTATTTTACTTGCTGACAACTATCGCGATGTATAAATGATTTCAATATTGATGTCAAATGAAGGAATTTTATTTGCTTAATACTAAAATTTAGATGGCGTTAAAATATCTTAAGTACTTATAATTGTATGGACCGAAAAACATGTTCTTAACCTCAAAAGTCAACCTTACGTATTTCGCACTATTGTGAATACTTTGAAATAATAAAATAAATTTTCAATGTAAAATTTGTCATCAAATAAGAGACAAGTTAAAAATTCTGCTAAAATTCACTTTTAAAGGAAATAAAATCGCGCTTTTTGTTAAGAATACTACCAAATGACTATATATCCAAAATGAAACCGATATACACTTAATTTTTTCAGCAAACGATCCCCAGATATGTCTTTTATTACACATAATTTTGCGAAATTTTAAACCAATATTATTTTTTGCTATTTAAGAAATTGTGCAAGAAATAAAATCAAACATTTTTCTTTCCAGTGCATTTCGATAAATATTCCGTAATAATTTTGACATGTGCTAATAGTACTTTTGATGTTCTATAAAATCGCATTGTTTCGATTTTGATAAAGTCAAAGCTCTTTTTTTAAGATCTTTTGAAAGTTTTAAATTCAAACCTCCACAACTTTTGCGTGCACTGATAAAAAAAGATTAACGCAAACAGATTTTGTATGTATAAATAGTCGTTAATAACACAAAATCTGACATTTACTTTCGAAAAATAATTTCATTCAAATGTTGGCCGCGACAAATCTATAAATGCTCAATTACGATGGTCCAACTTTCGAATTTGGAAAGAGGAAAATGCTTTGGGGAATTATATACGTATGTATATAGACAAACATTTGATATACTATTTTTTATGAAAAATTTGTTTAGAAAGAAATTATTAAAAATTACATCTATAGTAGTATTATCTATAAAGTCCCAAGATACATATGTGAATTACTTAATGTTTCCCGAAACGTTTTAGTAAACACATCGATATATATTTTTGAATGAATTTCCTAAAAATTTCATTAGCTATAAATGATACTAATTATTCTATTTAAAGATTTCTAATGTCTTGATTGCGAAAATTAAAGTTTTTATAGGAAGCGTACAATATAATATCGAATATGATAATAAACTGGTTTACATCCATAAATAAACCCATTGAATTAATTTCATTGAAAAGAAAAATATAAAAAAAAACAAGCGCGAATATATTCGGCCGGCCGAATCTATATACCCACCATCACCTTTTTCAAATTTTACGTTATATGGAAGGGGGCAGTAAAGTGGGCGGACCACGCCCATTTTTTGTTTCCGACTTTACTTTGGCCCTTGCACTATTTGAACACAATTTCGTTGATTTTCACCTTATATGGGAGGTGGGCGGTAAAGTGGGCGGACCACGCCCATTTTTGGTTTCCGAGTTTATATCGACCCCCAAACTATACGTTCAAAATTTCGTTGTCGTGCGTGCTTTTATTGAAGAAATATCAGCAGAAAAGTATTTAACGGACACCCTGTGTTTCTAGTTTTAAGCCCATAACTTTTTTGTTTATTAACCGATTTTGCCCATTTTCAATACCAAACAAACCTTATATATATATCAATATACCCCCCATCTTTTTGATGGTGGGTATAAAAACTGAAATAATGCTGTAAAATCTGAATCCCATTTTACAAAAAATCTACAATTTTAGGACAAAATTCCAAAATTAACAAAAAAAAGCAAAATTACGATAAATTGTCATATTTGGAATCCAGATTATATAACAAAATTTCCATTTTCCTATATTTCGGCTTGTATTACACAGGTCAACAGCAAAAATGGGCTTGAAAACCCACTATGCAATTTTGATGTAATACATTTTTAAGGCATTTTTATGAACAATTTTTTGGAAAAATTTGGAAAATTATATATAGGCTTGAAAAACCATTCTACAATTTTGATGTATTGTGGATCCAGTAGTACAAATATGGTCCAAATTTTAAATTCTATAGAGAAGTTTTTTTTTTAAATTTTTAAGTAAAATTATAAATTTTTTTAGACATTTTTCCACATAATTAATGATAACTCAAAAAGTGTTAGTCCGATATTATTAAAATAAAATTAGAAAAATTTTAATTTATACAACCTTTAATCCGTTTGCATTTCAATCGGTTCAGTAGTTTCGGAGTTATAATAAAAAATTTAAGCAAAAAATATATTTTTTACGTGAAAATAGAAAATTTTTTTGTTTTAAAAAAATCATGAAAAATCGAAAACGCCAAAAATTGTTTAGATTTATTGCTTTATCGCAAAGTCACATGTAATAGCAACAAAATAAGATATCGGTCATAAAAATCGATTAATTCTTTTCGAATTTATTTACAATTAAATGAATTCGCTCATTTTCACAAAATTTTAGTTTTTTGTTTGATATACATAAAATTGAGTAGTTAATGTTTTTCTTTTCGATTCACATCGAAAATGCATTACATAGTAACAATAGTGTATTTTTTGACAAAACCCTACCTACAGTACTGATTCTATTCTTCGAAAAAATATTTGAATTGGATGAGTTTATATGTATTAAACAGTAGAAAATTTATATTTTATTACACACAAAAAAAAAAAAAAATCATAGGTAATATTTACTAAAAACTTGGTATAAAAATAACTAAGCTCAAGGATAGAATGGCAGTTACAAAGTTTCTTAGATAATATAACTAGAACTCTAGGTAATTTCTATGTTCGAAAAGTTAACTAAAATTTTTGTTGAAATTCCTTAAAAACTTTGAAAATTTGCCTATGATGTCAAAGTAGTTTTATATATTTATTTTTGTTAAATTAACACTTTTCTTGTAAATGGTTCTTAGTACATTTTCTATACTATATATTTTCTAAATTAATTAAGCAACAACAATTTATACAATTTATTTTACATATTTATTAATAAAGTAATTAAAATTGGAAAAATATAGGTACATATCAAATCATAAATATTAAGGTACAATACATTCAACAAAATATTTTTGATTTCTCCAAGTTTGAAACACTTATGAGTTCTTCAGCACTCACTGACCTTTGAATAAAAAGACGAGTTTTGTTATGCTCCCCCACATCCAGCAATTCAGTTATAAATGTAAAAAATTATATATTAATAATATTTCATGGAAAATATTGTATTAAAAAAACTTACCGTATAACGAAGGAACATTTCATCATTTTACGGTCATTAAAAATCTTTTCGCTGTTGCTGGAATTCTAGACCTTCCATTCAAATAATGAAAACTTTTATTAAAATCTCATACACATTTTCAATAAAATATTATAAGACTTACCTAAACAAATTCCATTCTCCACAAATAAAGCAACATATTCTTCTTATATTTTGTTATTTGATAAGAATTATAATTTTAATATTTTTCCAATTTAATTTGTATGTATGTTCTCTTTGACAAACAAATATTTTCTGTTGACATTTAAACAAAAACTGTATACAAATAATTTCGAAAAAATACCTAAATCAATTAGAAATATTAACCAGGGGCTTAGGTAAAATATATTTAATAAGTTACCAATTGGCTTAGATAATAAAACTTAGTAGTTTATTTTCATATAAAAAGAATTTACATAAGCCGACTATGAAATTATTACCTCGACTATTTTTTTTGTGTGTATTTAAATTTATTATAAGAAATAAAATAAGAAAATAAATAAATAATTATTATAAATTACAAACTCTGGAATTTTCTTTTATTCGATTTTTATAAAAGCATATTTTTTTATGTAAAATTTTTAAATATTTACAAAAATTATTTTGAAATTATTTTTTTCTACGAACATACAGTGGCGGCCATGAGGTTAGCACACTTGCTACTGCCTATATTTAAAAGCAAATATTTCCTGTATTTCTTTATTTTTTTTAATATTTCTTTTATATACGTGTAACATGTCTTGCTAAGATCACGTCACAATATATTCATTGTCATTCCTATATATATCTTTGATGTTTTTCTGTTCAGAATAGAATAACCGTCAAAAAACAGTGGACAGTATTTTAGCACAAATAAAAAAAAAAATATTCACATTTAAAAAAAAGTAACAAAACAAAAAACTTATCTCATTATAAACTTAGTACTTAGTTGGGTATCCATTATTTTTTATTACAGCTGCCAATTTCCTTGGCATACTTTCCACAAGTCCCATACAGCGCTCCACTGAAATAGCATACCAAGCTTTTTCTATTTCTGTCCATAAATCGGCCAAATTTTTAGGTTTTGCTCTCATTACGTGCTGCTCCACATCATTCCCAAGGTTCTCAATAGGATTGAGATCCGGAGATTGGGCTGGCCATTTTAACACGTTAATATTGTTCTCTTCCAAGCAACTCCTCACTAATCGTGGGGAGTGTTTTGGGTCATTGCGGTGCATAAAACTCCATCTAAGTGGCATGTTGTCCTCTGCATAAGGCATCATTGTATTTAGTAGTATATTCTGGTATTCATATTGGTCCATACGTGTATCAATCTTGCATATAGGACCAACGCCATGCCCAGAAAAATCTGCCCACATCATCACATTTCCTCCACCGTGTTTTATTGTTTTAGAAGTGTACTTTGGATTGTGTTGCATGTTTGGAGGACGCCATACATACCTCTTACCATCCGATCCGAATCTACAAAACTTGGATTCATCACTCCAGAGGACATTTTTCCAAAAAACTAATGGCTTTTCCAAATGCTCACGAGCAAAGCACAACCGATCCCGTAGGTTCTTATTTGAAACGTGTGGCTTATGCTAAGAAATGCATCCACGTAAATTTATTTTATTAAGTCTTCTTCTTATTGTTCTGCAGGACACGTTGATACCATATTTTCTTGAAATTTCCCTCTGGATTACGGTGGAGCTTTTAAAAGGATCTTCGACAGAGGTTCTACATATTAAAGAATCTTCTTTACGTGACGTTTTTCTTGGCCATTTCATTTTTAAATGTTTCATACTTCCGAATATGGTTTAGTGCATTATAAACCATCTTTCTGGAACATTCCAAAATATTAGCAATTTCACTTATGCTTATTCCTCTTGAGTACATCTGTTGAATAAATTAAAATCAAACAACTGTTCGATTAAATTAAAATCCAGAATTTCGAGTAACAATTTATTCGAGCAAATTATGCCGATTAATCGAATAATTCGAGTAAAAAATATTTTAAATATTTTCTTAACTAGTTTTTAGGATGTTCTAATTTCAGTTTTCTAGAAAATTTAGCTTAAAACAATGTTTCAAAATTTGTATAGAATGTTTCGAATCTAAAAGTGGTACCACAAACTTTAATTTTGTTAAATGTATTAAATAAAATGAACGGAATATATGCCTAAATTACAACACATTTTTAAAGGTCGTTTTTTAATTAATTTTTAATTAAATAATTAATTAATTTTTAATTAAATAAAAATATAAACGTCATTAATTATAAAGTAAAATTCAAATAATTTTATATAAATTTAATAAATAATAAGAATTAAATTAAAGGATTTTAAACTTGATTTGGAAAAACATTATTGGTTCTACGAATAAAAGTACATAGTTTATATAGCAATAAATGCTCAGTCTGGTGTAGAGGATATTATGGTGATGGTTTGAATGAAATTTGTTATATAGAAGGAATTTGGACTTAAAATTAAGTTTAGCATGTAAACTTGTTCTTTATGTTAAGAATCGCTGAACTACTTTATCTGAAAAGGATAGTCCATAGTGCTTATTTCATTCTTCTTTAAAATAAGAAGAAATGAGAAATAAAATATTTTACGTTTCGGTAGAAATTGTGGTTTAATTCAAAATAGAGCCAATTATATCGAACATAATTGAACGATGAATTATAAAACATTCTAAAAATAAATCTGGGTTTAGTAGATCTTTCTATATTTAATGAAATTGAAAAAAGATTCGGCTGTGCCGAATCTTTGATACCCTTCACCATATTACCATCTTACCATCTTATCGACATCATATTACCATATTACCGACAATTAATAAAATTTTCGCCTTAACATATGCTTGCATATTTTCTAAATCTAAATTTTTTTCAAACTACGAAAATTTGAATATGAAAAAAAAAAAAATAATCATAACAGGCTTTGCTTTTAAAAAAGAAACAACAACAATTCCATATATATTTATTTTTGTATGTACAAACTGACTGAATACACAAAGAACAACAACACTGTTATTCATTATATTACTGCTGTTGCTAACTAAACTACTTGTCTATACAAAAAACAAAAAACGTCACTAATAGTCATTACAATGCTTAATATACATGTTTGTGTATGTATTTATGTATATTCTTAACAAATATATTTTAGTTTTAAAAAATAAACAACAACAATTCCATATCTATTTATTTTTGTACAGACTGCATATACAAAGAACAACAACACTGTTATTCATCATATTACTGCTGTTGATAACTAAACTACTTGTCTATACAAAAAACAAAAAACGTCACTAATAGTCATTACAATGCTTAATATACAGGGCAAGTTTTTCAAGCTTTTCGCTTGGAAAGTAAGCATTTGCATATTTCAAAAGAATTTCACAAAAAATGCTTATATTTTAAATCTTTGCTTAAATTTGCATATAACGGATACAAAAGTTAATTTTCTTAACAAAAACACAATTTTTTTGCTGATTTTTTGAAGTTCAATCAAATGATTTCTAAAAATTTGTTTGTGAGTGTTTTGAGTACATTGTAAATATTGTGAAGAAAAACAATTCGGAAGCGTCAAATATGATACTTAAAATTAAAATAGTTATATTTTTATAAACATCGAAATTTATTTGAAATTGAAAGATAAAAAATGCATATTTGTGCATATTTTCTACACATTAATATATAAGAATGCATAAATTCGTTGGTTTTTATATACATATTCATGCATTTTTGCATATTTCTGTGCATATTATACCATTTTTTCGTGCTTTTTCAAGCGCATATTTCAATTATTTTTGTGCATATAAAAACTTGCCCTGTTAATATACATGTTTGTTGGTGTATTTATATTCTTAACAGATTTGTTTTTGGGCCATAACTGTTGATTATGAACGAATTTGGTTTATTAAAAAAACCGAAATTTTATAAAAATATTTATGACTGATCTATATAAAAATAAAAATCTATAGCTTGAACAAGGGCTTCAAAAATAAAAAATTCGTTTTCCCCGATATCTCAGTTATTACTGAACCGATTTATTTAATTTTTTCAGAACAAAAATTCAGAAAATAATTTTCGAGCCCCCTTTAAAAATTCGAAGTCCCTGGTATATGCAGAGGCTTCAGAAACTAAAAAACCGGTTCTAAAAACCGGTTTTTAAAGCATATCTCCACCATTTATAAACCGATCTTCCTGATTCAAAAAACTGAAATTTTATAAAAATATTTGTGACCGATCTGTATAAAAATAAAAATCTATAGCTTAAACCAAGGCTTCAAAAAATAAAAAATGCGTTTTGTCCGATATCTCAGTTATTACTGAACCGATTTATTTCAATTTTTCAGAACAAAAATTCAGAAAAAAATGTCCGAGAATTCTTTGTAAAAACGAAGTCTGTAGTGTATACAGAGGCTTCAGAAACTGGAAAACCGGTTCAAAAAACCGGTTTTTTGAACATATCTCCGCATTGTATGAACCTATCTTGATGAATTCCAATAGCAAAATTCTCGAAAGCATTTCCGATCGTTTGACATACATATTATATATGTCAGTTATCGGTGGGCTTCATAAACGCCATTTCAACCGACACACGGACAAGGATTCCGAAAATATAAACTTTTTTGCTCTCCGACGAAAATTGTGGAAATTACAAACGGAATGACAAACTTATATATACCCTTTACACCTGTGGTGAAGGGTATAAAAATATTGTACAAACATTTTGAATATAACTGGAAACCAACCTCTGTTGTACATAGTGTGTGTCCAAATTAAAAAGTGAGGTTATGAGACAAAATCGCAGTTCGGACTACCCTTAATATAAAATTTGGTTCAACTATTTATTTAACTATCAATGAATATATTAAATATAGAGAAACAACAGCATTATCGAAGCAAAAAAGACAAATATTCATAAATTTTTACGGAAATTTTAATTTTGGAATGAATATTTCTTATTTTAAGCTATATATATATATATATATATATATATATTTTTTTTTTTTTTTTTTTGATAAGCATTGTAAAATCGAACAAAATTTTAAGGTATAAATTAATCGAATAACTCGAGTAACTTAAAAGTTTTACTCGATTATTCGAGTAATTTAAAAACAGCATTTTCGAGTTATTTGATTATTCGAACAATGAAAAAGTCGAGTAAAATGAATACTCTAGATAGAATGCACCTCTACACCTATGGTGGTGTAGAGTATAAAAAAATAATAATCTTTATATCAAATTATTTTTTTTTAAATATTCTTTTTATTTTTATATAATAAGATCTAATTTTTTAAAAACCATTTTCTAAATTTTGTTACTTATTCATTGAGTTTCAGAATGTTTCATTCATATCAAATTTGAAATTGTATGCATATGATTAATATGTATGTTGGTATAATATTAAAGATAACACACTGCATTTTTCGCTATTTTTTCTAGATTAATACATTTAAACTACAAACAAATAACACAAATAAAAATAATAATCATATCAAAATTGCACACAATGTTTTCATAAAAATATTGTAATTAAAATAAATGTTAATAAAATATTGTCATTATATTTAACCATATCTTACCATATCACCCACTCAATAAATAAAGTAAATACTCATAAAATATTCATTTAACCTATTTTTATATATGATTTAAATAAAAATAGAATATTTCTACCATTTATTCAAACCTTTTGTGCTAAACTCAATGAATAATAAATAGATTTAAATAAAAAATAATAATAATAATTTTATGGCAATAAAATCAGTGTCCGTCGGTTAGTCTATGTTATTGTTGATTAAATTGACTTGAATTGATTAGTGTAAGTGCTGTGCAAGCCTTTTTTTCTAAAGTTTTTTTGACTGACATTGATTCTATTTATTTACAAACAATGAAATATAGTTACATACATAAAGAGCAACATCAGAGTATGAGGAAAAAAACTTCCGTAGTAGACTTCATCATACCAAAACATAAAACAGGAACTTTAAAATTTTATACAGCAAGAAAAATATGTAAATTTAACATAAAGTTATTAAGCCTAAAGCTATGCTACATACAAATTTAAAACCTAACTGAGTCTGTGCTTTCGTCACAGTAACATTTTTATTATATGTATGTTTATGTGACCATTTTTAAACATAAAAAAATATGCTTCTACGAGGTCAGAAGGAAAATTATAAGAAAACATGAATTTAATCCTTGGCTGTCATTAGAAGAATGTTATGCTTTTATGATTTTTATTCATTCTTATTCGTATTATTATTTTTGTGAAAGTATTTAATATACTAAAATATTTTTTTTTTTTAATTTTCTTAATTAATTACTTAAAGATTCAATTGAGAAACAATTTATCACCGGACATAAATGTTTAACAATTTTTTTTCACAAATAAAATTATTGAAACATAAATTCTCTATAAAAACACGAACGTTAAATAATACATTTAAATAAATTTATGTATGTTAGTCTAGTAATACATTTAAATAAATTTATGTATGTTAGTCTTTAACCATTTAACATAAATGAATAGAAGTTTTGAACATTATTAACAATTGTTGCTTTTTTTTGTTAATTTAAACAATAAATATGGTTATAGGACAAAATTTTTATTTACACATGAATATGAGATTGTTTAACAGTAACGTATCATTTTAAGGGATATGTTTAGAACTTAGGATTACGTAGAGTTTACTTAATGCACATATTTATACCCTACACCACCATAGGTGGGGAGGGTATTATGCGTTTGTGCTGATGTTTGTAACACCCAAAAATATTGGTCTAAGACCCACCTTAATTTATACCAATCGGCTTAGAATCACTTTCTGAGTCGATTTAACGATGTCCGTCCGTCCGTCCGTCTGTCGGTCTGACCGTCTGTCCGTCCATGTAAACCTTGTAATCAAGCTTAATTAATTAATAAGACGAAGCCTATTGAAATTGGTTATGATCGGTCCATTATTTCACCTAGCAACCATACAAATGTCCTCCCGGAAAAGTGTTTAACGATCATAAATCCCTTAAATATAGCAATATTTCCATAATTAGCTCCCATATAAACCCCTTTTCAGAAAATCACTTTAACGGGCATAAATCCCATTAAAATGTTAGTATTAAGTTAATATTCGACACAAATATGTTCTATATGAACATAAATGATAGTGCCAAATTTTACAAGGATCGGTCCATAATTTACCATAGCTCTCATATAAGGCCCTCTTTCAGGAATCACCCGAAAGTGAATAAATTCATATAAATGTCAGCTTCAACGTAATATTCTGTATTCGTATGTTTTATTTTACACTTATCGGTCCACATTTGACTCCAAGTCTAATAAAAGACCGCTCCCCCAATTATAATGTACACAATGGTGTAGGGTATCATATGGTCGGGCTTGACCGACTATATCTTTTTCTCTCGTTTTAAGTTGAATTTATTTCACTTCCAGGACAAAGGTGTGAGTTTAAATAAAATATAACAAATATAAATGAAAGTTAAAATTTTATGCAGACATTTTTTATAGCATCTTCAAACAAATAACTTTATTTGTAAATGATTTGGTAAAAAAGAAATATTCTTATTTTATCAAGATTTCCAACAATCGACATAATATAATCCATCATTTAAAAGAAATACATCAAGGAAAATAATTATAATTTTATCATAGTTTAGAAACAAACCTAAACATTTCACATTCTTTGTATGCAAAACTTAATATTGAAGTAAAAAAATAAAAAATCGAAAATATTTCCGACTTTTCTATATTAAATTTACTCTCTTGAAATGAAAGTAAATACAGTATGGATTCTTAAATAATACCTGTCTTTTTGATACAAAGGGATATATAAGGGATATATTTTACAGCATAGAAAAGTCAACTAGAACTCCTTTAGTTCGCTCAGCAAACCTAAATTACTCACCTTCACACGTATAAATTAGTTTTGTAGAAAATTCTAACACAAACAAGGAGTTGTGACAGCTGAACATCGTTACCGTTTTGGTCCTATTGGATAAAAATTGGCCGATTTATTTTAATCTTCGAAGGTTGATTTGCTCAAAATATTCTGTTTTTTTTTTTTTTTTTTGTAAAATTCTTTATTTTTTTTAAATTTTGTAAATTTTTTTGTCAATGTTCCTGAAAATGATCTTTTAAAAATATTTTTTAATCTTTTGGATAAATAAATAAAAGTTTTTTTCCCGGAAGCATTAAAAACTAAAATCATCTATTTTCACTTTTTAAGTGGTTGAAGTGGTAAAAAATTTTTATTTTATAAAATGTATATATTAATAGAGTCATTCCATTTAAAACCAACACGAAAAATTACAATTTTTGACTTTACCTCTCCGAATTTGATAATATTTGGTACATTCATTATTCTTGTCAAAACTAAGACTAATTCAAAATTTCAAATAATTTCCTCAAGTGGTTCGCGAAATATCGCGATTTGAAAGTGTAAAACAGCTAAACATATGTACAAAGTTGTATACACAACAAAATTACAAATATCTTTCAAAGTATTTATTATTTAAGATACATTGAAATGTCATATTAATGGTATTAAAACTATCTTTAATATGACGTATAATATGACTTAAGTCATTTGACTTAAATTTATGATCCCAATCAATTATATTTATCGCCACTCTTATATCTATATATCCAATATTTGTTTAAATTGCAATTTTCTTTATAAAAATACAAAAACATAAAGTGCAATTTATTTTTAATGCTCCTCCGATTTTGTTATGTAAAATGACAAAAAACCAAGTTCACGCAGTAATCCAAGCAATTCCATATGAAAATGTGAATGTGCCTCGCGAAAAACTGACTTTTTGAAAAATTTTCGCACCTGTTTTCCAAACTTTGAGACTATCAACTACGTTGACTATTTCGGGTACATCAACGGGTTATAGCGCAAAATACGCATAATTACAACAAGTATCAATCCCTATTTTGTATTCGGTTGAGGGGCGCACAGACCGCGCTCAAAAAACAAAGATGGTGTAGAAAGTCCGATTAGTTTACCTATGATGGAGTAAGATCAAAAAGTAGAAACGAAGAAAAATTGAATAAGAATGGTTAAAACTTAAGTAGTTTTTATCAGTTTTTCTATATTCTTGAACTTTGAACAACAATCATGGTTAGAAAAGAAACCTATTGTGCTAAAATTTTGCACTCTATTAGTTTCAAGTCTTGTGAGTTCAGATCTGTAACTAATTAGTTTAAATATTTTTTTTTTTTTTTTTTTTTTTTTTTTTCGAAAAATTTAGTTTTCTCCCATATACCATATGATTATTAAAAATAACAAACTAATTTCTTAGTACGACAATCGTTAATATCTCGTGTCTATTTATGCATACATATATACACTGTTACTACAGATTTGTTTCAAATGTTCATAAAAAGCATTAAATATGTATTTCTATAAAGAATGTTGGTAATTTTTTGAAAAATACTACGATGTTCAGATATAAAGGTTTTTTGAAAAACGAGTCGTTTTCTTAAAAAAACACAAACAAGTTGTTTAATTATTTAACACAATAAAAACATACTAAATTTCCATACAGGAAAGAAATTTTTAGCATTTTTAGTACATAGAAAATTGTTGAAAAAAAAAAAAAAATTTAAAATTGTCAAACATTATAAATTATGAATTAACATGCCTATTGACAAAAAAATTATGACTGAAAAATAGTCATAAAACACAAATTGTGACTATAGTCTTATATTTTTTATTCACAAACAGAAACGTATTAATTTTTCATTTCAAAATTAAGACCTGATATGTTGACAGTCATAAGAGTTGTGACCAAAGTATACAAAGTAGTCCGACTCTCTTTTAGTAAAATTTCTCTCTCACATAGAAGGGTACTGTGTGAATTGTGAGAGAACTAATACAAAGAAAAAACATCGAAATTTTAGCACTAAATTATGAAATTAGTAAGCATTTTTGCACTGTATTTCACTTGCACACAGGTTTTTACAATTTTTTCTTACACTATTAGCACCATTTTATTTCTAAAAACGGTAAATTTTAAGCAAAACACAAATATTTTATTTTTACTAATTTTTGGCAATTTGTTTTGTTTTCTTTTATAATTAAATTCTTTAACAGAGTTTCAATTTTTGGTATTGAAAATTCAAACAAATTAATATTAAAACATTTTTATATAACTCTGTGTGTATAAGAAAAATAATAATTAATATTTTTGTTACTAACACATACTTAGAGTTAGGTACTTTTTTACTAACACACTCTTAGAGTTAGGTACTCCTGCAAAGAGTCGGAATACTTGTATATACTTTGGTTGTGACTAGAGTATTCATTTTACTCGACTTTTTCATTGTTCGAATAATCAAATAACTCGAAAATGCAGTTTTTAAATTACTCGAATAATCGAGTAAATCTTTTAAGTTCCTCGAGTTATTCGAGTAAATTATACCTTAAAATTTGACTCGTTTTTTTTCAAAGCATATTAAAAAAAAATAAATTATTTTTCCCAAATGTTCCCGTAAGAATTATAATTAGCTCTATTTTGAATTAAACCATAATTTTTATCCAAACTGTCCAATATTTTATTTCTCCTTTCTTCCCATTTTTATTATAATTTTGTAAAACCGACTCAGTATAATATTCTACATAAATATTTCTTGGACTTTTGTCAGTTATGCTATGAAATAATTGTGAAAATATATTTATTAGTTTCTGAGTTATTGCATTTTGAAAATGACAAATAACTCTTTGGACCACCCTTTATTTCAGGTAAAGAAGTTCAACGATTCTTAACATAAAGAACAAGTTTACATGCTTAATTATATCAACTATGTACCTTCATTCGTAGAACCAATAATATGTTTTTCCAAATCAATTTTAAAATCCTCCAATTTATTACTTACTATTTATTATATTTATATTAAAATTATTTGAAATTTACATTATAATTTCTTAAAGCGACGTTTATATTTTTGTTTAATTTTTGTAATTGAAAAACGACCTTTAAGTACGTATTGTAGTTTATGCATATATTTGGTTCATTTTACTAAATAGAATTTTTTTTAATCAAATTTAAAATTGTGGTGTCACGATTATAAACATTCCATCAAAATTTTGAAACATTGTTTTTAAGCTAAATTTTTTAGAAAACTAAAATTAAACATCCTAAAAACTTGTTAAGAAAGGAAATATTTAAAATATATTTCACTCGAATTATTCGATTAACCGGGAGAATTTGCTCGAATAAATTGTTACTCGAAATTCTTGATTTTAATTTAATCGAACAATTGTTTCATTCTAATTTGTCGATTAATCGAATAATCGATATTCGAGTGAATACCGTAGTTGTGACTATCATAAAAAAAAATTTTAATTGAAAATAAAAAATATTAAAATCTAAAAAAATTATTGTGGAAAAAACAATGCATGCATACACATTTGAAACCTTTGAGGGCCAAAGAGCAATAAAGCATATATATATATCAAACTTTTACCCACATTATCTGCAGATTTTCATCAGATTTTGCAGTATTTTTGCAAATTATCCATTCTTCTCTAAACGTTTTAAATTTTTTTATAAAATATTTTTAATTTTTATTTTCAATTGACAAGAAAAGTCAACATTTTTAAATGTTAAGCATGTTTTGTAACTATGTTAACAGAATATGAAGTCATAATAAAATTGTGAATTTTTTAAAACTTTTTCTATGAATAGGCATGTAAATTTATATTTGTTCACATTTATTATTTGCTTAAAAATTTTGTTTTTTGAATTAGAAAGTGTTTATGAGTGAAATTTTTATTTAAATCAACAATTTGTGAAAATATTTTGGCAAACGAAAAACAGGCCAAAAGGAAAAACACAATAAAATTATATGTCAACAGTGATGCATAAACTTATTGTGTTTCTTAAAAAACAAGTAAAAAACAAATAATGTGTCTGAACATAATATAAGCCTTTCTCATAAAAAGTTTATCAATATAGTTTCAATAATACTACATTTCAAAGTATTGAGCATTATTGTACAAAGACAGCGTCGCTTTAATGATTAATGAAGGACAAAATAGTAGTATGTATGTTTTACCAAGATAAGAATGATTTCCTTTAATTGTCACATATACATACGCTTCTGGTTCTAATGTTAAAATAAAACAATACATACTACCATAACATGAACACAAATACATACATCTGAACGTATACAGCAAATATGACATTTAAATGGATGATGTGATTTTTTTTTTTTTTTTTTTTTTTTTGTAAACAACTTTTTCTATTAATTTAAATTTTTGATTTCTTTTTCTTCGATTATGTTTTTTTAACTTTTTATGTTCTTTTGTTTGTTTACATGAATATTTCACGTACACTATGCCACAATTAAATACACACATTTCTGTATACATACATATGAATGTAAACGTTAAAATCAAGGATCATTTAAACATGATGCTCTTTATGAGTTTCACTCACATGCACATCACATACAACACGTACAAATATTAAATAAATTCTAAAGGGAACAAATTGTCCCACATTTATGAATCTATTATGAAGTGTTTATGTACAAAAACAAACACTAACACTCACTTGTACACACATATTCTCTATACCGTCCGACGTACATACATATGTAGATCCGTATCCTACATACAACCATTTAAATATTCACAAAAGTTTTGATTATTATACTAACATAAATAGAGTTATCCTTAAAAACTTACATACATATGTACCTATATATATACACATATGTTACTTTACATATGTAATATTACACATAAGTATGTAAATGTCAATGTATTTGTATGTAGGTGTTTGTTTAGAAAATATGTCATCACTTTCAATTTTTGAATTATTATTTCACACTTATTTGAAAACAACTATCACACACACATATAGGTTCCTTTTTGCCTACAGGTGTTTGTCTATTGGGCACAATTAGCATTTTGAAATTCATACATACTCGTACATACATATGTATGGCTATGATGTAAAAGTGTGTTTGTTTTAGGAATGTTTAGCTTTTATGAGTAAATTGAGCATATTAGTATTATGATAGTTATACACTACAGTTTCAGATTTGTCGGTTTCTTCAATTCATAAAAGGAAAAACAAAATTGTTACTGGATATTTTTAATATATTTTTAGACTTTTGACAAAAATCCTTAAGCCAATATAAGGAAATTTTTGAAGGGTTTCTAATTATAAAAGTTACCTTTTAAAGTGGCGTAGCACAGTGCTTTGATCCGATACAAATTGAAACTTGTTACACATATTACTTTAGGCTTAGAATGAATAAATACGAAGTTTTGAAAATATTGGCGCAAGGACACACCTACCTCCCATATATACTGAAGTTAAAAAACTAAATTTTTTCTAAAATACTGGTCTGAAATTTACCAAAATTTGTGACAGCCATTAAAAATATATTGCTTACACGTTTTCGAATTTATTTTTAAATCGGAGCAAGGACACGCCTACCTCCCATATATCCCGAAACTAAAAAACGGATTTACTGCGTGAATACTGGTCAAAATTCCACCAAAATGTGATTGTGATTGCAGATAAATATATATTATTTATGATTCTGCCAATTTTTATTTAAATCGGAACAAGAGCACGCCTACCTTCCATATATCCTGAAATGAGAAAAACGCATTTCTGGCTAACACACTGTTTTTACAAAAATAGAAGGTGTCGCAGAAAATTTAAACTTGAAACATATATTACATTTGACACATAGTAAATATATACAAAGTTTTTAAAAAATCGGAGCAAGAACACGCCTACCTCCCATATATTCTGAAATGTGAAAAACGCATTTTCTTCGAAAATACTGGTCAAAACAGTATTAAAGTTTAAGATAGTTATTGAAAATGGGTTTTTTATGGGTCAGACAATATTCTATCTAACAGGAGCAAGGGAATACCTACCTCCCCCAAGCTCTATAATTTTTAAATAATTTTTTAATTTCTGCACCCACATTTTATATTCAGTAAATCATTAATTTGCTTAATTTCGCCTGATGTCCGGTCCAATTTTTTTTTTTTTTTTTTAGTTTTCAATATTTTATTAAATTTTAAAGCAATGTAAATTTTACAACACGAAACATTTCAACATAAAGAATTTTTTGACTTTTGTGTAATAAAAAGAAATTTATAAATTTTTTCAATTATTATTATTTTTAGTTGTGGCAAAAAATAGGAAGTAATTATTCTTTTATATATTAAAAAAACTATATTAAATTTTAGAATCAAGCAAAAAAAATTGTATAATTTTAAAAAAAATTTTATTTTTATAATTTTTTTTAATACTCCATCGAACTCATGTAATTTGTGTATTCAAATTTAAAAATGCTCTATAATTAGCGCCATCTGGAGGATTTTTAACGTAATATATTAGGTCCAAAAAATATATTTTTCTATTCCTTAGTTGTTTCTTAAATTTCGAAATAATTTTTATAATTATTTTATTTTAATTTAGCAAAATAAATTACGTCAACATTGAGAACACTTTAACATTGTAGTAAAAACGGAAAATCAGACACTTTTTCAATTTAACTTTTTTTAAAGTTGTGGCAAAAAAAAGGCTCTAATTATTTTTTAATCTGTAAAAACTTACATAAATCGTAAAAAAAATTTTATAATTTTTTTATATCCTTCATCAAATTTAAGGAATTTTTATGTTTTAAGTAAAAAATATGTGTAAATTTGAGCAATAATATTTATATATTCGAAACAATATATTTAAAAGATAATAATAACAGTTTTAATTTACCAATATTCTAAGACATTTTTTTCCTAAAACAGTTTAAAACCAGCTTTTTGGTTCATTAATATTGGCTTTAAATTCTCTGACTTTAGCGCCCTCTAGTAGTCACAAAAATAACTTTTTCCAAAAAAGTCTTTTTAAATTATATGATCTATATTGTTACCTTACCAAAAACGTATATTTCAACTCAATTTGAAAAATGTTTTTTATTTTATTTTTGTCTATGGAACAAAGCATCTTTTTAATATTTATAACTATATACATATAAACTCTAATATTATCGAAAAACACCATCGTTATTATCTGTACACAGTCGAGAACTCATACGCATGAAAGATTTATTATATTTTAAGTCAGATATACATATCTGACAAGAACATAAATAGTTAAGTAGTCCACAGATACATAAAACATATAAATGAAAATTATTCGGACTTTATCTAATTTATCTAAATAAGTTAATTTAGAATAATAGATGATTTTTATATTGTACCAATACTTTTATATTAAGGTAACACCGTTTGTATATAGAAGAAATAGGGGTAAAATATAATTATACCCTTCACCAAAGGTGAAAGGGGTGTATATGAATGTAAATTTGTCATTCCATTTGTAATTTCTGGATCGCACATTGGGATAAAAGGGGTTGAAAATGGCGATTAAAAAGGTAATATCAATATTTTAATGATCATGTTTTATTATTTTTTTTTTATTATTAGTTAAAAGAATTCAGTTTTAGAATTTTAGGAATTTTACGTCAGAGTTAAATGGGTCGAAAATTATGTATAATTCAGAGAAGGGTGGTATCACTTTAATGATCACGTTTAATTTTCCTATTTATTAGTAAGTAAAAAATGTATTTTTAGAATTATAGAATGTTTTTTGTCTGAATGGTAATGTCCGTCCGTCTATACATTTGGGTTAAATGGGACGAAAATTACGCTTAATTCAGGAAAAGGTGATATCCAAATTTTGATGATCACGTTATATTTTTTCAATGTATTATTTAGTAAAAAAAATGCATTTTTAGAATTGTAAAATGATTTTTGGCAGCATGGCAATGTCCGTCCGTCTATACATTTGGGTTAAATGGGTCGAAAATTCCACTTAATTCAGGGAAAGGTGATATCAAGATTTTAATACTTTCATTTGGTTTTCATATTAATCAGGAAGTGGAAAAAAAATATTTTTCGAATTTTAAGATCTTTTTGAAAGAATTCTAATGTCCGTCCTTCCGTCCGTCTGTTTATTAATTTTTGCAAACTTTCCAATTCAAAATCGTTTAACTTTTGACTCAATTAAGACAACGACTCAAAATTTTCTTTGTTCGATAGATAATTTTGCTTTTTAATATATAAAATATAATAAAATCGGTTGAAAATATTTGGCTGTATATGAAAAAATCTTAACCAAAATCTTGTAAAATTGAGATTTTTGAAATTTCAAATGTATATAACTCGAAAAATATATAAGATAAGTAGTATATGCATATTTTCTAAAGGATTTATCAAGAACTTTAAGGTGATATAAAATTTTGGAAATCGGGTAAGGAACAAAAATTCGCTAGTGGTTAAACATTTTCCATGACACTAGTACCCTGTTTTGAACCCCTATAGTTCCGCTCCTGATGCATATATTGAATCCTGCATCTAAACTCAAAATGCTACTGTCCTCTGCTAAGCCTATGTGAAATTTCATGCTAATCCAACCAGCCGATTAGAAGTTACAGATTTATTTCGATTTTTCCCCACTGTTTAATGGGGAAGCTGTTTTTTTGTATGAAATCTACTGGAGTTTTTTTGAAAAAAAAAAAAATTCTCAAATCGGGCTATATATGCTCACAATTTTTTTTTTCATAATATTAAAGTGGACAATATATACTATTTTTCAGAAAATTTTCAGAACAAACATCCTGTAACATTTGAAGTTGCATTCCATGAAAGTTGAAAATTAGTTTTTTTAGGACAATTTTCAAAAAAATAACAAAAATATTAGGACAAAATATAATTTACAAATACTTGAAGAAAAGTACACTTAAATATCTGAAGTTGATGGTTTCATTTTAAATTTTTACCTCAAAAGACTTTTTAATTAAAATAAATACACTGAAAACTGATGAAAATTGAATTTTTTACCTTTTTTCAATAATGTAAAAAAATGCCTAACTTTGACAGTTCTTATAAGAAGATTTTAATTGATATTGATACATAATTTTGTCTATTTTTATTCGCTACCCAACTTTATTACAAAACTTTACATTTTAAAATTCAATTAAGCGCCGCTTTTGATACATTTTACCCCAATGAAGATCGTTATAAGAAAGTAAGTCTAAATAACGATGTCCATCCGTCAGTTTGCCGGTTAAAATGAAGTTTATGAAGGCACCCGATACCGTAAATATATGACATATGTATGCATCAAGCTATAGGAATTCAGTAAAGTCGATTAAAAAATGGCAGAGAAATATAAGTTGGGGCCTTAAGACTTCGTTCTTTTACATTTTTTTTATTACCAGAGTCTAATAATTAAATATTATTTTTAAAATACCCAGCAAAAACTTTGGTTGCCAGGTAATGAGTTAAGAAGCTATTATAATGGCTTTGTACTACTTACACATTAGCTGAATTATTTTAACACGCTGATGACATTAGTGGCAACTACTTAACTCATCTCATTACTTAGATTTCATTACAAGAACTAATTAGTTTTAAGTTGTTCAATAACTCATTAATTTTAAATTACTGAAGTCATTATAAGTTGAAACAAGAGGATCTAGTTGCGTTTTAAGTTACTCATTAGTAACATACTGTCTCCACGCTGATATAATATGTAAGATAACGCCGGAAGATTAAATATTTTGTTTATATTATGTTAAATCTTAAACAAGGGGTAAATGTGTTCTAATAAATCTCATAATATTTCATTATTTGCTTTGGGCTACCTTATTACTTTTCATTTTGAATACTTCTACAAAGTTTTTTCTTTTTTGTTAACTTAATAATAACAAATGTGCATTAGGCAAATATATTTATTCCCACATTTGTGTTATTACAGCTGCATTCAAACTTATGCCTTAATCACTAATGATAATATAATTAAATGCTTTACTATAAAATGAATTGGAAAAAAATCATTTAATACTCTTAAATGCTTTTTAAATCTGTTAATAAAATTAACATTTTTATTAAAATTTTATCTAAATTGAAATATACATTTTTATTTTTAGATCAACCACAATTATTTCAATCTCCCAAGAGAAGTTAAATAGCCTATTTACAGGGATACATGTACTTGTTTACATTCAAACAAACATATAACGTAAACGCCTAAAAGCACACTACTTATTTTCGCTCATTAAAAAATACAAAATATAATAACAACAATTTAACATTTAACGCCTCGAGAGGCAGACACAACTAAATGGCCAAGACGAAACAACAACAATTGCTGGTGATTTATTTGACAATATGTTTGGTCGTTGTATCATTACTAATGAAAGTGGATAATGTGAGGGCATCAAATATTCCACTTGATGGAAACGGAAATATGTTGCAACAACAGCAGCAACAACAACCAGAAGAACAGCAGCAAATCGATAACAATATGCAGGGACATAATTATATTATGGTAAATTTGTTTTGATTATTTTAAACCTTAGCAATTAAAGAAAATTATTTTCAAAAAATGAAATTTGTTGATTCAATTAAAGTTATTTTATAATATCAATGACAATTTTAATTGAATCCATTCAATTTTATTAATTAATCCAATTAGTAAGAATTAATTAATAAAATTATTGTTTTATTTCAAGGGAGAATTGAACATTATTTATATAAAAGATTTATTTAATGTCTTACATATTTTTCCGTTTTCAAAGGATCAGGAGAAACAGAGACCTACACCTATAATACCAAAAAATGCGAACATATTAGAGGATGATGATAATGACATTTTAAAGGCAAACAGCCTTGGTGAAGATTTAACAAGGAATCAATTATTATTGAGGTAATTAGAAGAAATCATAAAGAAAAGAATTATCCTTTTAACAAAATCCTACAACTCTAGACATCTCAATGAACCCATATCCATGGTAAAGAGAGCACCCGGTGGTTTTGTAGGTATGCGTGGCAAAAAATTCTATTACGACGGCGACGATAACAACAACAATAATGAAAATGACAACGATAATAATTTTCCCTGGAACCAGATACAAAATTCCGAAGAAGACATTAGTTGGGATGAATATGCCAAACCAAACGTTAGACGTTATAAAAAAGCACCCACAGCTTTTTATGGTGTTCGTGGCAAAAAGTTTGCCACCATGAATGGTTTCCCTCCCAGTAATGATAATCTTCGTTTTCAGGAATTCTTACAAAAACTTGAAGAAGAAAGGGTACGTGATGCTATTTTACAAGATTTTGTTGAACGTTTGACTAGCACAAAAAGTGATCTTTCAAACGATATGACAAAGAGAGCACCAACCGGTTTTACTGGGGTTCGGGGCAAACGTCCTATCATGAATGAACTTGATACCTCTATGGATACTTTAACGAAACGTGGTTTGGGCAATAATGCATTTGTTGGTGTGAGGGGTAAAAAAGATGTGTCACATCAAACATTTAAAAGATCACCAGCGGGGGCAGAGGTAAATATTTAAATATTTTTAATTAAAAAAGAAGCGATGATAAGCTTTGAAATACATACATACATATCGTCAGCGAAAATGCAAAACAACGTAACATCAAAATTTTCGAATTTGTGTTTTTGATGAAATATGGTTCATTTTTCCAAAATACGTGTGATCACAAATTTTTAGACTTGTAGCTCCAAAAATGACGATAATATTAACGAAACCAATAATTTTCTTAAGTCAAAACAACGTAACATCACATTTGTTAAAAAAAATAAAAATTTTTTTTTTCTTTTTTTACGAATTTAGATTGCAAATTATTAAAAATATAATAGCTTTTAAAATTTTGGAGTAAAAGTTATCAAATATTCTTTTAATTACAATTTTTGTAAAATTTTTATTGATGATACGTTTTTTTGGCTTCACAAAATTTAAATCTTGAAAAACGTAAACCACATAACTTAAAAAATATTTAATAAAAATTAAATTATTCATCTTCAATATATTAAGCAATATTTAAGGATGTAATAACTTAAAAATCTTGTTTGTAGCGCAATTTGTTTAGATTTTATAAAGTTTTTTGTGCCTCCTGTAAAGTTGTGAAAAGTGATATTACGTTGTTTTGCATTTTCGGTGACGATATATTTAATAATAACACTCATTATACCCTTCACCACAGGTGTAAAGGGTATATATAAGTTTGTCATTCCGTTTGTAATTTCCACAATTTTCGTCGGTGAGCAAAAAAGTTTATATTTTCGGAATCCTTGTAAGAAGCGATGACGGTTGGACCATGTCCGTCCGTCCGTCCGTGTGTCGGTTGAAATGGCGTTTATGAAGCCCACCGATAACTGACATATATAATATATATATCAAACGATCGGAAATGCTTTCGAGAATTTTGCTATTGGAATTCAGCAAGATCGGTTCATACAATGCGGAGATATGTTAAGAAAACCGGTTTTTAGAACCGGTTTTCCAGTTTCTGAAGCCTCTGTATATACTAGGGACTTCGTTTTTACAAAGAAGTTTCGGACATTTTTTTCTGAATTTTTGTTCTGAAAAAATGAAATAAATCGGTTCAATAATAACTGAGATATCGGACAAAACGCATTTTTTATTTTTTAAAGCCCTGGTTTAAGCTATAGATTTTTATTTTTATACAGATCGGTCACAAATATTTTTATAAAATTTCGGTTTTTTGAATCAGCAGGATCGGTTTATAAATGGCGGAGATATGCTTTAAAAACCGGTTTTTGAAACCGGTTTTTCAGTTTCTGAAGCCTCTGCATATACCAGGGACTTCGAATTTTCAAAGGAGGCTCGGAAATTATTTTCTGAATTTTTGTTCTGAAAAAATAAAATAAATCGGTTCAGTAATAACTGAGATATCGGGGAAAACGAATTTTTTATTTTTGAAGCCCTTGTTCAAGCTACAGATTTTTATTTTTATATAGATCAGTCATAAATGTTTTTATAAAATTTCGTTTTTTTTTAATAAACCAAATTCGTTTATAATCAACAGAGTTATGGCCCAAAAACAAATCTGTTAAGAATATAAATACACATACAAACATGTATATTAAGCATTGTAATGACTATTAGTGACGTTTTTTGTTTTTTGTATAGACAAGTAGTTTAGTTAGAAACAGTAGTAATATAATGAATAACAGTGTTGTTGTTGTTCTTTGTATATGCAGTCTGTACAAAAATAAATAGATATGGAATTGTTGTTGTTTATTTTTAAAAACTAAAACATATCTGTTAAGAATATACATAAATACATACACAAACATGTATATTAAGCATTGTAATGACTATTAGCAAAGAATATTCATATATGTTGTATATTCTTTGCTATGCAGCCAGTTTGTATATACACACATAAACAAATATATAAATATGGAATTGTTGTTGTTGTTTTTTTTTAAAAGCAAAGCCTGCTATGATTGTTTTTTTTATATATTCAAATTTTCGTAATTTGAAAAAAAATTTAGATTTATATATGTGAAAATATGAAAGCATACGTTAAGGCGAAAATTTTATTATTAGTCGGTAATATGGTAATATGATGTCGATAAGATAGTAAGATGGTAATATGGTAATATGGTGAAGGGTATCAAAGATTCGGCACAGCCGAATCTTTTTTCAATTTCATTTATCTTAAACATTTGCTTTATCTTAAACTAAGCTGGAAAGTTATAGTCATTTAAGACTGAATTAAAAATTTTGGCATCAATTAAAGCATATTTTTGGCTTATATTCATATTCTTATAAAATGATATAATATAATATGGCAAACATTAAGCTGATTCAAAAGAAAAAAATATTTTAAAATTGAAACAAATTTTTTATAAGAATTTTATAATTTTGAATTGAAAATGTGTATGTTATGTATAGTTTATTTAAATGTCCTTGAGGATGAACATCGATGGAAAAGCTTCCAAAATGTTCTTTCATTGAACATTACAAATGTTAACAAAACATTCTCATATTTTTTTAATTGTATTTTTCTTTTTACTTTTTGAATTGTTGGACATAAGAATAGTTGTATTATGGGTTTCAACGAAACCGAAATTGATAAGACACCACGATTGCTGTTGAAACTTGTAAAGCCCAAATTACAATAGCGCGTAGTCAGCAGCAGTGTGTGCTGCCATAATCAGCTGATTATTTAGAATGCACTGTTTGTTATGGTGTTGATTACATTTGGTCAGCAGCAGTTTGCAGTACTGTTTCATTTAGCCCTGTTTCTAAATTCACTGCGCTGCTTTCAGATTGAGAGCGAGACAAAGAGAGTTAGCAAATAAATGAGAGGCTAAAATACACAAGTAGAATAATGTAAGATGGTGGTTGTAAATTGTGGCTGCCTACGATGAATTGTAATTATAACGGCAACAACATGTTGTACTGACAGTGAACAGCTGATAATTTTTGCTGATACTGTTGCTGACTACGCGCTATTGTAATTTGGGCTTAAATATTACAGTAAAATATAAATTTCTTAATAAATATGGCGCTGTGATTAAAATAAACGTAAGAAGAACAAAGTCCAAGATCTATTCCTTAAAATCTAGCACTTCAGCTTTATAGTGGAAGGCCAATGTACGCGGCATGCGGCGCAAGCGCCAATCTGCTGATCATCATGATCATAAAAGAATTTACAGTTTTATAAATTAAACCTACAACTCAAATGTTTCTACAGTAGTTTGTTTACCTATTTTTTTGGGAATTCGAAACTTCTTCATTTAGTCAAAGATACACGCAGAGAAAAAACATGATTACAGCATGATCACCACAACTTTTCAATGTTTACGTAGCCGTTTTTCATTGATTTAAATATACTGTGTTCATGATAGCAACGTTTATGATTCTGTTTAATCATTCAATGATTACCCACAATCAAAATTTTAATATGGTTCACTGAATTATAATATGTATTTAAATATGTTTATATGAAATCATATTTATGAATAAATCCAATCATTTAGTCAATTTTACAACAATTTAGTTAATTACATAACCATTCATTTCATTTTACAAATTTGGTTAATTCTACAACCATTAAGCCATTAACTTTTAATGCTTTTGAATACACATTTTTGTGTATCAGTCCAGTAGTTATAATTCTCATTTAGTTTATATATAAACAAATATAAATTAACAGGTTTTGTTTTTATTCAGTATGATGAATGTACCACATATCGTGGTACAAGTGAATATAAATATGAATATATGGGATCATATATATATATGATAAAATGGGATTATATTTATGATGAATTAGTTCATATATATGATAAAATGGAATTATATATATGATAACATGGGACTATATATATGATAAAATATATAAATATATATAGTTATGATGGAATTAGTTCATATATATGATAGTATGGAATAATATATATGATAAAATGGAATTATATATATGATGAAATTATTTTATATATATGATAACATGGAATTATTAAATGATAAAAACATGATGAAATTGAAAGCAATACTTAAGAAAAGGTTATAAAACTTACTAAAAGTTATTAATAAGGTTATGAACCTTACTAATAAATTATAAATTGGAATCATAATAATGATTACGTACAAATATACTTAATGTAACCTGGAATCATATATTACAATCATAGTATGTTGCTCTTAGTTTATGGTCACAGGAACCATATTTTTTATCATTATTGATATCATAAAATTAATAATTTAAAATTATATGATAAAACATCGAAATAATTTCTCCCTTAGAAAAAAACAAAGATTTTTAGGAAAATAAAAATTAATTTAAAAATTTTGTAGAAAAAATATTTGGTGATGTTTTATATGAAAATTATATTTTTACAGCTAAATTTTCTGAAATAGCAAAAAAAAAAAAAAGAGGACAAGATGAAGAAATCAGTTTGGATTTCAAGGGGAAATGTTTTCGGATTAATCCCTAATTACTAAAGATATCATTATTAATATCTTTCTTTTCAAAAATAATTATATCACTTTCCAGTGTACCTTTTAGAATTATGTATAAATATCATTTACGGGCTTTTTTTATCATCGAAATGATATCGCTATGATATCATTTAGTTTGTTGGGTTTCAACTGTAATTGGTAGCAAAACTACAATTTAAAAATTTAACTAAAAGCTCTAAAAACTGTTAAAATTATAGAAAGCTCAACACAAAACCCTCTGTAACTTGCACTTGTACATAATTATTTCAAAGCTAATTCATTTATAGTAAAAAGGTGAAAAATACTAAATAACATTTTAGCGTTATTTTTTTCTTTTTTGGAAAAAGTCTTTACCAGGCGGTAGTGGAAAACGTCAACGTTTTGTCGACTTCAATAATAAATTTGTAGCGGTCCGAGGAAAGAAAAGTTCCTACGATGGTATGGATACGTTTAATGCCATCAATAATAACAGGTTACCATCAGCAACTATGAGTCTACTTTATGGTAAACGTGCACCCAACGGGTTTCTGGGTATGAGGGGAAAACGTCCGTTTACATCTGGTAAGTATGGAGAACTACACACAGAAAATCTACATATTTATGAATAAATGTTAACATTATTTTCATTTCCTTTGGCTGAAAGACTTATGTACTTAAATGTATGTATGTACTTTGCTAAGAGGCACTTAACCTTTTTCATGGCAGTCACTGCAAGCAATTTGCATTGTGATTTTAAAGAAATGGAGACACTGGCGTAATGAAATATTTTTTCCTTAAGAATCTTTATTCTGCTTTATTCTTATTCATCATAGGGAACCCAAAAATAAAAGTTTGAAATTATAAGATTTAGTTTATATTTCTTTATTTAATATAAGTCTTTTAATTTAATAAAGTTTTTTTACAATAATTTAAACTTTCAAATTTATTTTAGGAAATTATTAGTAGTTACTATATACTTTTTATGTGGCAATTTACATGTTGAATGGACACGATTTAAAATTTTATGAGTTGTAACTGTTCCACCCAACAGTCATATCATCGTTATTTTTGAGTTGAAGTTTGATTTGCCGAAATCTGTAAAAGATTAAACTTTCGCTTTCCTTCAGTTTGGTAGCAGATTGTTGATCAATCAATAGAACCATTAAAGCATTAGTATTTTTATTTGTTCTTTGGAGTATTTTCCATTTATCTACATTAAGACCATCATTTTGGTATTTAATGAAGGAAAGAATTCTGTCAGTTTTATCATAGGCTGAATTAGGGAAAAAGCCAACAAGTACTATTGAATCAGAATTCTGTAATTTTTCTGCTACGCGTGGTTGAAAGTTTGGATTTTTAACGCTAAGTACTTCGGGTGATGGTTGACTAGTTTTATTTCCAATCTCTACTATTTGTGATGGGATAATTTTTGTTTGATCTTTATCATTTATTTCATTTTGAATGGATTCTCCTGTTAACATTTTCGCTTCAGGCTCATAATCAAATTTTTGACGCCTAATACTTCGTTCGTCTTCAGCACCTGTGATTACAGATGAAGTGCGACGAGTAGAAGGAATCTCAATTAACTCTTTAGACTGTTTTGGTTTCAATGTTAGCTCCTTACAAATAGATGGACTCATATTAAGATTCTCCGAGCTGTTGATTGTGCTAGTTGCAGAACTGATATGTTCGGTTTTATTAGTGTTAACATTTATGAACTGATCGTGTTCATTTTCTTTCTTGGCTTTTTCGACCTTTACAACGTTAGTATTAACTATGGATTCATACTTTTGAATGTGAAAGAGATGTTTGCGACGCAAACGTTTCTCTCTAGTAGTTAAGGTCGTTGGATCTCGTGCATCCAAGGACTTTACGTAACGTATAGAACGTTTATAGCCCGCCAGCATTCGTCGTTTATCCTCTTCGTTTGTGTGAAGATCTTTTTGGTTCATCGAATCATGTATGTAGTTCGAAGATTCCAAGAGCAGGTTTTCTTCATCGGTTACACTAAGATTTGAATCATCAAAATCAGAAAGATCTTCAACAGAGCTTCTGTTCGATTCGATTTTATATTGATTGCTCGAAAACCTCTCTACCCCAGTGGTATTGCATCTAATCGAGGTTGTCTTTTCTTCTGTGCTCTCACGAGACACTTGTGGAGTGTTGTCAGTATTCTCGAACAATCCTTCAGGATAAGTCATTCCCAGAGAGTCACAAACAGGTCCGTAGATTCGTTCGAATCTTTTAACGTTCCTCTTGTGCTTCCTGACAAGGTACTTATCCTTTCCTGCAAGTGGAAAAGCTCCACTCTTAGCTATTTTATGCAAATAAATAAGAGAGGATCTTGCACCACTCCGAGCCTTTTCTTCTTTAGTGCGGCTATCGACCGTTTTCGCATCACGCATTACCGCGTCTTGCTGCACCAAACTACTCCCAGACGTTTGACCCTCTGGGTTATTAGAACAATCCTCCCGCTCCGGCCCCGCCACATCACTTCGGGTATCCTTCTCCTGACTCTGAGCGCAAACTGAGATCACAGTGACCTCATGTTTACCTTCAGAGCCGAGAGTAAGATCCCCGAGTTTCTCAGTGGCGCTGGTCCCAGCGCAGGAATCCCTCGAGATGCCCAGAATTTCATTCGTCTCAGATAGCTGGTCCAATAATTGACTCTCCTGCAAAAGGATGTCCCGTTGAACCCCTATCATTATCTCTTTGTCGTCCATTAGAATGTCCGTTGAAGTCCTGTCGCCTTGCGACTGTCCGTCATCATCTGTCCGATTTAAATTTTTATTAAGATTTTCAATTTTGTCCCACGAGTATGCCAGTAAAGGGAAAGGACCATCTCGCGCAGTGACGGCGTGCGCGGACTAGGCTAAATGTTACAACCAACCCGTGCCATGAGCGTTGGAGGGGAGCAGTTAGCAGTTAGTTTGTTTAAGCACCAACTAACCATTCAGGCCCTCGGCACTGCTGCCTACCACCTTGACCTTAAAGTGCGCTGCATTTATTTGGTCCGCGAGAGACTCATTGAAACTCTAGGATCAGAGATAATACACATGACATGAACATTTATGCTATGTGCCAGTAGGCACTATACTGCAAAATGTTCAGATCATGTGCCTTACAACAATTCCACCACCTGGGTACGAATTCGATGGGAGTAAATGCAGCAAAGACTCCCCCCGAAGTCTCATAAAGACGCCCCTATGTCCTTGGGGGAGTGTGCTAAAATCTCCAAGGGTAACATGAGTATGAAAATTTTAGCACCCTCGACCAATGATATAGGACCGTCTTTATAATCCGACATTTCATGAAGTTATTGGACAATTTTTATCTCTGCCAAAGGTTGACAAAATATACTGCCGCTCAATATGAATATGGCACACCCAGGAATATTAAAAAATTATCTCACTTTAAACACACAAAACAATCAGAAGCACCACACCAGCAGCCCTTGACAAAGGGGAACATACACTGGGGAGTGAATTTGTTTCCTAGGAAACAAAAGTCTCTATATGGTAAGGATAGGAATTAAATAGGCATGTGGAAAATGAGATGAGTGGTTCTTAGATCACATCCTTAGGATGTTTAAGCCCCTGCACCGTGTCCGAGGACTCAAGGTGACCACTCGTCGCAGGGGTTCCCAATTTCACTAAATATTTAGTGTATTGGCTTTTATTTTTATTTATTTTTTTATTATATATTTGAGATTTGCTAATAATCCTACAAAAACATATTAGTCAACTAAATTATTCAACAATACTTAAGAAGCACTTTTTGTCATACATATTTAATTCGCCGTTTACATTTTCCCCAAATACTTCTATACACTTTAAAAATATTTTTTTAGTTAATATTAACATTTAATTTTTCTATATTCAATAATAAATTTCTTTTCAACCTTTTCCAGATGGAATTTTATCTGTAAACTAAACGGGAAAACTCCAAAAGTTTGGTGAAGTAACATTTTGCAGACAATTTTGTGTATTTATGTATGTTTGGCCTCAAAAGTAGAAGCAGCAGATAAAAAAATATTTATCATATATTACAAGTAATCAAATTAATTTTACATTAATTATACAATTATGTTTATTGTAAATCATATTCTTTTTACATATTTATTAAACAAAACACTGTAAACTGCATTCTAAATAATGAAAAAGGGCTGGTATTATTTAGAGTGTTATTATAATATTTGCTTATTTAAACAATTATCTCAGTTTTTAATTAAAATTTTTGTTTCAAACAAATATTTGTGAAAACAAACCACACTAGAAGTTTCCTATATAATGCATAAAATGCAAAAAATAATAATGATAAATTACTTTCTAACAAAACTAAATAAATTATGAATGTAATTTAAACAAAATATTTCAATAAAAACATAAGATTCTATATTAAATGTTCTAAAACTAAAACGAAAATGTAAACAATTTTGCACTAATTGTAAATAATTTAAAATATTAATAAAATTACATGCATATAAATATTAAATTTTAATTTAATTTTAAATGTAAACAAAATATACATATAATTATTAAATAATAAAAGTAATATATATAAAATAATATACCAAATGTTTTTCTATATATTTTCTGTAGAAATAAAAAGTTTCCTTTCATATAGGGAAATGTTGGTTTTTTGTGACAAACTTTAATGTTGAGTGTTTTCGACCAATTTTATTTTTCCTTTTCCATTCTTTTTCAATTTTAAAAGAGATCAGATTAAAAACTACAACCTACTATTGGACTTTCAGGTTGCACTTCTACAAAAGTGTTTGAGATCTTTTCATTGAAGGTTTTATGTGTAATGCTGCGAAAATACATGTACATATATTTGTATACAAATTAGTGTGACAAGCTTTATGCCAATTTAATTATACATACCATGAATTTAAATAAAACTACTAAAATTCTTTGAAAAAGATTTATTTAAAATCTTGAAAAAAAACGTTAAAATATATATTTCTCTTAAAAAGTTACATTTGATGGTATATGATTAAGTTAACAATGAAAATTAAAATTAATTAATATTAATAATTACCTTGTTCCAGTACTTGAGAGATTTACAGTTAGTAGTAAAAATTAACACAAAAAAATAATAATTTACTATAAAATCCAATTAAAACCTGTAAAACTCCACAGTATGGTAACACAGCACATATTTATAAGATTTTATGTTATAATTTGTATGTCAACTTAAATGTCAATGTACCTACTAAAACAAAAATGTGTCATTTATAACTTCCAATGATTTTACCATATACGTTCTAAACACTTGAAGAGTAAAGGCGGATAATCCTTTGGTAACATTATGATTTAGTTGTATAGGATCTTGAACAACAATTGCTTTATCCAATTGTAACGCATAATCAGCTGATGATTTAACATAATTGGTATATCTTAAGAAAAAAAAGTATTTATAATGATTTGTTTCAGGAATATATTTTTAAATTAACAAAAATTTACAAACCTGCTTGGCATTCGTTTCTCTATATCAACTCGATTAATAGTTTTACCCAAATAAGGACATATGACATCTTTATCGAAATTAAAATTTATATAAAACATAAAGAAACCTCTAATAAATTTTAATAAATTTGCTTGATCTACATCCTCCAATTTTATATTGAGTTCATTTAAAGTCAAAGTGGCATACGAACATAACCAAGCTGTAGATGATAGAATGAATAAATAATACTATTTTTTATATCATTTATATTTACTTTTTAAATTGGTAAAAAAAAAAATACTTAAAAATGTATTTTTAAAAAGTATTTTTTTAAGGTGTTTTTATTTGTTTATTAATAAATAGTTATTAGTAGGGAAAGTTTTTCAAGCTTTTCGCTTGGAAAGTAAGCATTTGCATATTTCAAAAGGATTTCACAAAAAATGCTTATATTTTAAATATTTCCATAAATTTGCATATAATGGATATAAAAGTTAGTTTTCTTAACAAAAACATAATTTTTTGGTGATTTTTTGGAGTTCAGTCAAATGATTTCTAAAATTTTTTTGGTGAGCATTATGAGTATATTGTAAATATTGTAAAGAAAAAAAAAATTCGGAAGCATCAAGAATGATACTTAAAATTAAAATAGTTATATTTTTATAAACATCGAAATCTATTAGAGATTAAAAGTTAAAAAATGCATATTTGTGCATATTTTCTACACATTAATATATAAAAATGCATAAATTCGTTGGTTTTTATATACATATTCATGCTATTTTTGCATATTTCTCTGCACATTATACAATTTTTTCGTGCTTTTTCAAGCGCATATTTAAATTTTTTTTGTGCATATAAAAACTTGCCCTGGTTATTAGTTATTAATTTTCTCATTTATTATTTTATTAATTGATTATTATTTTATTCAATTATTAATTAATTAGTTACATAAGATACTTTTCTAAAGGGCACAATTTTTTATTTCATTTTATTTTTTAATTTATTTTTAAAGTTTCTTGTTTTTAAGGTACTTCTGTTAAAATACGCTTTTTAAAATGTGCTACTTTTTAAAAAGCTAATAATTTCTGTTACTTTAAAATGAAACTTTCTAAAAGTTCTCTTTTTAAAAGAGAACTACCTTTTTTAACGTATTTTATGATTTTCTTTTAAGTGCATTTTTAAAAATGTATTTCTTAATAAAATAATCTTTTTCAAGTTTTGCACACGAGGCCGAATCAATGAATTGTGACTTTTTATTTATTTCAGTTAAAAAAGTTTTTTTTTTTTTTCATTAAAATCTCTTAGCATTATACTTTGTTCAAGATTTTTCCAATAAAAAGATCATCCGAAAGTAGATTTTGTTGTGTATAAATCTCACTCTTTAGGATTAGAAATATTAAATAACACAGGGAAACACTGATTCTGCGGCACGGTATTAATAAGTACTAAACCTCTAATCCACTTTTTTTTTTTTTAATTGACTCTAGTTTTCGCAATAAATCGCGATTTGTAAAATTAAGCAGGTTGCACTACATATTGAAGCATATCTCGAAAACTACTTGTATGATTTTGTTCAAAAAAATATAAAATAATTCTAATTATCTTCAAGTCGTTCTTACATTACTTTTCAATACGGTCAACAGTTATGGAAATATTAAGCCTATCTTGAGAAAAAATTAAATTTTATACAAAATTTCAAGAAAAAAATTGTTAAAAAAAAAAAAAATCATAAAAAAAGTGTAAAAAATTCAAATTGTTATTCTTTATTCATGTTGCAAATAAAACAAGGCATATTTCATTAAAATCATTGCCTAAGTTTTGATTTTATTCAGAAATTAGTGAAAATACTCATTTGCAAGTTACATAGAAAATTAAAAAAATGTTAGTTGACGGGGGTATCTATGATTTTTAATTATCTATAAGGAAAATTCAAAAATAGCACAGACTTTTTATTGGGCCTTGTCAGACTATTTTATTGAGCCTTGTCAGTCCACAAAAAAAAATCAGACAAGTGTACCAAAAACTATTTACTGACATCGTTAAATGCACCTTCCAAAATATGATACATATGTATTTAATAAAATTTTCCATTATAATACATATATCATGGGATTTTAAAATTATAAAAAATACCTAGATTTCCGAATATTTTTCATTTTAGTTTACAAATTAAAAAAAAAAAAAAAAATTTAATAGCTTATTATATACCTTTAGAATAAACAAAATAAAAAAATACTTACGACCTACAGTAACCGCTTTTTCTTCATTAATATTTTTTTGGAATTTTTCCATTGATGGTAGAACTTCCAAATTTTGTAAATAAAACATAATCATCAATATTACGGAATATGTACTGATATCATTATTGAGACCTGTTCGATTGAGCCATTTCTTCATAAAGATGCACAACAAACGAGCTGAAAAGGTAATTAATTATGTTTAACAACATTCGTTATGAATAATTTACATACATATGTAATAACTTTCTAGTTACTCATGTATTTATATATAATGGAACCAAATCGTCGCGTCAAACTTATGCATGAAGTACGTCAAAAATTAAAAATGTTTAACTATTTGTTTTCGTTAAGTGGGAAAAGTAACCATTTTTTATCATTTTAAGTGAAAAGAACAGTTATTTAAGGTAAAATTAATAATATAAATTTATCTGTTAAATTTGTGGCCGATTAAGGCCAAAAGTATAGGTTATAAAATATTATTCAAAATAAATAAAACAAATTAATTTCTAGTATTTTTCAAACCGAATTGATTAATAAAAAATAAAATGGAAAACAATCTAATCGACTCAGTACCTTCTGTCACTACCAGTTATTGCATTTAAGTAATGCCAAGCTTCGTAGAGCACTATCAGCAATTTATTTCTTTATTTATTTATTTATTTATTTGTTTGTAATACAAAAAAGCATACAAGGCCAATAGCGTATTACAATATTTCAATTATTAATCTCATTTTATATAATATATATTATTAGAATGAAGTATACATATATTTTTTTTAATTTAAAGATAAATAAAAAATGGAAATTATCATTAAATTGTAATAAACTGTGCAACCCTAAAATAATGGCTTGACATGTAATTTGTTATTAAAGCTGGTATCTTTTTCTTTCAAGACTAACCCCTTAATTTTGTAAAACGCTAAACCTCACTTTGAATATTTTATCATATAAATTGTTTTTGTTTTTAAAAAAATTTTATGGAAGATTTTTATGCTATTATTATTACGAATCTTTTCTGCTTTGTGAAAATATTCATGTCAAGTCCATTTTTTTCCTCCGTTCAATTTGATGGTTCCGAAGAGAGCGATCTACATACATATTTTGATTCCATTCATGAATAAACCATTCTAAAGAGAATAAATCTTTAAATTCAATACTTAAGCCTTTTCTCTAGCATTAGTCCCCTTTCAGGACGATTTTTATTTCGTATTCGGAAGAACCAACTAAAATGTTATATTCTAGACAGTTCTGATGCCATATTAAATACCCATTATCAAAAAGAGGAGGAAGATATATTGCGTTTGTCATTTCGTGTGTAACTGTCGAAAAAATCATTTAAGACCCCATAAAGTACTTACACTAGGAAGCAGAAGTCTGTGTACGAACATATGAAAGACATTATTGACGCAAGTTTTCTATATATCCTTTAAGATTTTTGGAATTTTTACAGCTCTATATGATAGTATGAATTTAATTTTTGTAAGGATGCTCAATAAAACATTCAGAAATATTAATAGAAAACCATTTATATAACAGGGTCCTTTTCATTTAAATCACGTTTTGGAGAAATTAACGACATGGATTAATGAAAAAATTTAAATGCGGTCATGTTATACGTGAACAAATCGGGACAAACAGCTATAAAATTTACAAAAATATTGAATTAGAATAAAGTACGAATATTCCAGATAAAATGAATAAAAAATATTATTTGCATTCCTGATTCTCCTGGTATAGTTGTACCTATAAATAAATATCCGATCCGATTTTCTTATTATGTTGTGTTATGGCCTTATTTAAAGAGAACCACATTTAGCATCATCACCAATACACCTTTTTTAGAAATTCTATTGATTTTTTCGCTTTTATGCAGTGAGCATATTTTTTGTTTTATTTTTTAATAAAGCATAAGTCTATATTAGTGGTATTATAGCATAAAGCCTTATATTTAATATCTTTTTTACAATCTCAACAAAAATACACTTCAATTTAAATAGATCTTCATAATTTAGTAAATTTTATAGCGGTTTATTCCAATTTTTGACATATAACATGAATTAAATAAAATGGACCCTATTATTTTGATAAGTACTCATTTCTCTTTAAACTGATGAATGGTTTTATATAATTATTTCTGGAACTTTCATTCAGCATCCTTACAAAAATCAGGATAAGGATAATTTAATTTCTCCTCTGATTTATTACGAAAAAACATCTTAAATTTTATTGCAAAATTTTTATTAATAATTAAGTAATCAATAGAAATTTAAAACCCAACAAATTCAATCATGTAAAATTAAAAAAATCCCCGAAAACATACATATCTTAATAGTGTACGCAGACTTTTGCTATATATTTATAGAGCCTTAACCCAGCAAAAACTTTGGTTTCCTGGTAAGCTAGCAGGTATAATTGGAAATAAAAATAAACTACTTATTTTTTGTAGTTAAATGGTTATCTCACTGAAATCCACAATTTCTTCACTGCGCGTAGCTTGAAATTGTCACCAGCGAAGTCGACAGCAACACTCTTTACCACCTGAACGAAGAAGGTAAAAATGAACCTAGGCATCGTAGTCGATGGAGTCCAAATTCCGACTGTGAACCACCAAAACATCCTGGAGGTTACTTTCGATAGCCTCTTTACCTCCTCAGCTCATGCCACTACAATCACGTATAAATTGCGAAGTAGAAATTAGGTCCTCAAAGCGCTTGCCGGCAGCACTTGGGGTATGGATAAAGAAACCTTACGACGATTGGTCGGTCAGTGATAAATTATGCTGCTCCAGTGTGGACTCCTTCGCTGAGTGACACCCAGTGGAGAAATATTCAAAGCTGCCAAAATGCAGCCTTAAGAACCGTAACAGGCTGTTTACAAATCTCCTCACCACACCATCTACACGAGGAAACGAAGGTTCTTCCGGTTAAGGAACACAATGTGATGTTAAGTCAGCAGTTCCTTCTGGGATGTCATCGGAGAAGTCATCCAAACTTCGACATCACACAGTTGGAGACTCCCCCGAGGCATGTCAGAAAAGACCTTCGCATATACGAGGAGAACATACAAAGGTATGTGCAGGATCCTTTTGATCGTACCTCGTATATGGCAGCTTTGAACGACATTCATAGAGACGCCACAAATTCCGCGGTTGCAAGCTACCGCATGAATGTCGTACTTGGAGGCCGCCCACCGCCTATCGCAGAAAATGAGAAGAACCTGCCGCGGAAGACAAGAGTTGTTCTGGCACAACTAAGGTCGGGATGGAGCAACAGGCTCAATGCCTACTGGTCTCACATAGACCGTGCCGTCCCTAATATATGCCCAGCATGTGGACAGGGTCCCCATGACATCACCACATATTTAGCTGTCCGGCCAACCCCACTTCACTCAGTCCTATGGATTTGTGGACTCATCCTGAAGAAGTGGCACAATTTCTTGGCCTTGACCTTCAAGCAGAACCCCCCGATTAGAAATATGTAACTGTAGCTGTTACAACAACAACAACAACTTATTTTTTGTCTCAATAACTAGTTATTTTTGTTCGAGTTGTCCATGAATTCTAGTAGTTATTTTTAGACTCTAGTGATACTAAAAAATATGTACCTAAACAAAAATAAAAATAAAAATAAAAAAAAAAAACGAAAAAATTTGCCGTCAGTGAGATTTGAACTTGGAACCCTATTAACTAGTCGTTTTTAATGACTAACGTCTTACTCAGTACACCATCTCGCACTTAATATTCAAAGCTAAAAAACTTGTTTTAGCATAAAATATATTTTTAAAACATTTTGTTGAAAAAACGAATAGCATCAGAATAGTAACTTACTTGTAACTTACTCTCCAATTATACTATTGAGTACTTATTTGTGTAATGTAGAGAAGGCAAATAATAATGACGACTACTTTCCAGGAAAGTACTTTAATAAGTAGTTGACATTACCGAAAACCAAAAAGTTTTTGCTGGGAATTTAAATATTATTGGAAAACCGCGATTCTATTCATATTTCTAAACTTAATATTTTATTACAATATTGTCAAGGATTTAAGCTATTATATAGAGCTGTAAAAAATCAAAATCTTTAAAGATATATCAGAGAAATTACGTTAAAAATTATTGTTTAATAGTTCGTACGCAGATTTATGCTTCCTAGTGTAAATTGTTAATGTTTTTCAAAAAATTTTATGGAAGATTTTTATTCTATTATTATTACGAATCTTTTCTGCTTTGTCAACATATTCATGTCAAGCCCATTCTTTTTTTCTCCGTTCAATTTCTTCTTCTTCTCTGCACTGACATTCAAAATGTCAGCAAAAAGGTGACTGAGACACTAAGTCTATGTTGCCACCTTTGTGGGTATAATTTTCTGCGATTTTCACATACAGGTTCCAAATATTTCTTTTATTTATTTTTCCTTGTCTAATCTAGTTGTTTTCTCTTCCGTTCAATTTGATGGTTCTGAAGAGAGCGATCTGCATACAAATTTTGATTCCATTCATGAATAATCCATTCTAAAGAGAATAAAACTTTAAATGCAATACTTAAGCCTTTTCTCTAGCATTAGTCCCCTTTCAGGACGATTTTTATTTCGTATTCGGAAGAACCAACTAAAATGTTATATTCTAGATAGTTCAGACGCCATATTAAATACCCACCATCAAAAAGATTGAGGAAGGTATAGTGGGTTTGTCATTTCGTGTGTAACAGTCGAAAAAGTCATTTAAGACCAAATAAAGTACTTATATTCTGGGTCCTGGCAAGATTCTGAATCGATCTAGCTATAGTGAACCAAATAAAAACTTATACAACAAAGTTCAGCACTTTAAGCTTTTACTTGAAACAAAATCCAGTTAAAAGGCAAATTAGTTAGCTTCCCATAAATGATGCTGGTTCTATCCAACAAACTCATTTAATAAAAAAAATTAAGATAGTAAAGAATAACTCAGTTTTTCAAAGCCAAAAAAAACTTGTACAGATGCTATAGTTTTACATGAACCCATTTTCGACCACTACACGATTCCGTTGAGATAACAAAGTTTGGCACAAAGTTTGTTTTTGTGATTGTAATAACAAATTTGATTCCGAAATACAGGGCCTGGACAATTTCAGAAATCGTACCATTTTTGGACCCTGAAAATTTTTCTGAACAACATTTTGAAAATTTTTTACATCAAATTTAAAGCTATTTACCTTTAGAATACACCCATAGCATAAAAGAACTTCTTCGGAAAGCAAAAAGCATTGTCAAATCAGCACAATTGTATAATCCATACAATATAATAAGTGCGGCATTACTACATTATGTACTTAACTATATCTTTGACTTTAAAAGTAAAAAAAAGGATAGATTATAGAGAGTTGCTAATAAAATCGACAATGTCATTAGCATACATTGTCAAGAGTAAGGGGCCTAAAATAGATCCTTGTTGGACACCAGATGTTATTTGACGTAATGTGAAACGTTGGTAATCAATTATAACAAACTGAACAAGCAAAGTTATAGAAATTAAATTTATTATTAAGTTTTTAAATAAGTTTAAAGTGATTGACTGACTCAAATGATCTATTTAAATCCATTAGAGATTTCATGACATACTCTACAATTTTCGATAATGCTGGTAATAAATATTGAGATAGGTTTAAAACAATTAGGACGAATCCCAGAAGACCCCAGAAGTTTTTGTGGTTAATTTTCATTTCTGAATTTAAAACAAAATCTTTAATAAACATGGCGAATAACTAACCATCAAAACATTTGCAAATTTTAATTTAATAACAAGTTATGTGCCAAATACCAGAAACACAGGGTGTCCGTTGTATCTTCCGTTAATACTTATCTGCTGATATCTCTTAAAAACATGTACAAAAATGAAATTTAGTACAAATAGTTCGAATATCGATATAAACTCGGAAGCCAAAAATGGGCGTGATCCGCCCACCTCCCATATATGGTGAAACATCAACGAAATTTCGTACAAATAGTTCAAGGAACAATGTAATCTCCCATAAATATATATAAAGATTCGGCCAAGCCAAATGAAAAATTCTCACTTGTTTATTGTTTACAAATTGAGAAAGACCCATCCAAATTGTTCAACAGCAAATTAATTAAATATGTATATCCCTACAAACTGAAACACTAAAAATTATATAATTCTTGAAATTATTTCCTAAAAAAAATCTTAGTTAAATTTCAAGTTAGAATTTAAATTCGGTTTGATAAAAAATGTGATACTTTTTAAGGTGATAGAAAGAGTTTTTCTTAAATAATAAAAACTAACATTTATTTCGAAGGTTTTTAATTAGTAGTATTTTCCTTCGTCAAATTTATTGTTTATTTACTTATAAATTTAAGCTCTTCTCTGTGTAATTTTTGATGTTTTAGAATTAAGGTATTTCATTATTGTAAATTGAGCGATATTTTATTTAAATTAATATGTATGTTTTTATTACTATAATAAATAAATAAATAAAATAAAAACTAACATTCACAAAAAACAAAAAGTTAAAATAAAATCATTGTTTTCGTCTATGTGATGGAAATCACGCGATTGTAATTTCACATGTGGTTTGAAAATCGCCAAATTTATTTCAGCATGTGCTGCAGTTCACGCGTTTTACTGTTCGGTTGCTCTTTATTTGATCAGCTATTTCTATTAAATCAAACTACATATTAAAAAAACAATACGAAAATATTCATGTTAATCTTGAGATTAAAGTTCGGGTCAAAACATCTTTTTGAAATGGCACTTTTTAGTAAATAAAATTGGTAAAAATTGTTTAAATAGCTCACACACAAATGTTCTCCCCTCCGACGCCAGGGCACGGGTCGGTTGTAATTTCTTTGCCTAGTCTATGTACGCCGTCACTGCATGGATGGTCCATCCCCTTACGTGCCTACTCGTGGGAATTCTTATGAACAACATTAATAACAACAAAAAACAACAACAACAAACAACAATCGCAAAAAGTCAGTCTGGTAACCCCAAACTGGCTGATTGCAAGAAACAGATTGCTACTCAACCTTCGGTTGATAGTAATCCGATCAGCAGCGAAGTACCTGTGCCCGTCGTGGCTAGTACCTCTAAAGCTGCCAAAGCCCTCGCTGATGCAAATTCAGCCATTAACCCTGCATTGGGAGCTGCTGGTAACACCTCAGCCACCCCAGCGATCACTGGCAAGGAGTTGGACAAACCAAAGCCAACATCCTTGCCCTCCGCAGCCTCAACGGCTTCTACCGCCTCTACGGCCGAAAAAGCTCCGGATCGCAGAAAACCCCAAAGAAGGGCTTTTGTGGTTAGACGTGCCGCTTTGCGTACAGTCGAAAAACTGGGTTCTACACCTGAGGATAGACTGACGCCCGAGGAAAAATCCTCACTCATATGGGCCAGAGCACTTCTTGCAAAACAAGAAGAAGCAGCCTCAACCAGTGCAGATGTGTGCAATTCTGCTGCCACTGGCGCGCCTAAACGGCAGCGATCAGGAGAAGAAACCTCTCCTCCTGTAAAACAACAGCCGGAGACGAAACGTCAAAGGCAAAACTCTCCCCGCATTGTTAATAGACCTTTCAGTGAGGTTGCAAGAAATCCACTGGTGAGGGCTATTATCGATAGGGGTGTCAGTGATGGAGCCATTTCTCAAGAGAAATGGGTCCTGATCAGACAAAAACTACTGGGAGTGTACTGGCAGATTCTGAAAGAGAATCCTGGTCCATCTCCCCAAAATGATGATGCTGGCTGGTTCCAAGGCCACATCAAACTTTTGGCTTGCACTAGCGAGCGCTCTGCGCTCCTTTTGCAGCTAGCCGTAGCGTCCCTAGGGGAATTGTGGCCTGGTGCGAGACTGGATGTGGTCCCGGTAGGTGAGATACCTCGCAGACCGAGATCAATCGCTGTCATTCCAGCGGAGCCACATGAACCTGCGGAGATCTTGGCGTATATCCAGATGGGCAATCCTGACCTCCCCACTCACGACTGGAAAGTGGTAAAGGTTGCCCCTCCGGAAGGCGCAACAAGAAAGGTGGTCGTGGTCCTAAACCAGGAGTCCTTGGCGCCACTTCGACAGAGGCAATGTCGTATATACTATGGATTCGATAGTATTCGGCTGCGCATCTATCGGGGTGACGACAAGCCCGACACCGTGGCCCCTAGTGTCAAGCTAGAGGATCCGCCAGGAGATGACGCATCCACAACATCTGCCGACGACACCACGCCTTCTGTCGTCATAGAAGCTCCTCAATCTGATCCCGAAAGGATTGGGGAACTCTTTGGTCGACTGGAGGTGGTGGAGGACGAAGACGCGCTTCTGGGCTCCGACTCAGAAGACGGCGACGTTACAGTCGTGTATGACCCGGATGGTGAAGGTAATACAAATTAATCTTCACCACTCCAAGGCAGCATCCGCTGCATTACTCCTCCGACTCGCTGAGCGAGGCGAGGATGTCGCGCTGATCCAAGAACCGTGGACAAACAACGGCAAAATTCTTGGACTCGGCGCAAAGGGCTACAAGCTTTTGTACGCAAACTGCACAGGTAACTTAAGATCTTGTATATTGGCTAAAAACCACCTTAATATCTTCATCTTAACTGATTACAGTGATGCAGATACGGTGACCACAGCATGCGAGACAGGAGAAACCGTGGTCTGGTTAACCTCCTGCTATATGGCGCTCGACCACGTGGACCACCCACCACACAAACTGGTCCATGACATGGTTAATGCAGCGAAAAACCAGCATACTCCCATTATAATCGGAGCCGATGCCAACGCCCATCATCACATCTGGGGTAGCTCTGACACCAACACCAGAGGTGAGTGTATCTTAGACTTCTTACTTTGTGTAGTGATGGTTTTTTTATATAAATTTACTGAAATTTTATCTACTTGTTAATTTTTAAAATAATGTTTTTTAAGTTTTTTTATGTTTTTGAAATCAATAATTATTTTTGTCATTGATTGAAAATTTTCAAATACAAAAGACAAGAATTATTAAATAAATTGTTTCTTTTTAATAATCTAGTAGTAGTCAATAAGGGTACGGAACCTACTTTTGTAGTTGCAAACAGAAAGGAGGTTCTTGATATTACCATAATTAGCGCGGCACATCAGCAGCTCATCGGAAACTGGAGGGTATCAAATGATTGCTCTCTGTCCGATCACCGCTATATAGAATTCTCCATCCAGGGAATTACCATTTTAGCTAAACCATTCCTCAATAGGAGGAAAACTAGGTGGGAGGAGCAAAAACGAATCCTAACCAATCTTCTTTCACAGCCCCCGGTCATTCATGATATTGGGGAACTGGATATGGCAGTGAATAGGCTTACGGCATCCTTCAAGGAAGCCACTGCACGCACGTGTAGACCATCTAGACATAGGAATAAGGTTAGACCGCCGTGGTGGTCACCCGAAATAGCAGAATCTCGTAAGAGATCTCGCAAGCTGTTCAACGACGCTAAGAGGACTGGTGACTGGTCGCTCTATAAGGCATCTTTGAATATTTTCAAGAATCAGGTCAGAAATGCAAAACGCAAATCCTGTAGGGATTTCTGTAGTAGTATTGAAAACTCCTCCGAGACGAGCAGACTGCGTAAGATCCTGTCGAAATCCCCTGCTGTTCCAGGATACATTCATAAAATGGACGGCAGCTGGACCACAAACAGCCATGAAACACTGGAACTCCTGATGGATACGCACTTCCCGGGGAACCAAACACGCAACGAACCCATAAACGGAATCGTCGCAAACAGTAGGACTTATGTCCCAATACCCATTGACTTGGATAGTCTTCAATGGGCCATAGGAAGCTTCAGTCCCTTTAAATCACCGGGACCGGATGGCATCATACCCGCCGATCTACAACACAACATAGATGTGGTCTCACCGTGGCTTTTGAATATATATCAAGCCTGTTTAACTTGGTCTTACGTACCTACGTTATGGACCATGGGAGAAGTTATCTTCCTTCCTAAAGGGGGTAAGCCCTCTCACACAAAGGCGAAGGATTACAGACCGATAAGTCTCACATCTTTTCTGCTCAAGACACTGGAGAGACTAATTGACATCCATATTAGAATGTCAACTAGTGAGAATCTCCTTTCAAGCTCTCAACATGCCTATACAAAAGGCAAATCAGTTGACACTGCTCTTCACTCGATCGTGGGATATATAGAGAAATCTCTCGAATACGGCAACTATACACTGGCGGCCTTTCTGGATATAGAAGGCGCTTTTAATAATGTTGAACCAACAACTATAAGGCTTGCTCTGGAGGATCTGGGGCTGGACCAATCAGTGGTAGAGTTTGCATCAAACCTACTCAACCATAGGATCATTAGATCCAGCATGGGCACCGCCACTATTGAAAGGCATGCGACACGGGGCACTCCTCAAGGAGGGGTACTATCACCTCTACTTTGGAATCTGGCTCTAAATAAACTGCTCATACAAATGGATTCATATGGTTTTAAAACCATAGCCTACGCGGATGACTTGGCTGTGGTCATATCCGGAATCCATCTGGACACGCTATCTCAACGGATGGAGATGGCGCTTAAGACGATCAATGGTTGGTGTAACAACAGCGGCTTAAGCGTAAACCCCTCCAAAACGGAACTTGTACTTTTCTCAAGAAGGTACAAAATACCATATTTTAGACTACCAAAATTGAATGGTACTGAACTTGCTCTGTCCACCAGTGCTAAATACCTGGGCATAATTCTGGATAACAAATTGTCTTGGAAGCCCAATATGCAGGCAAGAATATCAAAGGCTATAACGGCTATATATGTCTGTAGGAGGGCCATAGGGGCCAAATGGGGCTTAAATCCCGTCAACGTGAATTGGGTTTACGAGACTGTCGTCAAACCAATACTATTCTACGGAGTGTCAGTATGGTGGAACTCACTTGATACTGCTTCGAATTGCTCCAAACTCGAAGGAGTCCTACGCAGAATGGGACTTCTCATTACTGGCGCAATGCGCTCCACGTCTTCAAAGACGCTATTTGCGATGCTGAACTGGATCCCAGTGGACCTTCAGGCCCGAAAGCTCGCCATGAATACGGCAACTAGGCTCAACGCCACAGGTGGTTGGCAATATAAGGCGTATGGTCACTCGAGCATACTAGGAACAACTAACGTTCTCCCCGTGCTGATAGACTACTGCGCTCCCAAACCGATCCTATCGAGACGGTACACTTTCTCCATTTCTGAGGACCCGAACAACACACCCCCAGATGGAGTCCTATGCATCTACACCGATGGCTCAAAGAATGCCCGTGGTGTTGGTGGTGGCATTTACATCGCTGAATTCGGGATAAGAAGGTCGTTCAGACTCCCTAACGAATGCAGTATTTTACAGGCCGAAATTATGGCCATTAAAGGAGCGGTTAATTGGCTAAGGTATTATAGGATATACGGTAGGGATATCGTAATTTTTACCGACAGTCAAGCTGCAATCAGAACCCTGACAGGTGTATATACTACATCAAATCTAGTCCATGAATGCCGGACATCCCTAAATGAGATGGCGTCACATTCGAGAATTGCACTCAATTGGGTGCGTGGACACGGGGTCAACCAAGGCAATAACACTGCCGATGAGTTAGCAAGGCACGGTACTACCCTACAGGACGCTGACATAGATTGGTTCTGTGGTCTACCCCTGAATGCCTGTAAGAAGCGTATTGAAATCGCATTTTATGACATGGCACAACACAGATGGGAAATCGAACCCACATGTCATATTACAAGGATGATATGGCCCAGGCTTGACGCAGCTAGATCATCTTTCCTTTTGCGTCTCTCGAGATCACATCTGAGAAATGTAGTATCAGCAGTCTCAGGACACTGCAGATTTGGTATTCATGCCAACAGACTGGGAATCCAGTCATATGATTTTTGCAGAAGCTGTAACAACGAGGACGAGGAGGAATCTATCTTCCATCTCTTCTGTTCATGCCCTGCCCTGGAAAACCTCCGATCGCGTTATCTGGGACAAGGTTTTCTCGATAGCCTCACCGATTTATCGATCAGCAGCATTAATGGCATTAACTCATTCGTGAGGGAATGCGGATGGTTCCGGGAATAGAACTCCAACACGTGGACTCTTTTGATGTCTATACAGCGACAGATTCTTCTACATTTTCTGTATGCAACTACAAATACTATTATCTCGCTAGACTACTTCTGTGCATTATCTTTGTACTATTGTTTACTCTTTTTTCTCTAACTCTAAACTTTCAATCCTATCCCCCTTCTTCTCCCTTCTCCTGCATCCTTCCATATCCCCTTTTCTCTTCTTCTTACAGGTAACACAAAGGGACCTCTCAGGACCCAAGTGAGCCGAAATCTAGTTTTATTGGCGGCAACCTGAAGAACCTAACCTAACCTAACCTAAGAGTTTTAAAATCTAAAAATCTTTCTAAAATCTTCCTCCAAAAAATTTATATTTAGAACTCATCAAGATCTTCGGCACACTTGAAATTATAAAATTTTTTTTCCCCCTTATACAGGTTTTTCTGTGTAGCCGGCCTGCGGCCGGGCTTAATGACTTTCTCCTCTGGGTATGTCTAACACCGGTTTCGCTATATAAGCTTTTTTCGAATATCAAAATTTTTTTCGAATATCAAATATTTTTATACAAAATGTCAATTTTTTTCCCAAGTAATTAATTAATATGGTAGTGTTATATATCATTGAAAAGGTATTTATAAGTGCTTTTAAATGACATCAATATAATTAAGATCCGATAATTATTAATAAAGATATTCAGTAAAATATATTGAAACTTTGAAAGTCTATAACTCGTAAACCGAGCAAGAGCGGACACAATTTTTCATTGCACTATAATCACAAGTAAAAGTTCTATATAGTCTAAAATCAACTGTGCCGAAGATCTTGATTTACGCCTTATATTTTATTCCAACATTCTTAAAATAATAATGACAATTTTAAACCTATTTCAGGGGAAAAAAAACTCTTTACATCAATCTATATCAGACTTGAGATTTTTCAATCACATTACATACATAAAAAACTGCATTTTGATTTCTGAAAAAAATAATTTCGCTTTAGCCAGCGCAAAGCAAACGCTAACAAATTTTTTCTAAAAAAAGTACCACAAACTCTCTTATGGATTATCATTCACTTAGCACTTCATGTCCTTAATTTCATATTTCTAGGTTAAATATTATAGAAAATTAAAAAAGTACCATTAAAATAACAAAAAAGTACCACAACGTCCCCTCTTATGGATTCTCATTAACTAAGGACCACATATCCCTAATTTCATGCTTCTAGGTTCATAATTATAGAAAATTCAAAAAGTACCATTAGAAGAACGAAAAAGTACCACAAAGTCCATCCTCTTGAATTCTTACCCACAGGACCATGTGTCTTTAAGTACCACAAATTCCACTCTTGTGAATTCTTATCTACATTTTTTTAATTTCATGTTTCTATGTTTAATTTAATTGAAAATTCATTATTAAGTTTGAATAAAATGTAATTTCCCGCCTTTATCCCTTTTTTTTGGTACTTTTTTTGACCAATCGAAGTATTAAAAATTGTATTCTAATAAATTTCTAAATTGTAGTGGTATACCGTATTAAAATACTCATATGATTATTTCAATAAATATAAAAAAATTTTGTATTTCTCATTTTTTGATAAGTTATGAATACGACATAAATTTTATCTGTATGTTGATTGGTTTCAAAGATACATATGGTGCCAAAAAAGTACCAAAATACAGTTTTTACCCGTTTTCTCCCTAAAACAGCCGATTTTCAAAAAAGTACCAGACACCTGTCCAATTATTTTTTAAACGAATAACGATATCTATTCAACTTTTTTTGTGTTATTATTAGTTTGCGAGTTATAAGGTTACCGATTTTACCCTTTTTTACCCCCTAAACATTCGAATTTCCAAAAATCCCGTCTTAGTGGATCTATATGGAGGGAGACCTACCTACGTTCCAAATTTCGTCTCTCTAGCTTCAGCCGTTTGGGCTGTGGCATGATGAATCAGTCAGTCAGTCAGTCAGTAACGTTACTCTTTTATATATATAGATAAATCAATGTGTATGTGTACTACATACATGCTCGTTTCTCTAAAAAGGGGATTTCCTTAACTAGAAACTGTGGTCACTTAATACAGTTTGAATATTATCGCAAGTTTGTATATACATATGTACATATTTTTTCAAAATTAAATTTTTATAAAAAGAACGAATACTCACCTATTGGTTGTAAATTGAAAATAAACTCCAGGAATTGTGTATTAATAGTGCCCATACTGTTAGAAAAATTAATATCACATTCAATACCAGTACGAGCGTGTATTATTTTTAAAATGGGAACACGAGCCTTTTGAATCTGTACTAAACCCTTCCACGATTTACGATGATTCATAAGAACATTGGCCACTTTCTGAAGTTTGGCAATGGTTTCGTCATCGGCACGATTTTGAAATACATGAAAGGTGTCGCCAATATCAATGAATAAATCCAAATCAGATTCTCGAGTACCAATACCAGCTAAACGAGAGCCAAACTTATAAATTTTAATGTTTTTATTGGGAAATAATGGTGTAATAAGAGTTCTCAGATCACTTTCGATAGTTTCATAATCTGGTATACATTTAAGTTTTGTTCCAATTTTAACTTGATCCACAAAGAATTGATTTAGATCGGTTGTCAATAGGGCACGTGTTTCTGTACAATAGAATAGTTAGTAAATATTGGAATTTAAATCTTTTAAATATACTTTTGGTTATTTTAATCGCCTGATCCATGCGTTTTTCGTGTTTTTTCAGCATCTTTTCTTTGTGCTCTTCACTTCTGACTTTTTTGCGTTCCCGATCTTTAGATTCTTTGACCGAATTTGTTTCACTAGTCTGTAGACTACTGCCACCGCCGCCAGCAGCAGCAATTGGTTCACCATTGCTATGCTGGGCGCATTGTTCGATCAGATGTAAAGTGACCTTTTCTACAGATTTTCCCAAATCTGTTTTGCAGCGGGAACAATGATAAATTCTTTTAATGTGATTTAAATTATCACATGCAACTAATTTTGTATTTTCCGTAGCCAGGATTTCAGTAGGATTTGAGTCTAAAAATTTTTCTATAGCATTCATCACCTTTTCCAAAGATGTTACCAAGACTGCATCATAGCTATTGTACGTTTTGGACAAAGCTTCTAAATTGTTCACAAACATTTCTGCTTCAAATGTTATGGGATTCATCTGTCACATTATTATTTATCATAGAATGTATATTACAATTTTCGAAAGAATTTATCTATAGAAACTTTATTAATACTTACATATTTTTGTAGTTGCGATGTGTCCATTTTGTTAAATTAAATCGCTAATATGCGAATACAAACTAAATTGTAAAAATTTCAGGTAATTTGTTTATTTCTTTGTTGTATTAATAACTTGCGGTCTTCACCAGGCATGAATAATTTAAATTGCTTACGTACCGTCTATACTTGCTTTTTTCTTGTTCGAACAAGAACAAAACGTCGGCAGAGCAACACACACAATTTTGTTCATTTTGTTTTCAGTGGGCAGAACATTTGTCGAACAAATCATAATTTTTTGTTTGCCGTCAGTGTCACTTCGATACTTTAACATGCAGCGCCTCTTCTTCCGCATACAAAATGACGTTTGATGGCAGACATGGTTGCTCGAACAATTGTGCGAACAAGAACAAAACATGAACAACTTGGGTCCACACCAAGGTAGATTAAAAAGGTAACGACAACTCTACAACAACTACAACACCAAAAAAAACATTATGTATTTTGTTTTTGCATTGTCATTTCTTATGTCAAAGATTTGTCTAGTGTAGACTGAATTTGTCAGTATTATTGCAGCGTTAAAAGAAAATTGTCAGCGCTCGAGCTCTGACAACGTTGTCTTGATAATGCTTGGTAAAAGACGCCATCTTGATTGTTGTTGGTACTTTTTGCATGGTTTATTATGACATGTGATTTCCCCTATAATTGATAGAGATAAAAAATTATCTGCAACTTAAACAAAAATTTGACGTTTGTCTTGATACAAATTTCTCTAACTTTGAGTCTACATTAGACAAATTTTTATCAAGACAAACGTCAAAATTTTATCAAGATAAAGATTTGTCTAATGTAGACTGAATTTGTCAGTGTTATTGCAGCGTTAAAAGAAAATTGTCAGCGCTCGAGCTCTGACAACTTTGTCTTGATAATGCTTAGTAAAAGACGCCATCATGATTGTTGTTGGTACTTTTTGCATGGTTTATTATGACATACGTTTTTCCCTATAATTGATAGAGATAAAAAATTATCTGCAACTCAAACAAAAATTTGACTTTTGTCTTGATACAAATTTCTCTAATGTAGACTCAAAGTAATGTAGACTCAAAGTTAGACAAATCTTTATCTTGATAAAATTTTGACGTTTGTCTTGATAAAAATTTGTCTAATGTAGACTCAAAGTTAATTTTGTCATTTCACATGTTTCTTTACAAAAAACAAAAACAATTCATGTAGTAAAAAGAGAGGAGAAAGACGCAATAACACAAAAGTAAGCAAAAAAAAAATGTAATAGTGGAAGGCCAATGTACGCGGCACGCGTAACACGCGGCCATCTGCTCATCATGTTTTCACACGGTCCATATAAAAAAAGTTGAAAAAATTCAGCTTTGACGCTTTGCCGCGTGTAACAGCATTGCCAGACTAAATTTATGACAGTGTTCTCAAATTTTTCTTTGTCACTTTATTGTAAACAATTGATTAATTTTTAAGCTGGTAATAATGATTCCGCCCGTTGACGCGTGACGCGTACATTGGCCTTCCACTATAAACATAAACAAAAATTTGACACTTCAAATTACAAAACACAGGCAGCCATATTGATTTCAAAAAGAAAAAATTCTCAGCTGTTTTAATGTCGTTACCATAGTAAAATAATAAAGTACTCGCACATCTACAAAAACAAAAATTGCTTGTATTTTGTTAGTGTAAAACTACTGCCCACAATATCAAAATGCTTTGAACGGAAAAATGAGAGAACGAAAGAGAGCAAGAGAAAAAAACTCAAAAAAAAAAAATTTACATGTGAATACAAAAACAATTTGACAGTACCGCGAGGTTTGCCAATGAAAAAATTGTAAAACAGCTGTTCTTACGAGTATACTTTATAATTATACTATGGTCGTTACCTTCTTAAGCCCAAATTACAATAGCGCGTAGTAAGCAACAGTTTCAGCAAAAATTATCAGCTATCCACTGTCAGTACAACATGTTGTTGCCGTTATAATTATAATTCAGCGTAGGCAGCCACAATTTACAACCACCATCTTACTTTATTCTACTTGTGTATTTTAGCCTCTCATTTATTTGCGCACTCTCTTTGTCTCGCTCTCAATCTGAAAGCAGCGCAGTGAATTTAGAAACAGGGCTAAATGAAACAGCACTGCAAACTGCTGCTGACCAAATGTAATCAACACCATAACAAACAGTGCTTTCTAAATTATCAGCTGATTATGTCAGCACACACTGCTGCTGACTACGCGCAATTGTAATTTGGGCATTAATCTACCTTTGCTCCACACTATCCAAATGCATGTGCGCACAACATTTTGTTCAATGTGCGAGCATGGAAAAGGCTCGTGTGGGCGGCAAATTATAGTCGAAGGCCAATGAACGCGTCACGCGGCAACGAGTATCAGCGTTATTACCAGTTTAAAAATTTACAAAGAAAAATTTTAAAACATTGTCATAAATTTAATCTGGCAATGCTGTTACACGCGTCAATGTTAAATTTGTTTGAATTTGAATTTTTTGGGCTTCCACTATTACTTCGAGTCTACATTGGACAAGTTTTTATCAAGTCAAACGTCTAACAGGATAAATATTTGCTAATGTAAACAGAATTTGTCTGTATTATTGTAGCGTTAAAACAAAATTGTCAGCGCTCGAGCACTGACAACTTTGTCTTGATGTTGCTTGGTAAAAGACGCCATCTTGATTGTTGTTGGTACTCTTTACAGGGTTTATTATGACATACGTTTCCCCTTTTAATTGACAGAGATAGAAAATTTTTCTAATATAGACTCAACGTTAGAGGCCCATAACTCTTAAAGAAAGAGCTTTAATTACAAGTAAATGTATCATGAATCATTCTAAAAATTTTTTAAAAATCAATCTTAATATATACCGACGTTTGTCTTGATAAAAAAATTTCAAGTATAGACTCGCTGTAATAGTCAGTCAAAGTTCTCCGCCGTTGTTTATTTTGTTTTTTTTTTTTCAAGTGTACCTTCTCTTTTTGTAGCTAGTTGGCAAATCATTCATTCTTCAGTTGGCAAGTATTTTGTAGACTAAAATCATCGTTCATTTATCGTTTGTTTGACATTTCCATGGTGAAAAAAAGGTAGTCTACATAATTTTTCTATATGCGGTGTGAAAATTTATTAAAAAATAATAATTGTAAAAAAAATTAAAAAAATAACACATAATGGAAGCTGCTACTGATATCAGTAGAAGTACAAGTGCTAAACCCACAGAAAATACAAATGGTGAAGAAAAACCAGAGACCGAAAATGATGCTACTGTAAAATCCACACCACCAGCGAACAACGCCATTAATGGTGCGGCAAATGAAGAGACAACAACGGCAACTGAGGTGGTCACGAATAAAGAACCTTGGTAAGTTTTATTTCATCTTTTTTTTTTGCTTTAATAGTCAGATATTAGTAGAGTTGAGAGCTATTGAAACATTTTAAAAATAGGACACCAGCACAAAATGCTGTGCCATTTGGTGGACACGGCGGTGGTCCACCGGGTTCGTTTAGGGGTCGTGGTGGTTTAATAATGCATTTTAATCGTGGTGGTGGTAGGGGAGGAGCTACAAATTTTGGCAATCGCCCTTTTGAGCCAAACTCACAACATAATGCACCGCCCGGTGGTCCCCAATTGGAATTGTGGGTAGAGACAAAAACAGAAGATGGCAAATCATACTATTATCATGCATTAACAAGGGAAACTACATGGACAAAACCAGAGGGACCAAACATTAAGGTAATGACACAAACGGAAATTGAAGAAATGAATAAAAAACAACAGCAAATGCAACAACACCATCAACAACAGCCTCAGGGAGGCCAGCCACCATCAGGTGCAGCCGTCCTAGCCAATGGCAGTACCGAGGAAACTGGCAAGGATAAGCCGGATGGTGCCGCACCTGCTATTCCTGAAAAGACCATTACATCCCAGCCTCCACCAGGAATGATGTCCCAACCGCCACCCGGTCAGCAGCCATTATCTCAACCACCACCCAATTTAGCTCCTGCTGGAATGCCTCCTGGAGCTCAACATCAACATCCGCCTGGTTTACATCAACAGCCTCCCCCATTTTTTGGTGCTGGTATGCATCCACCAAATTTTAGTCAACCACCTTTTGGTATGCCTCCTCCTGGATATGGTGGCTTCCCAGGAGCTCCCGGTGGTCCTGGAGCCGCTCCTTGGGCTGCTATGCATTGGAATCAACACATGCACCCACCAGCAGCAGCTCAAGAAAAACCAGCTAAAAACTTGATAATTAAACCCGGCGTTATTGACCCAGCTGTTATAGCTCGAGCTGCAGAATGGTCTGAACATAGAGCTCCGGACGGTCGCCCATATTATTATCATGCCGGCAGAGGTGAAAGCGTTTGGGAAAAACCTCAGGCTTTGCGTGATATGGAAGCGGCTCGTATGGCCGCACATGGTGCTACACCGCAGCCAACTGCTGCTGCTCCACCAACTCCAGCTTTAGTACCTGGCATGCCACCCCACATGATGGCCAATCCATTAATGCATATGCAGGCACCTAATCCTGCTTTCTCCGCTGATCCTGCCATAGCTTATGCCCAAGCAGCGGCTGCAGCAGCTGCAGCCGCTGGCATTAAACCCATGAATGAATCAGGCAAAACAGCTGCCATGGAAAAGGAGGCAAAGAAAACTGCTGAAGAAAAGCGTAAAAAAGAAGATGAACAAAAGAAAGCAACAACTGCTGCAGCTAAACCAGTCGATAAGTCAAGACCTATCTCTAGTACACCCATACCGGGTACACCCTGGTGTGTTGTTTGGACTGGTGATGCGCGCGTTTTCTTTTACAATCCATCTACACGCACCTCCGTTTGGGAACGTCCCGAAGAATTACTTGAACGTGAAGAAGTCGACAAAGCTATTAACAATCCGCCGGAACAACTTAAAGGCGTAATGGCTTCTAAAGCTGACAAGGCCGAAAATGAAAAAGAAAAAACAACTGCAGTTTCAAATCAATCAAAACCAGTTAGTGATGATGATATGCAAGAGGATGATGACGATGATGAGGTCATTAAAATAAGAACAGAATCCGAATCAGATGTTGAGGAAGTACCCGCTAAGAAAACACGTTTAAGTAAGTTTTTATTTTATTTTTTATTTATTTATTAAATTCAAGTAATACAACGAAGCCTTTATTATTATTGAACCGTATAGAATATAAAAACATATTGAATTATTTGTTTTATTTATTTTTAAGCTAAATCCAAAAAGGCTGATGCTAGTGAAGCAGCGGTTGAGGCTGAGGTAAGAGCCGCAAAAGAACGTGCCTTAGTACCATTAGAGACGCGAGTTAAACAATTCAAAGAAATGTTACGGGAAAAAGATGTAAGTATTTAAATTAAACTTTTATATTAATCTGATAACAAAATATGCAAAATATGAACTAAATAATAATCTCAAGAAAAATATACCATAAGCGGAAAATATGCTTGTATACTTGCTAATTGTTATGGCATATTTGCAGGTCTCTGCTTTTAGCACTTGGGAAAAGGAACTACACAAAATTGTATTTGATCCACGCTATCTATTGCTGACATCAAAGGAACGCAAACAAGTATTTGAGAAATACGTAAAAGACCGTGCTGAAGAAGAGCGCAAAGAAAAACGCAACAAAATGAGACAAAAACGAGATGATTTTCGTAAACTCTTGGAGGATGCCAAATTACATGGAAAGTAAGTATTTTTTAAAAATCTAAATTCCCAAAAAAAAAAAAAAAAAAAATGTGATTAAATTTCAATAATTTTTTTCTTTTCTTCTCTCTTAGGTCATCATTTAGTGATTTTTGTCAGCGATTCGGCAAAGATGAACGTTATAAGGCAATTGAAAAAGTACGCGAACGTGAATCGTTGTTCAATGAATACCTTTTAGATGTAAGACGTCGTGAAAAAGAAGAAAAGCAACAAAAGAAAGAACAGGTATGTTTAACATTTACAAAAAAAGATTGAATTTCAAATTGCAATTCAATCTATAATTTCAATTTTCAATATTACGTCTTATATTCAATAAATAATATTCAACTGTGTATTTGTGTATCTATTTACATAAATTTACAATATTTATATATTCTTGTTTTTTTTTTACATAAAAACAAATCAAAGTTTTGCTAAATTTTAGAAAACAAATATTAACTAAATTTATATATATTATATATTTTACTTATAACTATTTAATTTCCAACCCACAAAACAAAACTACAACAATTATATAGATTTCAGCCTTTCTATCACAATATACAACCACATTGTGTGTGAGTTGCTTGTGTTAATGTTGCTTTAATTGCCACATTAAAATGAAATGATATAAAATAAGGTATTAAAACTGAAACAAGGATGTGATTAAAAGGCAACTACTTACCTCTCCCTCTACTTTTTCTCTTTTTCCGCGTGTGTATGTGAGAATATTGACGTGGGTGTGTGAGAGCAACCCCCCCAATACTAATTGAATGACGGTGGTTACTTAAAAAAACAGACCAAATTTTAATGATAGAAAGATAAGCAAACAATCTTAAAACACATGGGATAGAGTAAGTGCGTTAAATCGCTTCAGTAAAACATTTACAAAATCATGTTTAGCAAAAAAATTTTTTTTGTTACCAACAATTTTTTTACACAATCAACTAAATGTACCAACCAACCCGACCGATCAACTAATCACAATTTCTAACTCCTGCAACACAAACAACTTTAGACGTATTTTGAGAAGAAAAAGAGGACATAGGATGTTGTCAGCAATGAGCCGAGAGAGCAACCCAAGTGTGTTTACCCAAATAAATCTTAACATAAGCGCTTTAATTTTCCACAGCGAGTGTGGTGAGTTATCCAATGAAATCAAAAACATAAAAAATAATTATCTAACAGAATCAAATGAATGTTGATGAATATAAAAACAAATACAAAAAAATCTTTGCTGATTTATATCGTTGGTGATTTACCTCCCTCTGTTAGGCTTTATAATGGATATTGGATATACATCATGAAGGTGGGACAGAAATCATCTAGAACATCATGGATTTATCATCTATGTTGTGCCATTGTTTGTTTCTTGTAGTTTGGTTTGATTGCTGCTTTAGTTTCCCGTTTGCCAGATTGTTCCATTTGTTGTCTATGTCGTTTGCGTTGCGAAGCTGCCATTTTGCTGTACGATTGATTCTCAAAAAGAAACAGTATGAAAACATAATAAATATTTATGTTTAAAACAACTAATATTTAACAAATCTTTTTCAGCATATTTAATTTATGTATACGTGTAAATAATATTTAATAATTTTTTTTTTTTAATACATAGATTTGAATTTCTTTAATTTTGGCTCAAAAAAAGTACTTGGATCTCATATAAAATTATCCCTTAAATTCCTTTCCATTTGTGTCAAATTTCATTAGTAGAAAGAAAAATATGAATAAATTTTTAATTTTTCATCTGGAACATAAATTTATAATAATAGTCACTTTTCCTGTAATCACAGTATATATGTATGTATATGATTTTAAATATACCATTAGAAAGGTATTTTCTGATAGATGCGTAGAATATTAATATCCGTTCAGTAGAAGTTATTAGCGGTAAAAGGGGTACAAAAAATATTAAAAAAAAACTCACATATGTGTATAAGCCTCAAACAAAAGAACATCTGAAATAACACTGGTCGACAAAAAAAAAATTGTTTTCGTCTTCAAAAAAATATATAGGCTAGTGAATGGTACGAAGTTAATAATCGATTATTATTTATAATTAATTAAAATTAAATTAGAAAGACCGTTATAAGTTCAAATATGCAAATATGTCGATATGTTTAACAACGAGAGAGTAATACTCTTTGAACTAATCATTTTGTTGGTGTAATGCAATACGATAATCGTATGACTGTTGAAAGAATATCAATAAATAATAAAGAAAATCGATAAATTTATTATTAACCTACTACCTCAGATCAGCCATATAATGTCTTAAATTTAGCAGCATTGAATTCAAATGTATGTATTTTGTAAAAAAATAGGAAGTAAATTAAACATTTTACTGAATATGCAGACATAAAATATAACATATAAAACTGAGACTGGAACCGAGGCCGAAATATTTTCGAGTTTAATATAACTCGTAATCAAAGTTCGTCCTTTGTATTTAACAATTATTTCTTACATTGCATTTTTTTTCTTTTTATTAAAATCATTTAAAACTTGTCCCAACAATTATTTTTTAGAAAGTTTAAAATTTTTCTTTGAAATTTTTGCAACTTATTTGTACAAAAAAAAAAAATAAAAAATACTTCACTGCACATAGTTGATTTTTCGATTAATCGAAGCCTAAAAGTCGATTTCAGTATAAAGTTGGCTGGTAAGCATCGATCACAAAATAATCGTTTTTTGACAACAAGATTCGATTTTCGACCATAATCGAAATCGATTCTCCAGTCACTAATATGGACTAGATGGAATTCGATATGCTAAACACGAATCTGCTTTTAGTTTTTTCTTCCATCAGGTCCATGCTAAATTGGAGATTTTTAGTTTTTCTTCCATCAGGTTTTTTGACAACAAGATTCGATTTTCGACCATAATCGAAATCGATTCTTCAGTCACTAATATGGACTAGATGGAATTCGATATGCTAAACACGAATCTGCTTTTAGTTTTTTCTTCCATCAGGTCCATGCTAAATTGGAGATTTTTTTTTACTAAAATTTCTTTTTAAAAGTTAACAGTTTAGTTAAAATACCCAGAAAAACGAAAACAGATTATTGTTTGGCTCGTCAAATTCCATCTTTTTTAACATTTGTTTAAAGAAAAAATAGTTTTGCCCACCACTGTATTTCTACTTAATTGGAGGTATACATGGGTATTTTCACTTAGTTGTGAATAAAATCAAGATTTGTATTTTGTAATGAAAAATTTTAAATTTTGCATGAAAAATCTTAAATTTTTTGACACTAATTTCGAAACTATTGGACACATAAAAAAATTAAGTTTGAGTGGCTTGAAGATATTTTTAGTCCTCATCTTTTGGTGTATTAGTTACACTGTCGAACAAAATAAAGTGCGGTTTTTTACTCTTGCTATTTAGTTCATAATTATTGTCTTCTAGGTGCATATGGGCTACTTTTTTGGAGTCCAGGTATTTGTCGTACAAATTAATATACAAAAGAAGATTTTGAAATATTTCGAGTTTGGGGCAAAAGTGTCATGCATTTTGTGCGACAAAATAAAGTGACACTTTACTTAATTTCTTTAATTTGGCTTCCAATTTTCGAATTTCTTGATACAAAACGGAAGGCATATGCTTAAGAAGTGCTAAATTTTATTATTATATTAATTAAACTATATTAAAATTATTATTACGTTAAGAAAATAAGCATGAATACGGCCATATTATCGAAAAGTCTTCGACCACAATCCAGAAAGATTTCTTGACTCCAGATAAGGAAAATAAGGTAAAATTAGTGTATTGTCTTTAAAGTGCAACATTTTAGAATCTGAAGCTAAAAAATTCGTTTCGTTATACTAAATAACAATTGAAAAGAACGGAAACCCTAAGAATACGAAGTAAAATTGTAACGATATCAATATTCTCGATAGTGTTTTTTGTTAAGGATTCTCAGATTTTTTTATTGTTTTGGTTAAACATTATATTTTAATGAATCAACTTTTAATTTAATGTTATTAGCAAATAATATTTAATATTAATAACATTTTACTTTAATTTTGCTAACAAAAAATAACAAAATTACTGTTTTTATTTTTATACATAGATTAGCGTTTTTTTTAATTTAATGAGGGGACATTACTTTTTGTTGTTTATAAACAATAACCTGCAAATGTTTGCAAAATGTTGTTCGCGTACTTTTTTTAATATTTTTCAATTTGAGAGTAAATTGATTTTTACTCTCAAAAAAAGTTGCTGGATAAATCTTGCTGGAAAGTACACAAACACACCTATTATTTTGACGCAAAAAATTCATGACCAACACAACACTATTGCCCCAAACTCGAAACACACATATTTCAAAAACTTCTTTTGATTATTAAATTAAAGAATATAAAACTACCTGGACACCAAAAAAAGTAGACCAAAATGAACCTAGAAAGCAATTATTATGAAATAAATAGCAAGACTAAAAAACCGAACTTTATTTTGTCCCACAGTGTATGTCAATTGTACACACCATTCTGATACAACTTTCTAGATACATAGCAATGTCATTGTTATTTCAAACTAAATAAATTGTTTTTTCCAATTTTAATTGAGAAATTTATTAAACAACATAAAAAAGTTTAATATATAGATTATAACATAGATATGAAGCTTAAAAAAACTCAATTGAAAAAAAATTACTCAAAAAGGCACACGTACTACAATTGTTTTTATTTTCAATGAAATTTTTTACTAATACATTCTTTGACATTTTTTGACAACCGACTTAGGTTTTTGAAAATGGAACATCATATCTATGTTATAATCTATGGTTTAATACTTTGAACAGTAAACAATTTGAGTTGTTTTTGGAAGACGGAACTAAAAAATAGTCGAAATAAAAAAATGACCGAAACGAAAAAAATGTAGAAAAATCGTTTAAAAAAATCGCCTAAAAAAATTACAAAACAAAAAAGGGTAAAAACTAAAAAGTTTATTAAACGAAAAAAAATCGCTAAAACGAAAAATGTGTCAAAAACTAAAAAAAAAAGAAATCGTTAAAATAAAAGAATTTGAAAAAAAAAATATCCAAAACAAGAAAAATCGCCAAAATACAAACCAAATCTACTAACGAAAAAAGTCAAGAAAACGAAAAAAAAACAAAACAAAAGAAATCGCCAAAAAAAAAAAAAAAACAAAATATACTGAACGAAAAAGTCGACATAACAAAGAATCACCAAAACAGAAGATAACTATTACACTTTCTCATAATTTTAATTGCCCTTTAAAGAATTTTAAGAGAGAGAAAAAATCGGATCCACGTTATAGAGTTGAATTGTTTAAACTCTCAGGTGTTTTGATTTTGTATATAACCGTTATTTTTACCTTTGTTATATCATTCTTCGCGTATTTTGATTTTTTTTTTTTTTTTTTTTTTGTAGAAAAACCAGAATTTTAAACATTTTTAACTTAGTAAAAAATATTAAAACAATATTATACTTTGCAGATTATTAACTAACTTTTATTAGTTAAAATCGTTAAATGTTTCGCTAAACTTCCCAGGCAGAAAGTGCCAACCGTACGAAATATCAAGCGCTGGCAAAATATTTTTTATAAATAAAACAAAGCGGTTTGCCAACGTTTGAATTTACATCTAGTAAAATGATTTGCCAATTCTTCTTTTACTTGTTTTATTTTTATACCCTACACCACCAAAGGTGGTTGGGGTATTATGTGTTTGTGCAGAAGTTGTAACGCAGAGAAAAAATTGTCGGACCCCCACCTTAAAGTATACCGTTCGACTCAGAATCACTTTCTGAGTCGATTTAACGATGTCCGTCCGTCCGTCCGTCCGTCCGTCCGTCCGTCTGGTCGGCTGGCTGGCTGGCTGGCTGGCTGTCCATGTAAAGCTTGTGCGCAAAGTACAGGTCGCAATTTTAAAGATAATTTGATGAAATTTGGTACATATGCTTTTTTCAACACAAGGACGAAGCCTATTGAATTTGGTTATGATCGGCCCATTATTTCACCTAGCCCCCATACAAATGTCCTCCCGGAATAGGATTTTAACACATGCCTTAAAAATATGAATATTTTGCCTTAAAAATATGAATATTTTAATGAAATTTAGTACAAATAAGTTTTATATCAACAAAAATCCGTCTGCCAAATTTCATGAAGATCGGTCCATAACTGACCATAGCTCCCATATAAATTCCTCTCCCGAAAATCACTAACGTGCATAAATCCCATACAAATGTTAGCATTATGTTAATATTTAGCACAAGTAAGTTGTATATAAGTAAAAACAAAATTGTGTGGATCGTAATGGTGTAGGGTATCATATAGTCGGGCTTGACCGACTATATCTTCTTCTCTCGTTATTTATATGTATATTTTGTTTCATTTTACATGTACATATATTGAAAGTATTAATGGTTAATAACAATTGTTTCATTCTGAAATTTAGTAAGAATACACTTAACGACTTATAATCATATTTCATTGAATGGCGGAGGATAATCAAAAAAACTCTATTTTTTTTTTATAAATACTTTCTTTTTAATATTATATTAAATATTACACATGAAATAATGAACTGAAAATTGTTAGAAATTTACTTAAATTTATTTTATTTCTATATTTTTATAGACAAATTTTTCATTTTTCTTTATATTTTTTAAGAGCTGTCAATTTATTAAAAAAACAATTGTAAACTAATTATAAAGTTAATTATATTAATAAAGGTACTTTCAGACGATAATATTTAGTATTAAGATTTTTCGACAATAAAATATTACGTCGGCATGTCAAAAAATCGAATAGAAAATCCTAAAGTAGTTTACACCGTAATACATATATTTTATATTATTTTTGCAAATACTTACCTTTATGATATTCATGATGAATATTGATTTAAAATTCCTTTTATAAATATTTTATTGTTTTTAATTTTTGTTTATGAAAAATATAACATTAAAATCAAAACTTTTTGAACAATTTCAAAAAATTTATAATACCATTGGTATTTTCAAAAAAATCATAAGTAATTTTTCATAATCAAACAATTTATATTCAGATGATAAGTAAATATTTTAATATTCAAATTTTTACAAATCTTAATATTGAATATTATCGTCTGAAAATACCTTAAATAATATAATTAATTTCCAATATAAAGTTTTTATTTAAACCAAAATAAGTCGTTGGTTAGCGAAAGATCGTTAATTGGTAAAGCATTTCATTTCTTATTATTCGAATGATAAGAAAACTTCGTATTTTCGGAGTTTTGTGAAAATTCTGTTAAAAAAGATATACATATATTGGCAGTGTGTTAGCTATTTAGTTTTCAGAAGTTTTTACCAACGACTCAAAAAACAATTGGCCAATGGTAGAATGATGTTATCATTTGAGTGTTGGCATAACGATTTAATAGAAGAACGTCTCACGTTTGGCCAACGTTTGAACCATCTTGAAAAATCGTTTGCCAACGTTGGCCCGGTTGTATTTTTCTGCCTGGGTTTTTTTAATATTTTCATTAGTTTTTTATTTCAATATGATAGGGATAGTGGAGCACCACACTTTTAATAAATATACAATGTAATTTTAGTTTATTTTAAAAGTTCCATAGTTAAAAGGTCTTTAAATAAAAGAGAAGTTCAAATTGTACAAGTTATTACTGCTTCTCATCTCTAAACATTATAACTCTAAAAAAATCAATATAACTGTTTTAAAATTCAATACTTATATAAAATGTTTAATATTTCAAAAGGATCCAAATTCTTTTATTTATACAAATATTAATTATTTTTACCATAAATAAAATATTATTTACACGCACACTTGAATTTTTTTAACATTTATTTATTATTGTGTGCGTCTGTCCGTCCTTCCGTATAAACGATAAATACAAATGAAAGTTTACCTGGCGTACACAAATTCTAAACTTATTATTATGTATGTACACATTAAGTAAATTTTTAGATTCATTTTAATTGTAAACTAATTAATATCACTTCTTTTTCAGCACTCCAACAAACGTAATTAAAATAAAAAAATATTTAAGTTATTGTTAAGTACTAAGGTAGTTTTTAAGAACCTATAGACATCTAAGACATAATTTCCTAAAGAAAAATCCTATTACTTCATTTGAAAACAACTAAAAAGTTTGAATTTATTCTTTTTCTTTCCCTTTTATTTTGATTTCTCTTTGTGCTTATTGCTCCAACAAACAGATACGCAAAGATTTTATTGAAATGTTGCGTGAACGAGGAGATTCATTGGATCGTCACTGTCGCTGGCATGAGGTTAAGAAGAAGTTTGAATCGGATCCACGTTATAGGGCTGTGGAAAATTCTATGTATCGGGAGGACTATTTCCACGATTATATGCGCATGCAGAAGGATGAAAAGAGACGTAAAGAGAGAGATCGTAAGAAGGATCGTGAGCGTGAGGAGATGGAAAGAAAATCAGAACGTAAAAATGATCGTCGCGATAAGGAGCGCAGAGACCGCAGCCGTAGTCGTGGTGACAAAGATCGTTCGGATAGAGATGGCAAGGATAGGGATTATAAGGAGAAGGATAAAGACCGAAGAGATAGGGATAAGGATAAGAACAGTAGAGATAAAGATGAAAAAAAGAAAAATGATGATTATGTGAGTTTTAACGAAGGAAATCAAAATTTGAAATACATTTATGTAATTATTGTTATGTTTGTTTGCAGGAGGAAGGAGAACAGCCTACCGAGGAAGAGCATTCTGCCAGCGAACAGGAACAAGAGGCTGAGCGTCTACAAAAAGAACGCGAACGCCAATTGAGAGCTGAACAGAGTATACGTGAACGCGAGAAAGAAGTGCAACGGACATTGGCTGGACATTTACGTGATCGTGATAAGGAACGTGAATTGCACAAACGTGAAGAGGCAGTAGGTCACTTTAATGCTTTACTTACAGATTTAGTACGAAATGCCGATCTCACCTGGAAGGAAGTCAAACGACAATTGCGCAAAGATCATCGTTGGGAATTGGTAGAATATCTTGACCGCGATGAACGTGAAAGGTAAATTTTATTCATTACTTTAAGCTACAATTTATATTAATCGCTTTATTTTAAATCACAAAGAATCTTCAATGAACATATTGATAATCTAATGAAGAAAAAACGTGAAAAATTCCGTGAAATGTTAGATGAAATTACTACATTGGAATTGACTAGTTCATGGAAAGATATTAAGAAACTAATCAAAGAGGACCCACGTTATTTGAAATATAATAATTCGGAAAAGTGTGAACGTGAGTTTAGAGATTACATTGTGGATAAAACTTTGGCTGCCAAAGGTGCCCTCAAGGAATTGCTTAAAGAATGCAAACTCATAACACACAAAAGTCACGAACTAGTCAAAGAAAATCCAAATCATCTAAAAGAGATACAAGATATTCTCAAAATGGACAAAAGGTACATAATTACAAATAAATTTTAAAAACATAAAAATATTATTATTATTTTTTTTAATATATATTTTTGCAGATATTTAATACTTGAACATTTAGCTGAAGAACGTACTGCAATTGTTGTCAACTATTTAGAGGAATTACACAAACGTGGACCACCCCCACCACCTACGGCATCAGATGCTACACGTCGTACTAAATGAAAAGCATTAGCAAATGTATCATAAAAAAAATTTATCATAATTAAAACAAATTCTTATCTCTAACTCTTTTTTTTCTCTAACTTCTATGAATACCCTGCAATGTATTGTTTTTTATTTCTACTTCCTTTAAAACCCTCTAAAAATATGATTTTTTATTATGATAACTATAAGGACAGTGCATAAATTATGTTTATGTATTTTATTTCTTGCTAAATTTATAAATCATAATAGATTTATAAATTATAATTTTTTTAATCTTATGCAATTTTATAACTATATAACGGAAAAAATACAGCAACACTATACAAATGTTTTTGATTTAATGATAAAATTATAAAATAAATTAATTTTAAAACATTTTGGTCACTTTTAAAAAATGAGTTGTATGATTCAATGATTTCTAGTAATGATTCCAATAATGTTGAGTGTACATATGTGTATTGGAAATTATAGAAGGTAAGCTACATATAAAGATCTAAGACAATATATGGACTTGATCAAAAGTTATTGTTTGTTTGTTTCGTCTTTAAGTTACTCAGCTGACAGTGCTTAAAAGAACACGGTGACAGTTGAGAATTATTTGGTCTGTTTGTCAAAAACAAAATGCCACCACCAATTCAATCTGTCATCCAAAACGGGTTTAATACGTAGTAGCAAAGAATATTCATATATAGAAGGCGCATCATGTAGAAGCAAAATTTCTTATGGCGGGTTTTAATCATAGAACCCGCTCTCATGAAATTCTCGCTCTCAACATTTTTCATTGATGAGGGGGATAAGTAAAAAGGGAAATCAAAATCCACCACCAAAACAGAGAGAGAGAGAAAGATTAAATATATGTGTTTGTACATTAGTCTCCTGCGCAAGATGATTTGAAAAGCAAACACACTTGAATTTCAAGTGTGTGTTTCATAGCCAACATGTGCAAAAACAACAATAAATACTGTTCGTACTGTTCGCTGCCCGAAGCAAAGCAAGTGTGTACTGTGTAGGTTAGGTTAGGTTGAAAAGGGTGGCGTATTCACGCCTTCACCCAGAGACCAAAAAGGTCCATTGTGATCCCTTTGAGAAATAGAGAGAAGTTGAAAACAGAATAAGAGAATAGAAAACTTAGATAAAGAAGAAGAAGAGGAGTGGAACCTAAACCCTAGCAATTAGTTCTGATTGCCCCTAAGCCATCCTATCCCCATTACAAACCCTATGAGATTAGTAAGCCCGTTGCTCGTAACCTCATCTAGTTCATGCAGTGTGTGGCTTCCAAACCACTTCAGCCTACGCCGCTGAAGTCCTACGCAATGACAGAGAATGTGCTCCACTGTCTCTAGCTCGTCTACATCATCGCACGACCTGCAAAAATCTGTCGTGCCAATGTCCCATTTACTCATCATATTCCCTAGTGAGAAGTGACCAGTAATAATTCCTACCATGATTCTTATATTACTACGACTCATACCCAGAAGTTGTTTCGAATCTGACAGTTTAAGACTAGGCCATAATGCTCTAGATATCCTGCAGTCCGTTCTGTTCCTCCAGGCACGATTCGTGTTGTCAAGAATCCATTCCCTTATGGCCCTAAAGTAGGACCCAATTGGAATTCTAACGAATGTCTCCACGAAAGACCTATCCAGTCCCGAGCCAATGCGAGCCAGCTCATCAGCTATTTCATTGCCGAGAATGTCGCAGTGACCCGGAACCCAACAGAGTCTTATCTTATAAACATTCATTAGTCTTCTCAATTCCCTCTTACACTCAAAGACCAATCTGGATCTAACATAGTGACTTTTCAGGGCCAATAATGCTGCCTGACTGTCAACGTATATAGTGACCTCAGAATTCCTTTCTACATTTTCCTCCAGCAACCCTAGGGCTTTATAGATGCCCAGAATTTCCGCTTGGAAAACGCTACAACTGTCAGACAATTTATATGACCGTCTGATATCAGTTCCCAGAAAGTAAACCCCTGCACCGGTGCCTACATCCATCTTCGAGCCGTCTGTAAAGACAGCACAACCTCCGTGGAGCTTTTCTACTCCAACCCAGAAGTCCCTTTCAGGTATTTCAATAGTGGGAGTAGCCCCGAAGTCAATTATGGTTCCGACATGATCCGTAGGTTCAGTTACGGATAGTGTCCGACCATTAAATTGAACCATATCGAGTATGCTAGCATGCCCCGCTCTGAAGTTCCTCAATAATCCTAGCTCCTTCAATCTAAAGAGACTACGAACAGCCATTCCCTTCACGAACTCCTCAATTGGAAGTAAGTGGAGAATGATGTCCAGTGCCGCCTGAGGTGTACTTCTCATAGCGCCAGAGATGCCAGTTGAAGCACACCTCTGAACTTTAGATAAAAGGTTCCTGTAGGTTATCTTACTTAACACCTTCCACCACACTGAACAGCCATAAGTAAGAATTGGTCTTACAACCGAAGTGTATATCCAAGATACCACTAACGGTCTAAGTCCCCAATTCTTACCAATAGAGTTCCTGCAGGTGTAATAGGCATTAAGTCCCCTTTTGACCCTCTCCTGAGTGTTCCTTCTCCAAGACAATTTGCTGTCCAGGTAAACACCCAGGTATTTGGCCTCACTTGACAATTCAAGCTCCAAACCATTCAATACTGGTAAGCTAAAAGGCTCAACCTTATATCTCCTGGTGAACAAGACTAACTCGGTCTTCCCTGGGTTAACTCCTAATCCTTTACTATCAGCCCAAAGAGACAAATCCCGTAGACCTGATTGCATGACCTCACTGATCGTTGGTAGAAATTTACCAGAGACCAGTATAACCACGTCATCTGCGTAGGCTACAATTTTCCGTCCCCTAGCATCGAACTGTCTCAGGATGACGTTCACGGCCAAGAGCCATAGTAACGGAGAAAGGACCCCTCCTTGCGGTGTGCCCCTTGTCACAAGCTTCCTCACACAAGTGTCTCCCATATTCGAGTTGATAACTCTAGTGCTCAGCATTATTGTTATCCACTCAATTAGGAATTCACTTGCGTTGATTGAAACCAGTGCCTCCTTGATCGCCTCAATTCTAATATTATTAAAGGCCCCCTCAATGTCGAGGAAAGCTGCCATGGTATACTCCCTATGCAACAAACCTCGCTCTATGTAACTCACTACATCATGTAAAGCACTCTCTACAGACTTACCCTTTAGGTAGGCGTGTTGAGCGTCACTGATTAAGTGAGTTCCCAATCTATTTCTAAGATGCAGATCAATCAGTCTCTCCATTGTCTTCAGTAAGAAAGACGATAGGCTGATTGGCCTGTAATCCTTGGGTTTCGAGTGAGTCGGTTTACCCGCTTTGGGTATGAAGATGACTCTAACCTCTCTCCACCCCCTGGGAATGTATCCTAACCTAAGGCACTCCCTAAATATATCCACGAGTAGTAAGATGACCCTGTCATTGACATTCTGCAACATAGCCGGAAAGATTCCATCTGGGCCCGGTGATTTATAAGGCTCAAATGTACTCACCGCCCATGTTACTTTGTCTCTAGTAACCATCTCCCTAATTGTGTCGTTTTCCCTCTCATCCGAGCCGGATAGATGTAGGTTTTCACTGACACTACCAGATCGCGGTCCAGACTCAATATCAGTACAGCCTGGGAAATGTGTCTCCATAAGTAAACTGAGGGACTCTGAGCTAGACTCTGTCCACGAATTGTCCGCGCGTTGTATATATCCAGGTGCCACAGGGTCCTTGGATAATACCCGTCTAAATCTAGACAACTCGTTCACAGAGTCCACGGACTCACAGAAACTTACCCATGATGTCCGTTTCGCTCTCCTTATGTCCTTCTTATACCTTGCAAAACTATCCCTATAGCTGCCCCAATCACTTTCGTTACCTGATAGCTTGGCCCTATTAAACAACCTTCTAACTGTAGACCGCTGGTCCCTAAGTTCCCTGGTCCACCATCTTGGCTGTTTACGTTTGCCCGGATATACTAACGGACAGCTGAGCTCAAAACTATTCCTGACCACATTCGTGAGATCATTCACTACTGCCTCGATACCCTCAGCCGAATTCTTCCAGCCATCAGTATCCCTTAAATCCCTACTCATTAACTCACTAAAAGACTTCCAATCTGTCTTCCTAGAGTTCCTATAGGGCTTTCCCTTCGATCCTACAAGATCCAAACTGAAGGATATCATGCTATGATCCGAAAAGGAGTAGTCCATGTTTACCCTCCAGTCCCTAACGAAATCGCCCCTCCGGTTTGCTAGCGTTATATCTATAACTGTTTCCCTATCTTTCGTTCTGAACGTGGGTTGACTCCCCCTATTACAGATATGAAGATCATAATCAGTTATAAAATTAAAAACTAACTCACCCCTTTTATTGACGTCCCTGCTTCCCCATTGATAATGGTGAGCGTTCGCATCACATCCTAGGATCATGTACAGTCCTCTCCTCCTGCAGTGCTCCGCCAATTGCTGCAGAGCGATGCCTGGTGGATCGGCCGCCTCATAAGGCATGTACACTGATGCCAAAACTAGCTTCCTGTTTCCAGTAGCTTCCCATTGTACAACCGTTAGGTCCCCATTACTGAAAGAATGAAGAAGATTAACATTTAAATCTTTCCTAACCATTATACATGTTCGTACCTTTTCCAATGTGGATGGTATGAACAGATTGTAGCCTATAGCCCTTAAACCACATACCCTGGTGTTGTTAATCCAAGGTTCCTGGATAAGAGCTACATCCACATTGGAGTCAATAAGGAGTTTTGTCAATTCGGTTGAGGCTGCCTCACAATGGTGCAAATTAATTTGCACCACTGTTGTCCTCTTTGGTTTTATCAGACTTAGAGTATCTAAATCTGATAACCCCAAACCCGAAATTGACAACTCCCCCTAGTGACTCCAGTTTCTTTAGAGACTCCCGATCCACAGCAAATCTGAAGTCCCTACCTTGGTTCTCCTTACAGATCAAGGTGTTGACAAGCTTCCATTGACCTGTAAGAAGACCTTCGTTCTGGTTCTCCAATACTGTCAGAATGGTTCCAACCTCTAGAATGGGTGGTGGGAACCATGCTGTCACTATTGGACGAAGGGGCAACTCGGATGCCAGTATCACCTCGAGTTTCGCCTCTGGATAGAGTGTGTCGCACTTAGCAACTGCGTTTCTAAGAAATTCAAAAGATTTCTTATTTCCGCAGTTGATAGTTTTGACACCCTTCATCCAGTCTGCGCCTCTGAATGCTACCTCATCCGGCCTTCCTTTCACGAGAGCGATTTCCTCAATGAGCCTGTGCTCAATCTGTCGCCATTGCTCAACGCTGATCCTCCCATCTGGATCAGCTTTGTCAATGACAGCAGCTTGAATACAATCTTGCATCACTGATTCCCTCGCCTTTTTCGATGTGGATGGCTGTTCATTACCCGAACCAGCTCTATTAGTTACCTCCTTATGGGGGCCCCTAAGCGAGCTACAGGGCGTATGGACAGCCTTCTTTGCCACAGAAGTTTGTTGGTCGTCCCCAGACCTGGCCCTCTTAATGACTCCCTTTTGGGAGCCCTTAAGAGTGCCGGATGGATTCTGGCCAACACTCTTCGGTGAAGATGACCTCATGTCAGAAGTTTTGGCAACTACACCAGTATTGTCCTTACGGGTTACACCGGTGGAGTTGGTAGACTTCTGGCATGTCGCCATCCTGCTGGTTGAGGGCTGATCATCCCCAGGCCTAGCACCCCTGATAACCTTTTGTGGTTTACCAGATTTGCTGGATGGTACATGATCAGCCTTAACTTTGGTAGATTTTGGTTTGCCTGCTGTAACCCGCTGTTCCATAAGGGTTGCAGGTTTAGCAGGTTCGCCTCTACCGTCCCTACTAGCTCCGGCTGGAATCGATGAGCATGTAGACTTTCCTCCTGTGTCCTCACGGGACACCTCTGGAGTACGGTCTGCATCCACATCTGATCCTTCAGGATAAGACATTCCCAAGAAGTCGCAGACAGGTCCGTAGATCCGTTCGAATCTTTTAACGTTCCTTCTGTGCTTCTTGGTAAGGTACTTATCCTTGCCTGAAAGTGTCGAAGGGTCTCTCTTAGCTATCCTATGCAGATAGATAAGAGAGGCTCTTGCGCCACTTTGCGCTTTCTCCTCTTTGGTTCGGCAATTATCAGCGGTTGTCGCATTAAGCATTACCGCATCTTGTCGAACCAAAGTACTGCCGGGCGTGTGATCCCCCTGATCACTCGAGCAATCCTTCCGCTCCGACCTGACCTCAATACCCTGGTTCTTCTCTTGACTCTGAGCGCGAGTTGAGATTACAGTGATCTCAAGCTCATCTTCAGAGCCAAGGGTAAGATCCCCGAGTTTTTCCGAGGCACCGGTCCCAGCGAAGGCATCGGTCGAATAATCAGGAAGATCATCCGTCCCTGATAGCTGGTCCAACAACTGACTTTCCTGTATCAGAATGTCTCGTTGAACCCCCATCATCACAGTTTCGTCGTCCGTTAACATGTCCGTTACCGTACTGTCGCCCTGCGACCGTTCGTCATCTTCCGTCCGATTTGTATTTTTATTTAAAGAGTCTATTTTCGTCCCACGAGTATGCCAGTAAAGGGAAAGACCATCTCGCGCAGTGACGGCGTGCGCGGACTAGGCTAGAGATTACAACCAACCCGTGCCATGGGCGTTGGAGGGGAGCTGTTAACTGTTAGTTTGTTTAGGCACCAACTAACCATTCAGGTCCTCAGCACTACTACCTACCACCTTGACCTTAAAGTGCGCTACATTTATTTGGTCCGCGAGAGACTTAAGAAGTCCTAGGACCGGATATAATACCCATGATACGAACCATCAAGCAATGGGCCAGAATGCACCATATGATAGAGTGTTCATATCATGTGCCTTATATCCAGTCCCCCCGATCCGCCACCTGGGGACGCGTCCGATAGGAGTAAATGTAGCAGAAAAACTCCCACGGAAAGTGTACTGTGTATGAGCGACTGCAAATCCGTGCGTTCAAATCATTTATCGTAAACAAGTGGTGCAAGTGGTGTGGCAAAAAAAAGCAAATCATACAAGACGTTGAGAAATGATTTAAAGATTTCAAGTGGGCTTAATGATTTGTTTGTTTTTTGTAATACGTAGTTGCTGTGTGTGGCAAAAAATCTTCATAATGTGTAAAAAGTGATTGTTTATAAATATTCTTGCATACACACACATATATACAGTATGTCTATATTTTATTGTTGGTTCTTCTTTTCTAAATAAATGTAAAAGGGTGAATTCATAAAGTTATTAAAAAATACTCTTTATTAAGAGTTAAAAAAGTAAAAAAATTAAAGTTGACATTTGAAACTGTCAGTTACATATGTAAGTTAGAAAATTTTTATCTTTAGTATTTATTTATATTTTCAATAAAGTTAGTCTTATAATTAATTGTATGTTTATAAAAAATTTTAAAATTGTACTTATTTATATTATGATAGATTTTATTGCATTTAATTTATATTTACTAAGTAATCATTCTATTTTAAAACTAAAAGGAAATAATATAGAACAAAAAAACCTTGTAAAAAACTTTAAATATTTAATAAAATCTGTTTACTAATAAAACTTAATGCATGTTTCTTTAAATTGTTATAACTAGTAACATTAATAATTTATTTGATCGTAAATAACAATAAGTTTATAAACAATACTTTTAAATGACTGTTTTACTTACGAAATTACTTTATACAGTCATGAACGCACACACACACATATAATTTTAATAAAAAAGAAAACACAATTTTTTTCCTTATTGAAGCAAACAAGTGGTCAAAAGGCTTGTATTTTTTTATACAAGCCTTTGAGAGGCTTGTTTGGTCGCTATCATAGCACACTCATGATTTGTTCATAAAGTTGAAGCACACACGCAGTATTTGTATGGTTTTAAGTGCCTGCAGAACAGTATTTATTACTCCGCACACACACTGATAACAACACTTGAAAAATATCAAGTGGCTTGTACAGCCTTATAAGACACAGTTTGCAGGGCTCTATTGTACATGTGTGTATTCCTTATAAAAAAAAATACAAATAAACACACACACATATATAAGTGTACATGTTATAAAAGAAACAAATAATATTTGTTTCTTTTATTTTGAAATAAAAAGTGCCAACAGAAATTTTAGTTGTTTATTTACTAATGGAAAGATGTGAACGTTAATATTACTGTAGGGCATAGCATACATTTTTTATTGTTTTACAAGTAGAAATACTTTGATCTGCACCGACATGCTTATACCTTTCTTTGTAACATGACAAATATTTGTATGATTTCGAAGTTGTCAATTTATATTTTATAGTTATATTTTTGATAAACTAATAGTTGTTATTTTTTACTTTTATATATATTATATTTTTATATATTTCATAAAATGTGCAGATAATTTGCTTTTGGTGTTTTTTATTATTATTTAAAAAAAATGTTTTTATAGAGAATTTTTAATTTTAGAGTAAAGTACATATTTTTTCCAATTTTTAGAAAAAAAAAAAAAAAAAAACAAAGTAAATAATAAATAAAAGTTTTTCCTTTTTTCGGAAAAAAACTTCCCAATAAACCAAAAGATATTATAACGATATCGAAACGATATCATCTAGGTGATAAAAACTATCACTAGTGATAATCGTTTTCGAGTCTATAACGATAGTTTTTACGGACTAAAGTGTACCTTTCCTTATGATATCGTTTTTCCATAAAATTATGATATCGTTTTCGGTATCGTTATTTCCAAAAATAACGATAGTAAAATCGTCATGAACCAAATTTTGTTCTGAACGCTATTCAATACTAAAAAATATGTTTATTTGCATTTAAATATACTAAATATAATTAATATAATAATATAAAAAGAACCATAATCAGCTAAAATGAGAAAAAATCCTAAATAAATATATAAAAAGATATAAAAATCATCATACATGATATATTTAATGCAAATATTATCAACAACATTTGCAGATATGATTATTACTTGGACTCATACATATTTCTGCAATTAAATACCTAAAAAACTTGGTTTTACCACTAAAAATCTGTAAACTATTGAATTTTTTGTATTTGATTCCCAGCTTGTTTTTGTATGTTGAAAAATTTTTATTTTTATTTGAAGTTTTTTCCAAATGATATTTTTTTATTTTATTAAAACGAAATATTTCGAAATATCAATATCATAATAATATCGTTTTCTGCAATACAATATGATATTATAATCGGCACCTAATATGATATCGTTTCCGCTATCATATCGTTCTAAGGTTTATTGGGTTATTTAGTGATTTTTTTTTCAAGTTTTTGAGTTGTATTTTATATGAAACAAGAAATTGTTATTAAAATATATATTTTTTATAGAAATAAATAATATTAATATTTTTAATTTTAAAACTTATTTTTAAATTATATATATTTTAGAAATAACATTTATTTTGAAAAATAAAGAAGAGTCATTCCATTTAAAACCATCCAGCTGATTTTCTCACCTTTTCCCAATTTGATAATATATGGTATAATCATGGTTCTTGTCAAAATTTCAGATAATTTCTTCAAGTGGTTCGCGAAATATCGCGATTTATTAATTTATTTATTTTTGTCATAACAATTTTTTATATAGTAGGTATATAAAAATTAAATATTTTTTACAAAAGATATTTTTTCAATAGAATTCCACCTTTTTTACAGAATAAAACAAAATTATTAGAGAAAAATTTAATTTTTGTGGTGACAAATTCGATATGAATAAAAAAATAAAAATATTTGTTATTTTTTTCAAGTGGATATAATTTTATATTTTTGTTTTTATTTATTTAATTAATATACTAAAGCCCAACAGTATCAGCAAAAATTATCAGCTGATCACTGTCAGCACAATATGTTGTTGCCGTTATAATTACAATTCAGCGTAGGCAGCCACAATTTACAACCACCATCTTACATTATTCTACTTGTGTATTTTAGCCTCTCATTTATTTGCTCACTCTCTTTGTCTCGCTCTCAATCTGAATGCAGCGCTGTGAATTTAGAAACAGGGCTAAATGAAACAGCACTGCAAACTGCTGTGACCAAATGTAATCAACACCATATCAAACAGTGCATTCTAAATAATCAGCTGATTATGGCAGCACACACTGCTGCTGACTACGCGCTATTGTAATTTGGGCTTAACTTTAACATCTGTTACTTTGAATACATAAGTAACAAAACTACTCAAATCAAATTTTAAAATATAACTTTGATATTTTGAAAGTTTGTATATTTACAAAAGCTCATATGACGTTAAAAAAGGCATAACTAGTTCAGTCATAGATTAACAACTAGATATTTATGTGAGAGAAAAAAACCTAATTCAATTGTCAGAAACCTAATTCAAACAAAAACAAAATACACGTAGTCACATATATTTTGTTTTTGTATTTTCAAAAAAATGAGTAAATTTTTTGAAAATTTAGTATAGGGTGGCTCCCACATAAACTTCTAGTTCTATTCTATGAGTTCAGTGCTGATTAAAGTATTTCTATTTTTAAAACAACAAAACACATATGCTATGCCCTACACTAAGATACGCGATCGCATTTTATCTCCTTTAGTAAATAAACATCCAATTTCTTGTTTCTACTTTTTTATATACACTACACCAGCGATCGCCACACTCATACATTCACAATTATGTTTGTGTATGTTTTGTTTTTCCCATTATGAAATTATACACCAAAAAAATAACATCATTTTTATAGTAATTTAATTTTGAAATTTTCTTCGTCAATTCAAGACATCTAAGTGGAAATACACGTTACTAGTTTAGAATTTGAATAGAAATAAACAGGGATCGCAACGATTACCATAGTAATCATAAAAATTACGATTTAATGTTTATTTTTTCTACTCTTTGATTAAAAAAATAATGATATATGTATTATTAATTTAGGATTTTAATTTCTTCAAATTTGTATAATGAAAAATGAAAATTAATTGTATTAAATTATTATTTCTTAATTAAAAAAAGATAGTTCTTTAATTAAGAGATAACAAATCATATTAATTACTCCTACTTAATATTAATATTTTTCATGAGTGTATCTCAAGCAACAAGCAGTAACACAACACTCTTGCTTGAATGCTCGTGCAAGACCACAAAGTAGAACAGAGTCGTCATATCGAGGCTTCAAATTTGCCAAAATCAGTTTTTTAGAATATGGCGGGAGAAAGAGATAGAAATGTTGCATGAATATAAAATTTACGAATGTAAAAGTGATACGCTATGTTGGCTGGAATTGTGAAACGAAGCAGAAAACCAAAACAAAACAAACAAAAATCACATTCTACATAAAAAATTATTTAACAAGAAAATCTTTAATATTTACATTTATGTGGAATAAAACAATATTTCCACAAATGAAATTTGTTTTCAACACGTAATAGCTCAAATCAAATTAGTTTTTAGCACATAAATAATAACTTTTAATTTAATAAATAGATAATTTTATATTAATTCTGTGGCCAAAAGGTAGAATTAAAATAAAAGAAACTCGACAAAATCGAGAATGAATAATCAAAACAAAAACAAGTTAGAGAATTTTGTGTGAGTGATAGGCAATAGTACACACTTTCTGTCTCTGTTTTCTTACACTACTGTATGTATACTGTGTGCAAGACTGACTTTCTTGTGTGTTTTTTTTTTATTAATTTCAAGAGCATAACAAAAGAGATAAAAAACACGCAAGCTTCTTTTCCTTTTGTCTTCCCTCCCGCATCATGAAATACTTTTAAAAAATATTTCAGTTTTCATTGACATATTGTATATTCTTTGGTAGAAGTTACTGAAAATATAAAAGTAAAAAAAAAAAAAAAGACGCAAAGAAATGAAGAAAAATAAGTAGTACAAAAGTCGACAAACATCATGAAATCTTAGAAAAAATCCTTCATGTGATCATCGAATGAAAAGGAAATCCGTGTATCCCGTAATCGACTGAGTTGAGAATTATATGGCTTGTTTGTCAAAAACAAGACGCCAATACAGTATGTCATTCAGTACGTGCAAAAAATGTAGTACCCACTGAAAAAACAAATAATGCAAAAAAAAAAAAAAAAGACAAATAAAGAAATAAAAAGAAAATAAATACAACATCAAACAAAATGGTACATAAATTTGTTCCAATGGTCGCCAGGAAAAGATAGAGCTCCGTGTATTCCGTTGCCGACTGAGACTATAGGTTGACACCTATAGTCCTGACGAATTCCGTCAGAATGAAAATGTTGTCAATGCCCTCAGCCTGTATGAAGCTGAGCAAGGAGTCATGTTGCACTATACGATGAAATCCAGATCTCTGAGTGTCGTACTTACTGCACCTGAAAATGATATGAGATGTTTCCTCAATCGTACCACATGAGACGCATATCTCCGAGGATCTTAACCCCATTTTATGAAGAGTTCTTGCACAAGTAGTGTGGCCTTCTCCAATCTTGCCGTACCATGGTCCCTATACAATTCAGAGCATCCGACATTTGCCAGGCCACGTGGGCAATTCTGCCCCTTTTCATAGCATCCTTATCAATCGTATCCGCAATCTCGTTACCCCCTACCACAATGGCCAGGCATATATACAAGTGTTATCCCCAGAAATTCCGAATGAATGATCCTGTTCAGGATCCTACCAACAATATGATTTCCGTGGTCCTTAAGAATACTTGCCATTGAATCTGTAAATATAGCCACTCGGTGGAGGCCTTTGTCCGACGCATATGCAACTGCCATTTCCAATGCCAGTAATTCAGCCGTAGTTGACGACAGAATCTTCCTTGTATATGATGACACTGACTCATCAGTGGCAGGATTATACAAGGCAAATCCATAGAAGTTGGGGGCGATTGAAACGTCCGTGAAAATAATATCATATCCCGTGTCGATGAGTGCATTTGCCTTCTCCGCAAAAAGAGCCTGAATAACTTCCCTATTTGTGTCCCTTTTTCCAGTCCTACCCTGAAAGAAATCGATGTCAAAATGTAACACCTCTGGGATCGAGGATACTTCTCCAAGATCATCAAATATGTGTTGATACTGCCCATATACCCTAGATATACTGGTGTTGTTGCCCGTATATGATTCCATATGTTCCGCAATTGGCATGTTATATGATATTGATCTGGCAATTTCCCTTGCAGTGCATAGAATGGCTCCGTATTCGATTGGCAATTCCGTAGCCATAAGGTATAAAATGTAGGTAGGTGTCGACCTAATTAATCCAAGTCCCCTCCTAAGGAAGTCATTCGCCATCGTCCTCATGATACCCAAGGACCTCTTGCCCATATTCGCAAACGAGGACATAGCATACTCCATCTTCGGCCTCACAATAGCTCTATACAAATGTAAGGCCCTATGAGGCCCGATTCCGTACCTACGGTGGTTTAATATCCGATAAAAACCGCATGTCCTCTTAATCTCATTCAAGACTCGGTGAATATGGTCCGTAGAAGAATTGTTAGCCGCAATAGTCCTGCCTAGGTACTTAATTGACCTGACCTCCGGTATCGTGATCGAGTTGATTGACAAATCCATGCGCCTGGCTCTGTTGCTAAAATGTATAGCCTTGGTCTTTCCTGGATTGAATTAAAGTCCCAATTCGCGGCATAATCTTGTGAATTCCCGAAGCTTATCAAGTAGAATGCGTCTGGCGTCCTCAAATGACCTGTCCGCACTTACCATAAAAAAATCGTCCGCAAACTGGAACAAAATTGTGTTCTCATCCGACAAAACATGAAGTCCCGCCGTAAATATATTAAATAATGTCGGAGATAGGGTGCTACCTTGGGCCAGTCCCCGTCTAGTCCTAACGGATTGATTCCGAAGAATTAAAGTCCTATCTGACAGGAAGCTCCTAAGCCACTTGACTATATGTGGGTTGAACTCCATATTTCCCAATTTATCACATAATAGATACGGATCCGTATTATCGTAGGCTTTGTCTACGTCCAGGCAGACCGCCAGAACTTGCAGACCCCTTCCCTTAAATCCGTATACGCAATTAATCACGTCGTTAACACATTGACTAGTGGATCTACCCCTCTTGAATGCATAAGACCTCGGTGGTAAAAGCCCGTGACTCCGAATGTGATCCTCCATGTGAATCTTAATGAGATGTTCCAGTGATTTTAATAAAACAGAGAGCAGACATATTGGTTTAGAGTCCTTCAGTGATGAAGGGTCTTTATCCTTCTTGGGGATGGGGCATACTTTCTGGTACTCTGCAATCATGACAAATGTCCTTAATGAATCCAAAACCTTCCTCCTTTCCGTTTCGTTCAATTCCCTGAGCATTCCATAGGAAATTCCGTGTTCACCCTGGCTTGAGTATGGATTTCGTGACATGATGTAATCATTAAAATCCTTAAAGTTAATAATAGACACGTCCATGTCGGTGTTGGCCGGTGGTTAGTATCCTTGTGTTGATTCCTGATCCATCGAATTATTACCGGATAGGTTCATCAAGAATTCCTTTATAGCTTCGTTATCCCATGTGTTTAACGACCTTTTGGGTTGTTGGTATCTTTTGATTAGAGCCATTATCCTCCACATTTCTCTTACGGATGATGGATGAGTAATCTGATCCAATAATTCCTGGAAAGCGGGGCTTTTCCTTTCTCTGATGTACTTCTCCCATTTCTCGTTAGCCTCAATTAGTCGTTGGCAGTCTGCGAATGACTTCGATTTATTATACATAGCTCTGGCCCAGTTCCTGTCGCTAAAAAGCACTTTGGTCCTGACATCCCACCACTGCTTAGGAACATACTTATTCCTATGCGACACACTGATTGTATTCCTTTCCTTTATGTCCGCAATGCGTTCCTGCAAATCATGCAAATTGTCCCCAACTGACATTTTGCTTATCTCACGCAAGAATCTTCCCCTCAAGAGAAATCTCCTCGTTGTCCCGACATGTGGAATTGTAGGTGACCCATCATTCAGACAACGAAAATTAAAATCATTAGCCATAACTTCCAACAGGGATCCCTTCTGGTCTGTGCCATTCCTATTCCATAGTCTGGACTTGGCGTTGAAGTCGCAACATATAATCGACGGATCTCTAAGTCTGTCAGCAAAGGTAAAAATCCTCATCATCTCTTCGTTGAAGTCGTTCAAAGAAAGACCCGGTGGACTGTAGTTACAAATTATATTAAAATTGTCCTTCAGATTAACGGTCGAGATGGCCAAAGTGTCCCGGTCCGATCCTACCTGTCTTATCGTAAAACGTATAATCTTGTGGAGATAAATCCCAACGCCTCCAAAACCATATTCCCTGTTTCTAGATACATAATTATATCCTGCCAAACTGGAGCAGGCATTGTCAATAATCCATGTTTCACAAAGAATAGCAATGACAATATTGTTCGATGTCATGTAAAATTCCATGTTGTCCTTGTTTCCGAACTTTTTCAAGCTTTGAATATTATATTGTAATAGTCGCATCTTGCCGGCTTCAGTTCCTTATTAATAGCTCTCCTCAATTAGAGATCTCTTGATCCTGTCTGCATCCAAACAATTCATTCCCCTATTGACATTGTCCCTCAATCTAAAGAGAATCTTCTCTAAAGAGAAGATTCGTGATCTTTTCCATATCCACATGCTGATCCATAGTCTCCTTGGCCTTATTCTCCTCCCTAATTCTGTTTGCATTTACTTTGGCCACTTTTGCAAAAGGTAGTACATTGTGCAGCTCCTTGACCGCCTCCTGGTGCCTGTTCATATTGGCTGTCGAGTTCCTAGCAGTAGGCAGTTCGGGAAAATTCTCTCTGTCCTCAAGAGCAGAAAAACTATTATAAAATGCTGCACCGAATCGTTGTCTTGCTTCCTTCATTGACAGATTTTCAATCGTCATAAGTTTTTTAATAGCGTAGGCTTTCGACCTAGCAGGGCAATTCTTAAAAGTAGGTACGTAGTTTCCCTTACAGTTTGTGCACCGTAATTCCAAACATTTCTCTTCTGCAGTATGTTGTGCAATGTGATTGTATCTAAAGCCAAGCACTGAGGGAAAGAAATGAAATGTCTAACCTGTACCTTGGTATATCCGTATCACAGTATACATACAGTAGTGTAAGAAAACAGAGACAGAAAGTGTGTACTATTGCCTATCACTCACACAAAATTCTCTAACTTGTTTTTGTTTTGATTATTCATTCTCGATTTTGTCGAGTTTCTTTTATTTTAATTCTACCTTTTGGCCACAGAATTAATATAAAATTATCTATTTATTAAATTAAAACTTATTATTTATGTGCTAAAAACTAATTTGTTTTGAGCTATTACGTGTTGAAAACAAATTTCATTTGTGGAAATACTGTTTTATTCCACATAAATGTAAATATTAAACTTTTGCTTGTTAAATAATTTTTTATGTAGAATATGATTTTTGTTTGTTTTGTTTTGGTTTTCTGCTTCGTTTCAAAATTCCAATCAATATAGCGTATCACTTTTACATTCGTAAATTTTATATTCATGCAACATTTCTATCTCTTTCTCCCGCCATATTCTAAAAAACTGATTTTGGCAAATTTGAAGCCTCGATATGACGACTCTGTTCTACTTTGTGATCCGTATGTTACCTCCCTAGGGATTTCATTACCCTTGAAAATTATTTTCATGCTGTTCGTCGGCTTCATTATCGTCTCATTGTCAGGTCCCTTCTGTCTGCGATTCAAGCGAATAACACGTATTACTTCTATTGGAAAAACCAATTCCTAAATGAATTCCTCCTCCGAGATCTCTGATGGTATGTCCACTTTAAAAACGAAGTGAGCGAAAATTTTCGCAATCAAATTGTAATCCTTGAGTCTAGGTTCCGAGGCCAACGCATTAGCCGCTCCAGCGCTTCTCAGGGTGACTTTACACCTTCCAAAGCCAATTTTCGCAACTTCCATTACGTCCCTGACACCCAATTTGATTAGTGCTTTACTAACGGTGATTCCACTCAAATATTTCCTCGCTCCTTTCTCATCGTAGGAATCAATGTATACCATAAAAGGTGGTCATCGTTATAGTAATAATCATATGTCTTTCCCTGTGTTCCACCTTGTCTATCTGAGTTGTCGTCGGTTGTGGAGCCTGAAGTCATATTCTGTACGTCGTCTAAGGGCAGCTGATTAGACTTACCATTGTCGACATCCATATTCTGCGTTTCTTTAGCGATCCTAGACTTCTTCCTTCTCTCTAGAGAACCATGACTCCCAGCCGACGGGCAGTTGCCGGCAGCAACATCTATCTTCCTCTTATTCAGCGACGTCAATCCTTAATATCCAATTCCAAGTAATAAAAATACCCAAAATAGTGTTGAATGAGTTAGCGTAGAAAAATTCCAGAAAGATCGCAATATACGTTAAAATAACGGTAATGCCAAGCAAAGAAAGAATAAATAACAGAATGTTCTGTTGTGCAGTATTTGTTGTTGTATAACGCGTATAAGATCGCACAGTAACAGCAGCGAAATCAATGAACTGTTGTAAAAAATTTCCAATTACAGTTACAATGTAATTGGAAATAATTGTAATTAATTACTCTTTTAAATCCTTTAAAATTAAATTTTTTTCGATATGCTATTAAAAAAATTCAACATACGATAATTGTTTCCGGTAATTTTGTATATTTCAAAAAAAAGTATACATTTTTGTAATTTAAAATTTTCAATTACAATTAACCTGTAATTGTAAATGAAAATTTCAATTACAAATTACTTTTTAATTGTAATTGTGCACGTAATAGATTACCTAAAGCAGCGATCGCCAAAACACAAGCTCGCGTGCTTTTTAACTCTTTTGTTATGCTCTTGATATTAATAAAAAACACACAAAGCAAGTCAGTCTCGCACGAGCATTCAAACAAGGAGGTCGTGTTACGCTTGTTGCTTGAGATACACTCATGAAAAATGTTTCATATCAAGTAAGACTAATTTAAAGATTTTTGTTTGGTCGAAATGATTTTTTTAATTGAAAAAAAAAACTATTATATTTTTACTAAGAAATTACGGTAATAATTAACTAAATAATTTTTTATTATAAACCAAACATAAAAATTTAAAATAATCGTTCTTGTTGATTTGAATTTTTTTATTTATCGATATTTCAAAATTTAAAATCCTAAAATAATAGTTTTACTTATTTTGGAAAAAATGTTAATCGCTATATTTTAATCAGAATATAAAAATAATTATTTAATCGTAATTTTTATGATAATCATTACGATTCCTGGTTATTACTATTCAAATTCTAAACTAGTAACATGTATTTCGATTTAAGTCTTGAATTCACGAAGAAAATTTCAAAATTAAATTACTATAAAAATAAAGTAATTTTTGTTTGTACAATTTCTTAATGAGAGAGTAAAACAAAACATACATAAACATAAATGTGAATGTATGAGTGTGGCGATCGCTGACCTAAAGTAATTTGCGGTCCACACGAGCCTTTTTCATGCTCGCACATTGAATAAATGTTGTGCGCACATGCATTTGGATAGTGTGGACCCAAGTTGTTCATGTTTTGTTCTTGTTCGCACACCGTTGTTCGCACAATTGTTCGAGCAACCATTTCTGCCATCAAACGTCATTTTGTATGCGGAAGAAGAGGCGCTGCATGTAAAAGTATCGAAGTGACACTGACGGCAAACCAAAATTATGATTTGTTCGACAAATGTTCTGCCCATTGAAAACAAAAGGAAAAAAATTGTGTGTGTTGCTCTGCCGACGTTTTGTTCTTGTGCGAACAAGAAAAAAGCTAGTATAGACGGTACGTAATGGTTACCCCCCAACCCTGGTAGAATTCAACACAAATAAAATCGTTTGTAACCTTAAAACCCAAATTACAATTGCGCGTAGTCAGCAGCAGTGTGTGCTGACATAACCAGCTAATAATTTAGAAAGCACTGTTTGTTATGGTGTTGATTACATTTGGTCAGCAGCAGTTTGCATTGCGCTGCTTTCAGTTAGTATTGACGGTACGTAATTTTTTGTTTGCCGTCAGTGTCGCTTCGATACTTTTACATGCAGCGCCTCTTCTTCCGCATACAAAATGACGTTTGATGGCAGACATGGTTGCTCGAACAATTGTGCTGACAACGGTGTGCGAACAAGAACAAAACATGAACAACTTGGGTCCACACTATCCAAATGCATGTGCGCACAACATTTTGTTCAATGTGCGAGCATGAAAAAGGCTCGTGTGGACCGCAAATTATGATTTGTTCGACAAATGTTCTGCCCACTGAAAACAAAATTGTGTGTGTTGCGAACCATAACAAACAGTGTGTTCTAAATTATCAGCTGATTATGGCAGCACACACTGCTGCTGACTACGCGCTATTGTAATTTGGGCTTTATGGTGTTGATTACATTTGGTCAGCAGCAGTTTGCGGTGCTGTTTCATTTAGCCCTGTTTCTAAATTCACTGCGCTGCATTCAGATTGAGAGCGAGACAAAGAGAGTAAGCAAATAAATGACTTTTGTCTTGATAGAAATTTCTCTAATATAGACTCGATGTAGCTTTGAGTCTACATTAGAGAAATTTGTACCAAGACAAACGTCAAACTTTATTTGAGTTGCAGATAATTTTTTATCTCTATCAATTATAGGGGAAAACGCATGTCATTAATAAACCATGCAAAAAGTACCAACAACAATCAAGATGGCGTCTTTTACCAAGCATTATCAAGACAATGTTGTCAGAGCTCGAGCGCTGACAATTTTCTTTTAACGCTGCAATAACACTGACAAATTCAGTCTACATTAGACAAATCTTTATCTTGATAAAATTTTGACGTTTGTCTAGATAAAAATTTGTCTAATGTAGACTCAAAGTCATAGTAAAATAATAAAGTACTCGCACATCTACAAAAACAAAAATTGCTTGTATTTTGTTAGTGTAAAACTACTGCACACAATGTCAGAATGCTTTGAACGGAAAAATGAGAGAACGAAAGAGAGCAAAAGAAAAAAACTCAAAAAATATTTTACATGTGAATACAAAAACAATTTGACAGAGGTTTGCCAATAAAAAAAATTGTAAAACAGCTGGTCTTACGAGTATACTTTATTATTATACTATGACCAAAGAATATTCATATACAGAAGGCGCATCATGTAGAAACAAAATTTCTTATGGCGGGTTCTAATCATAGAACCTGCTCTCATGTAATTCTCGCTCTCAACATTTTGCATTGATGAGGGGGATAAGTAACAAGGGAAAACAAAATCCACCACCAAAACGGAGAGAGAGAAAGAGTTTAAATATACAGTTAGGGACAAAACTATTTGTACACCCCATGCATTTCGTATATCTTCAATAATTTATAAAGAATAAAAAATTATTATATGTAGTTTTAATTCAGGTCCATTTTTATTGAATTATTTGATAAAAAATAAATTAATATATAACACATTGTTAAAAAAAAGTACAATTTAAGTAAAAATCTTTGGGACAAAAGTATTTGTACATCAGTACTTTGTACAATTATTTGTACGTTGGACTCTTGTATGATGATTTTTTTTAAATACCGTTATATTTTCTTCGTTAATCGAGTTTTATTTTACAAAATAAAAAGTTGGTTTTAACGTTTTGAATAATAAGCACATCAAAAATGGGAAAGCGAAAAGAGTTGAGTTTGGATATTAAAAATTTAATTATTGATGAACATAAAAAAGGAAAATCTCTCCGGAATATAAGTAATTTAGTAAATTTGCAACATTCCACAGTACAGTACATTGTAAACAAGTATAAAAACAGCGGATCTGTTGAAAATGTGCCAAGAACATACAAAGCACGTCCGAAGCAGGGATGAACTTAAAATTGCTTTGGAGGAAGCCTGGAAGGAAATATCTCCAGATGAAACGAGAAATTTGGTCCGATCGATGCCCAGAAGATTACAGGCCGTGATAGATGCAAAAGGAGGACCCACAAAATATTAAATTTTTCCAATATAAGTATTATAAGTAGGTGTAGATTATATGTAGATTATATGAAATATGATGAACAGTATGCTTAAAATGATGAATGCAAAATTTCCTTTTCAGCTAATATGAAAAATATATGAATATATAATTTATTCATGCAAAATTTCAGTTTTAAAAATAGTTTAGAAACAAATTTATTTCATGTTTAACTCAAGTGTATTTCAAAATTTGTAAAAAACGTTTTGAAAATATTTGAGAAACATTTGTTTGTTAAAGAAACATCCAGCATAGTTTTAAACCGAGACCGGATTTTAATACTAAAAAAACAATCTTTTTATATTTATTTCAATCGAAAAACAATCTTTAATGTTAAAAAATTATAAAAATCCATCATGATTTTTTTATTTTCATCAATATTTTAATTTTTTTTATCATGATGGAAATAAAAATATAAATATCTTTTGTGATATTTATTTCAAAAGTTGAAAATTATTTTGAACTTTTTTCATCGGATGGAAAAAATTCTAAACATCAACAATTTCATTTGAATAAAAAAAAAATATTTTGAAAACAAAACAAAAGTATGAATAAAAAAAAACAATCATTTGAATTTTTTTCGAATTGATATTTATCGTTAAAGATATTTATGTTTTATCATTGATGGATATTTTTTTTAATAAAAATACCTCACATATTTTTTTCAACAAATAAAAAACATTTTGAACATTAAAGATATTTATTTTGATTGAAAAATAAAAATAAAACGTTTTCAGGTGCTTGTTTTTAAATTATGAAAGCGTTTGATAAATACAATTGTTATATTAGAACACTGCTGGAGAAAGACATAGTTTTGTATTTGAAATAATATGAAATTCAACGCATTGCTCTCAGCTAATATTTGAAATTTAAACCAGTTTTCAAATGAAAAAATATGAAATTTCAAAAGTTTTTGTTTATTGGGATGGAACAAAATGAGATAGGAACATCTTTTAAAATTGATGGTAGATGTGAGATGTATGAATACCACATAAAAATGACACAACAAAACTACATAACACAAGTGAGCAAATAAACAAGTGGACGAGAAGATAACAAAGTAAGATAACATTTGTTTTTCTTCTTTTCAACAAAGTACTCAATTTAATAGAAGAAAAAGTACTCAAGTTTGCAGCGAAGTGAGTATTTTTTATTTTTGCAGCGTCGTTGCCACTGGGAAAATATATGGTCATCCCGCATTTTCTAAAAAAAAAATACCAAAATGGTCCAATATTTTTAATTATACCTTTTCCGAAAAAAAAAAAAAAAAAAAAAAACAAACAAAATTATATTTTTTTTAATATTTTTGAAAAATATGTATATGGGCATTATTTTCAAATAGTGAAAATAATATATGTTTAATGTGTTTGTTGGTTTTGTTTTGGAAAATATTGCTAAAATAATAAAATATCGCCAAAAAGGAAAAAATATATCGGCAATACATAAAAGTCTCCTATTAAAAAATAACGCTAAATAAAAATCTAAAAATATCGTTAACACAGAAAAATTTCGCTTTTTTAAAAAAACACAAAAATCACTGAATCTAAAAATAACACTTAATCTAAAGAATATATTTATATCAGAAGAATATCAATAAAATGAAAAATATCGTGAACAGAGAAATATTTTTTTTCGATTTGTTTTCATGGTTGTGAAATATACAGTTACGGACAAAAAGTAGGGTCAAGAATATTTATTTGAAATTTTTTTGGAGTTTTCGAACAAATTTTATGCAAATCAAAACTTTTAGTGCCAAATCATTGCTAATATATTGTATACAAAAATAATAGCCGTAAATATTATTCCAATAATGGTCTCAAGCGCAAAAAGTTTAGGGTCAGAAGTAATTTTTTTTAACAAATTTTTTTAATTTTAATTTGTAATTTTTTTTTTTTAGTAATTTTTTTTTTTATTAAGTCTTCTTTCTTTTCGATGACATTTTTCGTGTCTTACATACAATGAAAACAATATGATTCTTAGAGCTATATTTGTCTTACTCTAATAACAACAATAGGATATTACACAACAATGCAGATAAATGAAATAGAATATGTATTTTCCACAAAATGAATATAAAATACAAGACTTGCTTTCGGTCTTTACATTGGCTAACAGAGCGAATGTCTGTAAATAACAAACTTAAGACTAAATAACACCTAAAAACATAAATAACAAAGATTCTGTTAATAACATTGACAAACAGAATGTAAATGGTATATAACAAACGACCGCATATAAATGCAGAATTTCTGGATCAAAACAAAACATAAATAAGATGTAAACATGTACTATGTAAGTAAGTGTATAAATTATAAATACGAAAGCATATAAATGCAAAGATTTCCAATGAGAACGAGATAAAAGGTAACCATTCTAAATATCACAGATTAAATATTAAAATACTAGCTATAAGTAATATTAGTCAATAATAATAACAATTAAAAATAATAAAATCTTGTAATAATGTTCACAAATACCCTCATTTTCAGCCTCTGTGTACACAAATTTTAATTTGTTTAAATCTCGATAGCGATATTAAACATAAAAAACTAAATTCCAGTGCTGCCAAGTTTAAATTTAACAAAATTAAGTTAATAATGTGGCAACACCACAACTTTGTTAACAAACTACTCAAAGAAGATAACAAACTACTGTATCCGGTAGAAAAATTCTTTTAAATTTAATAAATAAAAACCTTGCAAAATATTAAAAATAAGGTAAAAATGCCTTTTTTCAGACGAAAAAATGTATATTTTATTGATGGTATTATAATTAAATTAAAAAATATGCAAACCAACACTTTTAAAAATTTTACTTTGGACTTTAGGTCGAATTGAGTGATTTGTTCCTGGACCGGACCACTTGGGGGTGATAGTGGAACATCTCAGCTTCAATTTGATATACATTTTATCTACCGCTATAGTTTTTGGTAGAACAAAGTTTTTAAAAAAAGTTTTTTTCAAACTTCACTCAAGGGACATTTTCGGCCCTAAGTCGAATTGAGTGATTTGCTCCTGGATCGGACCACATGGGGGTACTAGTGGAACATCTCAGCTTCAATCTGATATATATTTCATCTACCGCTATAGTTTTTGCTTGAACAAAGTTTTCAAAAGAAGATTTTCTCATATTTCACTCAAGGGACATTTTGGACCCTAGGTCGAATTGAGTGATTTGTTCCTGGACCGGACTACTTGGGGGTGATAGTGGAACATCTCAGCTTCAATCTGATATACATTTTATCTACCGCTATAGTTTTTGCTTGAACAAAGTTTTCAAAAGAAGATTTTCTCATATTTCACTCAAGGGACATTTTGGACCCCAGGTCGAATTGACCGGACCCCCAAGTGGTCCGGGTCCAAAATGTCCCTTGAGTGAAATGTGAGAAAATCTTCTTTTGAAAACTTTGTTCAAGCAAAAACTATAGCGGTAAATGAAATATATATCAGATTGAAGCTGAGATGTTCCACTATCACCCCCAAGTGGTCCGGTCCAGGAACAAATCACTCAATTCGACCTAGGGCCGAAAATGTCCCTTGAGTGAAGTTTGGAAAAAACTTTTTTTAAAAACTTTGTTCTACCAAAAACTATAGCGGTAGATAAAATGTATCTCAGATTGAAGCTGAGATGTTCCACTAACACCCCCAAGTGGTCCGGTCCAGGAACAAATCACTCAATTCGACCTAAAGTCCAAAGTAAAATGTAAGTAAAATTTTTAAAAGTGTTGGTTTGCATATTTTTTAATTTAATTATAATGTCATTAATAAAACATACATTATTTCGTCTGAAAGAAGGTATTTTAACCTTATTTTTAATCTTTTGCAAGGTTTTTATTTATTAAATTTTAAAACATTTTTTTATTTTATACAGTACTTGTTATCTTCCTTGTGTAGTTTGTTAACAAAGTTGCGGTATTGCCACATCATTAACTTAATTTTGTTAAATTTAAACTTGGCAGCACTGGAATTTATGGTGGTAAAGTGTAAATCAATCGTTTTTAAACTTGGCGGCACTGAAATTTAGGTCCGCAAAGCAAAAATCACTCGTTTTTTAACTTGGATGCACTTTTACTTTGTTATCTACTTTGTTAAGTTCACGCCGGTAATAAACAAAAGAAATTCAACAAGAAGGAAAGCAAAAGAGGAAAACATAAAAATACCATAACCCAACAAACAATTTAATATATGAACGACATATAAACATGAACAATCCGACCATAGAGTAGCATATAGAGACGAAATTCTCGATTGACATTTAAACAAAATTGTTGTTTTGTAAACAAAAATGTGTTTTTATTTTTTTTTTGCCAACAACAACATATATTTGATTACATGTATTTTGTTGTTGCATGAGTTAGGTTTTTGACAACCGACTTAGGTTTTTGACAACTAGTTTCGTCTCTCGTTACTCTTTGAATCCGACACAGAATAACAATAAATAAAAACAAAATATTACTGCTGTTGCTTACTGAACTACTTGCCCATACAAAAAAAAAAAAAAAGCAACAACAATGCTTAATATAAATATTTTTCTGTGTATTTATATTATTAAATTTTTTTTTAGTTTTTGGCCCATAACTCGGTTGTTTGAACGAATTTGGTTGATTAAAAAAACCGAAATTTTGTAAAAATATTTATGACCAACCTGTTTAGAAGCGAAACCCGTAGCTTATGTAGGAGCTTCAGAAAGTCTAAAAATGCGTTTTGACCGATATCTGGGATATAGTGGACCAATTTTTTTTTAGAAAAAAAAGTTTGAAGAAAGATTTTGAATTTCTCGTGCAAAAACGAAGTCGCTAGCTTGTAAAGGAGACGAGAAAAGACGACAACAAATACATCAAATTACAAACGGAATGACAAACTTATATATACCCTTTACACCCGTGGTGAAGGGTATAAAAACAATAAAAACAACATTATGTCGCATAATGTAAACTGTTTATTTCTTAACAGTTTTAGTTATTTTTATACCCTTCACCAAAGGTGTAAAGGGTATATATAAGTTTGTCATTCCGTTTGTAATTCCCACAATTTTCGTCGGAGAGCAAAAAAGTTGACATTTTCGGGATCCTTGTAAGAAGTGATGACGATAGGACCATGTCCGTCCGTCCGTCCGTCCGACCGTCCGTCCGTGTGTCGGTTGAAATGGCGTTTATGAAGCCCACCGATAACTGACATATATAATATATATATCAAACGATCGGAAATGCTTTCGAGAATTTTGCTATTGGAATTCAGCAAGATCGGTTCATACAATGCGGAGATATGTTAAAAAAACCGGTTTTTGGAACCGGTTTTCCAGTTTCTGAAGCCTCTGTATATACTAGGGACTTCGTTTTTACAAAGAAGTCTCGGACATTTTTTTCTGAATTTTTGTTCTGAAAAAATTAAATAAATCGGTTCAATAATAACTGAGATATCGGACAAAACGCATTTTTTATTTTTTGAAGCCCTGGTTTAAGCTATAGATTTTTATTTTTATACAGATCGGTCACAAATATTTTTATAAAATTTCGGTTTTTTGAATCAGCAGGATCGGTTTATAAATGGCGGAGATATGCTTTAAAAACCGGTTTTTGGAACCGGTTTTTCAGTTTCTGAAGCCTTTGTATATACCAGGGACTTCGAATTTTTAAAAGGGTCTCGGATATTATTTTCTGAATTTTTGTTCTGAAAAAATGAAATAAATCGGTTCAGTAATAACTGAGATATCGGGGAAAACTAATTTTTTATTTTTGAAGCCCTTGTTCAAGCTACAGATTTTTATTTTTGTATAGATCAGTCATAAATGTTTTTATAAAATTTCGTTTTTTTTTTAATAAACCAAATTCGTTCATAATCAACAGAGTTATGGCCCAAAAACAAATCTGTTAAGAATATAAATACACACACAAACATGTATATTAGGCATTGTAATGACTATTAGTGACGTTTTTTGTTTTTTGTATAGACAAGTAGTTTAGTTAGAAACAGCAGTCATATAATGAATAACAGTGTTGTTGTTGTTCTTTGTATATGCAGTCTGTACAAAAATAAATAGATATGGAATTGTTGTTGTTTATTTTTTAAAACTAAAACATATCTGTTAAGAATATACATAAATACATACACAAACATGTATATTAAGCATTGTAATGACTATTAGTGACGTTTTTGCCTATAAGACAAGTAGTTTAGTTAGCAACAGAAGTAATATAACGAATAACAGTGTTGTTGTTGTTCTTTGTATATGCAGTCAGTTTGTATATACACACATAAAAAAATAAATAAATATGGAATTGTTGTTGTTTATTTTTTAAAAGCAAAGCCTGCTATGATTGTTTTTTTCATATTCAAATTTTCGTTGTTTGAAAAAAATTTAGATTTATATATGTGAAAATATGAAAGCATACGTTAAGGCGAAAATTTTATTATTTGTCGGTAATATGGTAATATGATGTCGATAAGATAGTAAGATGGTAATATGGTGAAGGGTATCAAAGATTCGGCACAGCCGAATCTTTTTTCAATTTCATTTTATTTAATATTGTGAAATATTTAACGTTATTTTTATTGTGATTATTTGATATTAGTTTAATACTATGTTCACATATAAAGGATTTTTAAAAAACCAGTCGTTTTCTTAAAAAACACAAAGAAATTGAGTTGTTTTTTCATATATTTCAAAGCCAGAAAACATCTCGATTCGAGTTGTTTAATTATTTAACACAATAAAAACATACTAAATTTCCATACAGGGAAGAAATTTTTAGTATTTTTAATACATAGAAAATTGTTTAAAAAAGAATTTGTAAAAATTGTCAAACAGTTTAAAAACAAAAAATTATGAATGAAATTTATATTTGTTCATAAATTTTATTTGTTTGAACATTTTATTTTGTCAATTAAAAAGTGTCTGTGTGTGTAATTTTTATTTAAATTTAAAATTTGTGAAAATATTTTGACAAAAGAAAAACGGGCCAAAAGGAAAAACACAATAAAATAATATATGAATTGTGATGTTTAAACTCTTTGTGTTTAAGAAAAAAACAAGTCCAAAACTAGTGTATGTGAACATAATATAAGGCCCAACCCAAGGTAGATTAAGAAGGTAACGACAACAACACAACACCAAAAAAACCCCATGTATTTTGTTTTTGCATTGTCATCTATCAGTCAACTTTAATTTTGTTATTTCTCATGTTTCTTTACAAAAGAACAAAAATACATTTGACATTTCATGTAATAAAAAAAGAGGGAAAAGACGAAACAACACAAAAGTAAACAAAAAATGCCAAAAAAACACAAGCCGCCATATTGATTTCAAAAAGAAAAAAATTCACAGCTGTCGTTACCTTCGATTATGACAGCACACACTGCTGCTGACTACGCGCTAATGTAATTTGGGCTTAACAAAAATTCAATGTATCGCAATCTGCTGTTTAAACCTGTTTTATGCAGACGTGTATAAGTAGCCATTGACAAAAAAAATCTAGATAGCGTATCGCATAAATATATTGAAAATAGGTTTTTACGTAGCTACGTGACTTTTTTACCCTGTTTAAAAAACAGGGTTGTTTACACAATTAATGTACTACGTTTATTTTTGTTGATTGTTTGCACAAAATGTTTCACGCTACTTTTCTTTATTCTACGTTGCGTCGCAAAGTTGACTGGTTGGGCAGTAAAGACTCAAAATAATAATTGTTCTTGTTTTCAACTTTACGTACTCCAATGCAACAGCTGTTTTCTTCGCTATTGTGAATCGTTGTAAGTTTTTGACATTTTTTTTTTGGTGTGGAAGTTGCTGCTGCTGTCTGAAATTATCTAATTATTTATTAAAGTTTATCAATTAAAAATAATACTTAAAATGTCCTTGCTAACGAATTCATTGAGGGCTACACTTAATACTATCACTAAAATATGTACTTCGTCCACAACCAGCTTTACACCTTGCGCTACCGGCACTCAAATGTCCACAAGACAGCTATCGTTTGAGGAAAAAAGAGCACGAGGACCTTTAGTGCGGCGTTATGGCTACAAGGAACATCTCTTGCAACGAGGACTATTGCCACACTGGGATAATGGTCAAAAGTTGCCCATGCCAGATTATCGTCCCAAAAACGCCTGGACAACGAAACGTGCATTGTTTGGTCAAAATGATTACATTGATATTTTGGGTAATGATCGTTTGCATCCAACAAGAGTATTATATTCGGTACCTTCCTGGTTGCGTGGTGTGTCCGGAAATGAATATCAAGTTTTATTGCGAAAACGTAAGATGCTATCGAAAACAGTTTATCCAGTTGCCCGCCCAACTAAGTGGAAGCATTTACAGAAACGTATTTTATATTTGTATAAGTTTTTGAATCGTAAAACGAAAACTGGATATTCTAAGCAATAAATGGAAATATATTATCTCTTGTGTAGTGTATTGGAGTTTGAGTTGATGTTAAAGTTAGATGATTCCACGTGAATAAATTGAAATGTTCTTGTTATTTTGAAATACAATAAAAATTTTTTAATTTGTATGTTTCCCGGTCAACACAAAGCACTGTAGATACAAAGGCATATATACAGTTAGGGACAAAACTATTTGTACACCCATGCATTTCGTATATCTTCAATAATTTATAAAGAATAAAAAATTATTATATGTAGTTTTAATTCAGGTTTATTTTTATTCAATTATTTGATAAAAAATAAATTAATATATAACACATTGTTAAAAAAAAGTACAATTTAAGTAAAAATCTTTGGGACAAAAGTATTTGTACATCAGTACTTTGTACAATTATTTGTACGTTGGACTCTTGTATGATGATTTTTTTAAATACCGTTATATTTTCTTCGTTAATCGAGTTTTATTTTACAAAATAAGAAGTTGGTTTTAACGTTTAGAATATTAAGCACATCAAAAATGGGAAAGCGAAAAGAGTTGAGTTTGGATATTAAAAATTTAATTATTGATGAACATAAAAAAGGAAAATCTCTCCGGAATATAAGTAATTTAGTAAATTTGCAACATTCCACTGTACAATACATTGTAAGCAAGTATAAAAACAGCGGATCTGTTGAAAATGTGCGTGAAGGTATACGAAATATATGAGGTGTACAAATAGTTTTGTCCCTAACTGTATATCGTCACCGAAAATGCAAAACAACGTAACATCAAAATTTTCAAATTTGTGTTTTTGATGAAATATAGTTTATTTTTCCAAAATACGTGTGATCACAAATTTTCAGACTTGTAGCTAAAAAAATAACGATTATATTAACGAAGGCAATAATTTTCTTAAGTCAAAACAACGTAACATCACATTTGTTAAAAAAATAAAAAAAAAATTTTTTTCTTCTTTTTAACGAATTTAGATTGCAAATTATTAAAAATATAATTGCTATTAAAATTTTGGAGTAAAAGTTATCAAAAATTCTTTTAATTACAATTTTTGTAAAATTTTTATTGATGTTACGTTTTTTTGGCTTCACAAAATTGAAATCTTGAAAAACGTAAACCACATAACTTAAAAAATATTCAATAAAAATTAAATTATTCATCATCAATATATTAGGAAATATTTAAGGATGTAATAACCCAAAAATTTTGTTTGTAGGACAATTTGCTTAGATTTTATACAGTTTTTAGTGCCTCCTGTAAAGTTGTGAAAAGTGATGATACGTTGTTTTGCATGTTCGGTGACGATATATACTTACCACCCTAATGTGGCATCATCTAATAAATATTAGAAATGTGAGATAGTTAATACATCCATGTGTAAGTTTATTAATGACAAAGAAACTTCTGAGGTAATGCAAATCAAATCATTTGCAAAAAAATTGCAAAATATTAAAGGTATTCACCTCAGAAATTTGCAACTTTGCAAGAGCCTTGCAAATTAGAAAATTTGCATAAATTTCTGTAAACACAACAACAACCACATAGAATAAATTTTGCACAACTTACTTTGCAAGGGTCTAGCAAAGTTGCAATTTCTGAGGTGAATACCTTTATTATTTCTTAATATTTTAAGGAAATAAAGTATTGGCACAGGAAAGTAAAAATGCATTCATATTTTGAGATTGGTTACGTATATGGGTCAAAATTTAAGTCATATACTACAATATAAATTTCATTAAATTTATCGGCACTCATCAAGATCTTCAGCACACTTGAAATTATTATATTTTTTTTTCCGCCTTAATAAAGGTTTCTCTGTGTAGCCAGCCTGCGGCCGGGCTTAAAGACTTTCTCCTCTGGGTATGTCGAACACCGGCTTCGCTAAATAAGCTTTTTTCGAATATCAACATTTTTTTAAGTTCCGCCATTTTTATACAAAATGTCAATTTTGTTCCCAAATAATTAATTAATATGGTAGTGTTATACACCATTGAAAAGGTATTTATAAGTGCTTTTAAATGACATCAATATAATTAAGATCCGACAATTATTAATAAAGATATTCAGGAAAATATATTGAAACTTTGAGAGCCTATAACTCGTAAACCGAGCAAGAGCGGACAAATTTTTTTATTGCATTATAATCACAAGTAAAAGTACTATAGAATCACTATCAAAATTGTTTAAAAATCAACTGTGCCGAAGATCTTGATTTACGCCAATTTATCCCACAAATATCAAAAGATGCCAAAATTTATAATCTTTCAATATAACTTGATTTTAAGGGACTTCTAATATCAAAATCGGTCAGAAATTAATTCAGTTGATAAATGAAGTCACTATACCATTAGAATAATTTAAATATTTCGAAAAAGTAGAGGATTTCACCGAAAAACAGGTTTCCCAGTAAAACTCAATATTGACGAACTGCATCATTTCAATGATGTAACGAAGAATTGGCAAAAAATACATTTTTATTTTCCTCTACTAATACTTTTTTCCTTAAAATATTAGCAAATAATTAAAATTTTGCAATTTTCTTGCAAATGCTTTGCTTTAGCAGAGAAGTTAAAACTTACCCAAGGATGTGTTAAATACCCAGTGGTGTTAGGTCTTTTTCCCAAAAAATCGTCAAAAATTAGGAAAAATATAGTCAAAATCGTCACAAAAATTTTAAAAACTCGTCGAAAAAAACATCACTATAAAAAAATAAATTTTCATAACAAAAGTTAACATTTTGTTAAGGAAGATAATTTTTAAAAAGGATTAACTAATAAAACTCATAACTTTAAACAACATTTTTTAAGTCAATATTATTTAACTAAAAGCTAAAGACACATCGTTTACACTAATATTATGTACTGTGACCATTATTTTTTATGTAGTTGATAAATTATTAGCATTTCCATGAACATTTTTAAAATTTGAGTTATGTTAAAAGTCCTCAGATATGTAATTTACAAAAGCATATGTAGTAAGGTAGTAGTTTATAATGTAACTATTATTAATATTTCCTGAAATAATTGTTCGAATTTTTTGAATTATTTTAAATTATGAAATTCTTAAGGATTTTTTTTGATAATTTTATAGATTTCTTTTTTCCAAAAAATATTGACATGAATACAAAATAGTTTTGCTAAAGTATATAATTTTCTTATTTGATTTTATATAACATCTTTCTTTATCAAATGAATTAAGAAAACTTTTTATAAATACTGCAAGTTATTTTTTATTTATGACAGAAAAAGACTAACAGCCGTATTCACAAAAAAATAATGTATGCTTGATAACGAGTTACTAACTTTTTGTATGTAAATTTCCATAAGAAAAAGTTAGTAACTTGTTATCAAACCTACATTAATTTTTTTGAATACGGCTGATAAAATTTAGTTAATTATGAATAAATTTCCAAAATTAAATATTTTTCTATATTAAACGCACAAAAATATAAATTCATACACAATTTTCTGAAATTTATATAATCGTTGACTCATTTATATAGTAAAAAGTAGTATTTCAGTTAAGAAAATCGTCAAAATGACGTAAAATCGTCACACCTAACACCACTGTAAATACCTAACACTCACGTTTCTAACTAAAGACGTTTCAGTGTAGTGACCGATTTAATAGAAATTTATACCCTGCAAACATTTTCTATTGCGGAAGTGGCTAAGAAGAGTCTTCCAGAAGTTGAAACTCATCGCTAAAACTATTGCCAAATTATCATTAAAATCATCTTCCGTCGGGAAGAATTGTTCCAGACGACTCGAAGAAGACACTTCTGGAAGTGTCGAAGTGTCGACATACTGTCTTCTAGAAGATGATTTTGCATTTTTTATTTCTGTATTTATACTTAAAATTAAAGTTGTTTTTATATTTCATAATTATCTTTATTTCGCAACTATTTATATATGAAATTACAAAATGAATAATTCATATAAAAATTAATTTTATTAAAAAGAAGAAAAGAAGATTAATAATAATTTTTATAGTTAAATTGTATTTAAATTACCTTTTGTACAATAAATGCAACAGAACACTTATACAGCCAAAGTTTTGGACTTCTTTAAATATGCAAATACTTATCTGTTTGATGGAGTTTTTCTTAAAATAATTTTAAGAAGATTTACTTACCTTTTAAAAATTTCCAACTTATATTATTAACAATAAAAAATACTTATATAATTATAATTATTATTTTTCTTTTTATATTTAATATTGCAACCAAACTGTACCAAAGTTAAATTATTATTGAAATGCATGAATTTAACTGCCTCTTTATTGTGTTGTTTTCTTTTCATAAAAAAATGACAATCTTCCCAACATACGCCAAGAAGATTATTGCGCAATAGTAATGACATAATTCTTCGTTATATAGAAAAATATTGAAATCAATATCTTTTACAGAACCGAAACTATGCCATTTTAAATTTCATTAAGTCACGGAAAAATCCATTTTTTGTGTATTTTTGCACAAACACACATTCGAACATTGGCTACGGGAACAAATTATTTATGTTATGGGTTTTTCACATCCACAATAGTACAATCTTTTTCTTATATAACGAAGAATTATGTCAGCTAAGCAATACAATTTAGATGAAAAAAATCGAGTTTATACTTTTCTTGATTTTTTAAATTAAAGTAAAATTTTTGTCAAAAAGTGTTTTTTAACTCAAAAACTATAAGAGATGAATAGGAGATATAGGTCTTATCAGTGCCTACAATAATGTATAAAAATATTTGAAATTGGACGAGAAACAAAAATTTGGCAAGCGATTAAAAAATTTGTATGTTAAAGGTACACAACTTTGAGCCCCTTTAGCGCCGCCTCTGAGGGGTCTGTTGGGTCTCCCTTCCAAACTTAACATTGTACACTCCTCTGCAAATCCAACCAGCCGATCAGAAGTTACTGATTTATTTCCAAAAAATTTCGGTTCTGCCCCACTGTGCTATGCAATAAAAATGCATACGATTAAAAAAAAAAAAAATTAAGGAAATTAAATTTCCGCAAAATAATGAAGAAGCTTCAAACTGAAAGCATTGTTGAAATGTGAAAAAATACCACGCATATATGGTAAACTGTTCCAGCATCGAGCAACTCTAACAATAAACGATCGTTCAAAAATAGAACTCCTAATCATTGGTATTACAATTTGAGGGTTTTTAGTCGAATGGCAAAAAGTGAATACTGAACACAACTGAGATTGCAAACCAGTTTTAATAACATGACAGAAAGTTAATAAACTACGAAATGAAATAGAATTTCTAAACGAACATTCTAAGAAACTTTTAACATATGTATTCTGATATGTGCGAATATCTACGAATGTTTTACGTACGTAAAAATCCAAATACTAGTTATTCTCAGCTTAAAGAGGTCATAATTAAGGAATTCTCAAAGATGGAAAACGATTGCAATAAAGAAGTAGATACTAATTGAATAAATAAATTTTTTTGAGTACCCTGGCATTTTGGTCATTAACATTTTTGAGAATCCAAGAAAAAAAAAAAAAAAATTTGACGACTACAGCTCTGGTCAGCATGGATTCGCGCTTAAGTCGCGCTTGATAAAAAAATTAGTTAATAATTCGGAGGAACAGTTAGGGAATTTACATTTCAAAGATGATCTTAGGGGGAGAGGCAGGAAATATGAAAAATATTTGGGAAGGAAGGAATAAATTAAGGCAACAGAAAAGATGTGTATATTTCAGAAATTGATACGACAAATGAACCGGATTCAGATAATGAAATAGGTTATGTAGTCGTAGTGATTTAACGATTTAAGAATGGTTACAATAAAAAGCCTATAGATACATCTAAATTTAGGTGCTGGAACTGTGACGTTATGGGCCATTCATTTCACTATTGTCCTTCAAAAAACTCGTAACTTATTTTGTTTTTTGTGTGGCGAAAAAAACGTTACTACTATTGAATGTACTAAACATTCGAGAAACCAACCAAGGAACTGTTGTTTAGAGTGTAACTCGTTCACAAACCCTCAAATTTTAAGGCATATACCCCAAATTATTTTACTACTGTAGAAGGACCGGATCAGCAAGAGGCTTATGATAAAACTTTAAATTTTGGAAATACTAAAATAGATATAGAAAACGTCGAAAAGGTTTTACTGAAGTTTTTGGTTTATTGAATTCCGGCGCATCCAAGAATATTCTGTTTTATTTGTCCCCTTCTATACGACAACAAATCTAGTTAGGCATATATTTTTGGAAAGCATTTCACCTTGCACCACATTTATTTGTTTCTGCAATAGATTTAGACAATCGAGATAACGACACCGACTCGAAATTTCACAATTTGACAAACGTTGAAAAATCTGAATTGTACAGAGTAATTGTGGAATTTCCATCTTTTCCAAACTCAGCCTGAGACGTACAAAAGTCGAAACTCATGTCATAGATATTGGAAATTCTGGAATTCCGTTTAAGATAAAGCATTATCCCTTATCGCCCCCTCGACAGAAAGAAGGCAATACCGAATTAGATCGTATGCTTTCGTTAGGTGTTAACGAGAAAAACAGTAGCCAGTATTGTAGTTCCATAGTGTTGGTAAGAAAGCCTTATACAATTCGACTCTGTTTAGATTCGTGTTAATTAAATCAACAAACAAAAAAAGATTCGTATCCATTATCCCATATTAATGGTCTTTTAAGTCGTCTTCAGGACACCCATTTCATTTCCTGGTATTGATCTTAAGGATTCAAATGCCATTAGATGAGTCGTCACAGAGAATGAGTCGTCTAATGGATAAAGTAATTCCAAGCAGATTGCGAGATAATGTTTTTATCTATTTCAACGGTTTGTTAGTTTGTACATCTGACTTTAAAGGACTCATTAATATAATAAATGTTGAAAAGAGTCGATTCTGTCAGAAGGAAATGAAATACTTGGGCTAAATTATTGGACAAGGTACTTTGAGGACTTCATCTCCTAGACAAATACGTCGCTTTGCAGGCATGACCGGTTGTTACCGGCAATTTATTTTTAATTACGCTGAATTGGCAGCTCAATTAACTGAGAAAATGTAACAAATTTAAATTAAAGCCGGATGCGGAAATTGCATTTTCGAAATTAAAGGAGGCTTTGACGGGTCGAAAGTAGGTGTTGGTGGCGTTTTTGTTCAAAAAGATGGAACATTCATTGCCCATGTATCCCAGAAACTAAATAAAGCACAGAAGAATTATGCCATAACCGTGTTAGAATGTCTCACGTCTATTGTTTGTTTAAAACGTGTTTAAGTATAGGAAGGGCTCGTTTAATATTGTTCCAGACGCGCTATCAAGAGTGGAAGTTGAAGAAATAATAGTACCTTCCGAGTCTTCCGAAATTAATGTACGATTATCTTTTGTCTCCTGAGTATAACACTCTAAAAAATAAGACAAACCTATTCAAAAGCAACTTCCCTGATACTTGCATTTCAGACAATTTTATATATCAGAGAATAAAATTCCGAAAGAATAAATTTGAGGATGACATTAATTTGTGGCGATTGTTGCTACCAACTGTGTTAAGGCAATCCGTAATAGAAAATAATCATAATCACCCCTATTATATAAGTCGTTGTCGATGTCGTCGTCAATTCGCAGTTGTTGTCACTTTAAGTCGACATCGACATCACCTCGACACTAAATTCGTATTTTTTAATAGTATTGTGTGACATCGACTTGTTATCGATAATTTAAAGGAAATAAATATCTTCTCTAAATATTTTGTGACAATTGTTTATTTTGAAATTTATACACAATATTGTGTTTTTTGCAAGATAAATTAGTGTATATAAGATATAAGTGTGTTTTTGTTTAATACTTTTCCTAAAAAAGTGAAGTTTTATGAAGTCAATTATGGACCGACCTTCACGAAATTTGGCATACAGATACGTATATAAAACTTATTTGTGATAAATTTCATTAAAATATTTCTATTTTTAGGGTATTTATGAGGTTAAAAACTCTATTCCGGTAGGAAATCTGTATGGGGACCAGATGAAATAATGGGTCGGCCATAAGCAAATTCAAGAGTCCTTCGTCCTTGTGTTGAAAAAAGCATATGTACAAAATCTCATCAATTTATCTTAAAAATTACGACCAGTACTTTGTACACAAGCTTTACATGGGCTGCCAGCCGACTTGGTGAAAAGAGGGACATGGAAAAATAGACTCAGAAAATGATTCTGAGTCGAATGGTATACTTTAGAGTTGGGGTGGTAAGATTTTTTTTCTGCGGTAAATAATTTACACAAACACATAATACCCCAACCACTTATGGTGGAGTACGGCATAAATATAAGGATACATAACTTATTTTAAATAAAGAAATAATTATACCTCATTCTTAAAATTATGACTTTTCCTTCATTTTGCCAACTTTCATTCCGAGTCGACATCAAAAAATGTGTCGACAAAATCAGAGTCGTTTCAACTCGACGTTGACTTTAAATCGACTTAGAAAATTTAAAAACTTTGTCAATATTGAGATTTGTAGTCAATATTGACATCACAAATACCATTTCTGTTTTGTCGACGTGACTTGCTGTCGACAACGACATACGTAAAAGGGGTGAATATCTCTTCCTATCATGGCGGATTTGCGAATAAGCTTCGGGAGAAAAAATTTTGGCCGAAAATGGGAAAGGCTGTTAGGGATTTTGTAGCTAATTGCGACATTTGTATGGCAGTGAAACCGACTAATATAATATTAAGACATCCAATGGGATAACAGGTTATAACAGAACGTCCTGTATATGGACCTTTTGGACCATATCCCAGAAAATGTTAGATTTCCTTAAAACTTATGGAATCACTCAATTAAAAACATCATTATATGTCCCTCAAACTAACGCATCCGAATGTAAAAACCGAGAATTTTTGGTTAAATTTAGAACATACATTAAGGAAAAACAGGATGTGTGGGATAGATATGTGCCTAAAAGAGCCAGTATTTTAAGATTCAATTGCCATGACGCGTTAAAATGTTCATCATATTTCTGCCTCTTTGGCTATAAAATAAAAAAAAAATCAACTAGACCTTTATAAAGAAGCTCAGTGTGATTTCATTCCGATTGATGAGAGTATAATCTTGGAGTAGCACATGACAAGGCAATAATGTCTTATAATACTCGGTGCCGAAATGTAGAGTTTAGAGAAGGCCAAGAAGTTCATTATATCCTCTGGAGAATCTTAAAGGAAAATATATAGGTCTATTCTACGACATAGACATTGAGGAATATTGATGAATATATTATATAAAAGAATATACGTATATGCAATCGTCCGGCTATATATATAAATTATGTCAGGTAGTGGTCGAGCCTGACGTGACTTCTAAAAAATTTGATTTTCTTTACGACTTACATTGGCTTAGTTTGCAAGAAGGTTTTTGGCAGATTTGTTTTATGTTAACGCAGCACCACTTAAATAAAACTGTTATACTTAACATAAATTTATCTCTATATATTTAATCGAATTGATGAATACTCGCGCTGTGAACCTTTGTTACGGATTTTTTTTTCCTTTGTGCATTATTTATAAATCACATTCCACAGGAATGTAATTTATTCAATAACTTTTCCACTACAGTTGCATTACTGTTTTTATTTTGACGTTCCTACATTCTATTCTCATTAAAACAGGAGTAAGTTGGCAACCCATGCAACATTAACGTCCCTGTACAATGGAATGTAGTTATTCCACTTTTTTTATGCATTTGCTATTATTCAGGATTTACCGTTAATGCATTCAACCAATCAGAAACTGACACGTGCCAGTTAACAAGTGGTTGGTTGAATGCAAGGAAAACGAAAAGGAAGAAAAGAAATAAGTAAAACACGCATGTTTTTTTTTAGATGCAACATTAAGTATTCTGGCGTGGTGGTGATCGGTCACAAGAAAAAAAATAACGCATAAAATAAAAAAATAAAATATATTATACTAAAAACAACAACAAGAAGCTTAAACCAATTGAATTATTTTCAAAACAAAATTATAAAAAAAACATTTTTTATTAAATAAAAAATTTTTTTTTAAAACAACAAAAAGTTAAATTTTATTAATTAAAAAAAAAAAAAAATATAAAAAAAAACATTATAAATAATATAAATACATTTATTAATATGTAAACACATACAATAATTATTAAGAAATTTATATGAATATTAAACAAAAATTATGCTCTATAATTTAAATTAAATTAATGAAAGTTTATGACCTAAAACACAAATAAAATTAAAATAAAAGATATTTTCTTTTAAAAAAAACAAAAAAAAAAAAAAAAAAAACAACAGCAGCAACAACAGCACTATCAAATAAATCAGCCACAACAACAACAATATAATTATGCACGTAATGTTTATAAAACTCACGATTTAACCATAGAACATCATTCACAACCACAACAATCACTTCAAAATCAACAACAGCAAGTAGCAACTACAACAACACATTATCATCATCAACAGCAGCAGCCACAAAACTCAATGCACTTACAACGCAAACAACAACAACAGCTCTCATTTAATGGTAATATGAAAAATAATAACAACAACCTCAATACAAACAATAATAATTAGGCTAAGTAATTTTTTTTAATAAAATTTTTTTTGTGTAGATATAATTATGAATTCAAAATTGTATTAATTTTTTTTTAAATGGATGTTAGGATGATTGCTGGTATGGGTAAGTTGTAGGGATGAATGGTTGTCTTAGGGACAGAATGTTATAGAAGTAGGATACGCGTTCTGTCAAGGCGTCTGACAGTGGGATAGTCAGTAGGGTGGGAGAAATGTACCCCAGTTGGCACAACATCTTGCCAACAATAGGTTGTCTAATCATATTTTAAACATCTTCCTTTTCATTATTTTTTTTGATAAATATACTCTTAGGTATTTTCGGGCAAAGAGTATAGATATGTTATGCGCGCAAACCTGGTTAGGAGTCTAATACCACTTAGAGGGCTAGTCGATAATACCCTATTTGCCCCTTAACTCAGCGTTTTGTTAAAATACATCATCTTTCTTATCTTAACTTCGAAATTTTAACAAACATTGTTATTTTTTTTTTTGTCCCTCAAGTAATTGACGCATAACACCTTATTTGTTCTATAATTGTTTAAGTAAGATTGTAGCCCTTAATTTGCGCTAACTATTACTTTAATTAATTATGCCTTTTAAGTAACGTTTAAATATAATAGAGATTCCTTTTTTTATACAACCTTACTGAAAGTATTTTGACATATAATAAACCGCGTAAATCATTAAAAGTGCCATACATTTTTGTTTGCCATCTACTGTTACTTTTTCAAAAGAAGTCGAAATTTACAAATTTCTTCGAGTTAGCACGACGTGCAATTAATTTATTATAAAACAATTTAAACTTTCAAAGGATGTTCCTTCTACGATGTAACATTTGATTGCAAATAAAAGAGAGATCTACGTCTCCACTAAAATATGAATTTGTTTGTTTTATTTTGTATTTTACATATTTGGATTGGTGCCCCAACAAAAATCGAATTACAATTTCTGAATTAAAAAAGACCAAAAGGTCATATTATTGTTTCCGGTAATCTCGTAACATATTATCAAAATTGTAGAACTTAAGTAATTGTTGATTTAGAAATATATCGATTAATCCATAGCGATACTGGAAAACTTTTTTTAAAGTGAGATTTGATTAATTAAAATTTGGAAAACGACAATTATAAAATAATCGCCTTAATTAAATTGGTGATCATACTTAAAATCACCAAACCATCCTGGATTTTTTCCTAAAAATAAAACTAGTGTTTATGAATAAGGAAAGATAGATCAATCAAATCACTGATTTCAAATACCACGCCAAAACCAAGCTATAAATAACTATTATTTCTAACTTGTATACGAGGATTGAGAATAATAATCTTCAACTCTAAGCTTAAGACTAGGTATTTTTAATTAATTCTCTTAAACAAATAAATTATTTTTTTTTATATACTAAAGAAATTTAACAATGCACAGTGGGCCAAATAAAAAAAAAAAAAGTAATAAGTCTGGATCTTTGAAACCTCTGAACCGATATATAATTCTTCGTTATGCAGAAAAAGAAATCAATCCTAATATATATTATAAAAATGAGGTGTAAGTTTGTTTGTTTGTTTGTTTGTTTGTGCGTCAATCACGTCTAAACGACTGAACCGATTTTCACGAAATTTGACACACAGATAATACCAGTGCCAGAGGTGGTTATAGGCTATATAAGATTTCGATTGGATGCCACGCCCACATTTTACGCCCACTTTTTATAACTTCCAAACGGTTGGACCGATTTTCACGAAATTTGACACACAGATAGTATCAGTGCCGCTGATCATTATAGGCTATGTAAGATTTCGATTGGATGACACGCCCTTATTTTACGCCCACTTTTTATAACTTCCAAACGGTTGGATCGATTTTCACGAAATTTGACACACAGATAGTATTAGTGCCGCTCATCATTATAGGCTATGTACGAACTGGATTGGATGCCACGCCCACATTTTACGCCCACTTTTTATAACTTCCAAACGGTTGCACCGATTTTCACGAAATTTGACACACAGATAGTATCAGGGCCACTGATCATTATAGGCTATGTATGAACTGTGTTGGATGCCACGCCCACATTTTACGCCCACTTTTTATAACTCTTAAATGGTTGTACCGATTTTCACGAAATTTGACACACAGATAGTATCATTTCCGGTGGTCATTATAGGCTATGTATAAACTTGGTTGGATGCCACGCCCACATTTTACGCCCACTTTTTAAAACTCTTAAACTGTTACACCTATGTTCACCAAATTTGACACACAGATAGTACCATTACCGCTGGACATTATAGGCTATGTATGAACTGGGTTGTATGCCACGCCCACTTTTTATAACTCTCAAACGCCTGTACCGATTTTTAAGAAATTTAACACACAGATAGCACCAGTAACGGTGGTCGTTTAAGGCTATGTAAGAACTGGGTTCACGCCCATATTTTACGCCCACTTTTTAAAACCCCTAAACAGTAGCAATTGTTTTATATTCCCTATTAGGGGGTAGCGAAGCGCACCGGGTTACGCTCGTATCTTTTATAAAACCGAAACTATGTCACTTTAAAGTTTACTAAGCCACAAAAAATTATATTTTTTGTGTATTTTTGCACAAACACACATTCGAACATTGGCTACGGGAACAAATTATTAATGTTATTATGGCTTTTTCACATCCACAATAGTACAATGTTTTATGGAATTTTCCTTGACTTATAAAACTTTAGTGGCATAGTTTCGAAACA